>CM031960.1:12870999-13518499 GCA_018749465.1 Paracanthobrama guichenoti | reverse complement strand
GCATTCACACAGCATTCAATAAAGCCTTCTTGGAAACAAGTATGTTCAGAATAGTCCAGACTCCAGAGAGTGCTCCATTATTACTTTTGGCATTTAAAGGCAAGGACAGAGTACTTCTGAGTAGGACTGCCTCCATCAATGCCATTGTTTGCACCGTATCAGTCACTTGTGTTTGACTGCAGACTTATCCATCAGCACATTGACATTTGGATGTAGACAGGTTCTGAGTCAGCAGCTGGGCTGAATGCAGCATAGTCCATTCAATTAATTTCTGTCTAGAAAGACTGAATGATCAACTCAAATCAAATTTTTCATGCTTAAAAATGGCTTGGGAGTTTCTTTCTTTCTTTTTTTTTTTTTTTAATGTCATTTAGCTGGACTTCAGTGAAAAACTTGGTTTCAAAAACTGATTAAGCAGGTGTTAAAAATAGTTCACTCAACAACAAAAAAATTTGTCACCATTTACCCTCATCATGTACTGTATGTTCGGAATTTTTGACAAACTCTAATCACCATTCACTTCACTTCCATTTTACTGAAAATAGCAGCATGAACTTTCTGCTAAACTAAGAAGTTTGACCCTCATCCTTCCCTCGGGTCATCAAGTGTTCATCAGAGTGGTCCAAGACCTTAAAAAATGACTGGATTCGAAGAGTTTTGTGGTTGAAATTTTAAAAAGTAACAAATCCTTCCCTCATGGGTCAATTTGACCCCCCACAGGAATGAATGGAATGCGAGGAATGCAATTTTATGTCTACATGTGTATCTGAATGCATACTGAAGTAAAAACTGACTTTAGGACCCAGCGGAACACAGTCATGAAATATATGACCAAATGTAAGAGCATTTCATCTTATTTTGATGAAAGAATGTGCTTAACATTATTATTTATTGATAAAACTGAGTAATTTAAAGGTAAATAAAATAACAAAAAAATGCATTAAAAAATAGAACAAATATTATCAAAATGAAATAAGACCCGCAAGAGATTTGTTACAAAGTGCGAGGGAGGAATGAGGGTTAAATCAACATTGCTGACAAAATGTTCATTTTCTCACTCATAAATAAGTGTTTCAGATTGTTTGGTGTGTCAGTAAAAATAATGAATGTAGATCCACTATGGTGCCTTTTATTTTATGCCACTGTCTCAAGGGCTTGGGGCATGTGTTACTGAAACTGTCACTGATAAGGATCGCACTAATAATCGCTTCTGGGCCAATGAGCTCTATAACGTCCAGCTGGTCTCTCATGCTGAGCCACCATTTTAGGGGTCAGCGTCTCTCCGAGGTGACTGAGCTCTGGATATGTCATCATTAGACTCAACATATCAGCTATACCAAACCATAGTGCCTCAGAGTGGCCATTTCACCCCATAATTGAAACATCTGATACTCATCTCAAAGCAACAGTTATTAAAGGCAATTACACACCAATTAGTTGTGTAGTTAACACATCTAATGGAGCCAGATGGGGAGTATCAATTTATGCTCGAATGACAAACCTGCCCTGGATTTTGCTTGAGTGCAATTAGCAGTATGAATGACGCTGAAAAGAGAAAGCTGTTTTTTTTATTGCATGCTTGAGATGGATTATTGTTCCTAGTTTTACTATGCATGTGATGTTATGCATCTTTTGGTCTGATTTTATATTTAAATTTTCAGAGACAAAACGTGAAACAATTACATTGATTTTGGAGATTTGCAGTGAATGTGTTCTACTATGTGCTTGACTGGTAAAACAATAGATCACCACGGGCAGCTGTGTTACCTCCCTTGTTTCCATGGCAATGCTGCTGATTGACAGTTGCCCTGACAACTCCATTCAGCCACCACCTGCTAGCTGTCAATCAGACCTGCCATCCTGGGGCTATTGACAGAGCTGTCAGCCTGTGTGAGATGTGCCTGTCAAAGCGTCCAAACACTTGTGGTGGCAGGGAAACATCTTTTTTCTCCATTCACATTGTCTTTTCTTGCCTTCTTAAACTCAAATTTGAGCCGTCCTCTTAGATTTACATTTACATTCACATTTATATGCCAGGCACAGCGTTTTTTGGTTAGAAATGTTATTTAATGGAGAACATTGAGAGTTTAATTTTTTTATTCTTTGTTTGTCAGTGTTGGTTGAATGCTCTTTTTCAGCAATGTTAGAATGGAGCTGCATGAGTTAATAGTTGACTCAAAGCATGTATTCCTGTAACAGTTATTTTACATAAACATAGTACATTTTATGGTAATAAGCTAGGATTGTGGAAATGTATCTTTATGTTCTGTGTAAAACAATGACAATCTCAAGGCCAGCAAACTCTTCTCTGCTGCCAGTTGAACCAATCAGTCTGAAAGATTCGTTCACGAATTACATTGAACAATTCGTGACAAATCAGGTCCTCACTTGAAATTAATAGTTATACCAAGTACCCATGTATATATCTGTGCATAATATAATAAATTGGACATGATGTAGAATGATTCAAAAAATTAATAATTTAGGGAGCAATTTAGTATTGTAGGGAATAGTGAATGAGGATACAGCTAGTCTCTTGCAGACTTGTGGTTAAAAGAACAGATGCATCACTAATAGTGCAAAGTTTATCCAATCAGAATTGTTGTTGTCAAGCTGAGCGTGAGCGCCACCCCTTTTAGAGTGTGCAGAATTGGCAATGAATCCAAACAGAATGCAACAGTTGGGATCCGGAAGAAAAAAATCCATTCAATTCCTTCATAGGGAAATAGATTTTTAATGCTAACTTTTAAAGACAGTGTGAGCTAGAAGTTTGTTAATCAATAGTATTTGCTTCTGTTGAAGTCGGTAGCCTACATCCTTTCATCTTAGTTTTAAAATAATTGTGTTTAACAGCAGAAGTCATGGTGAAAAACTACACTACTCATTATGCTGTACAGAAAACTACACCAATCAGAGTCGAAGCGTGCCAAAAGTCTCGTTAGCCCCGCCCACTCCCATGAAGCAGTGTCGAGTCGGTCTCCCTACGCTCTTCAAATACTTTCAAATATATATGTATGCATATTTTGCATTAAACGTAAAATATATTGTTTTCATATATGCTGTATATAATCAACATTTTTAGTTTTATATTTCTCCATATTTTTCAATTCGATTATGCTGTTCGCAGTGCTTCATGGGATCTTATAAAACATTAAGTAAAAGTTTGTAATGTTACGATTCACCTCATACCTGTTTGGCTTGGTTCATGGCTTATGTTTTACTGAAGACTATCCCTATGGGAGGAACAAATGGAGAAAAAAATGGCGCTGAAAAAAGTGGACAGGCACTGTTGCACTCTACACTCTAAATAGCAATAAAAGTGGTTAATTAGCTTGTAATCATAGGGGAACCACTTTAAGTGCTATATAGCACCTATCTTTAAAGGTGCTATGTAGAACCAAGAGGTGCCATTTATTGTTTTTTCAATGATGCCGTTTTCTCAAGTTTTCTTTGAGGACCACTCGCACACTATCAGTGTGCACCTGACCTGCACACTGATAGGGGGGTCTTGGGGGGAGAAAAGGTTGAGAATCACGTTATCTTCAGAAAATACACTGTATTTTAAATGTTGTTTTTAATATAATTAATATAATTTTTCCTTTCCACAACTAAGAGAGCGTTAGAGAACATTTAAAGAACTATACAGGGGCTCAACGGGTTCTTTGGTGCTAAAAAATATCACCTATATGGCCTAAATAACCTATATGGCACCTTATTCACCCCGAAGAACCACATTTTTTGTGTGTGATCGGGTTCCAACTGTGAGCTATGAGGTTGTTAATCAATGGTATTTGCTTCTGTTGAAGGAGTTCCTGGTGAAAATCTTTGTTAATACCCATGATGCTGTCAGAGCAATCAGAGTCAAAAATAGAAACACATGCCAAAAGATCTCATTAGCTCCGCCCACTCCCATGAAGCACTGCGAATCGAGTCGATTTTTCTATGCTCTCAATACTTATATTATTGTATACATGCATATTTTGCAATAAACTTAAAATATATATTAAACATCTTTAAATTAGTAGTTTTTCATTTGATTATGCTGTTTGCAATGCTTCATGGGAATGTAGTTCTTTCCCCTCACTAAAGCCATTAAGTACACAGTCTTGAACCTTTGTATTTTCAAATACTTTTTTGCTTCAAATCAAAGTTTGTAGTGTTGCAATTCATCTTGTAGCTGGTTGGCTTGGTTTGTGGCTTATAACGCTTTAACCAAGACTTTTTTAACAAATGCCTATAGGAAAAATGAATGGAAAAAATATTTCCGGAACCAGCGCCACTGAAAAAGGGGGTGGACACTAATGCACTCTATAGGAGTCTACTTTTCGAATGACAGATTCTTCAGCCAATCAAATGTTTTATATAAAAGGACTTTTAGAAGGCCTCGAGTTTCTCACAATGGGGTGAGTTTATAGACTGGCTTATAAATTCCATGTCAAGTTCATAAGTATTTTCTGAATTATCAGTATCATTGGTGCAGTTTGCAGAGATGTAAATGTATGATGTCCATACAGGAACAGGACCATCAGTTAAAGCATTATCTAAGTGTTTTAAAACATTCCCTCTTTCTGCCGTCCATGTTTGTAAGTGTCATCAGCCCAGCAGAGCTTTGCTCACACCTGACAGATGACAAGCCCCAGCTCGGAGGCTGACGCTGCAATCAAAGTTCTGCCACACCTGTCAATATCCCGCTGTCATAGCAACACTTCTTGTGAATGATGATGTGAGAGACGGTGGTGGTGGGTTGGGGGCTAACTTTGCATAAACAGTCACCCCCACCTCCAGAAACATGGTTTATGTTCTCCAGGCTTCATAACTTCATAGCTGTCTGTTAATAATGTACTTTTTATAGGACTTTTCTTCATTTAGAACTACCCTGGGAAATGTTTTTTTTATGTATTCACTGTGTTCTGATAATGCAAAAGTTATTGAGGATCCTTCTTAAAGTAGTTATTTGTATCCGTAGCCTATTGTTGTGATAAATAAAAAATAAAATAGGAACCTATTGTATCCGTTGCCATATCTTATTATACTTCATTTCTTCTTCTTCTTCCTGTCTTGAGTCTATGGCTGCCCATAGAACTACTTGGAGTCAGAACTCAACTCCCTCTAGCGCCACCAGCTGTCCAAAGTTGCACTTACGTTTATACTAATAACTTTTGAACTGTGAGGGCTAGAAAACCAAATTCTTTTTCCTTGACTCAATTTTTCAGACATTTTGAATTTTCAGAAAAAAACTTTTTCAAACTCCTTGGTCGTTGCTCTGATTTTCATGAAAACTGAACCAGATCATCTTCAGACCATGCAATCTCTGCAACGCTTTAGCGTATATTGTGACCAAACTGTTTTGGTGCAGTGCCACCTAGTGGTCAGGATATGTGAAAAATGGCTCTTTTTGCTTATAATTTCTGAACAGTTTGGTGTAAAATCAAAACTGTCTAATGATGACACAATGACTCGGAGGCCATATCTCTGCAATGACACCAAACTTTGTGTCTTTGTCACCTTATTCTGACCACACCACATCAATTTTGTAATAGTGCCACCTATTGGTCAAAAGTGAAAACCATTAAATAATATTGCTTGTGACTGTATTTATGATTTTTTAGCCATTTTGCCTAAAACCATCTTAACATGTCTTTACATGCTCAATGTTGCAGTTGGTCTGACACTCCCAGCCATGTTGACATGACTTGTGTTCTTTTGTGCTTGTCCATGATAACTGCTGCTTGCAGCTATATTTATCTGTATTTTTTGTTGTTTCTACTTATTTTAAATCATTTTGAGTCATCTTGAGGCACCCTTGGAAGTTTGCTGAAGCCCCATAATGGGTCCCAGACCTGGTTGACTGCTTGATTGACTTTAGAGATGTCTTTTTTTTTGTGTCAGTCAAATTTCCCCTTAAACGGAAACAATGTTACTTTAATGGATGCAAATCACTTTTTTTAAAAGTACACTGTCAGAAAAAAAAGGTACAGTGCTGTGACTGGGGTGGTACCCTAAGGTACAAAAGTGAAAAGGTACTAATACGCACTCTTAAAGTACTGATATGTACCTTTTAAGGTACTAAAATGTACTATATAGGGGTGAGTAAGGTACAAAGATGTACCTTTTCACTTTTGTACCTTAGGGTACCGCCCACTGTACACCTGAGAATGTACATGCTACTCTGTTTAAAAGAGACATAAAGCTTTGATAATATATGCCTAGGTTTCAAGGAACTTATTTAAGAATACTGACAGGAAAATAAGATGTTAATTTTGATTTTGCTATTATTGTTTTTACACTTGGACTCCAAACATGACAACAATAAAGTTAATCTCAACAGAACATGAGGATTAAATCAAATAGCCTATGCTCAGGAAATTGACATATGCAATTTAATGACTGTCTTGCATTTTGTTATACATCACATCTGAAATCCCATGATTGGGTCAGTGCAGGGGAGGAAGGTTCTATTAAATCTGTCTGGATGAGGCATTCACAGTTTTAAAGAGTTTACAATATCCTGGCCATATTTCAAAGCCTATCATCGCCTTCAGATTAAAGCTGACGCTGATGTCTGCCAACTCACATTAATCAGAAGAGTGTCAGAATGGGTTTTGCAACAGTTACAGTCAATGCTAATGATGTCTGCATTTCATGTTTCCTCTGCAGTGGATTATTAATCATGATCTATGATATATGCTTTCGATTTGTTGTCTAATCATTCAAAGAGTTCGTATTTACAGTGTTTTGTTTTGTTGTTTTTTTCCTCTAAAATCTTTGGATACTTTTCACTTACACACAAAAAAGATTTGATTCCTGCCACACAAAAATCCAGTGAAAGGAAAGCCATGTCTCCTGTGCATTTACATGAAGTGAAATCGGAAGGGACAGGCTCGTCCTTGACAAGTACACCTGTCACAGGGTCAAGTCAGATCACATTGGCAGAGTCAAGCATGTTGCGCTTGGTGCCTGTGTTTGTGTTTATTTCAGGATACATTTGTTGTGGCTTGTAAAGCAACAGCGAATGAAGTAAAATGTATTTTCCGATATTTAACTATACCATATACTTTATAATAAACAGAAAATGTAAAGAGATTAGATAAATCATACTATTGATATGCATTGCAACATGAAATACACTGTGACTACTGTAAGCAGTATTTTCTGAAATTGTTATTCTTTTTTCATACAATGCTTTATTTCATAGCGCATGTATTTCATGTCTATTTTTGTGCTTTTTGTCTGAAATATATAGATACGTGATAAATATATATTATATAAATAATTACATTAATAAATAGAGAAATGTTACTTTTAGAACATTACATGATTACATATAACCTCTTGTTTTTGTGTTCTTAAAATAGGTATGCAAATGCATTAAATTATTACGCGATGGCTGTAAGAAGTATGTGGAAAATGGACAATGGTTAGATTATTCATTTGATTTCTTATGAGTCATATCATTTATATATATTGCATTTTTTCAAATACTTTTAAATATGAATTTTTATGAAAGAACATTTTCCACATTTAAACTATATGTGCACACACGTTTTATCTGTAAAACTATTTTATTCAGTTTAGCAATAGTGTGCAGTATTGTTTTAATCATCTGAAAGTAAATGTAATTTAGTCTTAAGTATTTATTTGATGCCATTTATAAATGCACAAGGAGTTGTTCTCTTAAAAAAAAAAAAAAAAAAAAAAAAAAAGCTGTTTCCTTTGTGAATTCTTTAGATAAAATGTAATATCCTTACACCAAGCTGATGGACAGAGTTGACACCTCTGTCTCACAGCTCGTGTTATTATTGGGGCATTTTTTCATGAGGGAAGGACTCACCCTGCCAAGCACACAGGCTGATGTTCACAGCTTTGACAAGATTCTGCACCTCTTTGATGTCTGTATGCGAAGATGTACGTGCGTGTGTTCTCCAACACGTTATCACGTCTGTCATTCTTCTGTGCTGAACTGACATGTTGAAGGTATGGGACAGCAACATGGAGAGACTGTGGGTGTGTTTGTGTTCGTGTTTGTGCTGTCTGAACAATATTAAACAACTGAAACAGCTTATATAACTGATTGGAATAAGTAATGATGATGTGGTCATCCTTGTATTGCTATTCAATGTTTGCGTTGGTTTGGACAGGTCTAAACAGTGCAAGCAGAGCTTGACAATATCACGTTTAATAATGATTTTACTCTATCAGACCTTGATGTCACATTCAGTTTTCAGTGATATTTAGGGTTAAGGTTAAGGTGTAGGTCTACTTTATTATCCCAAAGGGAAAATTTGTCCTGAGCTCAAGAAAACCAGCCGCTGCATAACATGCAGCAAAGCATAACACAACATTTAACACAGATGCATAAACACAAGCATAAGCATATTGAATCAAAGATAAATCAACAGTGCTTGACTCTACAATTTAAAGACTAAAGGTGCCTCAAATATCATGTGTGATAGCCTAATCAAGGAACTCCAAAAAAATTAAAAAATAAAAATATCCCTCCAGAGAATAAGAGAGAGAGAGAGAGAAATCTTCTCGAGGACTTTTATCGGTTCTGATGTTCGGCGCAGATTATCTGGTAATGTGAGGGGTTTACAGATCGAATCTTGCACCTCCCGATCTCTCAAATTGGGGCCGCCTGCCCCTGATCATATCAAGCATGTTTGACATTTAGGATTTTAAAAAGGGGTGATTACGTCAGTTCTTTCACAATAGCCAATGAGAGAAGTGAATGAGAGCACTTTTGAAATCGCGACCGCGAAGCAAGCTGCTGTGTGCGGGTCCGTTGAACAGCGGAGATGGCGGAACTGCACATCTATTTGTATAACGTGTCTTCGAAAACGTGACACAACCATACGGACACAGGTATAGAGTTGAGGAGAAATCGCCTTGGTTTTGAACATACCAGGTGAGTGTAGAAAGCTGCTAGCAAATGTAAACATCAAGTTACCTGTTGAGACATCGATGACGATCTGCTACTTATGTTTACATCCGCTTCCCAACGAGATCACGTGATCACGTATTTTAGATTACATGATCATCTAAAATAATAGGGTTGCCAACTCTCACGCATTTCTTCTTCTTCTTTTGGTGTTTTTGGACACAAGCTTTCTGTCTCACTCTGCCCAAGTAAATCTCACGCCAAATCGCCAAACCTGCTTTTGATATGAAACAAAGTATACGCTTTATTTATTTATTTTTTTTTATTTTTTTTAAATAAGTTTTAATACGAAATTCAAAAAATAAAGTCTTGGCGCACTTATTGTGGCATAACAGTAAAAGCCAGAGCCGTTGAAAAACTTTTCGACACGCCTTCATCACCCGGCGGCGCGCGCGATCACGTGGTTCATGGAGCTCTCAATAGTTCTAAACAAACCAGCGCTGTCGATACATTTGAATAGACAACAGCTTCACTATACAGGTTTTGCAGCATTTTTTGGTAAACAGTACATCATAGTGTGCATTGATTTATTATGCCAACCACATTTACAGTATCATTTTATTATGGAGAGTGACGGAGATGCAACATTGTTAACATTAATGTTTTTCTTGTATTTAGCCCTCAGGTATTCCTTACTAATTGGTCACACTCATACTCATTGGTGGTCAAATGTGACCATACACCTTAACTATTTTTCAATTAAATAAATGTTCTATATTTTAGTTTAATATTTATTGAATATTTTGAGGAGATATTTTGGTACTAAGTACTATTTGTACAATAATTATGGTACATTAATGACCACTTAAAATATTTTTCTTCTAATATTTTGTATTATTTATATTATAATTAGTGTAGTAATTAAGGTTAAAATAGAGAATTCAATGCAAGGCAAATTAGAGTCATTTTGTGGCTGGAAAAATATTAATTTTCATTTGTAACGCCATTACCCACTAGGTGCCTGTATGGCTCTTTAATAAATATATATGTTTCTCAAAGTATTGCAGATCATAACTGCTTACTTATTTTTAGGTTTTGCATTTGAATAAATATTTAGTCATAATCAAACACTAGATTTCTTTAAATGTGAAATTTTAACTTGCATCCTAATATCTTTAATGATACTTATATAAGCACACACAAGTGAATATTAATGAATGCTAGCAAATATAATTTAACCCAAGAAAAGTTTAAAATAGCGCTAAAAAGGCAAACTTATTTTTCCTTATATGTACAATAGGCTATATACATATGAATTGATACTGAATCAAGATCGAAATCTATATTTGTGCCAATCACCCATCACCCCCACCCCCACCACCACCAAAAAAATAAAAAATAATCTCACTCCAACCTGAAGTTAAAAGTTGGCAACCCTGTATATATCTTGTAGTGTGTGATGCGCAAAAAATGTTAAAATCTTGTAGAGTGTGCATGTTTGAGATTTGAGAGAGAGAAATTTTTTTGTGAAGATTCTCCTTATAAGATTTCATAACCAGTTAGGATTTAAAAACACCTCTAGTCTGAGCCCAGCTTTATAGTCTACCATTATTCAGTATATTTTATAGAGTAGGCTTTTTTAAACCCTAAACAACATCAATGTTCGAGGAGAAACATTGTATGCTGTCACGAAACTGCTACTATTCCTCAGCTATGTCATCGCTTCAGTGCCAGTGATCCTCGCGCGAAAAAGCTCAGCTCATCTTTGGATTTGAAAGTAACGGCTCCTCTCATCAAAGCCTGCAGCCACTTCCGCTTTTCTTTTCGGCTCTCCATTCTAAAGTTTGTACACTTGCCATAGAAATAAATACAGTGTCTACTCACTAGATGTTCACACATACATACGCGTATTTTGTTACATACAATGTTTTTTGTTTACCACTAGTTTATTTCACAGTATGGCGTATGAATGTTTTAGCCGCAATGCTAACAAATCTAATGAGCACTGAGCTACTACAAAATGAACTTAAAGACATTTATTAGTCTTTCAATGTTTTTGTTTTTTTTAGTCGTTCAGCATATTGTACTTTCAGTGTTTTCATGTAGGTATTTAGCCGTTTGTTGTATTTTAGATACAAAGTATGACACAATTATAGTTTGGCCTGTATTTGTTTATTTACTTACATGTGTCCCCATTCCCTCAAATACCCTTTAAAGCCATTTGCTTGCCAATAAGTATATATGTTGTGCATGGATAAAATAAACTTTGTTCTTGTTTCCCCAGAACAACCAGTAAAATTACTGAATTAATTTGATGGCTACATTAAGAGGCTACATTGAATTACAGTATACAGCACCACGTGTAAGTTTATTTCTATGCCCTTTCTGTGTGAAATTGTATTGTTATTTTGTTAGAATTTTATAGTTGTGGACTCATGATACTTTTTCAGAGCTCAACAGAATACTTATCCACTTTTACATAAATTGTTGTATTGAATAAAAAAAATAAAATAAAAAAAAGTTTAAGTAACAACGGATTCATAAATGGTTTACACAATTTTTTTCATGCAATGAAAGTTAATTGTGACGGGGTTGCTTTAGCCTATGCCTGAGGCGTGATTTTGGGTTCTACAGACAGAAAGACAAACAGGTTTGAAATGTCACAAGGATGAGGAAATTATTTTTATTTTCACAACTATCACATTAATTACATTACTAACAATACATTTTGTACATTGCAGGGATCTTGGCGTAGTATGCTAAGATACAAGTTTGAACATGAATGGAAACCTCTTGAAGACCTGAAAATCAAGCGCCAGGGCCATCCACCACAAAATATTTTCTGACCCGTTAATTACCTCAAATGTCCCTTGTAAATATTTTATTTAAGGTGCGGAATTCGAGTGACCAATTTGGACCCATACTGAATTTTTTTGACTTCACACAAAATCCTCATAGATTAGATTCTAACTTATATTATAATAGAAGTTATAGGTAATCATAGTACTATAGAAGAATAGTGCTCCTCTGTAATGCAGATCAGAGCTGGCATTGACGTTGAATGAGAGGTGGCCAAACATGATCATGACAGTCAAACAGTAAGGCCAGACAAGCAGACAGATGTCTTATCAGTGATTTTCAAAACACTGTATTTCAGCTCCCTCAATGTGTGAATAAAGGGGACAGGAAGTGGCAGTTTGGCAGCTCCAACCAGGAGTGTCACACTGAATCGTGTCCCCTGCCATCTCCGGATGGCTAGTGCGGCCCAGGAGGTCGGGTGAAGCGCTCAGCTCATGCATTTCTGGGACGTTGCATCTAAACGGCACCTATGCATATGGCTGAGGCGTGCGGAGAGGGACGATGGACAGGGATGAGACCATTACCACATTTCGAATGAGCCTTGTCAGATCATTCTGAATACACAATGTCAGAAGTCTTGCCACCATGTCAGACAACTCTGGCGATGGTGGAGCGCTAGCATGCTACAATGTTCAGCTTCTTTTTTAAAATCTTGACATGTCTGCTATTTCTCCTCAAAACAAGGTCATTTCAATTGAATGATTTTTTTTGTGGTCTTAGACATTTAGACCCAATTGTATGTATGTCCATACATAAATGGACAATCAAACAAACAAGTAAATCTAACCGGATAGTCGAACAAGATCTGATCTGCTAAAATATAATACAAATAAAAGTCCAAAAGTCTTCTAGTGAAAATGTTTTAAGTGAAGCTCCTAAACTTAATTTTTGGGATGAGTAAACCCATCAAATCTTTCAATTATTTACCAGAGCATAAAAACAGCTGCTTACCATGATCTGGAATCAGCCTTTTTGGCATCCCTCCACCTCCCCAACTCCACCAACATAATGTAGGCATCTTGCTACTATACTCATCTTCCAAGCATTAGTAGTCCCACTAAGGGGTATATCTAAGCTCAAGTTGAAGCTGCTTCCTCGAGCCCCTCCACTGCGGACAGCAAGCCAAATACGTTTAACCATAATAGCTTAAAGATTATGGGCCCTATCATACACCTGGTGCAATGCAGCACCAGGTATGACACAAGTGTTTTTTTGCTAATTTCAGCCTGACGCAGTTATTATTTTCACGTCCAGCACCACGTTGTTTAAATAGCAACTGAAAACGATTGCGCCATTGATCAACTGAAACCTGGTCTAAAGTCGATGCAATATTTTGTTTGTTATTTAAAGAGCACGTTAATATGCACCTATAGGCGGGTCTACAACGCGCAGCAGCACACAAACATTTTTAAATATGAAAAATGAAAGGATTCAAATGTAAAAGATTATTATTGTGTACATAAATATAAAAATGCCTACATGTCATAGTCAATGCATGTATCAGAATTAGCCTACCGATTTGCAGTAATGACGAGCAAGCAGGCATCATTGGATGAGCAGATCCATCTCTTCGCTAGAGAAGCGGTCAGTCTTTCCGCTAGCAAATTCCGCCATGTAAATAGCAAATCCGCCATGGTGCGAGCGCAACCAGCTTTTAAAGGGAATGGGAGATGAGATTCTGATTGGTTTATTGCACGTTGTGCCCAAAACACATCCATTACTCATTAAGAGAATAGGGACAACCCTTTTAGACCATATGCCTGGCGCGTCGTTAAACTAGCAAAAGTGGATTCGGACATGTCCTAAGTGCACCTGCACCATGTGCTTTAGACCATGGCCCTATATGAGCAAACAAACTCACAAAATTACAAATCATGTTTAATTTGAATTTTCTTTTTATGTCATATTTTTTAAATGTTCAATATAGATTTTTTTAAATCCCAAATGATCAGCTCTCAGACTTTCTGTCCCCATTGTATATAATACAGCACTACATAAATAGACAAAGTAAATCTAACCAGAAATACTGGGTGCAGAATGCATCTTATAGATATGCAGTCACAGACAATCTACATAAGAAGTTTGTGCTGGAGTTTTTCTTTTTTGTAAATACTTGAAATGTATTTATTTATTTTATTCTGTCATAACTCAGTAAGATTCTGTAGGGTGGTGCAGCCAACATGTTCAACAAAGATTCTTGTTTCTAAATTCTGTCAAGAGAGGCAGGGAATAAAATAATAAATTGAGCAAAACTAAAACTGGTTCGCAGTGAGATATCCAACTCAGTTCTCTAGGGGTTGTTTGGTACACTCTAGTGTATAAAAATGAAATATATGCTTTTATTTATACACCAACACATCTTGTTTTAGACCTTCCTTTTCTTGCAAATATAGCTAGATCAGCCAGTGTGTTCCTCTCAAGCGTTTTACTTGGTCAGCACTTCACTCGCAGTCAGAAATGTTGCTTAAGGTATCACTTAAGGTGTTGGAAAACAGGATCAAACGGATTGATACACAGCTTTTGACATGCTATTTGAGCATGTAGCTCACTATAATTGGTCGTGTCATCATGCATTAAATTAACAATGTATGGTGTAATGCCCTGAAACGAGTGTCTTTTGCAAATCTGTCAGATATCATGCCAAAATGCTCTTGACAGCTGTCTGGGGAAATGCTAGCGAATAGCAATTCAGCTGCTCAAAATATTCCCTGTCCAGCTGTTAAATATTTTGGACGTACAACAACTTTCTTGAGTTCGTTTATTGGGCAGATCGAAAAGGATGTAACGCACCATAGTTCTTCATACTGATAACTCATGATCTTCCATGACTGAACCAATATCACATTTAAAGCACTTGAGCATAAATGATGTCCAACTTGATTTAAACTGACTGTACTTCAGTAGTAGGACAATTTTCCCATTCTTTAAGAAAAGGAAAATGACCTTAACCCGTACCCTTGTGCTGAGAATAATTCAGTCAGTGTGGACTCTGTGGGCAGCTGCCTCGATTCTGTCCCATGAGTGCTCTGCAGCTGTCATAAACTGTCACATCAACTCAGGTCTGGTCACAATATGAACTGACACTCAAGAAGTGGGTGAACATGATTTCCAAGAGGCCGTGATAAGATGAAGATCGTTCTAGCTCAGTGATCAATTTATTTCAGGTTAACCATGAAAATGTTCTGCTAATTACACCAGAACAGAGATCCATTCTAGAAGTTGAGATGTTTTTGAAATGTTTGAAATCATATATAATTTTTTAAGGTACTGGCCCACATGCTATAGTTTTATAACAGCTAACTTAAGACAAGATGTCAGACAAGAAATAAGGATGACGCTAGTACAATCTGTACAGCATTTCACATCAAATTCAAGCTACTGTTTTCACATCAACTTTTTTTCGATTGGCACATGTGTCAGAATTCCTGTTCAAACTTGTCTGATCAGGTTGAAGCTTATTGCACTGTCAAACGTAGTTCTCTTCTCATTAGTCTGAGCCCCTTCCCATCAGTGCATGCGCTCAAATTAGATTGACATCCAAACTGTTCAGATATACAAAGCAATTTAGATGATATTCATTAGAGCGATGACATAGGCTGATGTGACTCTGACAGGGAGCACTTCTCTCTCTTTCTCTCTTATTTTATTACCACTGAGGCGTGACTACCCCCACTGCATTCACTGTACCAAAGGAACAAAACAAAAAGACACGACAATGTCAATTCAATTCTATCTGCCAATACTAGATGGGAAACAAGCTAACATTACAAAGAGTACAGATATCTGAGTGTTTAAACTTGGCATGGTAAGTGCTAAAAGATCTGTGCTAAGTAATTGCAGCACAATCATGAGATTTCAAAATATGAAAGCCTTGATCTGACTGGTCAGACATAAGATTGAATGTGAAAATTAAGTGCGTTTTGGACTCTTGGATGACTAATTAAACGATAGGCTTTAAATGTCCTATTAGAATACTGATATCATGGTGCCAATTAAATGGAAAACATTTAAATGGAATAAAAATGTGAATTGCATGCATGACAGAGTCAGGTATTTAAGAAAAAAGACAAACAGGCTTAGTTTTTTTCCTCTAATTATGTTTTTTCTATAAAAAGATTGCAGTTGTTTTACATTTTACATATATGATGGCATGCCTCATTCAATGTATTAACATTCAACAAAAATTGCGTAAATAAAAACAGTCTGGTTAAATAGATTAACAAATCTGGCTAGAATAAAAATTAAGTGATACAGAAGTGAAAAAAACGCATCTGTAAAAAAGCAAGTCATGGCAATTTATATCAACAACAAAAAGGTTTAAGACTTTCAAGTCTTTTATAACACTTATATACAGTTCTTTAGTTATACATCTAAATAAATCAGCTTCCTTATGCACAAACTAAGTAGTAGCACAGGCAATAATGAAAGCAAGAAAAAAGCAAGCCATATTTTGGAAAATATACATAACATAGTTGATCTATGTACAAATGTACATTCTTTTCTCATCAGAACAGATACTTCTCTTTTCCCAAAATGGTCAGGATTTTTAAGAATGTTCATAATTGTAAGACACGTTTACATATAATAGATTTCTTATACAGAGTATTTATTTGGTAAAGCTGGCGGTAGCCACCTTAGAACTTTTAATGCTAAATCCCCATGACAACACCAATGATCGCAAAGCTTAGCCTACAAGGCCAATTGTGTATGTTAATGCAACAATATATAAGTAACTGTGAATGAATCCTTACACTATGATCCTACTGTTTGTTCTCAACTTAGAGTACAATAAATATCCTGGCATACAATGTTAACTGTACGATTTTATATTTTGTTTGTATGGTTACAGCGCTGGCACTGGTAGCAGTTGCTCCTGACATCCTCTAGCTGGCGATACAGCTTGAAGCACAGGTTTTATGTTAGTGCTTTTACAATGCTTTGTAATCTTTCGGTTGAGATCCTTAGAAGAAAGTTTAGCCAAGTCTTTCATTTTAAACCCAAGGTGTGACTCAAGGTGACAGATGTATGTAGAACGAGCTTGGAACTGTGTTGCACATTCACTACAGTAGAAAACTGGGTGTCCTGAGTCAACGTTCTTTATAAACTTTGTTCTGCCTGTTCGTCTAAGCTGGTATTTCACATTGGCCAGCCAGTGGCTGATGGTTGTCATAGATAGACCTGTTATATGTGATATGACCATCCTTTCCTGTGAGCTCAAGTCTGATATCACATACTTCCCATCAGCTGTCTGCCTGAGGCAGGACGTGAACTGAGCCTGCAAAATCAGCAAGTGCTGGGGTTTCCAGTGTGACTGCCTACCTTTACGTTTGTGCACAATTGACGTATCCTCTGCCTCATCTGAAGTATGAGAACCCTCGATTTCTGACTGCTCTGGCCTACATAAAAGTGTTGGGGGCTTCAAACCTCGAGAGTCTGAGAGATTTCGCAACATGTCTGATATGTCAGAGAGGGCATTTTCACGCAAAGGACTCACTGGTGTGAAGATTTTTGAACTAGTTGATTCACTCACAGAGGAACTTACAGCTTTGCCTGGGAGAGCAGCAGCTCTGAGACATTGTTCGCTTTTGCCTTTGGACAAGTCTATCGGTTGGTCTCTGCAAATTTCATGGCAGTCCGAATTTAACTGGCTAAGTTTCGTTGAATGTCCAGTTGGACCGGCGAGAGCGGCCCTTTCCGCCATGCTGTTGCTCATTCTGAGAAGCATACTCATAGGGTCCTGGACAGGCCGTAGTGGTTTGGCAGCTTTACCCAAATGAAGGTTCATAACAGACTGAAGGGCACTTAGAGGACTGACAGAGGGTTGTTTTGGCTCAGGGTGAGCAGATAATAGACCAGCATCATCATACAGATCTGAAGTGGAGGTGGTGTGAGTTCTGAAGTCTTGTGTGTGCTTCTGAATATCCCTTTCGTTTGTGTTACCCTCAGTGACATTGCTCATAGATGTAATCATGCTATCCAGGCTTGGAGATTTTGACACTAGTGATTTCCCTTTAAGATTCAGCAGCTGCCGATGTGGTGATCCCTGCCCATTCAAGTCATTAAATTGCCTGTCTACTTCAGCAACCTTTACTGTTACTTTGTTTTCCAGTTTGTCCACCTCATGGAGATTAACTGTGGTTGAGGAAGCTCTTGGTGGAGTGCTTGGAAGAATCAAATGACTTTTGTCTAAAGACTGGACTTCCTGACTACTGGCTGATTGTTTTAAAGAAGAAATATAGCTTGAGTTGTGCAGAGCAGGTTTCAGATGGTTTTGTAACTGATAAGCTGCATGAATGCTCTGGTAACCGCCCCAGCTTGGGGCACCCCTCTGTGCTTTGTTAATGGCAGATGTAACCGTATTCTCCAGTGATTTTAGAATATCAAAATCCATTTTAGGACTCTCTTTTAGATCATCTTCAGTAAGGTAATCAGACTTTGCTAATGTGCCGAACTTCTGATTAACATCATTTACATTTGCAGACTCTTTGCATTCACTGTCTTTCTGAGAAGTAATTTCTTGTGTCTTGTTCTTGTTGTCCCCAGTTGCTACAGATGTGATGGATGATGACTCCAATATTCCTGTGGCTGAGAGAGGGGAAGAACATGTTGTATCTGACTGAGACTTCCCAGACTTACTTTTTGGATGAGGAGGCTTGACTTTCTTTTGCAATGAGTGGGTAACTTTAACAAAATGGCCGGTCAACACCATATGAGCACTCAAGTGCTGAATAGAGTCATGCAAAATCCCACACTCCATACATTTGAGATTCTGGGACTTGAACTGTACACCACGGCTTGTTGTCTTCTGATCTTTTAAGTCTTTATTGTCAGTTTGTTCAGAATACAACGGAAAAATATCACTGGCCTGCCCATCGTTAGGACTTCTTGTCTGCTCTGTGGTTTGCAAAGATTTTGCAACATTCAACTCCACTGGAACCCTCTTCCTGAACGAAGACACAACTTTAGCAGCAATTGCTGTTCTTGGCTCTCTCAGAGGAACCTTTTGGTAATGCTTGGTCTTTATCATGTGCACGCTGAGGTCTTGCAAAGATTCAAAAGAGTGTCCACAGTACATACAGCGTAGGACTTTCTGGGCATCTTCCTTTCCCTCCATCTCCAAAAGAGAGCGCTTACGGGGCTTGGACCATGACTTGGCACCCTTGCTAGCACTTTCGAGGTTGTCATCACGGTAGTGGTCTGTTTCATTCATGTGAACTGTGAGATCAAGCAGTGTGTCATATGCTGCACTGCAGCTTTTGCAGTGGAACTTGCTAGCACCGGTAAAGATGGATCCGTAGAGTTTAGTGCTTTGGCGGTAGAGCTGAACAGTGGAGAAAATACTTGGTTCAAGTGCAATAGGTTGTTTTTGAGAAACCTGTTGGAATGTCTTTGCGATAGCAGACTGATGCCAATCATAGCAGTTGCGTCCAGGACTGCTGTTGCTGCTACTGTTACCGCTGCTACTGGCTGGCTGTTCATCTGCATATGGTTGAGAGGAATTCAAGTTCAAAAAGGACCAGTAGGGATTATTGAGGAAGCTTTTGTAAATAGCCTTCATCTGCTCTAGGCTGTCTGTAATACATACAGTGTGTTCAGAACTGTCTTCTAGAAAGTCTCTTGTAGCCTCCTCCTCTTTTTTGTTCGGGGTGCTCTCTGTATCTGACGTGTGGTCACTAGATTCACTTATGTGAGATTCACTGTCAACATCATGGCCTGATAGCTCAGCAGCAGGGGAATCTTGTTCATCCACTGGGTTTTTTAAGTCTTCTCCCAAATCATTTTCATCCTGTGGTTTCTCCTTGGTCACTGAGCAATCACTTCCAGTACCTTCAGTCTCTATGGGGGTCTCCTTAACATTCTCTGAATCATAAGCTAGAGGAGGAAAAAGAAAAAAAAAATTAAATAAATGCCATACAAGTAGCACTAAAAGGTAAACAAACAAAACAAAGCCTAATGATATTCTTCTATGAATGAAGTGAATGGGCCACACCCCACATGAAGTTGAGAAATTCCCATTTAAAAAAAAAAAGTTCAATACAGGTGAATTGGTATTCAAATTGCAATGCTGTATACTGTTGTCTGCCTCAATTCAAATGCAAATCAAATTCAGGAATTCAATTCAATTCTGAATGTCACATAAGCACTAGTGAATCCACAAACAAATAACGAAGGACAGAGAAACAACTTCTAGAAGTAGATTTTGAAATAGTCTGGTCTAGTCAAGTGAATAAAGCTTTTTATAATCTAATGGTTTGCTGTTAAGCATATAATCAGGCTATTTACAAGAGGTTGCACCTGCTACCATTTGGCCCACCTCCCCACATGTCCATACACCTGTGCACATATGAAGAGACAAATAGATAGAGGGAAAAGGTGGACAGATAGATTGAGAGGTTAAGGGGAATGACATAAGATGGCGGCACATAAGCCACCTGTCACTTTGAATCCCACCTGACGACTGTTCACCTTGGACAGGTGACGTGTTGCGAGAAAGGTGTCTGCTCGAGCACCTCAAGATGACAGATCCAAGGGGACACGGTCGCCCTTCTCCCTGCCAGCTGCCCTCACACCCTCAAAAGAGCCCATCCACCACCGTCCTTCGGGACTGATGATCCCGTCTCCTGACAGCCTGTCCCCTGCTAGTTTGACACTGTCACTCTGACTCCGTAAGTGGAACAAATGCCCTCTTGAAAGCCATACCAACCCCCCCGTCTCTGTTCCACTCTATTCACTCTTGTTTGTGTGCGCATTTGTGATTATGTTGCTCATGTCAAAAGGAAAACGCTTGACATGTCAGATGTTTGGAAATACAGCAGGCCTTGAATTACAAGCTAACATGGTGTGCTGCTGCATGTGTGATTCAAGTGCATTGTGGCACGCTAACGGTCTCCCTTCCCTTCTCTCTCTTACAAGATCCACCACAGTCCTGACAAGAGTGTTAAAGCACAAATAGCTCTCATTTCAAATGATAATACACAATCTCACAAGCCTGCGCTTCTCTCATTTAGCCTCTCACTGGCTGTCAGCCAGGCGGCCTGCAGGATGGGGGTTCTAAAGGATAACTGGCAGGTGCAGGCCAGTCTTATCCCCTCTGTAGATTTGGATTGTCACTAGGTATCCATTACTTGCCAATCTCCTCTGATCGTGCCCGACAGCCTTGATCAAAAGATGTCATTTGAAAGGCCTGATTTGGCATGAACTCCAAAGCAGTTCGAAAAGAGGGTGAACCAGGTGTAACTACAATGACATGATCATTTTCCTGCCCTCTCATATCCCTGAGACAATTACGATGACACACTGAGGGTCCACAATGGCAAATTGCTTTTGAATCTGAAGACTACAAGACTGTGTGTGTGTGGGGGGGATTTCTGTTCTAAAACAGAATCAGAATAAGTCAACTTTAACCCAGTGAGTTTGTTAAAGTACATATTGTACAGCTGTATTACAATCTGTCATAAAAATCTTAGGGGGTGGAAAAGTTCAGAAGACGTTCATCTTAAGAAAAAAACTTTCACAAACGTGTGTGTGTGTGTGTGTGTGTGTGTGTGTGTGTGTGTGTGTGTGTGTGTGTGTGTGTGTGTGTGTGTATCAAAATCCATGCCCACCAAATTTGAACACAATCTTTAACCTCGAATGATTTATAATCCATCTCAGGGGGCACCTACCATAACCAATTATTCTCAAAAGGCTTGATTGACAGCCTGGGTGATTTATTAAGCTAATAAAATGTGATGTGTGCAATGAGCTCTAGCAGAACAAAAATCCAGGAGACTTTTGTGGCACTCGCCCTGTTTGATTTATGTAACCATTACATTTGTCTCCATATGACCAATCATTAACCCCCTCCACCGTACAGACAGAAACAGCACATAAGACATTTAAATTGGAACATCAAGTACTATACATAACATTATTTGGTTAATGTGCATGCATTATTGATTACTCAAAGATACATGTCAGACACATGATTACAGTTTAAAGTATTTTGGGAATGTGATCAACTATCATTACTGTTTTTCTCTTTATGTGATTCTAGACAGATAAAATTATTTGTTAAATAATTTTGCAATAATACCCAATAAGACGATTATGATAAGCATTTGAATGGTTGCTTGACAAAGCTTTCTTTTCGTATACTGTAGCTTTTTTTGATCCTCAGAGCTCACATGACTTGCTTGCAACCTCAAAGTGCGATACAGATTGAGGCTAACTGTGAGAATTGTTCTTGCTTGAGGCCATGCTAATGTGCAACACATGACACTTTGATCAAAATAAAGCAGCGTTCAGGCAACATGTCGAGATGCCTCTATGCCAAAAATAGTGTGTTCTTTGCTGCAAATGAAGCAAAGAACAGTGTGAATTTTTAAACTCAATCTAAAAAACAAACAAAGTTGGCGTATATCGGTGCCCTGGGTCTTACCCTTTCTGTAGTGTTTGTCTTTCTCTGCTGGAGAAACTTAAAACTGACCATTTACAGTAAATGCAGGAAGGCAAACAGCCTCTGCTGACAGGAATTCCACCGACCACAAACGTCCTTTCAGGGGAGATATCTCTCTAATTATCACTCTGTGTGCCTTTGATTCCTTTTCCCCCTTGACAACAGTGTGTCTGATGTGTCTCAGCTGCCAAGAGTGATTGGCAACAATTCTATGTGTATCTAAGCCAGCAGCTGCTGAGATGATGGCCCAGCATCAAAGAACTCAGTGAGATGGATGGCACTCATAATTCTACTCTGCAGGGACATGGTGGGGGAAGTTGGGGGCAAAAACCAACATCAAAAAAACCCCCAGACTGTCACTTACCCACCCCCCAACCTTTCAAGCGAGGCTTTGTCCCAGAGTTACCCTCTTTAATGAGCTTCCGATAACTAGGAATTGAGTTCACTGAGAATACTGGAAGGGTTCGTTGGGAATGCAATACCAAACTCCCAATCTTATCCGGCAGTGACCACCCGGTGGACAGCTGGTGTCTCGTAACAAACACGGAAAGAAAGCAAAGCTATCCATCATAGAGAGGACATCTAAGACCCTGTACTCTGTCTATGCCTCTCTAACTCTCAGGTTACAGGCTTACACAGCCATCCAAATAATATTCACTGTGATAAATGGTCCTCTAAGCCGCCTACCTCTCATTAATCTCTTTCTTTAAAGGAGCATCCATCATGGAGCAGGGCTAGAGCTGTAGGAGAGAACGCTAGAGTTCATTTACAGGCCAGCTGTGCTTGAGTGATGCGTGTCATTTTTAGCTTGGACGGGAATGCGCAGACGTGAACACGTACAAATGTATCCACGTACGTGAATACCCACAGACGAAGATGAATGCACGCGCAAAAGCGCATTCTTGAGAAGCCAAGTCGACGATTGACAGACTGATTGATTGATTCAAAACGTGGTTTGGCAGGTGAAAATTTTTAAATGTGCAATGAAAGGCATTCCCACCTTTTACTAAAGTAGAAATTGCCATGCATTAAGCTAAATTAGAACTCATTTGGCATTTCACTTGCTCAACATGTAATATATCTTAATCTGTCATCGGCTGAGGTCTCTACCCAAAGAAGGCTTTCAATGACTTAATGACTTAACAGCTTAACTCAGCAGTGTGACAATTTATTGAATTTTCTCACTTGTGTCACTTATTTTTAGTCTAACTGCAAACCTTATAGAGAACCATCTCCATTTCGCTTTTAAACATTTGACCTGTATCTTTGACTTCCCAACTTTCTCCCCAGCCTTTTCTGTCTAATTCTCAACAATATTTCTCCTTTCTTCCCTCCCTCTGCGTCTCGGAAAGCCTGCGTGATAGATGACATGTGTCAGGATGCCAGAAGTAAAGGGTGGCAGCGTGATTAACGGCTCTGTTGAAAGGGTAATTGACGGTTTGGCATTGTGCTGATCTTCTCCACCAGGGTTTGGTTTCTGGACCCCTGAGGACCAGACTGACTCATTTTTCTAAAATGGACCACAAGCTAAAAGCCACCTCCCATGAGAGAAAAAAAAAGAAGAGATGGATTCTTGTCTTCGGATTCTTGTCTTCTTAACAGAAGATTGATGTCTTCATTGTCAACACAGCAAAGTAACATTCATATAAGTTTACAACCACAATAAAGGGCTAGTTCAAATGAGAGCTTGGATAGAGAGCAGGTCAATGATGTGACGCTCATCTTTTGTCCTATCTATTAATTCATAAAAAAAATTAAATCAGTACATACTATGACTTAAAAACACCTCTTCTACAATGAGCATGATTTTAATTCCTGTTGTGAAAATGTA
The DNA here is from genome assembly GCA_018749465.1 of Paracanthobrama guichenoti. Lineage (NCBI taxonomy): Eukaryota > Metazoa > Chordata > Actinopteri > Cypriniformes > Gobionidae > Paracanthobrama > Paracanthobrama guichenoti. Next base: position 13,494,493 of record CM031960.1, on the reverse strand, counting down.
AGTAATACGTCCTGATATCTTAATGTTTTTTTGTTTTGTTTTTTGGCACATTCTATTATTTCTTTAAAAAATAAGAATGTTTTGCTTCACTCAAAATCTGTAACAAGTCTTTGAGAGGAGAGAGAGAGAAAAAAAAAAAAAAAAAAAAAAAAACAATTCACAATTAGATTGTTTTAATGACAAAGCAAGGTGAGTTCATGTGGTGTGACTCTCCAAAAACTATTATATTTCATAATATTTAAAATGCTATTATAACATACAAATTTTGCTAGCATAGTCAAATAATCAAAAGTATAGTATATTTTAATATAGTTATTTATATGAACCTGACACGTGTTTTAAACTAGATTTTCCCTTTTAGTAATCACAGACACTCTTAAACCCCTCTTATATTCTCTAGTAAAAAGCATCTACTTATTTAGTCAGCTGTGACTTACAAAGTTTGGCTTAAATTTAAAAATGTAAGCAATTTTAAGGATTAAACAGAATATTCGCAAAGTAAAGCTAAATTTGCCCATCACAACTAAAACATCAATAACAGTTATGAACACATTAAACTTACGAACACATCATCTGTGTGCATGTGCGAAATGTGTATGATTACTTTAATCTTTTGTCTCAGCCATGTGTAAATCAATGGGGTTCTAGCAGTTTTGAAGCTGTTGGCAGTGATTACAGACATGCCTGGCTGGAGAGGTATGTTGACACTGGTTTGGATTAGGGAATGGTGGGCCTCTATGGTTTCCTGCCCTTTCATCACCGCCACCATCAAGCCCAGCTCCTGCGTCACATCCATGCATGACTGATGGCCGCTTGTCCGGATGACCTGCCTCGCACCTTAGATCTGACAGCGACTGATTTTACCCTTAGAAAGAGGGAGAAGGCAGACCCTGGAGTCGCGCCCAACAGAGCCTGAGAACCGAGAAGATTTTTGGCTAGGGTGGCCCGTGGGATTTGCAGAGGCGTGTCCGATTAACTCACATTATCAACCCACACACAGACAGAAGAGAGATCTAACTAACAAAGTTGAAGCAAAGTACAACTCTCAAAATAGATTTGATGTCTAATCTGTCGTTCCAAATATGGCTCAAAGCCTAACAGACAGATGAAAACATCCATTTCAGAAGAACTGTAGGTGGTTCCACATGTTTGTATCCTCATAACAGTTCAGAATCATCTAGATTCCAGACAGGCACCAAAAAGCTAAATTGTCACATAAAGGTGCTAAATTGGGTTATGGCAATAGGAAAGGCCAGCAGGAGTGGCTAATATCAACTTGATTACATCAAGGGAGCACAAACCTAATATGACTTGGTGACAGACGCATACCTTGTCATCTTCAATCATGACACATGTCAGGAATCCATCAAGTTTACAGCTAATTAGGTGTGCTCAAATATAGCAAAGCAAAATGTTTATTTTTAAAGAGCACTGCTAACCTTTAGGGCGAGAGAGAGATAGATGGGGAAAGAATGCATTGCGCTGAAATCTCTCATTAAGGCTTCACCTACAAGATTGGCTATCGAGCTTTACATCCTCTACAAAGAAAAACAATGCATCTCAGAATCAATAATTTGGTCATCATCAAATTAAAAGTAAATTGCACATAACTAAATGTGTTAATACCTGTAAACCATAAACTCACACTTGTAAACTACCATGGTCAACCACTCTGCACAGGGTCCAAGTTTGGTGGAGCATACTGATGAAATAAAAGCCTAGGCAAGCTTATGGGAAAAAGAAGGAGAGCACTCACATGGCCTTGCTCTGATTGACCATTAAAGCCTTTGATGGATGAGGCTGTCACAAGGATAACAATTAAATCCAACATGAGACAAAGCTGTTCTGACAGGCCAGTCTAACAGAGCAAGCCATACCCCTCCATTAAACTCCACATCATCTCTGCCTCAAACACACACACAAACAGTGAAGGCTATATAATAATGGCTTTGTATCTGTTTCAAAGAGCTCTGCTATAAATATAAAAATGCACCAGAACTCCTCCTCTTTCAAATAATAGGATAGGATCTATTAACCAGACAGATAATGTTTTGGTTAACATGAAGGCAGTTTCAGTGGTTCTCACCTCTTTCAAGAAGTTAAAAGAGTCTGAAATGGTTGTGTGTAAATAATAATGTCTGAGCTGATACATTTTTAAAAAAAAAAAATTATTTATAAATCTGATATAAAATGCGGTGCCAAGTTCTTGAAATTGAAAATTAATATTGAAGTTGGATTGAAAAACATAGTATCTATATCATATTTAATATTTCAACAACTTAATGTGCAACAACTTAATTACCTTCATATGCAGATTGAGGGTCTAAATGGGTCTTTTCTGGTTTATGTTTTTTTTTTTTTTTTTTTTTTTTTTTTTGTCACATGACAACAAAATGGCTTCCTGGATGATGGTAAAACCAAAGCCTTGAAAATATTAGTATTTTAAAACAAAATAACTTTGCTCTATTAAAAAAAAAAAAAAAAAATGCTAATAAAGGATTAAATGCCAAACTACTTAGACTACTGTATGCCAACAGTTCTCTCTCTCGCTCTAGAATAGCAGCAGCCTTATAATAATAATAATAATAATAATAATAATAATAATAATTATTATTATTATTATTATTATTATTATTATTAAACTACAATATCCAGACAGCTGCCTACAATATATACAATTTTGACTTGAAAATTCAAAATTCAAACTGGTCATTATTCAAAAGCTGTATTCAAGTGATTTCTGTACGAACCGCGTTTTACTGTACCTTTAAATAACGTCTTACAAAAAAAAAAAAAAAAAAAAAAAAAAAAAAGCCAATAACATACAAAAGTATGACTCAAATTAGGATAAGGAAAAGATGTTTACGTGAAAATATTCTAGGCAATTAAAAGCGCCTATACACAGACTTAGTTCCTCATTAAATGTACTAAAACGATGACAGATGCACAAGAGCATCTTATAAAATTCAGATAAACTTACCTGCCGCTCGTTTCGGCGCCTGCTGTTTTCTTCTCGGCATACTTGCGCGCAGACTGTGCCTATATACGCAACCTGAAACGATATTCAACTATGTATGCTCCCAGTCAGACGTGTCACCATTAAACAAAAGTACAGCTCTGTCAGAAAAGCTACGCCACTTCGCATCGGGCATAGGAGAAAGCCCAGGTGCTCCGTGTTCAGCAGTAGTCTTTGTTTAAAGCCAGTCCGCTGGAGTGATGAGGAAAACTGCTCGGCAGGACAGTAACGCCTAGCCGATCGCTACGAGTTTGTCACGTCACTCAAAAGTCCGCGGCAAACGATTCACTCGCAGAAACTATAGGGGCGTTCACGCGTCTGGCTGTGTCCACAACAGCCAGATAATGTGCAACGGTTTCGTGTCGCGATTAGAAGTTAATAAAAGTTACACAACGTTTAACTCGATGCGACGCAGACCAAAGATATCATGCGTGCGTAGTGCGCCGTTGACCAACAATTATACAATAGCAGACAAACAACGCTTCCTGTGCTCCTATCGGTCACTCCCACGCACAATCCCATGCCCAAAAATGCAGTCTAGGTAGGCAGCTCGTAATGTTTTGAGACACTGCCAATATGTCACTTAAGAGTGCATTAACAAGCCCACTGACAAGAAGGATGTAACTTAACCCTTTAATGGGCACACCCAGAAGGAAAAAAAAAGAACAAACAATGTTTAGTGTTTTACAGATTTAACCATTTTTAAGCATTTAGCCTACTAAATGGTTAGATGTCCATTAATCGTTAAAGTGCATTTTCATCATTCTGCATTGATATCAGTTTACGTTGAAATGAAAGACATTCCATTTTTAAGCATCATTACACTATAAATAAAATTGTAAATTGCTATTTGAAACCACTGACACCAAAATATATTTGTTTGATATGTAAATAAGACATGCGTTTAAAAAAAATATGAAAAAAGGATAGCTGCAAGCAGCTATTACAGGTACAATATGTACGATTTGTTTTATTAAAATATCCAAAAACCACTAGAACAATGTTATATGTTTTGTTGACTTGTGTAAGAATGTTTACATTTTTAAATTAAAAAATTTAACCAGGACACGGGTGTGTCCATGCATTGCTTATTAATGACATCATACCCGCGTTACCCTCGATTTCCGTTATGTTTTATTTTGTAGAAACCATGGAAATACCAAAGACGCTTTAATATATTGTGTGTTTTATCAGACAGGTGAGCAACTGTTTGGATACATTCATCGACAGAAAACTAATCATTGTTATATAGCTCAACTCAGTTAGTCTTATTGTTTAAATCTCATTTTCTTGATTTACCGCGAGTATCATGTTTTACCCTGCCTAATATCGATCTAGCTTACTGCAGTGTGCAACAAGTGTCTCATAGTAGCCACTGAGCGAACGCACAGAGTAGCATTATAACATAACTTTCAACACACTCAAATGTATCTAATATGAGAAAACAGCGCTGCGGTCCCCCATGAGTGGAAAAAGCGGAAGTGGTTGTCTGCGGCATAATAAAAGCTCTGCAAAATCAAGCTACGCCTTTGTTTTGAATAAGCAACTTCTAGTGGTGAAAAATTACATATTGTGGCTTTCATGGGTTTCGAGCACTTTGAGAACATGCGTAAAAAAGGTATTATGTTTTATTTAGCAAGCCTTTAAACAACTAGATCATAGATGGAAAAGACCATTTACAGGCCCAGTTTAAATCTGATCGGCCTCTGTTAACCATGTCTGACAGATGCTCGAACTTCATTGGCTTCATAGACATGGCCTCATAGATGCGGCAGCTTTGACAAAGATATTGCATGCCAGTTTTCAAGTAAATTGGACTGACTGCTGCATACTGTACCTATAGCCGTTTTAGTTTTTTTTTTTTTGTTTTTTAGTTTTATTTTTTATAGTGCCACCAAGTGGCCAGTTGGCGCGTTATTTTCATGGGACTACAGACAGATCTCATTCCATTCAAGAGGGATAGCCATTTTGGTAAAAGTGGCCACGGCCATGGCCACTTCAAACATTTGGACTTTTTTATAATTATTGACAATTAGACTCCGGAGAATCTTTCTATACTGGTTTGGTTCAGATAGGGCAAAAAAGGACTAGTTTGCAAAAGTTGGTTTTTCAAACAAATTTCGCCATTGAGCCAAGGATTTCAATGATATAAGTCTTGAGCCTGCAACAAGTTTAGGGGCCCTACCATACACCCAGCACAATGCAACGCAAGCGTTTTTTGCTAGTTTCAGCCCGACGCAGTTATCATTTTCACGTCCTGCACCACGTTGTTTTAAATAGCAAATGCACTTGCGCCCATCTGTTCGCCCATGGTTGTGCTAGCCTGAAAATAATAATTTGTTACATTTATATAGCGCTTTTCTGGGTACTCAAAGCGCTTTACATATAGAAGGGGGTATCTCCTCAACCACCACCAATGTGCAGCATCCACCTGGATGATGCGACGGCAGCCATATTGCACCAGAATGCCCACCGTACACCAGCTCATTGGTGGAGAGGAGACAGAGTGAAGCATCCGATCAGTATATGGGGATGATTAGGAGGCCATGATGGACAGAGGCCACTGGGCAAATTTGGCCAGGATGCCGGGGTTACACCCCTACTCTTTTTCCGAAGGACATCCTGGGATTTTTAATTACCACAGAGAGTCCGGACCTCGGTTTAACGTCTCATCCGATGGATGGAAATGAGGTGTGTTCAGGCGCATTGTTGGCGCGTTACTATTTTGAGGAAATGACTGTGCCACTGACCAACAAAAACCTTGTCTAAAGTCAATAGCGCAGTATTTTTTATTTTTTTGTTATTTAAAGGCTGCGTTAAAGGCCGGATTCAGACACGCCCTAAGTGCACCTGCGCCATGTGCTTCAGACCATGCACTTAGATTGTTAAAATAGGGCCCTAGGAGTTATGAGATATTACATACTTTTGATCGCTGTAGCGCCACCATCAGTCCGATTGGGGTGAGCCTTGGTGATGTTGTAAACAGGGTGGGTACTACCATCCCTCAAAGTTTAAGTCTCTGCGACTTACGGTTTAGTCTGCCTGATCACTTTTAGGGGAGTACACTGATCCTTGGAAATTCTAACAATTACAACAGGGTTTCGCTTGAACCCCTAATAAAAATATTACAGTGAACATCACTGATATTAGGCTGCTACAGATTTGAAAGTGCACTTTTACCATGTTATGATTGATTTCAAAATAGTGCTTCAACTGGATTTCATGTGCTTGGGTCTATTAAAGGATTAGTTAACCTTTTATCTGTAAAGGTTAATTATTTTTCTCAGGTTGTCAATCCCTTAAATATCATGCTCAAAATTCTTCATCACAACTTTCAATAATAACAATAACATTATTCCATCTCTGATGTACATACAGATATAAATGTCATGAAACTTAATTTTTTTTTTAGGTTATGTTATCATAGATATTCATATTTAACGAATCTTCCTGACCTGTAACGCTTGTAAAGCGGTCAAATTCTATGAAAAGCAATAAAAGACGTTTGTTGTGCATGTCTCTGTTGTATTTCCTGCAAACAGTCTCTCGAGTAATCAAACCTGCATGGCCAAAACAAGCTTGCCCCGAGGACTTTCTTTTACAAATCAGCACTGTCTGAGGATGTCTTTTTAAGTACTGTAAAGTCATTCAGATGTGGGGTCAGAGTTCTGACCGTGCCATTAAAACACAGGCAGAGATATAGTGCTCTCATTTAACTGCTCTGCTGCATCATATATCATCCTACTGCCACGGAGCTGCATTAAAGAGGATCTTTGATTTTTACTTTTAGAGCAACATAAATCAAATGCAAGGCAAGGTCTGCCAGTGACATCCTTGTATTGGTCCTCACTGACTGGGATGTAGAGGGTTTGTTGACTGAGGTCAGGAGCACTAAACTAAACAAACCACAGTAGCAAACGAACAAAAGACTGTATATGCACACGTCTGTCCAAACACACTGAAGTGTTCATTTAAACTAACATTAATCAAGTGAAATATAATTGTTTTAGTTATGATTAGTAATGATTCCTGCAAATGACTTTGCTCAGTTCATTCTGTTCAATACTTTAAAATACGCAAAAGGCTGTAGATATGTCTTCTTGTTTTTGTGCTTGTGCAACGATGTCAGGGCAAACATTAAGGAGGCAACTGTCTCATTACCCAAACCTCTTTGGTCTTCCCCACCTCAGAGCAATCTTGTCAAGCAGCATCTGAAACGAGAAGGGACATCTGCCAGCAGGACACCCACCCTCCCTACAGCTCACAGGAGGGTGTATTTGAGCCACATGTCCATCAGTCCTGTTGTGAAGATTTCATTTTATCTCCCCTTGCCCGCTCTCCGCCACTGTTTTGAGAGGTGCTGTCCTCCACTTTGATCTATGATGAACAGATGACCTTTTTCCCAAGTCAGGTGTCTAGCTCTGTAACATCATGTTCTAACAGTGTGTCAAAACAGCATGGCTCACCTTCTCCAACTCCGGTTATTTGTCTCGGATATACTCACAAATCTGTTTTTGAAGAGATCTATGGTGAGGTGAATTCGTTGGAGATGGCAGCACCTGGGTGTATTATAAATGTTAAAAACAGAGAGAAAGTGATGATGATGATTAAAACAAACTAGAGAAAGTATCTGCAAATACTGCTTTTAGCAATTCATTCTGACTCTGTATTGATCAGGCAGAGAGATTACAAGCCTTATCCTCTAGGAAGTGTTGATCAATGACACAATCAGGATGTTATTCTTAACCCTGCAATAATTCAGTGTAACTGCAATAGGCTGTAAAATGAAATCAGTATTGCCTCCGTGAAACTTTTTTTAGGACCAATTGTGTAGCCATTTTAGACCATGGTCTGGAGTCAAAAGTCCAATTCTGAATCTATGAAACCAATAATTGGTTTCATATTTTATATTACAATAATATTTGGGTAATTCTATGCTAAAACATCATATTCTTGTTAAAACTGCTGGATAAACACAATAAAATCACACTAGGATACATTAAAGCACTATTCAACTCTATAATTGTAATGTAAATGTAATGTAATTTAAAGGAACACGCCTACTTTTTGGGACTTTAGCTTATTCACCATATCCCCCAGAGTTAGATAAGTCCATACATACCATTTTCATCTCCGTGCGTACCATAACTCTGTCTGACGCACCCACCGCTAGCCTAGCTTAGCACAAAGAAATGGCTCCAGCTAGCCTACATTTACATTTATGCATTTGGCAGACACTTTTATCCAAAGCGACTTACATTGCATTCAAGGTACACATTTTTTTATATTTTTTGTCTGTTCTTGCTTTCCCTGGGAATCAAACCCATGACCTTGGCGTTGCTAACGCCGCGCTCTTATTGTTTGAGCTACAGGAAAGCTAGAACTGCCATAACTCTGTCAGATGCACCTACCGCTAGCCTAGCTTAGCACAAAGACTGGAGGTAAATGGCTCCAGCTAGCCTACTGCTCAATAAGTGACAAAATAATGCCAACATGTTGTGATGCGTATAGTTACATTGTGTACTAAAACTGACGGAAAATGAAAAGTTTGAATTTTCTAGGCCGATATGGCTCGGAACTACACTCTCATTCCTGTATAATAATCAGGGTACTTTGCTGCCATACCATGGGTGCAATGATATTACGCCAGCACCTGAAAATAGTCCCCAGCACGCTCTCTGTGCAAGCAGGTTGTCACGTTGGTTATGTTGACGGAAGTTAGCCTATTTTCAGGTGTTGCGTAATATCATTGCGCCGCTGCACCCATGGTACGGCAGCAAAGTTTCTTGATCATTATGCAGGAATGAGAGCCATATCCGCCTAGAAAATTGCAACTTTTCATTTTCCGTCGGTCTTAGTACTCAATGTAGCTATACACATCACAACATATAAATAGGAAAATGTTGGCATTATTTTGTCACTTATTGAGCAGTAGGCTAGCTGGAGCCATTTACCTCCAGTCTTTCTGCTAAGCTAGGCTAGCTAGCGGTAGGTGCGTCAGACAGAGTTATGGCACGCACAGAGATGAGAATGGTATGTATGGACTTATCTAACTCTGGGGGATACGGTGAATAAGCTAAAGTCCCAAAAAATCGGCGTGTTTCTTTAAGGTTGAATTGTGTTACCAGGATATTGGAGTAAGTTGTCACATGTTCAAATGTCTATATGCTGTTTTGGTCTTTCATAATAATTTTATATTTTGCTGAAAACTACATACCCCATAGTCTGGCAATATGCTCCACTATCACAAAGCGTCAACATGTCTGTTATAAAAAACTATAAAGTGCTTTTCCACCATACAGGAGTGAATTATGAAGAACAGTTGGTTTGTAATTGTACCAACACATGGCTTGGTACAATTACAAACCATTCTTGACCTGAATTTCTTAGCATGGTTAGCTAAACCATGCTAGTGGATAAATCAAGGTCTATAAATATCCTCTGGAGCTAGTCTGGGGACTTTTACCTTTCTACATAACGTGATCAACCTCCATAGCGCACTCTTTCCATTGTTTACAGTCTCACGCAATTCACGTCCAGTGTTGAGTTAGTTACTCTAAAAAGTAATTGATTACTAGCTAATTACTCTCTCTTTATAAGTATTGCATCAGTATCAGGCCTAAAAATTACTTTATAAATCCCATATCAAACTCGACCAGTTGAAAAAATACAAGGATAGACACGAAACTGCTTTTTTATTCTTTCAAATAAATAATATAAAATTGCATCAATTATTCTTGAACTAACCAAAGTATTTAAAGAAAGAAGGTTATTAAAAACCAGTAACATTAACATTTAATATTAAACATAAAATTTTGTTCTATAGTATACAGTATTTAATGCAATTAATCAGATGTAACTGTAATTAAATTACAGAAAAATTAAGAGTAATCCCTTACTTTCAAGGGAAAAGTAATTAATTACTTAGTAATGCATTATAACTAACACTGTTCACGTAATCTGCAGCTCCTGCATCACAGAGTTTACATATCATTCCCATCCTGATTTTGTCTGGGGAAGAGCCTTAACCTTGCCAATTGGTTAAAATGGAACAATACGATTTCTCAATGATAATATTTGCTCGACGTGATGGTGAAAAAGTATTTTTTCCTATAAGCAATAACGTTGGAAATGTTCAATAGACTTGTGGAAACCAATACTTTTAAGGTGCTTATAGATATAAAATAAACCTAGCCTGAGAAATATTGACTAAATATTGTAATATATAGTGTTACTATATGCCCTGGTTTCACTGAGAAATCACCACATTCACATTTCCACTAATCCAACTTCCTCTCTTGGATGACAGCAGAGGCACGGTCATAGGCCGCTCTGAATAGATAATTAAGTCTTGATCTTAAAATATAAATGTACAGATGGGGCTTATGACAAAAATGGAAATTTTTCACCTTTAACCACCATTAGTTTGACAGTGACGCAGTTTCCCCTCAGTGCGAGAATACAGTGGGCTGAGTTCAGTCAGGTGAGAGGTGACAGGGCCGTATGGTGGATCTCCTGCCAGTGACAGGCTGTCATTTGGAGATGTGTGCCATGTGGCTGTCTCTCAGCCTGTCTTTGAGCTGAAGGATGACCCCTCCTGCTCACTGGGGCTTCACCGGCCATGCCATTCCTGTCTCTCAGCTTACACGTCTGACAGGAGACATGACGTCCGAGACACATCGACTCCATCTTCAGGTAGGCCTGTCCTGCGTTTTCTCTGATAGTTCAGGCAGGGGGAGAAAATGAGAGAAAGTGTATGTGTGTCTCATTCTTCCTGTAAGTAGCCAATGAAAGAGGTTATATATATAATGGCATTATTCTTAGAACAGGTATTGTATGTCTTTCAAACGAGTCTGAAGACTGAGAGACGGCTCAAGGTTGAGTGTTTTGATTAAGGTGAAAGGTGTCTTTATTATGATTTGGAGTATATTTTCACCAAAAATACATCATCTGTGACATAAATGCATTTTTGCAATTAACTGTCCTTCCTGATGGAGTAATTTAACTTGATTTGTGACTGTCGGGACTTGGGAGGAGCACAAAGTGTGTATCAATTCTCCAATAACAAACAAATGCATCACAAACATCATTTGTTCACACACAGTTTACTAAACCCTAAAAAGCACATCCAAGGACATTCATGGATTTCATACAGTGCATCTGGAAAGTATTCACAGCGCTTCACTTTTTCCACATTTTGTTATGTTACAGCCTTATTCCAAAATGGATTAAATTCATTATTTTTTCCTCAATTCTACAAACAATACCCCATAATGACAATGTGAAATAAGTTTGTTTGAAATCTTTGCAAATTCATTAAAAAGTTGCCATGACACTTAAAATTGAGCTCAGGTGCATCCTGTTTCCACTGATCATCCTTGATCAGACTTTCTACAACTTGATTAGAGTCCACCTGAAGAACCTTCCAGAAGAACAACCATCTCAGCAGCACTCCACCAATCAGGCCTGTATGGTAGAGTGGCCAGATGGCACATGACAGCCCACCTGGAGTTTGCCAAAAAGCACCTGAAGGACTCTCAGACCATGAGAAACAAAATGCTCTGGTCTGATGAAACAAAGATTGAATTATTTGGTCTGAATGGTAAGCATTATGTCTGGAGAAAATCAGGTACTGCTTCTCACCTGGCCAATACCATCCCTACAGTGAAGCATGGTGGTGGCAGCATCATGCTGTGGGGATGTTTTTCAGCTGCAGGAACTGGGAGGCTAGTCAGGATCAAGGGAAAGATGAATGCAGCAATGTACAGAGACATCCTTGATGAAAACCTGCTCCAGAGCGCTCTGGACCTCAGACTGGAGCGAAGGTTTATCTTCCAACAGGACAATGACCCTAAGCACACAGCCAAGATAACAAAGGAGTGGCTACGGGACAACTCTGTGAATGTCCTTGAGTGGCCCAGCCAGATCCCAGACTTGAACCCGAATCTCTGGAGAGATCTGAAAATGGCTGTGCACCGACGCTGCCCATCCAACCTGATGGAGCTTGAGAGGTCCTGCAAAGAAGAATGGGAGAAACTGTCCAAAAATAGGTGTGCCAAGCTTGTAGCATCAAACTCAAAAAGACTTGCTTCAACAAAGTGTCAAACTTTGGCTGTGTACACTTACATACATGTGATTTTTTTAATCAAAAGATTTCAAACAAATTTCTTTCATGTTGTCATTATGTTGTATTGTTTGTAGAATTGAGGAACATAATGAATTTAATCCATTTTGGAATAAGGCTGTAATATAACAAAATGTGGAAAAAGTGAAGGGCTGTGAATACTTTCCAGATGCACTGTATATCATAATTGTGTAATGTACACTCTTAGAACAAATGTTTAATGGGGTTCAAAACAGAACCCAAGGTTCTTGACTCACTTTATGCCAAAAAGGTTCTATATAAGGAGAAATGTCTTAAATGATGGCATAATACGTTCATGTTTAATGGTTTATACGTTTTTTTTTTTTCTAATAATAAAGTATGTTTATAAAATGTAATCAAAACAAAAATGAATTAAAACATTAATTTATCTTGGGTATATAACTTGATATATTTATACTTGGGTATTGGATTCTGTTGAAGTGGTCAATACAATGTGACATTCCTTTCACCACATACTGTATATATAACCTCTTCAAATGAATACTCATCTCAAACTCAATATGCCCGCCCAGTTATTGAGAACTTCCTGAGAGCATTCTGACCTGCTGCATCACAGTCTGGTATGACAGCTGCACATCCTCAGACCGGAAAGCCCTTCAGCGGGTAGTCAGAACTGCCCAGTGCATCACTGGACTCGGCTACTTGCCATCGAAGACCTCAACAACCGTCGCTGCCGGCAAAGAGCTCTCCAGATCATCAGGGATTCCATCCACCGCAGCTACAGTCTGTTTTCTTCCCTGCCATCTGGAAGCCACATAGACACATACAAACATGGACCGCAAGGCTAAAGAACATTTTCTTCCCTTGAGGTGTTGCATAAGCTAAACTCTGATCTCTTTTTCATTGTCATCTGACTTGCTCTAACAAATCCTGTATACAAACCCAATACCAAACCGCTGAATACTGATGATTTATTTCACTACTATTGCAAAACGACATTTTTATACCAATGCTGTGTGTTGCTGGATAACTGATATTGTCAAAAAAAATCACACAAATGCTCACAAATAAAAACATACATTTTTATATATTGCATAAATAATCCCACTTTTCATCCCACTTTTTCACTCCCACTAATTTCATGTTTAACAGGCTATTTTCATAAAAATAACTTTAATTAAGTAAAATAAAATACCCTAAAACACTGATAAAAATTATTCTGTGGTCAAGTAAATACTACAGAAAAAACAAATGTAATTTCTACACTAAAAAATGCTGGGTTAAAAACAACCCAAGCAATTGGGTTGTTTTAACCTAGTGAATGAGTCATTTTAACCCAGCGGTTGGGTTAAGTGTTTGCTTAAGACAACCCAACCCCTGGGTTAGTCCATTTTCCATCCAATTTGGGTTGTTTTTAACCCAGCATTTTTTAGAGCGTACATGAAAAAGTTAGTTCAGGCAAGAATAAAAAGAAAAAAAAAGAAGTAAATTCTATATTAGTACTCAATTCAAGCTTGAAGAAATTAACGTGCAAATATCAACGTTATAAAATTAAGTAAAACTACTAAACTTTTTTGGTACTGGTGTTCCCATCATGCACTAATTTACACTGTTTCATCGTTGCTTTTGTTGTTAGGTTTGGTAACTTGCCATTTTGTGACATTTGGAGCTCATTTCATACTCAAAAACTATCCATTGTCATTGTGTATTGTGTACCAAGTGTTGAGGTCTCTGTGTTCAGGTGCCGCATTACTTCTATTATATAGAAATGGTGTCTACACAATATCTATTGTATTATTTACTTAGATTAAGGTTTATGTATACTTTATTGTTCCAGAGGGAAATTTGTCTTGGGGTCAGAAATACAGCCACTGCATCGCATAAAACATATGGTAAAATAACAAAATAACACAATAACAACATAACACATAAATTAGAGCGAGAGAGGATGCATACGCCATAATTCACAACTTTAAAACATACTTAATGTTATTTAATAGCTTAATTGCAGATGGAATGAATGAATCCTTAAACCGGTTTAATCTACAAATTGGCATTCTTAATCTCCTACCCGATGGCAACATTTCAAACTCAAAGTTCAGGGTGTGTGTTGTATCATGCAGAATCTTATGTTCCTAGATGTTTCAAAGTAAAGTGTGAGTAAGTGTCGGTTAATTCAGTGATATATTGTTTGAGTAAAAAGTATTGCAAAGGAAACTTCAACTACACACACACACACACACACACACACACACACACACACACACACACACACACACACACACACACACACACACACAAAGACTAGCGATATGCTAAAAATAAGTTTACTTTATGTGCAAATTTTCTTTCAACAGACAGAAAAATTAAGTAGCTTGTACAAAGGCTAGTCATGTTTGATCTATCATCTATGTAATAAAAGCAGAACATTTTTATCAGTGAAGGTTCTATAAGCGCCGTGCCTGACAGAACCCTTTATGGGTCTATAGAGCCTTTTCTTCTAAGAGTGTACTTGCAAGAGTTCAAAGTAAAGGAATAACAACAAAAAGATTTTTGTTACAAAAAAAATGTTGCTAAATGCTTTTGGAATGGAATTAATCATTTTAGAGACAAAAGTGAATCTGTTTTGCTTTGCATATGGCCCTAGAGCAACAGCAATGTTATAGCAATGGAAAAGAAAAACAGAGGAAGTGCTTTTCATTAAATAATCTGTCTCTGAAATGAAGTGATTTAGACTGTAAACAAATGGGTTAAGAAGAGTAATAATGAACAGGAAAAGAAGATCATACAGGAAACGTCAGCCTATAAACCTCAAACTAGAATTAGTATAACCAAAGCTACTGTACAAAGTGCAATGTCATAGAATTATATATATATATATATATATATATATATATATATATATATATATATATATATATATATAAAGCACATGGTAAATTAAACATTAATGGGACAAATTATTAATCATCATGAACAAAATGAATGCAGAGTGAGATAGTCAAACAGGGTGTCTTTTTTTTTAAGATGTAAGCACATTGTCCTCCCCTGCTGCAATATCAGAGTGTAGCTGGACATATTTGCATGCTCAGCGCTGTGTGTCTGCAGTAATTCATCATTGGTCTCTGAGGTATTGAAAGCATCAGCATCCGTCAGCAAGCTTATGTCAATGGCTTTGTTTTTAAAAGAACAAAAGAATTATTTCTCATCAGTAGACCACTTATTTTTAAATAGCTTGTGTTATGTGTCTCCAAAAATATCAACTGCAGTGGTGAAAAAAAAAGCCACACCTAATGGCCTGTAAGATCATAATATTGACAAAATAATTAGAAAAATAATCAATGGCTAAACTGTGAAACCGTTTAATGAGATTTTAGCCAGTGCAGCAGCAAAAAACTAAACAAACCAAAACAAAAAAACCACACAAAACATCTGCTCTAGTCTAAACCATAATACAATCAGAATATTATAGCAATAAATACACTGATGCCAATGTCCAATGATACCATGAGTTACTGTATTATATATATATAAACATACCGGCAGTCATTTCAGTCAGTCATTGTAAATAAATCACACTTATATAGCCTACAAGCACACGGATACAGCATGCAGTTACTGTAGGCCTATATAGACTATATAGTCCACACGTTTCTGTTATGCCCCTAGATCAGTTAACTAATTTCAGCTCTGTCTGAAATCGTATACTCTCTTGAGGAGGTACTTATTTTGATTAAGTAATTACTTCTTGGACACTAAAAAAGTATGTTCTATATAGTATGAGTGTGTGTAGTATGAATTTAATCTGGATGCACTACATTCGACACGCTGTCATTGTCATGTGACCTACCAGCGCCAGTTACGTCGCTTCACTGCCATTCACAAATCCTCTCCCGTGGTCTCATGGGATAGTAAAGGGTCCATCGTATGCACACTTCAGAATTTCGCCGGAAGACCTACTCTTTTATGAGTACTTGAATTCGGACATACTTTTGTCGCATACTGTTTTTCGCCTACTGTATAGTATATAGCATCGTGGGAATGTGTGTTAGGGTGGAAGGGACAAAATAAAAACAACCTGATTCTGAAAATAGAAATGTGATATTAAGACATTTTTTACTGATTTTTGTTGCAGTAGTAGGCCTACATCATATTCATATTTCCATCAAAGGTTTGTGCAATAAAGTAGCTATGACGATTTTATGACCTTATAATGAAAACTAGTTAAAGCTTCCTGTTTAATGCCTGCACCGCCCACCTACATGACATCACATCAATGATGGCATCCAATGTTGATAATGCTGTCTCACAGGCACAGCATAGTTTTTATTTTCACTCTGTTTAAATAAACTCTGTAGCCTATAGTTTACTGTCCCATTTAACCTTATGTCCCAATCACCCTAAATTAACTGTCTGTATTATCTAATAGCGCAGTGCCATATGATAGCCTATGTTTTGTAAATACTGTAAATGCAGAGTCATGCCAATGTTGCCCCCAGGTAGATATATTACTAAAGGGTTAGGTCACCCAAAAATGAAAATTCTGTCAGGATCACTATTGTCAAAGTGATAGACAATTAGCATAGTTTAGATTGGCGGTATGGTTCTGTTCTGGGCAAGAGCTCTCTGCGCATCCATGCAGCCTAGCATGGATAAGAGCAGGGAGAGCAGTGATAACCCCCCCTAGGGTAAACACAACAGAAGCAACATAATGTACTGCAGATAGCATTAATGTCAATATTAAAATGTACAACCTAATTCAGGAATTTAGTCTGATTCAGGGGGAATCAGATGCCAAATCCTGACTGACCAGTGGAGGAGCTGGGGATGTAGGAGGGTAATTAGCTCCGGAGAAACGCGATAGCAGCTGATAATACTGAAGGAGCTTATATATATATGCATCATATTCCTATAGGTAGACGTGATCAGCTGACAGTCAGCTGATGCGAGCTTGACTAACATGCCCTGCCAGAACTAACACTATACGCTGGAATTTTGTCATAAATTACTCACCCTCATTTGTGTTCCAAACCCGTAAATCTTCGGAACACAAATGAAGATGTTTTTGATGAAATCTGAGAGCTTTCTGATCCCTAGGCAGCAACATCATAACCACTTTCAAGGCCCAGAAAGGTAGTAAAGACATTGTTAAAATAGTCCATGTGAATATAGTGGTTCAACCTCTTATTAAGTCAGTCAAAAAAAAAAAAAAAAAAAAAAAAAAACATACAGACTTTATTCAACAATTTCTTCTCTTACATGTGTCTCCGACATGAGCACAACAACCCGGAAGCGCTGCACTGTGTTTACAACGTAAACAGCGTCGGAGATTGACAGGGAAGAGAAGAAATTGTTGGATAAAGTCGTTATTTTTTGTTTTGTTTTGTTTTATTTTGCACAAAAAGTATTCTCGTCGCTTCATAACATTAAGGTTGAACCACTGTAGCCACATGGACTATTTTAGCAATGTCTTTACTACTAACGTAGTTTAAACGTCTTTACTTCTTGGCCTTTAAAGCGGTTGACCTTGCTGTCTATAGGGGAGTCAAAAAGCTCTCGGATTTTATTAAAAATATGTTTATTTGTGTTCCGAAGATGAACGAAGGTCTTACGAGTTTGGAATGACATGAGGGTGAGTAATTTATGACAGAAATTGTTTTTTTTTTTTTTTAACTAAATGCTAATGTAAATATGATATTGCCATAAATATACACCCTGTACATTTAAAACCATAATTACCCTATTTAGTTATTCATAGCTAAACATAAAATCTCATCCCAAAAGTCGAGTTTTGCAGATAATGGTAATAAACAAACAAAAAAAGAATAAAGCTTTTACCCAAGTGTCCCTGTGCGCAACTGCTTTCCCTCTGCTGTCCCTCTCTAAACACCCCCCTATCCACTCCAGATCAGATCGCATTGCTCAAGATGTGTTTATTTCTGCTGCGCTGTCTTGTTTGCGACGTGGCTCCATCAGTATACAGTCATGTCTCGCATTTGCTGCGGAGGAACGTGGATAGGCAGACGAGCGCGTCTGTCAGTGAAAATGACACGCGTGCCACTTTGCTGCGCGACTGACGTCGGGATGCGCACCAGTGTCACATCCCTGTATGTGTAGCCCGGAGCGGAGTGTGGGGGTCCCGTCCATCAGGAAGGGGGGATGACGGCGACGGGGATGTGATGAGTGAGTGAGTGAATGAGTGACTGGAGACGAGGCTTTTGCCTCTCCTCATTCTCACAATCTCCAGCTGCCACATCAAACGCCTCCTTCAGCCCACGTCCGGCTCTTTATCCCATCAATTAGATTTAATCGCAGGGATGGGTCACATAAACCCTACATGCGTGTAATCTCAGGTCCTGCTGAACAATAGTACAAAAGATCAAAAGAGCCATCATCATTTGTAAAAGAGTAAATGAGATCCCACACCTTACCATACTTGGGCCTTCTGTGCATACAAATAAGTTCATTGTTATTGAACTAGTAAGTACAGTAGGTACAAAGTAGCTTACTGTGGTAGTACCATAGTAAAAGTACTTTGATATATACCACAATGCAATAGAATTTGCATATTCATATTCATTTGTGTTGCATGGAATTCCAAGAATACCATGGAATCGTCATGGTAGTGCACACAAATTATAAATATGTAATTTATACAATATGGTACTGTATGATTGTATCATTATTCAGTTGTATTTACATGGTACTCCACTGGGCTTCAAAGCATTTGATAATAGTACCCAAAAACTGCATCCAGAACATGGTAATATGGTATATACCATTACTGTATGACTGCATATTCATATTAAATTATATTAACATGGCACTCCAACAAACATGATAAGTCCTGAGCACATCTGCTACATAAATTAAGGAACTCACACCACCTGCTGGACAATTCCTATAAAAATTGGAGAGGCACATTTCTAAAATGATCCACAAGTATTCAAGTTTTTTTGTTCAACAACGACAAAAACAATCTTTACTCCGGTCTAGTACAACTGATGTGCTTTATTTGGCAGTTTACAGCATGTGCGGCGATTCGATTGTGTGGTCCATCTGAGACTGAGCTGCGGTATAAGCCATTTTGTGCAGCTTTTCAGTTGAGAACAAGACTTTGGCTCTTTACAATAGTTACTTGTGGGAAGAGATTTTTTTTTTTAACATAGCATTTACATAGAAATAACATGAAGAACATAGTCATTACAAATTGTGACTCCAAAAAGGAACAACCGACATAACTAGTATGTTAATACACATTTTAAACATTACATTCTCATCCTTCAGGCCACAATATGTTCATCATAATAATATGCCTGTCAAAGAGATATAAGTCCAAATCTGGTGAATATAACTACAACAATAATAGTCCAGATGAGTATCGTGTCCAAACACACTCAACATGTAACATTGATACTGGCCTATTGGTTGTTAGATGCCAGATTTTAACACTGAAAAATCACCATCTTCTCATATCTCACATAATATATTGTTCCTCTTCATTTGGAGAGTCTATAGCCATAGACTTGGCAGGATATGCAGTCCTGAACTATCGCATGATCCTTGGTGCCGATCTGTCATTGCAGGCCGCTTTTCTGAGACGCACCCCTCTACGGATGGTCTTCAACATATCTTCTCCATCTTTGTCATGCCCTTGATCCTGCTGGTGGCCCTGGCTGGCCTGAGGGTTCGCGGGGAACGGGAACTGGCCCTCACCGAGAGCTTGAGCATTAGCGACCAGCTCTCCAATCTTCTCCACCAGACTGTGGCGATTGGCGGCAAGCATCTGGTCTTCTTCTGAACTAAATCCCGCAGCTCCAGGTTGTTGGGCATAGACACTTCCACCACCAGGTCCTCCCCACGATGGCAGACTCATTCGCTTGGGAGAGGCTTTGTAGTCTAAAATTTCCAATGTTTCATCATTGTACAGACTTTCCTCACTTCCATTGTACTCAGGAGGAGGGCTGGGGAATCCAGGTGAGTCTGGGACAGTGGGGGTCTTTACAGGGACGATAGGTGGTCGAATAGGGATCGGCCCCACACTGGACGGGGTGCGTCTCACGTTTGTCTTAGACGAAGGGGTTCTACGAATGGTGGCCGTTCCTGAGGCTATGACACTACTTCCCTTCCCATTGGTTGATGGGGCTCCATGGGCACCCAGTGCTCCATGCAGTCCTGCAGTGCTGGCAGGCCTCTTGGTCTGAATCATACGGCGGTAGTTCTGAGCCAGGTTGCTATGGCGAGGGACGGTGGAGGACTTATCGAAATCTGTCTGTGTGTCGTTATCACCATCGCCATTCATGGAATAACAATCATATTCAGATCCTGCAAAAAGAAAATGCAAGAGAACTCTTTTAGCCTAAACAAACAACAAACAATCACTGACTTCAAGCAATGGATTATGTTTTTGGTCTGTTAACAAAAAGGTTTATAGACTGTTTCAACGGCAACAACATAAACAAACGTTACTGCGCATGCGCGCTTTTGTGGCCCAAACTTAACTTCCGGTAGACATCCGCAATGAATCAATAACAATAGAGGCTGCATTATCTTTCTTATGCGTTATCATCTTTCATTTTAATCGTGCAACATTATCTTAATTTATATGTTTTTATTGTTTCAGCATGTTTATTATAAATAATCTCCAATTTCTGTCTGCAATATAGAGTAGGGGAAACGCCCCCCTTAAAGGGTTAGTTCACCCAAAACTGAAAAGCCTGACATTAATTACTCACCCTCATGTTTATTCCAACCCATAAGACCTTAGAGAAGAAGGGTTTGGAACATCATCAGGGTGAGTAATAATGACGGAATTTAAATTTGTGGGTGAACTAACCCCATTAAAGACCGTGTAATGCCGTTTTCTGTACAGTTAATGGCACTGCCATTAATAGAGGATAAAACGAAAGTTGTTTTACACTCCGTGATAAAGGCCTACACTCACCTAAAGGATTATTAGGAACACCTGTTCAATTTCTCATTAATGCAATTTTCTAATCAACCAATCACATGGCAGTTGCTTCAATGCATTTAGGGGTGTGGTCCTGGCCAAGACAATCTCCTGAACTCCAAACTGAATGTCAGAATGGGAAAGAAAGGTGATTTAAGCAATTTTGAGCGTGGCATGGTTGTTGGTGCCAGACGGGCCGGTCTGAGTATTTCACAATCTGCTCAGTTACAGGGATTTTCACGCACAGCCATTTCTAGGGTTTACAAAGAATGGTGTGAAAAGGGAAAAACATCCAGTATGCAGCAGTCCTGTGGGCGAAAATGCCTTGTTGATGCTAGAGGTCAGAGGAGAATGGGCCGACTGATTCAAGCTGATAGAAGAGCAACTTTGACTGAAATAACCACTCGTTACAACCGAGGTATGCAGCAAAGCATTTATGAAGCCACAACACGCACAACCTTGAGGCGGATGGGCTACAACAGCAGAAGACCCCACCCGGTACCACTCATCTCCACTACAAATAGGAAAAAGAGGCTACAATTTGCACAAGCTCACCAAAATTGGACAGTTGAAGACTGGAAAAATGTTGCCTGGTCTGATGAGTCTCAATTTCTGTTGAGACATTCAGATGGTAGAGTCAGAATTTGGCGTGAACAGACTGAGAACATGGATCCATCATGCCTTGTTACCATAGTGCAGGCTGGTGTAATGATGTGGGGGATGTTTTCTTGGCACACTTTAGGCCCCTTAGTGCCAATTGGGCATCGTTTAAATGCCATGGCCTACCTGAGCATTGTTTCTGACCATGTCCATCCCTTTATAACCACCATGTACCCATTCTCTGATGGCTACTTCCAGCAGGATAATGCACCATGTCACAAAGCTCGAATCATTTCAAATTGGTTTCTTGAACATGACAATGAGTTCACTGTACTAAAATGGCCCCCACAGTCACCAGATCTCAACCCAATAGAGCATCTTTGGGATGTGGTGGAACGGGAGCTTCGTGCCCTGGATGTGCATCCCACAAATCTCCATCAACTGCAAGATGCTATCCTATCAATATGGGCCAACATTTCTAAAGAATGCTTTCAGCACCTTGTTGAATCAATGCCACGTAGAATTAAGGCAGTTCTGAAGGCGAAAGGGGGTCAAACACAGTATTAGTATGGTGTTCCTAATAATCCTTTAGGTGAGTGTATATACCTAATTTAAATATTTTGCGGGAAACATAAATCCGTTCATTTATCCAGATGGCGACAACTTGATTGACCGATGAGCCAATCTGCTTGATCGGACACGGTGATCGCATGTTAATGCGAAGTGTAAACACAGCCAGAATAAGTTACCTCTAGAGTAGATTATTTCTGATAACAAGCAAAATAAATAACAAGTAAATTAAATTAGACAGAGAGACACTGTCAGACAGTCTAAATAACATTAGACGCTGCTCTCGTATGCAGTCAGACTGGATATTTATGACGCTTTCAGGCATTTTGGTGACACACACACACTGTTTTTGCGCTGGTGTCATATGCTCTCTGCTTGATAGTTAATATTTATATCATGTTATCCAAGAATAGGACGTCAAAAATGACTTTCTACTGAGTAGTGCGCCATACTATCCACTAGCCAGACCGATAAACAAACACAGACCGGAAGTTAGCTTCGGGCCAGGCGCGTAACCGTAGCAACGCACATGCGTCAAATATAGTATCAAATACAGTTTAATAAATTTGATAATTTATCTTTGATAAGTTTAAAAGAACAGCATTTATTTTAAATGGAAATCTTTTGTAACATTATATATTTCTTTGCAGTCACTTTTGAAATGCATCCAATGCATTCAATGCATCCTTGCTGAATAAATGTATTAATTTGTTAAAAAAAGACCCCCAACTTTTAAACGGTAGTGTACTTATATAAACTTAGAGTTTATTCAATACTGAAAATAATCAATTGTTACATCTATTTAAAACGGTTTATTTTTAATTATTCTATTTACATTATACTATTTCGAAGTTGTTTTGTTGTTTATTAAAGATCAGTTTCAACAGTCTGTTGAGTCTACAATTCGCATCCAGTGAGGGGCATTATTTGCAAGCAGCATGGAATTGTTTTGCTATTGTTTTATAAGTAGCTACATATGCAAAACAGCAAGGCAGCTGACTAGTTTTCAAAAAAGAGCATGTTGTCCAAAATTTGCGTGTGTGAATACATACTATTATCTGAAATGGACATGTGTTTTAAAGGCAGTACCAACTGTACTTAGAATGTTTGTCTGTGATGTGTATATTACCCTGTGAAGGGATAGTGTCCTCTGAACATGATGGTGTAGTGTTCTGTGTGCTGTATCCACTGGAGTACTGTAGGGAGTCACAGCTGCTCTTCTGCTGCTGTTCTATACTAAGCCCACGAGTCAGAACCATAGCCAGCTCACTAGCGGCAGATGACATCGGTTTAACATGCTATGGGAAAAGGAAAAGGAGAAAAAAATGTGTTTTTTTTTTATTTTTTATATAGAGTACAAAAGTTTGGAAATATCAAGGTTTTTGAAAAGTAGTCTCTTAATCTAACCAAGGCTACATTTATTTGATAAAAATACAGTAAAAACAGTAATACTGTGAAATATTTATTACAATTTAAATGAACTGGTTTCTGTTGTAATATATTTTCAAATGTAATTTATTCCTGTGATGGCAAAGCTGAATTTTTAGCAGCCATTACGTATTAATCTTTCAGAATTAATTCTAATATGCTGATTTGGTGCTCAAGAAGCATTTTTTCTTATTATAATTTTTGTTTGATGAATAAAAGTTCAAATGAACAGCATTTATTTTAAATATAATTTTTATTTATATTTACTAATTTCATAAATGTCTTTACGGTCTTTTTGAGCAATTTAAGTAAAATTATCAATATATTTTTTCCTTTTCTTTAAAAAAAAATCTTACCCCAAACTTTTGAATGGCAGTGTATCATGATTTCCACAAAAAGCAGCTAAAACTGTTTTCAACGTTAATAATATTAAAAAATGATCTTAAATGATCTCAGCTTTGACATCACAGGAATTAATTACATTACAACAGAAACTAGATCATTCAAATTGTAATAATATTTCAAAGTATTACTGTTTTTACTGTATTTTTCACTGAATAAATGCAGCCTTGGTGAGATTAAGAGACTACTTTCAAAATGATAAAAATAAAAAATAAATAATGTTTCCAAACTTTTGCCCGGTAGTGTATATATAAAATCAAAGTTTTCAGTTTTATATATATATAAAAAATAAATTCTCAAAACCTTGACATCTTTAGAATTCATCCTAGCTAGCCTATAAGGATCCTCAGGGTGGATTATTCCATTTCCTCCCAGTCCACTAGAGGGCTCTGCAGCCTCAGTCCTGCGCTGTTGGGTTACAGCCGTCTGCTCATAGTGACCTGCCTTTGGCCAGTCCTGCTGCAAGAGGAAATTGTTTTCAGGGTCATGGAAATATAGCCAGAATAGGACAGGGCCTGTGCATGGGTCAGCAATTTCAATTGACTTATTTAGTAGATGCTCATTTTAATCAACAAAAATAACCAGCAAGCCTGAGCCGGATGTTGGTTAATAAAGAAATGCTGATGATAAAGAAATTAAATGGGATGAGATAAAAAATTAAACAAATTAAAATGAATAACGTTTTGCAAAGATTAACAGAATATAAAGCAAACAATAGCTGACCGAATGGTCAAAATGAAAAACAAACCTTCCAGTAAGGAACCTTTGATGTGGGTGAGGGGGAGTTTGATCCTGGGGATTGATTATAGGAAGGGGACGCAGGAAGTATGTAAGAGTGAGGCCTGATGGAGTCATTAAAACAGTGAGCAGGGCGAAAGGTAGCAAAGGATGAGCCGAACTGTGGAAAACGGAATGACAGGATGGCCCAATCAAATACGGAGAACAACACCATAGTGAATACCCCACACCAAATAAGATCAATTGCTAGCTTAACCCTTTAAAGGTGCAGTGTGTAAATTTTGGCGTCATCTAGTGGTGAGGTTGCGAATTGCAACCGCTCACCACTGCCTTTCGAAGCACACAGAGAAGCTACGGTGGCCGACACAGGACAAAGATATCGTCGTCTGAGACAGCAGAGAGTAGAGCCCTGCATTTCTGCCCGAGCCCGACGGACCCCGGCTTCGGAACAAATTTTCACATCATACCACAAATGCGGGCCGGGCTTTGGGCCGTTTTTAGGCTTCTCCTTCATTTATATCTTAGACATTCATTAATTAAAAGAAACAATGAGATGTGCTGCGCTGGTGGAAACAACATGAGCCCATGATACCGCGACCGTCAAGACTGGCTCACACAGGGTGTTTAGAGTCCGCACCAGCAGCAGCGAGCGTTCCATCAGCGCAGCTACAGGAGTTATGGCCTTTTTACAACTGGTCCCTTCATTTGTTTTCTCTGACCAGATATCTATCCGATTGCCTTTCGAAAATTCTTTTGAGACGGATTTAAATCCGATAACTCAAACAAACCCATTCTGAAAAGTGGTCTTGGGACGCATTTCAGACGAAACCGAACAAGTGTAAATGCATCTGGTTGTTTAAACCACATGTAAATTTTACTCTTGGCAAATTGTTAAAAAATAAACGCGTGAGAGCATGTTATAGGCTATATGACATGTACCCTAGTCAGATATGACAGTACTACTGCAACACGCATCGCCGCAAATGACTAAAGCAAGCCAACACACAAACGGCCGCAAGGGAAAGTGAAAATAGGCTACGTCTATTTTCAAAAACACAATCATCTTCATTTTATAACTAATGAGACTAAATGCTCTTACCAGTGCTTAGCTCGCTCTTTCTCATATTGCGGTCTTTAATCTTGAAATGAGCTGATGAATAAAATGCAGCTCATATCTGTTGCTTTCGTTGACGTGAACTCCGTTGAAGATCGGATTTATAGGCTATTTGTTTTGCGGAGAGGTGTAAGGTAAGACAACCGGCATGTTTTTTATTTTTATTTTGTTTATTTGTTTAAATTGTGTTGCCCGTTTCGTTTGCGAGCAGCATCAGCCTGCCTCAGCTTGACAAAAATGCCTTTTTACTGTGGTGGTGATAGTGATAGCAGGCTAAACGTTTAAACTAACATTGTGATATGCTTGACTGATAT
The DNA here is from genome assembly GCA_018749465.1 of Paracanthobrama guichenoti. Classification (NCBI taxonomy): domain Eukaryota; kingdom Metazoa; phylum Chordata; class Actinopteri; order Cypriniformes; family Gobionidae; genus Paracanthobrama; species Paracanthobrama guichenoti. The sequence continues at coordinate 13,468,255 of CM031960.1, read as the reverse complement.
TTATATATGCTTGATATTTTATCTATGGATTTTACTATAAGCAAGACAAGTCAAGTGTTGATTTGAGAGGCTAAATTGGTCAAACGTGGTTAACTCGCTTTCCTGTAGCTCAAACAATAAGAGCGTGGCGCTAGCAATGCCAAGGTCATGGGTTCGATTCCCAGGGAAAGCAAGAACTGACAAAATGTAAAAATGTGTACCTTGAATGCAATGTAAGTCGCTTCAGATAAAAGCATCTGCCAAATGCATAAATGTAAATGTAACTCACTGTCAGCCGCTGGCTGATTGGTCGTCACTTTAAAAAACAAAAACTTTAATTTAACAAACAAAAAAATTCTTCAAACATTTTTTGGGCTCCAGTTGGACTCTTGATAAGAATTTTGATAAGCTGTCGGACATGGGCCGGGCTAGGGCTTAAATTTGAGGGCCGTGCAGGGCTCTAGCAGAGAGTAGCTAACTGTCTGTAGAGCAGGTTTTCTGTTACTGTAGAAACATGACAGCGCAAAATGGCGATTTCACTGTAAGGGAACCCGCGGTGTATGTAGATAGAAATGGCTCATTCTAAGGTAATGAAAACATAACAGTTCATTATGTAAGATCTTTATACACCACTGAAAACATAGTTATGTATATTATATTGAATTTCTGTCATTAGATCCTCATAACTCACAACATACTACACACTGTACCTTTAATTCATAAAATCGTTTCACAATATTACTGTTTTTATTTGTATTTTTGATCAAATAAAGTGTGCATAAAAGACTTCTTACATAACAGTTCATTATGTAAGATCATTATACACCAGTGAAAACACAGTTATGTATATTATATTGAATTTCTGTCAGTAGATCCTCCTAAATATTACACACTGCACCTTTAATGCATAAAATACATATACAAAAAGATCAAGAGTTGCTTTGAATGCTGTTTAACAAGAGGGGGATAATGTTCCATTAGGAATTTTATAGTTATACTGCATTGTGCTTGAAAGTTTTAAAATCAAAGAAACATGATAACTTAAGAAAATAAACAATGAAAACATAACTTTAACAGAAGTTTAATGTGCTGGTCAAAGAGTTGAATTAATTAAACCACATATTTCAGATTAAAAAAAAACAAAAAAAACTTACTATTGTGGGAGAGCCGCACTCACTGACTGACTGACAGGTTTCTGAAGCCTCTGAGGATGCAGAACTAGATGACTTCTGTTTACCAGAGATAGTTAAAGACAGGTCAGTGAAATGGATGTGGAAATTAAACAGAGCAGATGAAAACAAAACACCAGATGAACTGGTAATGACCTGGCTAGTGATGTCAGACGGCATGGGGGAGGGAGGTTTGGAGTGAACATTGGCATCTTGAGAGACAAATCCAGAATCATGAGAGGAGACGCTGCTCAGGCGATGGGCGCCACCTGGTGGCAGATGCACCAAACTGAGAGGAACACAGAGAATCCTTTTATTCCCCCCAAAAAGTAACCAAAGTAGAATATCTAAATGCAACTGAGAATTGTTGAGACTACATACACACTTTTCAAAATAATTCTGGTTACACTTTATTTTAAGGTGACATAGTTACATTGTACTTAAATAAGTACTGAGTAATAATAATTAACTACATGTACTACTAATTACTATAGAGTTATGGTTAAGGTGTGGTCTAGGTTAGTTGCTTGTAATTACGCATAATTTACAGTTATTACTATAGTTAGTACATGTAGTAACATGTAACATGTACATCACCATAATAAAATAAAGTGTTACCAAAGTTCTTTATTAGCATCTATGGTTCCATGAAGAATCTTTAACATCCATGGAACCTTTTCATTCCACAAAAGTAAAGAAAATGGTATTTAAGAGCTGTTCACAGAAAGGTTCATTTGGGAACCAAAAATGGTTCTTCTATGGCATCACTACGAACTCCCCTTTATTTTTAAGAGATTATAGCTTAAAGGAACGCCGACTTTTGGGACTTTAGTTTGTTCACCATTGAAAAGTTGCAATTTTCTAGACTATACTCTCATTCCTGCGTAATAATTAAGGAACTTTAATCATTTTCATTATTACAATTATTATTGACATTATTGCTGTTATTAATATTTTCAATATCATTTCAATATTTCAATATTTAGCAGTAATGGAATGATGGCGATGTGATGATATTTTACTTGATATAGGGATGGTAATGGTATAATGTATATCTTTAATGATTAAAAAAATAGATAAATTAAGTGATGATAATAATAATAACAATAATGTAAATATCTAAAATATAAAAATATAACCAAATCAAATCAACACCTATCACACATGATTTTAATGCACCAAATGCTGATTTTAATGTACCACACCCTTCTTTTAATGCACCACCTCAGCTTAGGCATACATACAAATAGTAACTGTACTGTGACTGAGAAGGAAAGGGAAAAGGGAAAGGAAAAGGGGAGAAAAAAGGAAGGAAGAAAAGAAGAAAAAGGGAAAGGCAAGGGAAAGAGGAAAAAGAGAAAAAAAACGACATACGGACACAGAAACTAGGAGAGGTGTGGTATGTGTTAGGTATGTTTCATTGTTTCATTATTGTTATTGTTGTTAATGTTATTATATTATTATTATTATTGATATTGCAATTGTACTGTCAATACAAAATATTATCATCATCGCCATATCTAGTATTATTATTATTACTGTTATTACTGCTGGTATTATTATTGATACAAATGTTATTATTATTGATTTTACTTTTCTCTGTCAACACAAATATTATCATCACCAATTTTTATTATTGTTTATTTATTTATTATTTTTTATATATTATTTTAGTATTAGTACCACTACTGTTATTATTATCATTATTATCATTATTATTAATGTTATCTATTATTATTATTGATATTACTATTGCCATCTACACAACTTATCACCATCTTTAGTATCATTATTGTTATTACTGTTATTATTATTACTGATATTACTGTTGCCGTCATCACAAAATATTTTTATCATTATTATTATTATACATGCTATTACTATTTAAATACTTCTACTATTACTACTATTATTTGTCATTTCTGCTTTTTTTTTTTTTTACTATTACTGCTGATTTAATGTTGTTTTTGTGTTTTGTTGTTGTTGTGTTCTGTGTTCACTCTATGTTGTAAGTTTTGCAATAAAAAAAAAAAATTGAACTTTGCTGCCGTACCATGGGTGCAGTGGCGCAATGATATTACGCAATGCCTGAAAATAGGCTAACTTCCGTCAACATAACCAACGTGACAACCTGCTTGCACAGAAAGAGTGCTGGGGACTGTTTTCAGGCGCTGGCGTAATATCATTGCGCCGCTGCACCCATGGTACGGCAGCAAAGTTCCTGGATTATTACGCAGGAATGAGAGTGTAGTCCCTAGCCATATCGGTCTAGAAAATCACAACTTTTCATTTTCCGTCAGTCTGTAGTCACGATGTAACTATACGCATCACAACATGTAAACAGGAAAATGTTGGTGTTATTTTGTCACTTATTGAGCAGTAGGCTAGATGGAGCCGTTTACCTCCAGTCTTTGTGCTAAGCTAGGCTAGCGGTGGGTGCGTCAGACAGAGTTATGGCACGCACAGAGATGAGAATGGTATGTATGGACTTATCTAACTCCCAAAAAGTCGTCGTGTTCCTTTAATAATGTCATTATAAAACAGTAGCTGACAAATTAATTACACAATTAAACTTTGCAATGATGGGAAATATTAAATGTGATAAAAACAATGAGAAAAGCACCTGCAAAGGCTGCTCTTCCTGGATCCAACACTACTCGGAGAAGAAGGTGGGGTCTGGTAGGACCAGTTGTAGTCAGACCCCTTAAGATCCAAAATCACCTAGTGGAATTCAAATGAATGTTTCTTTATTATGATTATCTTTGTGTGTGTATGTTTGTTAAATGATTTTAATATGTATGTTTAAGCACCTGTTCACTGGCCTCCGGTAGTTTATGTGGGTCAGTGGTCAACACAGTGAGGTCATCGATAATGGCCTGGAGGTGAGTGGCCTCTCCCAGCATGGCAATTTCACCGATCTGAGGAAAGAGGTTAATGTTTCTGAATTAAATATTTGATTATTTAAATTGTATTTTGCTGTTTAATTTTAACTAACAGCTGGATAGATAGAGTGGGAAAAAGAAAATTGGTTATGCTCTATAAAACAGCTCTATATTTAATGAAGCACATACAAAAAACCTAAACCGGAAGCGATGAGACCTGTTTTACAGAATATGGAAATCTGTTGCGCGTAACCCCCATTCTCACCACTACAGGCTGCAGGAAGCTGATGAAAGTGCAGTAGCGCCCCCTTTCCTCCAGGAGGGCTCGGCGCACCGCCTGCTTCTCAGTCTCCTCCATCAGCAGGTACATGTCACTCACATCCTGCATGGCACTGTCCAGCTGTGGCTGTAGTCCACCTCGACCTGAGATGAAGAGAAAGAGAGATAATGCGAGAGAGGATAGATAAAAGGCAATAAAGCCATGGGTGAATAGGCAATCCATGAATAGAAAATTACACTACCATTCAAAAGATTGGGATAAAAAAAATTTTGGGAAATAAATAAATTATTCAGCAAGTATGTTTTAAATTGATCAAAAGTGACAGTAAAGACTTTTACATTGTTACAAAAAATAAGGCGCAACATGGTGACGCAAAATGATGACGTCACCGTAAGGGAACCCGCGGTGTATGTAGATAGAAATGGCTCATTCTAAGGTAATAAAAACATAACAGTTCATTATGTAAGATCTTTATACACCACTGAAAACATAGTTATGTATATTATATTGAATTTCTGTCATTAGATCCTCATAACTCATAACATACTACACACTGTACCTTTAATTCATAAAATCGTTTCACAATATTACTGTTTTTATTTGTATTTTTGATCAAATAAAGTGTGCATAAAAGACTTCTTACAAAAACATTTAAATAATCTAACCAAACCCAAACGTTTTAATGGTAGTGTACACCAAGATGCACTGGATGAACTGAAAATGCACATTTTAGCATTTTTAACACATGAAATGTTTGATGTAGATGTCAGCACAGATGTCCCATGGGTCAGCACAATGAAGACAGATTAGGGTGGATAATGTCAACACAGCATCCAAGCATTGTCAGGCTTCATGCAAGCAAACCTTCATGACCATATAATGAAAATAAATGACATGGAGTTGATGCTCTGAATCTAAACACACCAAATATTACATGATTGTACATTGTGATTTACTTTCACAACACAGATGCTTATTATGTCTGACAGAAAGAATGACAATGAAATGAGCACTCTTTGCAAACAATGGAATTGTGTGGGGCGTTCACAAAGTACACAAAATACCTCAGATGAAATGAAATCAATGTTAGTCAAGCTAAACATGATGAACTATGAAGGAATTGCCTGAATACTTACCTGATAGTTCTACAGTTAATAAGCAGAAGCCAAGCCAATCACAGTATGAAAGACAGAGAGAAAAAGAGCATTGCCATGAAGAGATTGCAAAGGGAATGCAGTTGCAAGCTTGTTGCCTTACGACAATTATGATACATGTAATTATACATTTCCCCCTTCAAAATCAAGTCATACAGGTTTGGAACAACATTAAGGTGAGTAAATAAGGACTTTTTAATATGAATATTCACTTTTGGGTGAACTATCCCTTTAAAATCAAGAGAATAAAATGAAAGCTAGATGGTGGAATGGCTTACTGGTCACCATCATCTGATTCAATAGGGCTACTGTGGCCTTTTGACCTGACTCGAACTTTATAATCTGTCTTTGACCCAATTAATCTTGGCATCAGATGAAGTTAGCGTGCAAGAGAGGGGAGTGAGTGAGAAAAGACCCCAGCACGGCACATATTCACTGATTCTTTAACATACTGAATGCAGTAATCCTCTAAAAACAATGCTCAGAGAGAGTGTGAGCGAGAGGGAAAATCATTGTGCTGACAGAGGGGGGAAAAAAGAGACTGACCTTTTCTGGCTTTCTTTTGCAGCTTAATTGTGTCAGATGACTTCTTCTTGATCTCTTGCCTTGAGCGCTTGTACTCTGGTGAACAGAAGGAAGGTGTAAATTCAGGACAGAGACATTAGTATTGCAGAAAGTACAGGTTTGTGACAACTGTAATGAGTCAGTCTCACCTTTGGCGTGGTCTTTATCAAGCAGAGCAGCAGTTTTCTTCCACTCTTCTATCTTGTCTTGGAGTGGGGCGATCATTTTTTCCATTAGAGCACTTAGTATAAAATAAAAAATTTGGCAAAAAGGGAACAACAGAAATAATACAGTGGTCAACAAATGTTCGCAATATTATTATAGTAGCAACACAAAATGAAACTGGCAGTACTAGCTCGTCTGTTTGATCGGACCACACGGCCACCAGCCTTCACTCTACACGTGCATCCATGAGCCTTGGCTGCCCATGACCCTTTCGCTGGTTCACCACTGTTCCTTCCTTGGACCACTTTTGATAGATACTGACCACTGCAGACCGGGGATATCCCACAAGAGCTGCAATTTTGGAGATGCTCTGTCCCAGTCGCCAGCCATCACAATTTGGCCCTTGTCAAACTCTCTCAAATCCTTACGCTTGCCCATTTTTCCTGTTTCTAACACATCAACTTTGAGGACAAAATGTTAATTTGCTGCCTAATATATCCCACCCACTAACAGGTGCCGTGATGAAGAGATGATCAGTGTTATTTACTTCACCTGTCAATGTTATGCCTGATCGGTGTGTGTGTATATATATATATATATATATATAATAAATAAAAATAAAATAAAATAAAAATAATGGTGTTGTGGCTGCAATATACTTAAACCTACTAACATCTGTGATTTTTGGAATGAAAAAAATACGTTTTAGTCACATAACATCGGTTAATGGAAATGCAGGCATTTTGCAATAGTTTTTTTATTATTTAAAAATGTATGCACAATCTGTAATGGAAACACGGCTACTGTCTTAGTTGTCTTGCATTACGGACATTGCAGTTTATTGCTCTGGCTACATCTGCAGTCCTCATGCTTCCCTGCAGAGGGCGGATTCGCCATTTACATTGCAGAATATAGACACATATATAGAGATATAGAATATAGAGTCAGTTTAAATACATGTGTGTATTGCCACGATAATACCTATAGGCACATATTACTAACACAAAAAACTGTGCTATTGACTTTAGACCAGGTTTTTGTTGGTCAATGGTGCAGTCATTTTCAGTTGCCTCAAAATAGCAACCCGCTAACAATGCGCCTGAACACACCTTGTTTTCAGACCAGCACGCCCATGGGCATTTGCTATTTAAACAACATGGTGCTGGACGTGAGAATGATAACTGCGTCGGGCTTAAACTAGCAAAAACACTTGTCTGGCATCGCATTGCACCGGGTATATGATAGGGCCCTTAGTGTCTCAAGGACTGTTGCATGTACAGTAATTGTTTATGGTTAAATTCAAATAAAGATCTGTAAAGCTAATTTGGATTTTACAAACCTATCTTTAAATACAGTCTCCTGATAAAGGGACATTTCTTATATATACAGTTGCTGTTTACGGTTACTGTATTAAATCAAGGTAAAGGAACAGTGCGAACACTGAGCCTAATATCTCCTTTTGTGTTCCAGAAAATCATACGAGTAGTTTGGAATGACATGAGAATGAGTAAACTATTCCTTTAAGGTCAGCATTTGAAATCTTTGAGCTGTGAGCTAATTTGGTCTCTCTGAAGACAGCACATTAAAGCCTTAGAGCAGGCTGATTGATCTATGGATGTTTGCTTATCTCCGTAGTGGAAAATCAATGCTTGGCAGAGACATAAAATCCTGTCTGTGCCGTCTGACTGGCGGGGAGCAAGGCATGAAAGTAATCACGCCATGGACTGGTCGATCACTCACTTGGTGAAGTGGCGCAGTTTGGCCTCGATGCTGCGGTGTCGCATGCACATCCGGGTCAAAGCGGAGCCAATATCCCTGGTGGCACCTGACAACAAAACAAATGAAAGTTAAATAAAGAGATAAATATAAAATATGAACATTCTGTAGTCTTAAATTGTGTTACGAGTTATACACAAAAACATGTTTTTGGAAACATGTTGTCCACATTTATAAAATGGCCACAAGGGGGCAGAGCAATCAGAAGCATTAAAGCAGGTCTATTAAAGGAAAATGTATGTGCTTAGTCGGTGAAAATGCAAGATAATTGCAGCATATTTGCAAGAGACAGAACTTCAAAAGAACACAAATAGAACACTTCCCAAACGTCATGGCTCTGATCCATCAAGAAATGCTCACTCGCGTGTTGACCTTGAGCACAATTACTTTGCAGTGTTAACTTTCCTCTCCAGCCAAGTGTAATTAAAATGGGCTCTTAAGCTATAATGCCTAGCCTGCCTGGACCTTAATACAACCAGATCTGATGAGATTTAACTCTGCCGGTATGAGGGCCAGTAGGTTACACAGGCTATAAGGGCCAAAGTCTCTACTTACAGAGTTCAAAGGGCCAGAGGATATAAGGGAACATCTGAGTGATTATGATAACGATGGGACTCAATAAATAATTGAACAGTTCTGGTACTGATTCCTGATTCTGGTTTCTTAACTGTGCCAATGACACTTCTTTGTTATATTTGGAAAAGATATATAATTTGCCAAATGATTAGATGAGCTTGAGAATAAATACATTTAAAACTATGCTGGAAAAATTCTTGAAATCGGACTACACTGGTTTTGCTGTATGTTTTTGATTCACTAAAAAGAACAGGCTCTAGTGTTGGGGAAAGTTACTTTTAAAAGTAATGTGTTACAATATTGTTACTTCCTAAAAAAAGTAACTAATTGGATTGCTTAGTTACTTTTTATGGAAACTTTTACTTTTGTGTTACCTTTTCTCACCTGGGCTGGGCTTGCTTATTTGATTTTTAATAAAAAATAAATAAATAAATAAAAATTGTAGGCAAATGTAAAGGAAATGCAAATTCATACCTGTACAGTAAAGGTCGCAGCTCAAAGGTCAGCAGCAAAGATAGTAAAGTGAGATTAAATACATAAAGTATATTTATGTTACTTAACATTTAATTATTGCAGGTTTTTATAATAGTCTGAGTTTGCATTTCTCTGTTTTTATTCATTTTGAGGAATACTGTTTTTGTGCAAGTGGGACAAGTAAATGCATGCTCACATTTAGTCTAGAACTACAATAACCAACTGAGTGAACTACAATAGTAAAAGATTTTACTACTGTATTTTGTCCTCATTGGCAGAAAAATGCATGTACGAGAAATATTAATGTAGCCAAACTTTTACAAAAAAATGTTCTGAAAAATTCTCTTCACAACCCAAATGAAAACTGATTGTCAATTACACTAAGTTTTAAAAGAAGTGAATATGTTGGTGTTTTTATACACCAAATATGAATTTGTGTGTGCGCGATAAGAAATAGGAGCAGCCCAGAAGAACAGCACCGCCGCACTCTCCATCTCTCCATCCAGGTCCAAAGGGAAAAGGAGGGAACCCGGTAAAGGGATATCCCTCCATTCTTCCACTCTGTATCTGCCTTTCCTGTCTGCTCATGTTTCCTAAACACCATTATTACAGGAGAGAATGGGAGAGGCCGGCAATAACCTGCCCTCCTAACCACACACACACACACACACACAAAACAGACACACACAACTACTGAAACACCAGAACTGAAAACCCTCAAAACAAACAGCCGCCAACATTTGAGCTCATCGCAAAGAGGCACGACTTCAAATACGAGTAAAGTAAACATTTAAAGAGCTTTTCAGTTTGTCCCATTGAGTGGGACACTGACAGAATGAACGGTGGCCAAACCAGGTGACAGTAAGAAGAAAGGAAGGTTAAAGATCAGCCACCTGAATCCTCAGTCTGAAGAGCTGTATTCAGGAAATGATATTGCAAAAAAAAAAAAAAAAAAAAAAAACACTTCCTGTGTATCCCATTTGGCACAGACCCATAGGTCCATCCCATAGTGTCTGTCTGCTGAGAGAGCCTTCTGTCAGTACACAGTGTGCTTGTCCAAGAGCACGCACGTCTCGCATCCTATTCTCAAAGGTCTTCAGCAAGGCAAATCAAGTTCAACGCTACTGGTGTTGAGACATAACAAAGCTGTCCCTGAGTTGATATGCTCGCACACACACACATACACAAAAACACACATATTGCATATGATTTAAAGCTGTTTTCCACATGGAGACCAAAAAATGTCCCCATAAAGTAAAAAAATTACTGGTATTCCTATCCTTGTGGGGACATTTGGTGAATACTGAGCTAATGAGATTTTCTAGCCTCTAACCCTTAAACTTTCCACATTTTTACATTTGAATTATGAATTACAATCTGAATAATGAGGACATTGGCATGTCTCTATAATCTCCCTGAATTAAATATACTCTACAATATAAGGACTTTGGGTCCTCATAATGTAGGTCAAACCAGTACACACACACGTCCATTTGCATGGCTCAGTGCAAAGTTCACAGCTGCACTTTAGCTCAAAAACGAAGGCTTTTTTATCTCAAAAACAGACCTTCTCAACGTCACTGCTACAGTCAAGATGATATGCTACACAAACACACACACTCGCACACCTGCCAGCATCCTCTTCCCTTCCCTTGAGGGATCAGCTGACAGCTCCATCCTGAAAGCGTTCAGAGACTTCCTGTATCCAGGAGTCCCCTTGCCTCCCACCCTGACCGGACACATGCGACTCCCACAACGTTCCTTCAGATCACGTGACCCAGAGGCTTCAGATGCTCCATTCAGTCAGACTCTCACTGCCTCCAACACCTGCCCACGGCTGGGAAGCTATTTAGCAGATCTGTGAACCCTTGAGGAATTACTCATGTGATCAACAGCAATTTAAAGAGATAGTTCACTCAAATATGAACATTTTATAGTGGTTTACTCACCCTCATGCCATTTCAAACCTGTATGGCTTGCTTTTATCAGTGGAATACAAAAGAAGACATTTAAAAAAAACAGTTTTTGTCCATACAATGAAAGTCAGTGCAGTTCAAAACCACATTGGACCAACAGTGACTTTCATTGTATGGACAAAAAACATTTTTTTTTATGTTCTGCAGAAGTCATACACAGAAAAACATTGCTAGTCAATTTCACAAACAATTACAAACACATTGAATTAAATGTGAAATTTTGCCATAGAAAAACTGAACAAGCATTTTTACAGTGCACAGGTTTGGAATGACGTGAGTAAATGCTTACAGAATTCTCACCTTTCTTGTTCACTATTGACCTCAGCTCAAAGCCGTAACCATGTCTTGAACACTGGGCCGGGGACCAAAGGTTTTTTATTTTATTTAGAGAAATTAAATAATGAAATTATTAAAAGGGATTTAAGGGAATAAAGAAGAAACAAGAACGGTAAAAGAAGTACAAGGTCTGATTATAGCCTAGTTGTGAATTAATCCATTTAAACTGTGCAAAAAGGTTTTTTGTTTTTTGTTTTTTTAAATATGCACACATTCACACTTGTTTGTATGTCTAATATATGTCAAAAATGAAAAAAAGAAAGTTTCTTGTCTTGTCCCATTCAGTTATGAATGACATCATTTAAATGATTCATTGTTTTCAATTCAAAATGACAAAATTACATTAAAAATGTAGATTGCATCACTGAATGTTACTGTGAGTCGTTAAACTTATCCATCGTAAAACAGCTGTCAAATATTAAATGTTTAGCTACTTGTATCTTACCAGGAACACACTCTTTTATTGTAAAAACGAAAAGCTTCGCGCTAGAATTCACCTTCAGTAAACATTAAGAACTGCTTTCTTTGATCTGATTGGCTGTCATTTTGACATTGAAGACATTGACATTGATGTACAACTGTCTGCCATTCTAACAACAAACAGAATGAGCAGCGTTAAGAAATATCAATTTGGCCATTTCCAATTATTGGGGGGGATTTGTCCCCATCAATGCCTATGGTGGTTATGGCCCTGCCTCAGCTGAGAATGAAATCATTTTATAGGCAGAGCAACTTATTGCACAACTACAAGTATGAATTTTTGTTTTAAAGGATAACGTGCATAGATTAATTGTTCGCAATCACACAAAGAATGCGCATTAAGAAAGCAAATAGAGTTTGTTTTAGCCACCTCAATGAGGAAACAACTAAACACGACCTTAACGTTAACATTATTTCAGTCAAAACATCTGATAAAGTAATGGCCTTCACTGCCATGATGTGCCATCTGAACTGAGAAGCAGTGGACACAGGCCTCTCAGATGTGCCCTCCCTCTCTCTCTCTCTCTCTCTCTCTCTCTCTCTCTCTCTCTCTCTCTCTCTCTCTCTCTCTCTCTCTCTCTCTCTATCTCTCTGAATGAATATGTGTGCAGGTGCAGAAGTGGTTGGCAGATACTCTTAACAGAGCCTGTGAATGGCTGGCATTGCAACAGTTGTCATGAGAGAGTCAAACAAGATTATTCATGGTTTTATCTCTCCTTGGTCTCCCAACCGCTCACTGTGAAAGTTCTGCTTCGAGCAAACATATATATATATATATATATATATATATATATCCCATGGTAGCACTTTTTATATTAGGGAACACATATTCACTATTAACTAGGAGTTTTCCTCCAATAATTACTGCTTACTGATAGCAAGTAATGCAGTTGTAGTGGTTATGTTTAGGTATGGTGTAGTGTTAAGTGATGTGGAATATGGTCATGCAGAATAAGGCATTAATATGTGCTTTATAAGTACTAATACACAGCCAATATGCTAGTAATATGCATGCTAATAAGATACTACTTAATAGTGAATATGGGTTTCCTAATCTAAAGTTAACAATCCCATTTGTTAAAGTTAGATAATGCATTATGATATGCTGTGCAAATATGATATGCGGGGTTGCATGATTTTAATCATTAATCTCCGCATTTTCGTTGCAAAAAAAAGTCACATATATCTTAGCATAAAGTTGAAAAATGTTGCCTTTACTTCACACAAGCGCAGCCATTTCCACCATTGCCATGGGAACGTTACGAAGTGACGAATTACGCAACGTGAACATCATCGAAAAGCTGCAAACTCCGCCAGTGTTAGAGGCTACGCATTTACAGGCATTATTTGGGATCATTTGAGGGGACAGCCATTTGTAGTGGTGTCCGAAGGCATAGTGGACTGTGGACGTTGAGTGCACTCATTCAATCCCACATTGCACCGCAATAACGAGTGTACAGCCGATGTCCACACAACGGCTGTCCCATGCAGTCTTTCAAGTGAACTGTATTAGTGGACTAACGTAGGGAATAGTGATTGGGGTTTTAGCGGGCGATTTCGGATTCAGCCCGTTTTCATTTTCACAGTTGATGCAACTTTCCAGGTTTAAGATTGCACTTTTTTGTTACCAGTGGGTTAAATCAAACTAGTTTCAAAAACCTTACACATACATATATATATATATATATATATATATATATATTATATATATTATATATAATCTTTTTTATTTTTATTCATTTTTACAGAAGTTGTAGCATATTCCTAAAAAAAAAACACGTGTCCAGCTTTTTCCCTCTTCTCACGTTTTTAGACGCCTGAAGATGTCTGTGAAACTTTCTGAAGGTTACATAATCTAATAAACCAGCAGACTGATAAACAGAAGAACTCAATGTCAAAGACGCTCTCACACGTTCAATCTAGCACGAGTACACGGAACGAGACAAGAGACAGGAAGACCAATGACAGCAATGCTGAATTTGGCCCCCTGCCTTCACTCTATCTGTTCTCAATTACTCCAGACTTCCCAGGACTCTCTCCTGGCATAAGGAGGGGACATTAAGGATGCCCATGTGTGCGTATGGCTTAGTGTGAGTGTGTGCATGTGTGTTTACAGCCTGTATAAGACTTCCTATCTGGGGGATAAAGCAGTGCTGCTAAAAATACTCCACAGTCCTCCTCGCCAGATGTGCTTCACATTATAGCTCCAGCAAAAACACAGTCACACATTTTACTAAAACAGACATAATAGAGACCCCTCCTCTCTGTCTGTCTCTCTCCCTTTCTCTCTGTCCATCTGTCTCTCTATTAAGGTTGACAGTAGTTCGGTCAGGCGTGAGTTGGAGATAATAACATCAGTTACTTTTCCCTGGCTGCTATTCCTCAGCTTCTTTTCCATCGCTGATTCGTGTACGTGTTCCTGAGGTACTTCTGGGGGCACTTGAACACATTGTGTGTGTGTGTTTAATAATTTAAATTATTATAAATAATTCATCTTGACTTATTTGTAATTTTGTTCACCAAGGATGCATTTATTTGATCAAAAATACTGAAATATTATTACCATTTAAAATAACTTTTCTATTTTAATATATATTAAATATTAATATTAATAATATATTAAATCAGCAATATTACTCCAGTCTTCAGTGTCACATGATCCTTCAGAAAGCATTCATTTCATATGCTGATTTGGTGCTCAAGAAACATTTATTATTATAAATGATGAAAATTATGTATGGAAACTTCAAAATAAGTTTTTATTGTAAACAGAAATCTGTAACATTATACATTTATTTACTGTCACTTTTGCTCAGTAAATCAATCATTCAAAAGAAATCTTAAATCTAGTGTGTGTGTGCATGCATGTGCGTGCGTGCGTATGCGTCTGCATGTATGTATGTATGCGTATGTGTATATATATATATATGTATATATATATATATATATATATATATATATATATATATATAAATCATAAGTTCTAACTTTTTCTCTCATTCAGTACCCTCTGTTTACTCTTACCCGTTTTCTAGCTTTCAGTTTTTTCAACGTCAACTCTCTTTTCATCAGGATATAGAACATAGTGTTCCATTCTTTTAATACTTTATATTGTTATATTGTTTCCATTCATCTGTGCTTGGCTTCAACAGATTATGGAAGCTTCTAAATGCACACCAGCTTTCCTCTGAAAAATATTTGTGGTAAAGACTGTCATAAGAGGCATTCAATGATGTAAAATGAGTGCTTGCTTTTACTAAAGACAAATAATGAAGGACAGAAGTTGGATTTAACATCTGTTGGTTCTCCATTTTGTCTAACATTACAGTTTCCCCATTTAGCAGGCTTGAAAATAATATCATCATGGTAGTTTGATATATACCATGGTACTGAATGATTACCATTTCCATGTACATATGATACATGTCAATAAAACCATGGTATAACCATCTCAGATGTCTAAAAATCAAGGTACTGGCACGTCCAAAAACAAAAGTCCATGGTTAGCCATTGATGAATGACCAAAAAACTGTGGTGTTGCCATAGTACATGGACAAAAAAACAACAAAAAAAAACAGGGTGGTTTCATGTGACCATGTCCAAAAAACCATAGCACTTTTTGTTACTGAATAATTGTGGTAATCTGAAATTCTAAATCCATTTCCTTACTGTTAATATGTATGTACACAGCAATGTTTTGTTATTCAAAGGGTGAATCTACATATCATCAGTATACAAATAACTTAAACACATTTTAGCAAAGATAATGACCACGAATGAACAAATTCCAAGTGTGTAATAAAACACTTGGGAACTGTTTGGGGATCCACAGACCTGATAAAAAGGTGAGTTAATAGAAAAGGGTGAAATGTAGCAAGTGTGAATCTGACGGTATAATCTCCAGTGCCAAGTAAGGCAAATTCTTGCCCATGCCCCACACTCCAGATGGCTGGCACGGATACATGCCATCTGCCAGTCCAGAGCTGTAGGGAAGATTAGCAGCCCACTGCGTCCCACTGACTAACACTCACACTAACATGCACAAACTCAGTCTGTGTGTCAGAACAAGGTAAAGAGGATTACACATTTCTGCCTCGCCACTGCAAGCCGGGGGAAATCGCTTCCAAGCTCCTTGCCTGTATAGACATACACACTCATACAGTATACATATGCTGAGAAGAGCCTGTCATCAGCATAGATGGAAAACACACAAATATAGACCCAAGAGCCATCATTAAAACACACCTCACTCCAATCCCATGATAGAGAGGTTTGTAACCATATCCCATGGTGCAACTCTCACAACATAAGAAATTACCCACAGGACTAACTATACACTTACACAACTAAATCACTATGGGGTAAATCACAATGCCAAGTGCAAGCGCTGACATCAAATAAACACATGCGACTTAGATGTGCTAATAAAGAACTAGATGAGCAAAGCATGTATCATTTGACTTGTGTTCCAGTAAACATCCCTCTTCCAGCATTCATCACTGGAAGTGAATGTAAGCAAATGCAGCTATTCTTAGAGGCCAGACATCCAAATGCAAGTCAAACACAGACATCAAACACTTCCACGCCTGTCTAACACGTGCTCTAATAGACTGCCCACATCTGCTCTATAAAAAACGCTGACCATGACGCCATGACTATAAAGATCACAAACAAGCCAGACTGCTGGACTCCTTTGTAATCAAAGGCAGGTCGTAAGAGAAAGGTATGAGAGAGAGGTATGACGTTCTCTGTATTGGTATTCAAAAACCAACAAACACTCAGCTTAAACTGACCTTTCCTTGACAAATACTTCAATGCATGTATTGAACAATTTCCTCCACTGAGTTGAAAGGTGATGAGACCTCAATACCCTCCTAAAAAAATCCAGTATTGTTAAGGTATGTTTTGCATGCTGAGACCAGCATGGGATGCTTGTTTGTTGGTAGTGGACCAGCAAACCAGCTTAGTTTTGCTTGAGAACAGCATGACTATGCTAGTCCACCAGCTTGACAAGTACTATACCAGCTCTAACCATCATAAACCAGCCTGGACCGACATGGAATTCATGCCGTTTTATTATCTGGATTTTTCAGCAGGGTAGTGGTCAAAACTGACACATCCAGGCAATCATGAAGATACATTTGAAAGGTGAACTGGTAACACTGTACAATAAGGTTAAAAATGTGTTCATGTTCATGACTTTGTGTTAAAAAAAAAACAACAAAAAAAAAAATCACATTATTTAAATTTCTACCTTTACTGTTGCATATAGGCAACTAACATTTAAAGTTGTATAAATTAACATTAATCCTAATGTATTCTGAATAAACATCAATCAACAATGAACAATAGTATGGTCATATTTATAATTACAATATAATTTAATATCATGTATAATATAAATATAATTATAAAATATTGTAAATATTATATTAATTATATTATATTTATCATGATTAATTGCATCCAAAATAAAAGCTTGTCTTTACATATATATATATACATATACATTTTTATATATATATATATATATATATATATATATATATATATATATATATATATATATATATATATATATATATATATATATATATATATATATAATATAAAACACATGCAGGAATACATTTAAGAAAAATGTGAAAAATGTGTGTGTGTATATATATATATATATATATATATATATATATATATATATATATATATATATATATATATATATATATATATATATATATATATATATATATATATATATATATATATATATATATATATATATATATATATATATATATATATATATATATATATATATATATATATATATATATATATATATATATATATATATATATATATATATATATATATATATATATATATATATATATATATATATATATATATATATATATATATATATATATATATATATATATATATATATATATATATATATATATATATATATATATATATATATATATATATATATATATATATACTCAATGCTTCATATAAACACATCCACGTAACTCCAATGGTAACCTCAACATAAAATGCACATGAGTAAAAAAAAAAACACGTGTCCAGCTTTTCCCTCTTCTCACGTTTTTAGACGCCTGAAAATGTCGGTGAAAGTTTCTGAGGGTTACATAATCTAATAAACCAGCAGACTGATAAACAGAAGAACTCAATGTCAAAGACGCTCTCACACGTTCAATCTATATAGTATATATATATATATATATATATATATATATATATATATATATATATATATATATATATATATATATATATTATATATATATATATATATATAATCAATTGACAGCCCTAATATATTATATTATATTATATTATATTATATTATATTATATTATATTATATTATATTATATTATATTATATTATTCAGTATTATATATTTTTTTAATTATGTCTGTTTTGCATTTTGAATGCAATTTTTATGAATATGAACAAATTGTTCATTGTTAGTTCAGGATACCTGCATAAACAAAATGAACCGATGTGATTCACTTATATTTAAACGCTTTACATGTTCAGGTCACTGAAAGGCTGTGGTCGTTAGTTAATGTGACTCTCCGGACTGCGCATGATTATGGGCCTGCTAACTGGGGTGATGGGGGGGAAGAATGTATGTCACTGGAAGCCAGTGAGACGAGAATCCGTCTGATGTCAGTGCTTTAGCGAGATCTCCAGCTGTGCCAGTGCCCCCAGCCTGTCCCTAATTCAAAGAGAACGCATGCCTACTGCTGACACGTAATACCATGGATTATATACTGCCCTCTCATTGGTGTAGAGTAGATAACATTTCAGTGTGGCACTACTGGAAACCCTAATTTTTTTTTTTTAAAAACAAAAAAAAAAAACTTTAAAAAAATTAAATAAAGGTGAAGAGCTTGTAATGAACTATTTCCTTTGAAAATAGGGCAACAATCCTTTGATACATTATGGTGTATAGTGCAACTTTTATATCAACGCAAAGTCATAAACGACCAGACAAGGTCAGAGGTGAAAATGCTCCAGTGACAGCTATCTACTAAAAGTATTGACAGTTCACTGAACTAATTTATGCCAGTGCTGTATGTTAGAGGTCCGGTGCAGAACAAAGCGCTCCCGCAGGACAAATGGAATCAATCTGGTTCACTGGCATCTGGTAATGATCTGAACTGGGCAGAAGGGTGAAGGTGGATAGGTTTGCATTTGCCTTTTCTAGACTGAAACTAAATCAAATGTGATATCGTTTGTCTCCATAGACTCTAGTATATAGTCTATAGTCACAGCAAGAGTGCCATTCTTAACCAGCAACTATAACTGTAGAAAAAAAAAAATAATAATAATAATTATTTATATATATATATATATTTTTTTTTTTTTCCTTGCAAAAATATATGCTTAAAAATATGCTAAATATACAGGTATGTGGCTTAAGAAACATACTTTTTGAAAATATATTTTGTTCAAACATTTAAATGCCAAAATATAAAGTACTACAAAATGTACTTTTATTTACTATACAATATACATTATATACTCTACAATTTAATCCAAAATGTATTTTTCAAAATGTAACGTCAAACAATTAATCGCGATTAAACGCATCCAAAATACAAGTTTGTGTTCACATAATATATGTGTGTGTACTGTGTATAATTATGTATATATAAATACACACAGATGCATGTATATATTTAAGAAAATGTTTTATGTTTATATATAATATAAATTATAGAAATATATATATACAGTATATACATGCACTTAAATCTTAAATATATAAATGTATGTATGTGTATTCAAATATACATCATAATTATACACAGTAGTTTGGATGGGATTAATCGTTTGACAGCCCTAATATATATTAATATCTTCAATCTATTATATTTATTTCCAAAGTTTACGTATAAGCCTGTCTAACCCCAAACCAAACTTATGAATCACAGATCATAATCAAATGTGTAAAATAAACTATTCCATCACAATTTCTCTCTCACAGTAAGCAGATCTTTTAAACAAGAGCTTTTATCTCTGTCTGGTCTCTGCAAGGTAGTGCTGTAACCTTGCAGATTTTGGTAGCCTATAGCAACCGTCCCTTTTGTCCATTGTGGTCGGTGAACACAAGCCAATACACACAAACCCACGCACACTACATGGGATATAAAGATCCAATGCATTCAGCGCTTGTGTACATATGGTGCAATTTACAAGACAGATACAAATGAGTAATTCAGCTCTAGGCCGACAGCTACGCCTGACCCACATCCTTTAACTGTGTTGATGAAACTAGATGAAAACTAGATTTGTTTGGCCTTGTCTGGTCCCTGCAGGCAGAAACTAAAGGATTTTAATGGCACAGGAAGGATTCGGTTTCAGAGATCCAATAGCAGACAAGCTAGAAGCAGAATTAAACTATGATGAAATATGAACCATTGAACCATTTCCTAGTTATCAGAACAAACCCAAAGTGACCTTTCTGCTGTATTCATATTTAAGTATGACTTTCAACTAGGGCTGCACTATTAATTGAAATTAAAACAAAATCACAATATGCCTTAGTGCAATTATCAAATCACAAAGCCTGCGATTTAATTTAATTTTAATCTGCATGTTTCAGAGTGAAGCGCGGCACTTGTTCTTACACGTGAGCATCTCATGATCTGGTGTTCTCAAAACAGCTTGGTTTACAGTAAATACTGCTCTACACAAATCTCTACATCTGATCTGAGTTTGGGTCACTCTAATGAGCATTTGGAAATGCAACATGCGCCAACCGTCTTGTAACAAGAAGCGCTTATCAACAAAAGAGAAGCCTTAAGGGCTCCCTGCGGTTTTTTATTTTTATTTAAAGGGATAGTTCACCCAAAAATGAAAATTATCCCACAATTTACTCACCCTCAAGCCATCCTAGGTGTATATGACTTTTTTCGTTGAACACAATCTGGCCCGTTGACAGATGTCAGTAATTATGGTTTATTATGTTTTAAATATGGATATTTTTCATATAAAAAAAACAATCGCTTCGCTTCAGAAGGCATTTATTAACTCACTGGAGTCGTATGGATTACTTTTATGACGGATGGATGAGCTTTTTCAAATACTATTCAATGCCATTACAAAGCTGGAAAGAGCCAGGATATTATTTATTATAACTCCGATTGTGTTTGGTTGAAAGAAGAAAGTCATATATACACCTAGGATGGCTTGAGGGTGAGTAAATTATAGGATCATTTTTGGGTGAATTATTGTCACGGTTTTGGGTTTTGGTTCACATTCATTTTTTCATGTCTTTTATTTTGTAATTGTCACAGTCATGGTTCCTGTTTGTCATGTGATTCCCTTGTCCTCGTATGATCATGTCATGTGCTTCCCTAGTCAGATGTGTTATGAGGCTTGTTCGACGTGACACTGTGACGAGAGCGTTTTGAGAGCAGCCGGCTGGTTCATTCTGCACAGCTTCTCCAGAGCGGCTCCACGGGCTCTGATGACGACACAGCTGTTCCAGGATTGGCCGGATTCACCGCATGACAACGATCATGTGTGTTTCGTGTTTATTCAGACCCTTTCAATTCCACTAATGCTCACAAATCTGTATTTTTATATCAGTAACAGCTCTTTTCATGTAGTCGCAATGTTACATTGTGTCGTGTTTATTAAAATAAAACTGTAGATTCGCATAGCATGGCTTATATTGAACTTTATTCTTGTACAAACAGACGCTGTATTAAGCAGTACATAAAGTACTGAATGAAAATGTCTCTGAAGCATCTGCGTATTTGACAATTATTGCATTTATTTCACTTTGTCTGTGGTAAAGTACGCAAACACAGAGCAAGCGTCACTACAGGAAGCAGAATGTGTCCAACTTCATGCCTCGGTTTTCAGCTCCTTCCCGACTGCAACTCTGATTGGTTACATCCATCCACAGCCGATGTCGAACACACCCATTGGTTTTTCTGGTCATGTGCCCTGTTTTTTCATTGGCTCATTGTTTTGATCATGCTCACGTGTTTATTGTTACTCATTAGTCCTTGTGTATATATTGTCCTCGCGTTCCCATTGTTCCTTTGTCTAGCTTTGTTCCCCGTTACTGCTGTTGGTGAGTTTAACTTTAGGTTTATCGTCAAGCCACGTCTTTGTTTATTTTTGTATTTTGTATCCATCACGTTTTGTAAATAAACTGCACATGGGTTCTCACCACAACTCGCCGTAGTGGACTTTTGTGACAGCTATTCCTTTAATAGCCAAATTAATATATAATCACAAAATGTTGGCAAGATTTTGCAGCCCTACAAAACAAGCACAGCAAAGCTGGAACTTTTTATTGCATTTTAAATTGTGATCGCAATATTTATCACAATTGTGCGGCCCCACTTCCAACTTCCTTTCCAATGGCGTATTCTGGAATGTAATTGTGCCATAGGGCTATGCAAAAGTCTCCCAAAACACAGTCAACAACCTTGTGCAACCCAAAAATGTTGATCATTGTGACTTTTTTACTGACAAATGTACCTCTCGTGTTGGTTGCCATGTCTGCCACCTTCTGAAAAGTA
Organism: Paracanthobrama guichenoti; assembly: GCA_018749465.1. Classification (NCBI taxonomy): domain Eukaryota; kingdom Metazoa; phylum Chordata; class Actinopteri; order Cypriniformes; family Gobionidae; genus Paracanthobrama; species Paracanthobrama guichenoti. The sequence continues at coordinate 13,445,859 of CM031960.1, read as the reverse complement.
TCTAGGAACGCCGAAGCCGCCAACACTGTGGTTCTGTGAAGGGAGTAAACAGCAAAACATTTGTAGTCATCAGCACCAGTGCTGATTAAGAACAGCAGGCAGACCTGTTGAAAATCAATCTGATTCACTTCTTGAGAATGCAGATTAAGGCCCGAATGGAGGGCTTGATGTGGACTTGTGGTCTCATGGCCTTTGCTCGTGCGAGTCCATGAGACCTCAGGGTGTACCGTATGTCATTTTATGATTCAGAAGGGTGCTCACGTGGGCTATTCGATTTTTAGTGTGGACTATTACCCGACAGCTACAAAATATAGACCGCAAGGGTTGAGGGTGACATTTGGGACAGAGCCTATAGACCTTACTCAGAGCAGTACCATGACAGGTATGGAAGTGAGGCTGTGAGGGATAGACTTACCATATTTTCAGTGGCATCCACTGTATAAAGTTGTATAAAGCTCCAAGATCACTAATAATTTTCCACAGCTCAAATTTCCTGGGTTTTTTTTGTCTACTGGAATTTTCCAGTGTTTTGTCAGAAGAACAATCCAAAAACACATTAAGTAACGGTACAATCTCCTGAAAAGATGTATGTCTATCCGTCAAATCCTCACTTTAATTCTCGTTAAAAATCAAAGATGGCGCTGCAGTGAATAAGGTCTATAAGGTGAACATCAAAATCTCCAAAAAGATCAAAGAAATAATCAATAAAAGGACATCTGAAGTGTTAAATTACCTTAGTTGGGAATGTAGTTTCGTGGCCTTTGCAATGAAGTCTTCCCACACCGGGTATGAGTACTACAGGAAAGAAGAGACGCATATTAGAGAGTTAGTAAGGACATAAACCTCAAAACCAAACTGCACACATGCAGGTGCCCCAACACAGACACATTCAGAACTCCATGTACCACAAAGAGAAAGCAAAGCACTTCAGATGAGGACCAGATGTCTCGTTGAATACAAACAGTTATGACACTCTTCCATCTGTTTTAGAAGAACATTCTCGACAGAAACACCAGCTAAATTTCGTCCAGGTGTGCTGACCCTGTCTGTCATCATAGCCTACGCTGTATAAAAAAAACAGCATATGTTGTTCCCTAACATAGGATGCTGGTGTCCTCACAATAGGCTTCTTAAAGGGATAGTTCACCAAAAATTAAAATCATTTTCTCACTTTCATGCTGTTCCAAACCTGTATGTCTGTCTTACTTCTTTGAAACATAAAAGAGGATATTTTGCAAAATGTCTCAGTGTTCTGTTTTTTTTCTTTCATACAATGGAAGGCACCAAAACCGTTACAATACAGGTTTGGAGCGACGTGAGGGTGAGTAAATGCTAACAGAATTTTCATTTCTGTGTGAAATACCCCTTTAACTAGCTTAACCAGCAACACTGGTAAACATCAGTAAAATTCTAAAATAATGATTATTTTCACAATCTTTTATACAGAACAAATGAAAAATCACCAAAGGCCTCAGTCTTTCACACTGGATCAAATCAAGAGAAAGTCTGTCTTTAATAGACTGAAATTTGTAGAGACAGGAAAGAAGAATCGTTTTAAAACTGTGCTGACAGCCCTTGTTAGGAGACTGGAGAGGTTGGAATAAGGTTGTTTTGCATGGTCTCTGTATCTGTCTGAAAATCCTCTGTCTCTATAGACATTTGTGTTAAAAACTGGTCAAAAACTGCTAATTCTGGCATCGGGTTTGCTGACAGAACCACTAAAGATGGAAAGGCACTAACCACATGGTAGAATACCTGAGATATCTACTGTAAGCCGTGGTTTCTTATTATTTCTTTTTTAAAAATTAAAGCTAGGGAGTTGTTTGTTGATGTTGGAAGCTAGATTTTCTTGTGTTTTGAAAGGAAACTTAATTCTGCTCCGCTGCCCACTGTGCACCTAAAATTACATCCTGAGTCACACACAATCTGCACTACCATACACGTTTGGTAAAAAGAGTTTCAAAAGAAATCTCATATGCTCACCTAAAGCTGCATTTATTTGATCAAACAAACAAACACCAATATTGAGAAATATTATTACAATTTTAAAAAACTCTTTTCTATTTTAATATATTATAACATGCAATGGTAAGCACTTTATTTTACAGTCCTGTTCCCCATGTACATTCTATGTACATTATAGTTATAACAAAACCTACCCCTAAACCATGCAGTTACCTAATATTAACTAGTACTTTCTTAAGTGCACTGTAAGTACATGTAAGTACACGTACTGTAAAATAGTGCAACCCATGTAATTTATTCTTGTGATGCAAAGCTGAATTTTCAGCATCATTACTCCAGTCTTCAGTATCACATGATCCTCCAGAAAACATTCTAATATGCTGATTTGATCACAGTTGGATTATTTGATGAATAGAATAACATTTATTTAAAAAACATATATAACAATGTATCGTTTATAACAATGTAATAGTCATTACTGTCACTTTTGATCCATTTAATGTGTCCTTGTTGAATAAAAGGATTTCTTAAAAAAACGTACTGACCCCAAACCTTTGAACGGTTGTATACATCAATGCATACAATAAGAAAAATTATTTTGAGACTCCAACTCCTCTAAAGTCAAAGCCAGGTATATTTGTAAAACCCACAGGTGGTTAATTAGCTTTTAGGAACCGAGAAAGACACAAGGAGATTGAGACTAAAACTAATGAACAAAGAAGGTTGTTGCAGGTTAAGAACCGTCTGCAGATGCTGTGATCAATTCACTTATGTTCCGTGATAGACAATAGCTTAATTCATTAATATGATCATCTTATCATATTTTAATGAGAAAGTATAGCATATTCTTATAACCGTTTTCCTTTTTTTAGATTTAAAAAAATATTTTCAGTATCACAGGTTTAAACTTGGTCTAACATACTGGGTAATTTTGTCTGATTGAGATATTCAGTTGTACAATAAAGGAAACTTAGTGTATAAAATTTAGTGTATTTTAGTGTATCTGCACAAAAATGCTAGGTTAAAAACAACCCAAGTTGAGTTGAAAATGGACTAACCCAGCGGTTGGGTTGTTTTAAGCAAACATTTAACCCAACCGCTGGGTTAAAACAACCCATTTACTGAGTTAAAACAACCCAATCGCTGGGTTAGTCCATTTTCAACTCAACTTGGGTTGTTTTTAACCCAGCATTTTTTAGAGTGTGCTCTGTTTTAAAATGTAGGCTAATATTGTAATGACAAATGTAGAAACTTATATTAAATCACATCAAAATCCAATCAGGAACTCCGTATTAGTTAGTTAGAAACTGGGATAAAATGGGAATTTCCTAATAAAACATTAAAATATCAATGTCTTGCTCTTTTTGATGAAAGAAGAATCGTATTGTGATTGGAATCGGTGACAAACCTTTGAAGAAAAGCCAAATTTTGTGGTTATTTCCTAGGCTCCATGCAAGTTCCTGTGGCCGATGAATACATTAAACAAGATGACAGAAAGTCCTAACATTTCAACCAAAGAATGAAACTGACCTTAATGATTTTTCATATCAACCTTTGAGCTTATCTGTATTCATGGAAGCTATCACAGTCACAACCCAAAACAAACACCAAAACGTCTTCAAAAATAAATTAACAATGCTATAAAAATTTTTAACAGAATTTGTAACACTGGAGGAATTTAAAGTACACAATTACTCATATTATATATATATATATATATATATATATATATATATATATATATATATATATATATATATATATATATATATATATATATATATATATATATATATATATATATATAATAAATTAACTGGGTTACACTTTATCACGATGGTCAACTTTATACATTTTTAATAATTATAAGTAACTTTGCAACTACATGCCAAGTCAACTAGCTGACCTTTTAGTAGACTGTTGGGTTAGGGTTAGGTGTTAGGGTTCGGGTTTGGGTTAGTAGAATAAATTGACATGTAGTTGCAAAGTTAGAATGTCTGTTGTGAGAGCATCAAAATAAAGTGTTAGCAGATATTAAGCAGACGGTCTACTAATACTCTAATGAGAGTTAACTGACATGAAGTCGCAAAGTTACTTATAGTTAGTATTAGTAGAATGTCTAAAGTGTTAGCATGAAATGTTTTAAACTGAAATGTGAAAAAGTCTGTTTTTGTGTTTTCATTTCATTTTATTCTAACAAAAATAGCTGTCATAAACCTTTGGCCACAGCTGTAAACCGTTTTATAGACCATGGTCTGCCAAGTGAAATCACTGAGTAGAGAAATGCTACAATATGCTAATTTTTGAAGAGGAGTTTGCCCTACCTACTCACATCATCTCTGACATTACAACACGGAGCTGCACCCTCTTTACAAGTGCTGATATACTGCATGTCAAACAAGCTGAACGTTGCCAGGGTTGGTCCTGTGCCAAGTCTGGAGCCGTTCTCAATACATGAACTCCAGATCTGGCATCTGGCCACTGAACTTCTCAAACGCCAACTTTCAGTAAAAACATTCACTACTGGAGCCGCATGAGAACATGGAAACCATTTATGGAACCGTACGTACAACCACAGGTTTCTGCTTCAGCAACGCAACAGGCTGGAAAGCAGTCAAAAAAAAAAACAAAAAAAAAAGTGCAAATAGCTGTAGGAAAAGGAGATCATATCTAAGAGATGGCCATGAGAGGTTTCAATGTTACAGTGGAACTGATTAAATTAAGTTTATTTACACAAATGTGCAAAGACCTTGGATCTTTCAACAACATTTTTAACCTTATTTTTGTGTGTGACGTTTCACGCAATAACATAAGATTTTGGCTTGTCTTCATTAATGTTTCTTCTTAAGATATGTGGGTCAAAAAATAGTGCAAAGTTAAGAAATGAATGAGAATAAATAGCGCAAATAAAGAAATCCAATATTTATATGGCATGTAATATTATATCTCTTACTGATATTAGTACAGTTAGCCACTCTAATATCTAAATTAATTAATCCCCAAATTTTGCATAGTTAGAATGAGTTTCTATATTACAAACTTTTATCTTCTGACAAAAATAAATGCAATGCTTTCCAAAACGTGTGAATGTCAATATTCTACATACTGTATTGCATACAAAAAGCTATTCTTGATTCTTTTTACTTCACCGAAAATGACAACAAGGCCCTGAGCAAGTGAGATTTTAGCTGAGCTCCACATTTAAACTCACCGATGCATTATATCTCTTTATAAGCCATGCATAATCCCTGCACATTAACAGTGCTTTCAGAAATCATCAATATGATAGAGGGTCAGTCTGAGAGATATTCTGACTTGAGTTCAAAATAGTGGTAAATGTCTTTTGGTCATTGGACAACTAATAGCTAAGCAGACTTTTAGTGCACAAGTTACAAATCTGTAAACGGTGAGTATCTCAAGTCAAATTAATTGGGTTAAAATGGGATTATATGATGTCAACTTGAAACATATGATATGAGCCTCTCTAAACATGCAATAACAGACAGTTCTATGGTGCACATAGTAAAACACTTGACTATCAAAACATAATTTTACATTTTTGTTCAAGCCTGGAAAAGTGGGTGGTGCCCGTGCTTCATATACAACCCCTATATTTTCGAAGAAATATAATTTCTTAAGAATTTTAACTAAGCCCCAAACTAGACCTATATTCTGAGGGGGAAAATATTTCTCTCATTTACGTCTTTTACGTAGACCTATTGTTTGTATTTACCTCAAATAGAATGCACAAAAATGTGCTTTAACATATAAAAGGTTCTACGGACATCTACAAAAGGGTTGAATTCTCATTTCACAACAAAGCCCTCCATGCTGAGACCCCATGTCATTAATCACAGCATCAGTGGTGCAGGCAGCTGGACCCCTAATGAAAACAAAGGCAGTAAAACACAACCATCTTTTTTTTTTTTTTTTTTAAATATCTGCATCAATAAAACAGTGCTGGTACCTTCATATCATTGACGATCGCCTGAAACAATCCACCCAGAGCGCCGCACTCCTTCTCCACACTCTCCATCATGTCACCAAGCCCTTGATTGTTATTATGCGCTCAGTGAATGAACAGAATAGATTAAATGTTCTGATCCAAATAAGCTGTTTTCTTCTTCAGGGATTGAGATGAAAGTGTTCCATCACACCCTAATACAGACCTCTTGTTGCTTCGGATGCAAATGTGAGCAACATGCAGCAGATGTCGGCAAAAAGGAAACAACAATTGAGGCTGTCGGGTGGCTCGGTGCCCGTTATCCAGGGAATGATGGCTGGGGTCAAAAGATCTGATTCTCCCCTCCCAACCCCCGGTCTAGGATACAGATGACGATTGGGGTATCATACTAACAATCTGTGCTGTCAGATCCGCGTGGACGAGAGGTTTCGGCTTAAACACTGACGCTGTAACAGCGATTTTAGGATGAAAGAAGGAGTCGAGTGATGCAGCGAAAGACGGACGTGATATTCGATCCTCCAGGTTGGTGGGCGGGATCTTTGGGTTGGGGGCGGGGCTTACGGGTAGACATATGGCATGTTGGTTTGTGTGTGTGTGTGTGTGTGTGTGGGGGGAAGGACAATTGAATGGTGGTCCTTTAAAGTAGCTTTAATGTGTCTTTGTGTGGCAGGGACAAAGTTAGGGACAGCACAGCTGCCACTGCAGGCCATTAAATGGACAGTGCACTTTTTTAACCCTTTGACTGTCACTACAAGAAAAATATTAGAAGAAAAAAATCTAGTACTAATACTAATACTAATGATTATGATGAAGTAAAAGACCACTTTTTACCTATAGTGATACCATTTGAATCAACTTTTCACACACATAGTCCTGCGGTGTGACAGAAAAAACAATTGAAATAAAAAAGTATGAATATAACCTGCATATTATACTAGGCTTCCAAACTTTTTTTTAAGTCATAGCTTGCACATTAAACTTTAATATGAAATTGAGTATCGAGCATTGATATGATTCAGAGATTAAAATTAAACTGTTAAATAGAGTATGAAAAACACCTATCAAAATATCAGGGGGAAAAAACACAAATGGCAAATAAAAGTGATCAGAAATGTCTTAAGCAAAGCAGTGCATTTTGCAATCCTGATGAAATTCCTAAACTGCAATCTAACTGCATTGGGCAAAGTGTCCCAAATCTTGACCTTGCTGCCGGACACTGTCCCGTGAGAGTTAAATGAATGAAGTGGCCACAGTGATTCATCACAACCCTCTCCTGCACAGCATTTCATAAATCCATCTGTCTTTATCTTTATCTGTCTTTCATCTGCATATCTCCTACTGTTACCATATGCAGGTACACGGCCATTTGACCATAAAATTCTGATGTACCTTCGCTCCCCAAATTCTGGAAAAGATGTTATGCAAGTATTTATAGTTATGTAACCTTGTGGTTGAGAAACAGAAGGAGAGGGTCCCATATCAAATAAACACTTTCTGACTTTGAGCCACAGTTTTCCATCACAGTTACAAAAGCACTTAATACAGGAACCAGATCGTTTACAATTAGCATAACCACAGAATGCAGTGGGATATGACTGCGGCATGATAGGGTTACAACATTTCAAAAATACATTTCAAAAATGTAAATGTAATTTAAAAATGATAGGACTGTCCTGTTTATCTTTTATGTGCTATTAGTATAGTAAGTATTATATTACTTGTAGCATAGTAAATGAATGTATATACACTCCTGGGCCAAAACAAAAAATGCCATTTCAGAAAAACATCAAAGACCAAAATGAAGTTTTTGGCAGAATATGGAAAATTGTGTGTGGAGTGATGAATCGCAGTGAAACATGAATTTATAGATCTAGCCCTATAATTGTAAATCAAATATTATATTTGAGCGTATTATTCATTTTCATTCATGCTTGGACACTGATCATTTTTGGCTCAACAATTCACATACAAAACAAAACAAAGAAAAATCAAGCACTTTACATAGACTGCAAGTAGCATCTATGTATTCGAAAACGGAATTCCATCAATAACGAAGTACTCTCCAGACAACTGAACAAATGTCGGGTGAACCACCGAAAAGCTATTCTGATATACAGTTATAATAAATGAGCCAACTGCAAATAACTGGCCACAGTGAAACTGCGACCACAATTTCCTGGAGTAGTGCTAAAGAAATCTAAAAGCCCCCCAGAACTTTTCCAAAGGAGGAGGATGTTGTTGTGTTACTCTTACATCACTTACAACCAGGAACATTCTGTACTTTAAAACAGCTAAATTCCTCCAAAAAGATAAAGTCAAGGAACCACCTCCGACCATAGGCAGCTGTAAACCTCATAACTTTGACAGGTTTGGTCAAGCCAGAATGGGAGCTTGAAGTTTTTCAGTCAAGTACAGCTCTTATGGCTCTCTGGAGCCTTTCAGATGATACTACTACACATACAGTCCATCAGAGAACCTGTATGACCCTCACAAATGAAAAAGACGGAACAGAGAGCATATTCTGCACTAGATCATTTCTAAAAACAGTGCTGATACTTGATAATCTGTGATGGGATCACTCTCAGCTTTCCTTTATTATAAACAGAATTATGATGTGGAATGAAAACAAGCAACGAATGGCAAGTATAAACTTCTTAAGATCAAGCACATATGTTTTGGTTATTTTTATGAGCATGGTGATATTTAAAATACCATTCTAACCATAGTCTGTCTCCTGACTGGAGGAGAACCATCTGTGGCACCGTCACGTTCATTCCTCCCGGCCCCTCGCTGTCCCTGCAGAGGAGTCAGAGGGTTCCAGGGATTCCGGGTCCTTGATCCACGCTGGGGCCTTTACTGAGAACATTTGAGCCAGTGGAATTTCCTCTTGCACAGCCCGCTAAGCCAAAGGATTCCTGAAGATCTGCTAAACAGCAAGAAGGCACGTGCATCTCCCTGTGCTTGTGAAAGAGACAGACAGACAAAGTAAACAGATTGTAAAATATGCAGAGAGCATTAAGCAACAGAGAATGATAGACAGTGTTTTACCAAGACTGCTTATGAGAGGTAGGCTATTAAACACTGAAATATTTAACCCTTAAATGCATGAATGTTTCTCCAATCATTATTACATATTCGGGTCTTTAGCAACCCACCCAGATCTATATCTAACACGGATGGATTGCTACCTGTCGCAATAATATAAAAATCTCTTGATATTAGAGTAACAATTACAGAGGAATAAAATAAAGCATATTTTGTTACGGAGCTTGGAAGGGTTCAGTTTGAGCAGATGTTTTATACCATCTTCACTGTCCTCGTCAGAGCCCATTTCTCAGTATATTCAGCATCTGGCTCATATTTGCCATCTCAAACATAATCTCAAAAGTATCATTTTCAACATCTTTAAAATCAATATTTTGATCACTGACAGCTTCTTCACCAGAGGGTATTCCAGAAAGCAGGTTATGTGACATACTTTGGTATACTTAAAGGTACTTAAAGAGTAATTAAGCGGATAACCTCAACTTTCGGTTCCAAAAATGAAGGTACATTTCAGGGTATGTAATTAGCCACAGCAACTCACACACTGAAACAGTGTTAGTTTGCTTAAGAGGTATTCGGATATGTGTTATATATTTAATATAGTTATAACTATTAATATAACTAAATTTGTTATACAGTTATATAATATACAATATTATATATTAATTCTAAAGCACTGTTATAACAAGGTAATGTTTAAATGTTAATTCAATTCAAATATATTTATTATTGATTTTATTGTCATCTCACATACGGATCTGCATTCAATTAATTAGCATTAAAAACAATATAACCCTTATTCTCAGTGAATAAAGATTACCTATTAAACGAAAAGACTGAAAAATTATTGCACAACCACCAAACAGGTGGCGATGTGCACTAGGTTATGTAAATCGCCATTAAACAAAAGAAGAAGCAGGAAGTAGAATGGCTGCGCTTTTTGTCTGTTTCCATGGTGAATCATTGATTCGTTGCTCTGTTGAGAATGTCTTGTGTTTTAATGGGGAACTATTCCGAGTTGTCTGAACTTTTGGAACCAGCATACCTCGAGTAAGCAAGGTTTGGGTTAATCAACCGAGAGTTCAGGGTATATGTGACGGTAAGTTAACCTTGCCATTTCAAAGTTTTGCTGATGATACTTCCTATTCTTTTGTTTTACTGTTTTTGAGTGAAACGACACTTCATCATTGTGTATCAGATATTGCCACCTTGTGGAATAAAGGTGAATTGCACTTATTCAGTCATCAAATATTCAATTATTGTTGACCAGAAAAAATATAGTTACACCATTTAAAAAAATAAAATAAATGAGTGGGAAAGCAGGCATTCTTTTATAATTTTATTATTTTGTTCTTGCTATATTGTTTATAATGAATTGATTGAGGAATACTAAGAAGGTATATATTTAACTAAGGAATAGGCCTACTTGACTTTAAAAAGCGAATGAGGAGGAGGGTCGTGAATGAAGCCTCGGGTCACTAAAGACCCGAGATATGTATTTAAGGGTTAAACATCTAAATGTTGGGGTCAGTAAGATTTTAAGAAGTAACAATTCAGTAAGAAATTAAGCAGGACACATTCAATTGATTAAAAGCGTCAGTAAAGACATTTGTACTGTTACAAAAGAGATTTGTACTGTTCTATAAATGCTGTTCTTTTGAACTTTCCATTCATCAAAGAATCCTGAAAAAATGTATCATGGTTTCCACAGCACAACTGTACTCAATATTGATAATAAATGTAATTAAGACACTGAAGACTTGAGTAATGGCTGCTGAAAATGTAGCTTTGCCATCACAAGAATAAATTACATTTTAAAATATATTTAAATAGAAAACCATTATTATTTAATTGTAATAATATTTCACAATAGTTCAGTTTTGCTGTATTTTTCATCAGATAAATGCAGCCTTGGTGAGCATAAGACCTATCCAAGCTAAGTCGCTTATGCAATAGTTCAAGATCTCTAAAATATGTAAACATAAGCAAACAATGAAATATTGCGTTTATCCCATTTCAAGAGTGTTACACAAGACAGGATGTTTGACAAGGACAGCCCACCATAGTTTAATCACTGGACATAGTGTTCTCAGTGTAAAAATTGATATATAAGAGATGAAATTGCACATATAAGATATATATATATATATATATATATATATATATATATATATATATATATATATATATATATATATATATATATATATATATATATATATATATATATATACACACACACATATATATACATATACATATATATATACATATATATACACACACACACACACACACACACACACACACACACACACACACACACACACACACACACACACACACACACAGTAGGCTCATAAGTATTTGGACACTCAAGTCACTTAAAATGTCTGTCTGAATGTCACTGCATAGATATAAAACATCTGCATTATTATCAAACAAATGATGCTAGAGATTTTCTCACAACTAACTTCACTGCAATTACAGTATAAGCTTAATGAAATCTTGTATGAAATCAGTTCCTTTCAAGTTCAGACTAGTAAGCACAGAGCTTATCATATAAACTATGAATATGATACGCCAGAAAGCATCACAGAACTGTGAATGACATGTTTATACTCGATGCTCTAATCTAACGCGGCAAGTGTATATTACAATTAAAACCTTTTGTCCCTGGTCAGTTTTACCTGAAGCACAAAATAATGTGCTAGATTGAACAGTCCATTTAAAACAGCTTTAAACTTCAGTGAATTTTACAAACACCTTTGTGATATTCTGTTCCATGCAGCTGCTTATTCTAACGAACAAAGAAAGACGTTTGTGTCAAGATATCACAGAAGTTCTTTAAATAAATCAGTGAGAGGAGAAACTCTGCTTGCTATCTTCCTCTCATTCTGTGTCATTACATCTGGCTGCTAAAAAATAAGCATGACAAATGTATTTTCCCCCCTCCTCTGTTTTCTTTCGGGCAGAATACTGTCAGACCACATGAACCCACAAAAAGACTCTAAACAGAGGACAGAGAAAGGCCAGGTATCAAAGACAGGCTGTAAGAACAGAGAAAGACTCTCATGGGACAGGGACTGAATTGTGTCCCTTAACTAGAAGTGCAAATGTCAACTTAAGAACTAAACCGACTATATACTTCAGAGACTACCGCACAGTATTGACATGTAGCAGCAATGCTCACACATAAATTACATAAAAACAAAGGATGAGGACGCAGGCAGGGACCTCAAGTCTAAATGGAGTTTCTAGTGTAAGCTTTCTAAAAACCATTACTGTGACGTTATTGAAGAAAGTGCAAAAGTGTAAATGTTGCCCTCTGCTGGATTTCATGTCAAATGGTCCAGAATTCCTTTGGCTTCCATTTCCTTTCCAACAAGTTCAAGTGTCACATGGAATTGGAATATGGCAAAATGTAAATAACTGAGGGTAAGAATTGTAAACATCAAAAGCAGAAAAATTATCAATTGTATTTTTAATCAATCATTCTTTTTCCCCATACAACTGATTTAAAAAATGTGTTCAATTTAAAAATACTTCTTTTTATAATACATTGTATATTTCCTTTGCATGACATGCCTGGACTCTACATTCGTGAGGTTGACAAACTGTTTTAGAAGGTAAGGTAATACTTTTGCAGATACTAAAGTATTTTGCTGAGGGGTTTGGCAAAAACCTGAAAACATTTTCAGGCGTAAGGGTATGTTTACGAGACGACAGTCTACTAAAAACAGACAACAACGTTGTCGAAATGATTCCCGTTCACACAAATCTGTGCAAATGACTAAAAAGGCTGTATTATGCATGCCATGCCAGTAGTTGGAGATTTCGCTTTGTCAAGAAATACAGACTTTTACATTGCAGCATTTCAGTGTGGCTAATGACGTGCTTTGCTTGAGAAAAAAAAAGCTATTAAAAAAATGACTATAAAATTACACATGCTTGCATAGATTTATGCTAAAATATCCAAATCGAATTGCAGGATGCTGCAGGTCTGCCGATGGTTCAGTTGTGCCTATCTGTGCCAAACACTAGCACACACCAGGCTAAAAGGCTAAGAATAAAACAGTACACACTGTGCAAAAAATGGTTAAAAGTCTGTATATGACAAATGGTACAAATGTAAAGCCTTGACGATGTAAAAATAAGCAATCTCAAAGAGCCGTCTCTTTAGATTCTGCCACCACTGGAGCCGGACGGAAGGTCAGAATTTCAGTGAAGGTGAGTCCTGGGGGGTCAAAGAAGGAGTGAAAGGATTGGAAGTGGACAGAGGAAAAGAGAACAAAGGGAAACTGATTATTTCTTTAGCTCTTCAGAATAAACCATCACATCTAAGACTGAAATACTAGCTAATTAATGCCATATGCCTATTTAAAGCCACAATATGTAATTTTTCACCACTAGAAGTTGCTTATTCAAAACAAAGGCGTAGCTTGATTTTGCAGAGCTTTTATTATGCCGCAGACAACCACTTCCGCTTTTTCCACTCATGGGGGACCGCAGCGCTGTTTTCTCATATTAGATACATTTGAGTGTGTTGAAAGTTATGTTATAATGCTACTCTGTGCGTTCGCTCAGTGGCTACTATGAGACACTTGTTGCACACTGCAGTAAGCTAGATTGATATTAGGCAGGGTAAAACATGATACTCGCGGTAAATCAAGAAAATGAGATTTAAACAATAAGACTAACTGAGTTGAGCTATATAACAATGATTAGTTTTCTGTCGATGAATGTATTCAAACAGTTGCTCTCCTGTCTGATAAAACACTTAATATATTAAAGCGTCTTTGGTGTTTCCATGGTTTCTACAAAATAAATAACCGTAAATCGAGGGTAACGCGGGTATGATTGTGGTTTTTGGATATTTTAATCCATAAATCTTACATATTGTGCCTTTAAAAAAAAGTGTTATAACTGGTTTCCTCATCTATTACACCAAATATCTTGAATTCAGAGTCACTCATATCAAGCTTTTCAAGCGTGCGTTTCCATTGCTCCACTGACTGATCAGCCTCATCTAGCGAGTGGTCATACGGTGGGGCCTCTGTCTCCTCTTCTGGTTCACGAAACTCTGAGAAGAAGGGAAGAGCCAGTCCCTCTGCCGCTGTTATTCTACTTTCAGGGTCCAAGAGCAGCATGCTGTCTAACACATTAATCGCTGAAAAGGAGAGCAACACAGTCAATATGACAAATAATTATGTGACATTCAAAATTATTTTCATCAAATGTATGCATGAAAGATGTACTTGATCAAATAGTAGAGCATGCTGCTAACCAGAGTTGGGTAAGTTACTCTAAATAAAATAAAATATATCTTAAACAGCGTAATTACATTACTATATTAATTACTCTCTTTAAAAAAGTATTACAATACTTTACAAATTACTTTCTAAATCCCATATCAAGTTTAACAATACAAGGATAGACATGAAAGTGCTCTTTTAATTCTTTCAAATATATAATATAAAATTGCATAAATTATTCTTGAATTGACCAAAGTAAAAAGTAACATTAACATTTAAAATAAGACTTTATTAAATTTAAATTATTAAATTTTGATGTTAAATCCACTATTGTTTTATAAGGAATTGTTCTATAGTCTGTACAGTATTTATTGCAATTACATCAGAAGTAACTGTAAATAAATTACAAACACCTGACACTGGTGCTAACAGCACGGTCAAAGGTTTGATTCTAGGGAATGCATGAACTGAATGCAATAAAAGTTGCTTTGAATAAACGCATCTGCCAAATGCATAAATGTAAATGTAACTGACACATAACTTGTCCGTCGACTTTTTTGATGATCAAGATTTTAGGTTAAAATATATACGAATGTGTTTCTTTCTTGTAACCTTAACTTTTAAGCTTTCCTTCACAAGTTTATTTAAAAGTAATCCTGGTGTGTATCAAATGGATTTATAAAAGTACAAATATTAGACATACTAAATTCACGCATACATATTTAAAATAATTGCATAATAAAACTGAATAAAACAATTAGAAAAATGCTTTTTAAAATACTTGTACATAATTATATTATATGATTTCTATTTAATAAATGATAACAATAATTAAAAACGTATTAAAAACACACACTCATCCCATATTTGCATTGATTGAGAAAAACACTTTCAAAACACGCTTACCTTGTGGATTAATATTTGGTAACAATGCCCGAGATCTTTCTTTTTAAGTTTTGGTAACTTTGCTATGTAGTTTCTAGCCTAGAAAAAAAAAAAAAAAAAAAAGTCCTGTGACTTATATTCATAATCAATATGGTGATTAGTTCTGCAAACTAATCTTAGTATGAAGATATTATCGAAATCGAGATATAATGAAACACACATCTTCAGACTGTAGTTTGGCCGTGAACTCTTTTGTTGGCGTCCCTGTAATCTTCATGATCTCCATCAGCTGATCCAGGTCTGACGGAAAATGGTCAAGGATTCAAATATACTGATGAGAGGCAAACAATCACCACATCAAAACCACAATTACATTATCTCATAAATATGTACATAAACAAACCCACAGTTTTCCTGCAAGGAAGGATACGGTCATTTCCTTTGAACAGTGGTTTTCCTAGCAGCATCTCTGCCATGATGCAACCGACTGACCAGATGTCCACTGAGGGGAAATTTTAATCAAGCACAACACATATCTCTGAATTATCATCTAATTAATCAAGCACTTCCTATTGCTTTTATGAGACCAGCACTGATTTACATTTAGTATTAACAGATGCTTTTAATCACAGTGTGGATAGTGTAATTACAAGCACAGTCTCCCAGGAGCAAATAACAATAAAACATGTTAACCACTAATCTATAATGATATAAAAATAAAATACAATATTATTATTCATAATAATTAAGAGCAACATATATAGATTAGTGCATGCAACGTGGCACTAACCAGTCTGTGTGTAGTGCATCCAGCTAAGAATGACCTCAGGCGCTCTGTACCAGCGTGTCACAACATAGCCCGTCATTTCACTGTCTGCTTGCCGCGCTAGACCAAAATCCAGGATCTATTATACAAGACAACGGAACAATAAGGCTTCAAATAAATCTTTATCTTGACAAGCATGAATACATGCATGTAGCGAGATACCTTAAGCTCACACTCCTCATTTACTGCCAGATTGCCTGGTTTGAGATCCTGCAAGGTAACAGATGAGGTTAGCGGTTTCTCAGTGAGAAATACATATTGTGTACATATGTGTATAAGACTGACACAACTGTACTCACCCTATGAATGATTCCAGCAGCATGGATATACTGTAAACACAAAGTGATTCATGACAATATGTTTGCGAGGGTGAGTAAGCTTGCATTATTACAATACTCACTTTGAGTCCTCTCAACATCTGGTAGACCAGGTACTGGACCCTGTCCTCTGACAGTCTCTGCATTTTCATTAATTTTCCTAGATCAGTAGCCATAAAAGGCATGACCAAGTAACTGTGCAAAAGATGAGGAGAATCAGATCATGCATGCATCCATACATCCAAAACAAGCTGACACAATCACAGCTGAAGCATGACCATTGACAGTTTATGACTGTAAAATACTCACAAGTCATGGAATCTGTCTAGAGAAAGGTCTGCAGTGAAAACATCCACAAGTCCAATAACCTGTACCAAAACAGAAAAGGTGGTTGCCAAATATAGCACGGCATGAGAGTGTAAATCTAAATCTGTTAATTTATAACAGGGCAGAGGAGAGTGCCCTCAGCATGCATCAATCTTTGGTGTCCTACATTATCATGCTTCATGTGTTTGAGCAGCCGGAGCTCCCGATAAGCTCTTTTGGCAAACAAGTCAGACTGGAAGGGACGATGGAGTTTCTTGATGGCCACCTTTGTCCCTGTCCTCCGGTCAAACGCATAGCTGAGGAGTAAATCACCAGTGGTAAATAATTACATGCATTTTGAATTAGAATACATAAATATAGTAAAATTTACAACAAAAGCAGCTTGCGTTTACAAAAGAAACGCCTATGCACAAAGTAGCAGCAATGTGTCTTTTGAACATGTATGTATATTTCTGTTTTCCTTTTCTTATATTTGAATCAATATGAAGGACTAGTTTGAGGATGAGCGATTAGTGGTTGAGTGATATATTTTATTATAATATTAATATAATATAATTTCAAAAGTGGAAATGTTGCTATTTTATTTACTAAGTTAAAGGGATAGTTTAGTTCACCCAAAAATGAAAATGACCCCATGATTTACTCACCCTCAAGCCATCCTAGGTGTAGATGACATTCTTCTTTCAAACAAATTCAGTCAGAGTTATATTAAAAATGTCCTGTCTCTTCCAAGCTTTATAATAGCAGTGAATGGCTGTTTCTGTTTTGAAGTCCATAAAAGTGCATCTATCCATCATAAAAAGTAATCCACATAGCTCTGGGGGTTAATAAAGGCCTTCTGAAGCGAAGCAATGGGTTTTTGTAAGAAAAATATCCATATTTAAGACTTTAAAAACTAAAGTTTTGCCATACGCATTGATTTATGGTAAAAGAGTAAGCCCTTGATGTATTGATGAACAAAACACCGGTCATGAATTAGAAGTCTAAAACGATAATTTTTAAAGCGAAATTCTGGAGGATTTTGATATAAGAGAGGGACTTCAGTTTGTTGCCCAGCCAGAGGTTCAAAATTTGCGACACTCCTACATCCTGCGTCATACATCGTGTCAGGGTTATTATTTTGCCGTAAGTCGACTTGCGTAGGCCGTCTGTCGGAAGCTAGTCATTTTAGTTTATAAAGTTTTAAATATGGATATTTTCTCACACAAATGCATCGCTTCACTTCAAAAGGCTGTTATTGACCCCCCTGAGCTGTGTGGAGCACTTTTATAATAGACGGATGGACTTAAAACAGAAACAGCCATTCAATGCCATTATAATGCTTGAAAGAGCCAGGACATTTTTAAATATAACTCTGATTGTATTCGTCTGAAAGAAGAATGCCATATACATGACTTGGATGACTTGAGGGGGAGTAAATCATGGGGTCATTTTCATTTTTGGGTGAACTAACTGTTATCCCTTTAATGGTAGATTCAGTTGTGGACGTCGTGTCTCAAGACGCGTTTGTGGGTTATTCTTAGATAATCCTCTGGGACTTTTAAAGGAAGTATAGAAACGTAATCAACCATCATCACCTGACCACAGGCAACATAGTCAACAGCTGCCATCTTACAATTATTAACCTCACCTCATAGTAATGCAACGAGCTGTACCCAATGTAGTCTTACAGGCACTTCATTTTGAAACTCATTTTCTGTGTTTGTTTATCTTGTATATCCCCGTGAACACGCATGGAGAAAACACAGAGACTCGCAAATATGCTTTATGAATTTGGATCGCGTTAAAACATTTTGGGGCATCTTAACCATAAAATATTCTTTAAATTTTTCATTTGTGGTCGCCTACCGACGACCCCAGATACATTGTTGTGCTACAGTGACAATGGATTAGGTGTTTTTAACATATAAATGACGATTCTTCTCTCTCAGGAAGTACAGAAAATAGGAGCAATAACTCACCAAACTGTACCATATGCCCCCGTCCCCACCTGTTTTAGATCTTTGTATCTGTCCGGCACCTCCCAAACGGTTTTATTTACATCCTGGCGATAATATCCAGGTCTTGATCGGACTGACATAATGGTGAATATCCCTTTAAATGTGCTATCCCGAGTCCCGTAGCTGTGATTTCCAGCTTTACCTGTACACGGATAATAGCAATCTACCTGTCCACGTTCATAGACTGTGCGTGTGCGCGCAACCGCGCCCTCTCTGGTGTGGCCGTGCGTATGGCAAGCCGTTTTAACATACAGTTATTGCGTAAACCGAACTAATATCAATTTTAACATTACTAGTACTAAGTAGTAATTTAAAAATAAGTAATTAAATAGTATTTGTATCTTTTTTTTAATGTTACTAGTAGCTACACCGAGAAAAAGGACGTCAAAATTGTACAGCTTGTCGCTGGGGTAGTACTCTTAAAAGGGCATCTTTTTTACCATAAAAAGGTTCATAGTAGTACCTTAAGGTACGTATTTGTACTCTAAGGTACTGATGCACCTTTTAAGAGTAAGAAAGATGTCCTTGTAAGGGTACTGCCCCAGCGAAGCTGTTGTACCCCTAAAGGTACAATTTTGACACCCCTTTTTAGATACTAATACTGCTTCGGGTAATGACTAGTATCTATCCCACAATTAAAAACTAGTGTCTTTTCACTCGAGTACTACTGTAACTGGAATACTAACAATATAAAAGTAAAAATAGAGTAAAACTGAAATAGGTATAGCGCAAATGGAAAACACACTAGTGAATAACATTCAGAAATGAATAGTTAATAACTGAACCACAGACAGCCATATAATTCAATGGCAATGAAATTTGTTACCAGTATAAATAATTACTTGTCACTATTAGGAATAAATTCTATTATGTAATGAATACGTTACAGATTCAATATGGTAACTGAAAAGTTAGAATTTAATGAATAATTATTTGTAAAATTGAAAAGACTAGTCACTATTGCATTATTTGCTAGTAATTTGAAGGACTATACCACAAAATATATGCAAGCTGGTTTCAAGTAATAAATGTCAAAACAAAGTTCCATACAGGAGTACATGAGACAAAATATCCCAGAAAAGTTTGTCCTTCAGTGAATGTGAGAACTGCTGCATGTTTGTTCTTCCACAGCCTTGAAAACCATTAAAACGGGGGCTTTGGGAGTGCCAAACATTTTGGTCTTTTACAATATGAAGAAAGAATGCTTGTTTCCCCTGATACTGTATATGCATTACATATATTTTTTGTCTTCAAGTATTTGACTGTTGTAATCTGCCTTAGTATTTTTAGGTGCACACCTGAACCTGTGTTAACATGTTAAAGTATTGGGCCCCAGGCATAGACATTCCTCCCTAAATGAAAACAATGGAAACTGCTTCCCCACACACTCACTGAGAAATAATCCTGGTTGACAAAAAAAAATAGAACACAGATGTGCTACTTGTTATTTTTATTAAATTGGTACTTTATCTTAGAAATATTGCATATTCATCAGGGAAGTTCATAAAAATTATATAAATAATGTTATTCACAGATGTTGAAACCATGCCGAAAAACACTAACATTCTTTTAGTCATGTTTTAAACAGCATTTAAAGGAATGGACAGTTTCTTCGCTGACTCAAAAAGAAAATGTAAAATGTCCACTTCTAATGATTTATGCATTTTGTAAATCACACTTTAAAAACAGATTAGGTGAAGCTGTGTAGTAGGAAACTTAAAATACTTAAGTGAAAATAAAGTATTTTAAGTTAGGATACTATTTGCAAGTAGGTGTAGTTGATGAATAATACACTGTTCTAGCTACTGATGGATTGTGTTAAATCAGCACTACATACTTGTATAACTACATGATTTAAAGTGAGATACCTTTTAAGTAAATGATTTGTGCGTTTAAGCTTTGAAGCTACATTGCTCAATGGCTTGTGCGTTTCATTTCAAACAGCCTTCTACATTCAAGTCCACAGTCATTTTATATATATAGCGGCACAACTTCTATCTTTCAGACTGAGACCTGTCATAGTTAGACTGGTGGTCTAAGTCATCATTAACCAGTTAAATATACAGAAGTAAATGTGCTGGATTTTCATTTAGCCCCTACACACCATCTCACTGCATGTTTTTAAACTGGTGGACAGGAGTTTAATACCTCATTTAATGCCTTCAGCGACACCTAACCAGCTTCTGCAGGATTATTCTGCTTAAATGAGCAGGTTAGTGGTCACAAAGGTTTTATGATGATCAGGTGACACAGATCTCACTGGCCCAGATTGGGGGCTTGCTGTCGTATGGGACAAGTACTCGAGCCTCTGCTCCTGAAGTATTTCCTCCCCCTCCGATCTCATCTCTCTCCCCTGGAGGTGCCGCTCCCCCTCTTGCCACCAAGCCTGGCTGTTCAAGACCTTCCTGCACAGAGAACGGCTTTTCCAACACTTTCAGAACTCTCTGAACCTAATGGATTTGAGAAGACGATACAAAAATGTACATTTTTAAGTACAATCACATCACAAGATAATTCATATTTATTAACAGACATAATAATGTACATTACTGTTCAAATGTTTTTGGGGTCGGCACATTCTCGTTCTGTCTTCTCTCCAATTTACAGTTTGTGCAGTTACAGTTTCTGCTTGTGCATAATTTTAGTCAAATTTGCGCATCAATTTTGTGGCTTATTGCGCTCAAACTGTCAAATACATAAAAAATTGTCAAAATGCCCATCTTGTTACATATATATGCGTTGCATAACAGTATATTGGGTCATAATCTCTTAAAGTGACAGCAGCCTAATTTACCTGCTGCTGTCTGTCATGTTAATCGAACAAAAGACAGAAAAAAAATATATATATATCCTCACTCGCTGCTGTTATTTTACATCTGATTACTTACTTAAAGCCATGTTTATTTCATATTCACAACACTATTTGAACGAGGTCTCATTCTCACCAAAGCTGCATTTTTCTGATAAAAAATACAGTTAAAAACAATAATATTGTGAAATATTTTTACACTTTAAATAACAGCTTTCTATTTGAATACATTTAAAAAATGTAATTTATTCCTATGATGGCAACACTGAATTTTGAGCAATTCATTGGAAATATTTTTTGTAACAATGTCTTTTTTTTGATCAATTTAATGCACCCTTGCCTAATAAAAGTCTTTAATTATAAATAAATACATACATCTTCCTGACCCATACTTCTGAATGGTACTGTATGTCTCTTGAAATTTCAATTTTGGTGCTTTGATTAACAAAGCTAGCCTCACCTCTGAGAAGTCACCATTTTCAGCTGCCTCTATTGCATTCTGGGCAATGTAGTTTCTGAGTACCACATGTGGGTTGTTGTTGTTCATCACACATATTCTCTCCTTCTGTAGATCTTTCACATCAACCCCTGCCTCACACTCATGAGCAAGCCGCTGCCTTGGGAATCAAATAGACAACATATGCAAAAGTACATTGTATCAGTAAAATAATAATTCATTTACACAGATGAATCTAACCTAAACTATTAAAACAACTTAGGTCTTATTCAGGTCTTTTTGGTTTCAAATAACAATGCTTTATAATAAATTTCTCATTGCCAATAGGAAACGAATGCATCAGATCAAACTAAATCAAAGTTTCTTTTCTGTACCTGTATTTTTTGATCCAGCAGGACCAGTCTTCAGTGTGCTTGGCCCTCAGTTGTTCTGCAGTGGTGTCCATCAGCTCCTTCAGTCTTGAGAGTCTTTCAAGCTGCCGGGCGACCGTCTTCCTGTCTGAAATCATCTGGAACAGTGCAGGGTTACTCTGAGCCATGGACAACAGCATTGCAAGCTCACTACATTGAAGGAAAAAACAAAAACAGAAATATGTAAATAAAGATATTTAACCATTTCATTTTTATTTCAAACCACATTATTTTAATTATTTACATACTATTATAGCATTTATCAATAATAACTTTTAATTTGAAATGTTAAAGTTTTAGTAATTAGGGCCCGAGCACCGATGGTGTGAGGACCCTATTGGAATTGCTCAGCCTATTATTCTTCTCCCAAATGAATCGCATTTTTGAGGGCCTAAACATGCTGGAAAACTCATGAAACTTTGCACACGCAAGTGGTGAAAATTTACGTCTGATATGGGTTTTAGAATTAGGCGTGGCAAAATGGCTCGATGACGCTACCTACAATATTTCAATTAAGCGCCATTCGAGCTGCGTTTCACGTATGAGTATGAAATTCGGTAGACACATGTAAAAGCCCAATACCTACAAAAAAAGACCCTGGGTGGAAAGTATAAAAACCCAGCAGCAAGTGAGATATTTTGAATTTTCTCTGCAAAATTTTTGCAGTTTTTGCCATTTCCAGACATCATACTTTGACAAACTCCTCCTAGAGATTTAATCAGATCATCATCATATTTGCACAGTCTAATCTAAAGGCCTTTGCGATGTTACATTGTGAAGATCTTGAGTATTCCCTGAAGGGCTTGTCCGTGGTGGCCTGACAAATTTCGATGTTTCGCCATGAAACAGGAAGTTGTTGTAACTCGGACATACAATTTCTGATCTGCCCCAAACTGCACATGTTTTATTAGAATCCTGGCCTGAAGACATCTACATGCCAATATTCAGTTACAGTCATAGCGCAACCTGTGGGCAACAGGAAAGGCCATGTTTTACACTGTGATGAGTATCCTCATTGAGATTTAACCAGAACAACATCATGTTTGGTCAGTCTAATCTTAAGGCCTTGTTGATGTTAAATTGTGAAGATCTTGAGTTTTCCCCTAAAGGGTGTTTCCGTGGCTGCCTGACAAAATCTGATGTTTCACCATGAAACAGGAAGCTGTTGCAAGTCAGGCATACAATGTCCGATATGCGCCATACTTCACATGTTTGATAAGAGTCTTGGCCTGAAGACATCTACATGTCAATATTAGTTAGTCATAGCGCCACCTGCTGGCAACAGGAAATGGCATGTTTTACACTAATTCACTCCCAGAAACACATTAAAATATGCCATCAAGTCCCAAACATGCTAGAAATATGTTAAATCATGCAACACTTGGCTAAACGCTAATGTATGCGATTTAAGCCACGAAACAGGAAGTTGTTGTAACTCAGGCATACGATGTCCGATCTGCCCCAAACTTCACTTGTTTGATAATGGTCCTGGCCTGAAGACATCTACATGACAATACTCAGTTATAGTCAAAGCGCCACCTGCTGCCAGCAGGAAATGTGGCACGTCAAAGAGACTTTGCCATATTTCGCTGTTTTCCTGAGGCCACCGGGTGGCGGTGGTCCCGGGTGTGTGGGCTCTTTCGTCTCTGCTTGCAGCTTTAATTTTGCTATGCGTTTTGTTAACTTGGTTGTTATTTTTAAATATTTTTATATATATTTTTAGCAATTTTAGTAACTTATTTTCAGTTAGTTCTCTTCTTTAAGTTAAATATCTAATATTTATATTTTATTTGAGCTTTATTTCAATTAGAACTTTTTTAACAGGCCTGTCCAATACTTTTTGCAAACATCCAAAAAAACATTCCTATCTCAAAGTAGAAAATAGGGACTGTGTAATATTTTGTCAGTGGGGGGCTCTGGAGGCGGGCACTGAAACAGGGGAAAGGTCCAAACAACATGGGTCCATGGGGCGTGGAAGGAGGGAGGAGCCAGTGGGGAGCCTGGAGCATGAGCCAGATGGCACAGAGACCAGCCAGCGATGATGGAGCCACTGGAGGAGCTGCCAGGTCGATGAGCCCGCACGAGACCGGAGGCCCAGGAGACCGAGGTGTGAAACCGCAGCGACGAGCGTCCAAGGTGGGCCGAACACCACAGGACAGAGGCTGAGCCGGTGCGACCGAGGATGAAGGCGGAGCTGGGGGGGGAAGGCGGAGCCAGACGAAACCGAAGGTGTAGGCAGGACGACGACTGACCAAGGCGGAGCCGGAGAGACAAGGGAGCCCGGAGAAGCCATATGGCCGAAGGTGTCCGGTGGAGCCGAGGAAGGGAGGAGCCAAGGCTTAGCCAAAGTGTCGACAGGCCGTGGTGGAGTGCAGGGTGAGGAGACTGGCAGTGACGACAGGGGATCATCTGTGTAGGACGGAACTGCTGGACAGAGGACCCGAGGTGAGGCGAGACGACACTGCATGCGGGAGGAGCAGAGGGGATGAAGGACAGCAGTGTAGGCAGGAATGAGGAACTGGCTGACTGAGAAGGTGGGAGAGGGAGGCTGGGTGGGAGTTTTGAAGACTCAGGAGAAACATGGGACGCTGGAGAGACAGGGAATACAGGAAGCACTGGAGATACATGGAGCACTGGAGACACAGGGGGACTGGGGATAGCCTCTCCAAAAAAGTCAATAAAATCCTCCTTGAAAATGTCTTGTAGTTCCTCGAGGTAACCGCCAGAGGTCCCCGTTACTTCCACCGCGGCTGGGTGGTGGGCGGGGCTCCCTTCCCAGCCCTCAAGCTCCATGAGTAATCCCTCCCCGACGCACAATGTTGCCGGCTCACGCACCTGGTCAGACCCTCGCTGTGGTCCGGGCCCCGGGGCGATGACTCCTCTCAACCTCTGCCTGGGTTTGAGCTCGTCGATCGCGGCAGGCCGGTCTCCACAATCTGCGGTGGGCACAGGCAACTCCCTCGTGCCGGTCGTGGTGGGTGGTGGATGGCTGGTCTCTGGCGGTGGTGGAGTGGTACTGGTCATGCTGTCCTCAGTGTGGCCGATGGTAAAGGGCGAGTTGTTATTGACCAGTACCCACTCCACGAAGGCGACGAAATCCTCCTTTGGGCTGACCGCTGGAACGCATGCCTTCGACCGCTCACTCAGGGCAGCATAGTAAAACCCACAGAGTGAGCAGTCAGGGAAGTGCGTCTGCCACGCAAGGTCCAGGAAGTCCTGTGTATGCAATTCCAGCAGGCGGTCTCCCTGCTCCAGGCAGGGAAGACGAATAGCAGGAAAGGCCATGGGGAACACGGGGAAAAACTCAAAACAAAGGAGAAAACGTTGCGCAAAAAAAACTGTTTCGGTCGGTTCTTCTGTTACGGATTTGGTGTGGAACAAACTCACGAAGGCAAAGGAGAACTCGGAACTTGGAACTTGGAACTTTAATCATAAACTCGGGAAACAGACAGGGAAAACACCAACAAACGTGAACGAGAACCGACAAACACTAAGGGCACACAGAGGGCTTAAATACACAGGGGAACAAGGTGATAACTAGACTAATTAACAGGACACAGCTGGGACAAGTGAACTCATAATGAGGGTGACCATAGAAACGCAGGAGTGGCGGGAAAACTGAACAAAGGAACACATGACAGGAGAACACAACATGTAACAGCTAGTAAATGTTTTGTAAACCAAGTATAACTTTTTTTTTCCCCCAATCATTTTACACCATTCATAAATTGTATAATATTTATGGTAAACATTTATAAACATATACACTATACAAATTGATCAAAAGTGACAGTAAAGACTTTGTTACAAAAAAAAAAAACTTCCATTTAAAATAATTTCTGTTCTTTGGAACTTTCTTTTCAAAGAATCCTGATTTTTTTTTATCAATTTCCTCAAAAATATTAAAGAGGTCATGAACTGCATTTTTAATTTTTATAAATGTTCTCTGAGGTCCACTTATAATGTTATCAAGATTTCTACATTAAAATAATAATAATAATAATAATAATAATTTAGAAGTAATAAGCTATTTTATATCCTGTTTTTACCCTCTCTTTCAAACACTGTTTTTATAGACATGCTACATTCAATACTTGGCAGTAAATAAACACCCACTGCTATGATTGGGTAACAGTTTTGCATATTAAAATCATTTTTAATTACACATGGAATTGTTTTGAAAACTTTCGATGTTGAAAAAGTTGAAACATTTTCCAACAATTAAACATTTATGCGTTTTACACATCATTTAGAAGTCTTGGTTGTGGCAAATAAAATTTAAGTAATTTGACAGGATAACTTTGATTTGTGTGAAAGGAATTATGAATGTACCATCCTTTGTTGCACCATCATTCTTATAGGCTATCATCGTTCATCCTTATCGATAAAGTGAAAAATGTACACATTGTCATTTGCAGTGTTGAGTTATAAATAAAATTAAAATATTAATTTTATTCATAATTTCTTACTGATGACAAAACAGATGTCTCACTAAAACGTTTACTCAGGATTACAGCAAATGGCTTAGCTCAAAACAATAACAAAAGCAGCATTCTCTACGTCCTTTCTTCCATATCCGATAACCCAACGCATTAACCCCATGAATGCCAAAGCAAAGGAAAGAACAGCAAATCACAACTACTCACAGTTTGACTGCAACAGTCAAACTGTATAAATACTCGGTAAATATCAAACGATCTGTAACAGACAACGCAATAGTGACACATGGTAAAAACATTGTTACTGACACAGTTGCAACATTGCTGTCAGATCCAATATAGTCATCATCACTGCATCTTTTATTTTCAGTCTCTCTGAAAAGCCTGCTGGCCTGTCTTGTTTAAAAACGAATCCGCAGTAAAATTAAGTGAACAAATGAGCAGTGTCTCACTGATGCGATCTGGAACTTCTGGCATCTCAAGGACGGCAATGCAAAGACTTCAAAATGTCTTGTAATCCTCAGAGGCCTCGCTAATGTTTTGTTGCTGGAATAATCCTGTGTTTGCATCTCTCTTGTATTTACTACTATATTTTATTTACCTTTATTTAACCAGGAGGTCCCATTGAGATTCAGAATCTCTTTTACAAGAGAGACCTGGCCAAGGTAGCAGCCAAATCACAACAAATGCATACATAACAAACACCAAATTACATTTTCACAATAAAATAAATACAAAATATTAAAAATAAAAATATAAAACAAAATGAGACTCTTAAGAAAAACAAGAACATGTCTCCATCACAACACTCTTTACAGTATTTTTAAAATCATTTATGGACATGAGGGTTTCTAACTTTAGCTCTTTTTGTAGATTATTCCACCCCAAGGTGCTAAGTAAGAAAAGGCAGTTTTCCCAATTCGGTTGTAACTCTTGGCACATTAAAAAGCAACCACTTTGAGGAGCATAGCTGATAGGTACCAGAGCAAACAGAGAGGAAGTTACAGAGATACAGTGGAAGTTTGCCAAGTATAGCTTTATAAATAAAGATATACCAGTGCTGTTGTCTACGAATTTTAAGTGATGTCCAACCAACTAAATCATAAAGAATGCAGTGATGGGTAAGGGACTTTGTATTTGTTATGAATCGTAGTGATGCATGGTAAACTGAATCTACATGACGCAGGATGGAAAATGCAGCATGCATGTACAATATATCTCCATAGTCAATTACAGGCAGAAAAGTTGCTTCCACAAGTTTCTTCCTAGCACTAAAAGTAAAGCAAGATTTGTTTCTGTAATAAAAGCCGAGTTTAACTTTAAGTTTCTTAACTAAAGCTGTAATATGTTCATTAAAGGAAAGCTTATCTATCCATATTCCCAAGTACTTGTATGAAGACACTCTCTCAATTGATTTCCCATCTAATGACAAAATGCATTGGTGTCGAGTAGCTGTGCTCGAGCTTTTGAGAAGACCATAAACTTTGTTTTCTGTGCATTTAAAACCAATTTTAAACTCAATAATGTGTATTGCAATGCCTGAAATGCAGCCTGAAGTTCCTGCACTGCTACTGAAACAGTGGAAGCCTGGGTATAAACCACTGTATCATCAGCGTATAAATGTAATTTGGCTTGAACATCTCTATCCAAATCATTTATAAAAATTGAAAACAGAATGGGTCCTAAGATTGATCCTTGAGGACACCTATAGTTATGTCAAGAAAATCAGATTTATAACCCTCGGCATAAACACATTGAATACGATCTACCAAATAATTCTGGAACCATGCAACAGCCTTCTCACTTAAACCAACTGAACGTAGTTTGGTCAATAACAATCCATGATCAAATGAATCAAATGCCTTAGAAAGATCAACAAATAATGCAGCAGAATGTTGCTTCTTATCTAAGGCTCCAATAATGTCATTTGTCACTAATGTAGCAGCTGTGATAGTGCTATGGCCACTTCTGAACCCTGACTGAAAATTATTTAAAATTATTTATTCAAAATTTTTGTCAGTCAAATACTGTTTTAACTGTACATTCACAAATGATTCCAAGATCTTTGATAACACAGAAAGTTTTGATATTGGACGGTAATTATTCAATTCTAATGGGTCTCCACCTTTATATAAAGGGAGAACATAGGCTGCTTTCCAACTTTTAGGAATGGAATTAGAAAGAAGTTCTGTTGGTACTATATGACATGAGTGAATCGGTGGGCGAGGCTAAAGAGGCAATGATGTAGAAGTAGGCATTGATTTATGTGCCAAAACTGAAATAAAGCCGTTTGGCCAGCTTGGAGTTGGGAGTTTGGAGTTCTGCAACTTATAGGATATTTGTTATAGTAAAATGACCTATTTTGAGATGTATCAAAAGGACCCCTTTAAGCAGCACAACTGTTTTCAACATTGAAAAAAAAAAAAAAAAAAGAGCAACTGGCGCGGCGTATTACTAGAACATAGCGCAAGCGTTTTGAACTGCAAGAGGGGTACACTTCTGCATAAGTTAAATATGGAAGGCGGACAGCCGGAAGCTAGATATTTTACTTTATAAAGTTTTAAATATGGATATTTTTCTTACAAAACCCCATAGATTCACTTCAGAAGGCCTTTATTAACCTCCGGAGCCGTGTGGAGTGCATCAAACTTCAAAGCTTCAAAGCTTTTGAAGCTTTGAGCTTCAAACTCAAACTCAATGGACTGCCATTATAAAGCTTGGAAGAGTCAGGATATTTATTGATATAACTCACATTGTGTTCATCAGAAAGAAGAAAGTCATATACGCCTAGGATGGCTTGAGGATGAGTAAATCATGGGGTTCATTTTAAAGTGAACTAATATTTTTGATCAAATAAATGCAGCTTTGGTGAGTATAACTTCTTTCAAAAACATTTACAAATCTTTCTGACCCCAAAAGTTTGAAGGGTAGTGTACATGAGAATATACACTAAGGTGTTACCGTGGATCCATGGTGGGTTTGTTCACTGCTTTCAGCTCCTCTAGAGAGGCACACTGCTGCAGGAGCAGCTCTGTGGCTTGTTTTATCGCCTCACTTTCATCTTCCTCTGCCTCCTGTGTTGGGCAGGAAATCTGACTCAAGCTGCGGAAAGTGTTGGTAAAGTCCGCACCTAGGTGGAGGAAGAGGTTACAATCCTGCAATTATCCCGCTTCTACTATATTTGACACTCTAATACGACTGCTACACAATCTTCATACCCGTGTTATGCATGGTCTGCATAAGTTCTGTGATGAGAATCTCATCCTCTGGTTCCTCCTTTCTCAGCAGACCCAGTTTCTTCCTCATATTGCTCAGATAGAAGCCATTGTAGAGTGGCAGGTACTCATCGAGGACCTGTTCGGCCCGGTCTGGAGGTAGGTCAGGCTCAAGGGCTTCAGCCAGCCGAGCTAAATTCCAGCGACAGATGGCTGGTTGGGCCTGGTAAGTATACCGGCCTGAATTATCAGAAGCGTTGCAGATGTAATCTGGGTCAAAACTAAAGAGAAAAAAAAAACAAGGAAATTGAATGATTAATGCAAATAATAGATGAACATTCTGAATAATATTTAATGTTTTAGTGAGACCTCACCGATCCATGAAGCCAAAAGGCCCATAGTCCAAAGTCAGGCCCAGGATGCTCATGTTATCAGTATTAAGGACTCCATGACAGAAACCCAGACACTGCCACTGAGCCACCAGCTTTGCTGTTCGTAAAGTCACCTAGTAATAAGATGCACATTCACGTAAATACAAATGCAAATGCTTTACATTACATATTACTAATTTAAAATGTAGTCTGAGCAAGTGCATACATCTGTTACTATTATATCATAATTGAACTATTAGAAAAATACATACTTTACTAAAGATACAGTATAAAAATAAAATGAAATATCGTGCTAGCATTTTCCCTCAATAAGTCACAATATAAATTTCAATCTAAAAGAGTTTTGTTGAAAAAAAAATAAATAAAATTACATTTATATTAGCTAACCAAATCACCGCTATGCAGTGATAAAGTGTCCATGGATAAGAAGCTAAATCTGATGATGGTAGCTTGGCAAAGTCACTCAGGTAAATAAGGTCAGTGAGGATAATGAGATGATTATAGACCAACAAACAACTGAAGGATCTAAAAATGTGGTATTTTAAAATGTGTTTCAATACTACAAACACAGCAATGATTTTATTAAATGCAAAAAAGAAAATGATCTCAGTTTACCTCTCTGAAGAAAGCGGTATTCCTCTCAATGCGGTCTGAGTGATTCTGATGGATCTCTGGGTAGAAGTTCACAATAACATAATCCAACATCTGGGTTCTGATCTCATCGTGCCCGTAGCTGGGACCTTGGCGGCCAGTGAACTCATCAGCTCGTTTGAAGATCTCAAATGATCCAAACCTACATCAAGAATCAGGACAACTTCTTCACATCTAGAACAATTACTGCAAGACCTAAAAGACCTTTACAAGTTAAACTATTACAATGACAGACATAAAAACTATATAGTATCTAACTATAACTATAAGCATCGCAGAAGCCTTGTTATTGGCCAGAGGAGAGCATTAATTCTGAGTAATTCTGGGTAACACATTATTTTACAGTGTCCTGCTGTCCTTGTTACACAAGTTACATATAGTTTCTATAGTATAGTAATTACTATTAATTGTGCATAATTACATGCAACTAACCCTAAACATAACCTAATCCAAACCCTGTAGTAAGTATGTGTAGTTAATTAATATTACTCAATACTTAAATGTACAAGTAAGGAAACCTTAAAATGAAGTGTAACCCAATTCTGTTGCTTTAATGTTGAATTAAAATAAGTACTGACCTGGCAAAAAAATTATTGGCAAAATAAAAGCACTAAAATTAAATAGAAATATCTGAAATAAAAATAAAGTTAAATAGAAATATAAAAATAACTAATAAAAATAAGGACAACAAATTAATTACTAAAGCCTAAGCTACAATAGATAAATGCAAAATCAAAATATCCATAAATACCATAATAGTATATAAATAAAATTTACTTGAGAAAGCATTTAGGAATTAAATAAACTACTAAGGTTACCTAATAAAGCTGGGAGCAATGCGCAGGACCACAGAGCATCTTTCCATGCGTGGATTGCCATTGTAGAAGATATCCCTCATGACTCGGGAATCAGACGTCACTACTGATCCAGCTCTCGTGGTCGGCACTCCCAAGGCAAAAACCGCCTCGCTGCACAGAAACTCACGTATGCTGGAGCGCAAAACCTTCCGCCCATCTGCCTGTCTAAAAAAAAAAAAAAAAAAAAAAAAAATTAACCTTAACATACCTTGAGAACAAAATTTGATTGATGATTGGACGATGACACAGCTTTGTGGATGAATCAAAGCAATTTCATAACTGATTAATTTTGCATCACTGTTGTTGAACTGAATCAGCTGCTTTACATCAAAATTTGAATTTGTCTCATATTTGATGAAGTTTGCATCATTGGCCATTAGACATACAAGTACAAGTTATTAGGCATTTGTGTAAAGTATATGTTCTTTCAACAGGTTAGCTATGTGTAGGTTTATATAGGTTAAATAGTTATTTGTAGGTTTATATAGCAGGTTTTATGTTTAATATAAGCTATGTCATATAGTTGTATGTAGATTTGTATAGATAAAATGTTGCTGAAGTTAAATTCCAGTAGCAAGCCTACCTAGAGTATGGTGTCAGTCCGGCACCCTTCACCTGGATCTCCCAGCGTCCAGTGGGATTCTCATGCAGTAATTCAGGGCTCTGATCCACTGGGGCTTTCACTTCTCCCAGATAACATGCAGCGCCATCACCAAGTTGTCCTGCAAACTGTCCAAATTGGTGTCCGCAGTAACAATGGGCAGCAGGCTCTGACCCTGCCATCACTTTAGACCCACTGAGATACTCTGGGCCGAGTGGATCCTTCAGAACCTCATCAGCATCAAGACCTAGAAGTGCCAGAGCTGGACCTGAAACTGCCACAAACTTTGGGTTCTTTAGAGGGCTGGGTTGTACTCTAGAGAAGCAGGCCCCCCGGACCTGTCGGACCCCTGGTTCGGTGGACGGGTCCAATGGAAGTTGTTTAAGAGCAACATTGTCAAACTGCAGTCGTTCGAGGCAAGAGCGGCTCGTGCTTATGCCCATGTCGTCCATTCCCGCATATGACAGTGATCTAAGTAAAATAAAACCGGGGCATGAGATATAAAGCCGTGTTAAACGAGCTCCAGCAGAAGCCATTCACATCGTACTAATGTCTAATAAAGCTGGTTAGATAAGGAGAGTGACTGTCATCCTTATATAACCTAACCGAACCAATATGTTCTCAAATGCCCATGGAAATCCGGTCCGTCGTTGTTTATGCCCCCCCCTAGAAACAAACGCATCGGAACGAACTGTTCTTAAAACCTTCGTTTATTGGAAATTTACCGGAACAGTCTCCATTTACTTTTTATTATGAAGTGAATTGTTGTCATTGATATATGTCAAATTTTTATAGAACAGTCCCCATTAACTTTCTTTATAGAGTGAGTTTAGGAAAACGCTGGAAGCAGGGAAATGTATGAGTTAAAATGTTTGCTATAAAATTTAAACTAACACATGTCTGGGTGTACAAAATTAACTGTCTGGTTATATTAAATCTTCAATGTGTAGTGTTGTAAGTCCCAAGAAAAAATAAATAAAAGAAAAAAAGAAAAATATCAGGCAGGGATTGCCGTACTACGGAGCCCGGCACGTCACCTATAGGAGAAAAAACAATCCGTGCCGACGGTTTTGCAATCCGTTCCCTCAGTTTATAAACCGTGATCACGAATTCTTAAACTGTTCCCTCGGTTTAACAAATCGTGCCCACGGATTAATAAACCGTACCCACGAATTTCCAATCCGTGCGCTCAGATTTTGCAAACCATTCCCACAAATTCATAATCCGTGCGCACGGGTTTGTAAAAACTTTACTCACGGATTCATTTTAGAAGAAGACCAGCAAACTCCCAGGTCCGTGTTAACGAATCTTATTGTTTTATTGTCTATTATTCATCAAATTATATTAACTGCAGTGATTCTCTATAAACGGGTAGCTGAATACAACGATTTAATAATTATTTGCGTCAAAATCTTGTTTAATTGTAATAATCTTAGCACTTTATTGTTACTGGCTAATAAACCTGGCATTGTGCATTATGACTGACTTTTAATTTCCTCTTTTCTTCTTCTAAATGCAACAATAGGCAAATAATACGTATAATAATAACAACAACCATTATTATTATTTATTGTATTTATTTTAATAGCGTCGCGTCATCCAACTCTATATCGTTTTTTAGAAAGTTCATGAAATTCTCAATTTTGTAAAATAAAGATTATTTATTTACAATAGCCGACGCATCGCACCTAAATAGGTGGCCTGGTTGAATCTGCCCGAAAGGATGGGAAAGAATCCGTCAGTACAGTTTTTACAAACCCGTGCGCACGGATTGTGAATTTGTGGGAACGGTTTTGTTAAACCGAGGGAACAGTGTAAGAATTCGTGATCACGGTTTATAAACTGAGCAAACGGATTGCAAGCCGGTCTGCACGGATTGTTCTTTTTCTCCTATAGGTGACGTGCCGGGCGCCGTACTACGGAGCCCTGAGGGTGAGGTTGCAAGGAATAAAGAATCTGTAGACCCCCCAAAGCCAAAGGGCGCACAGGCGTGTTCACGTTTGCACTAACAAGACAAGAGAGTCTATGCACGACCTAACGCTTTATTCTTATCCAATTTGAGGCGAATTGAACATTATGCAGCGCTAAACACTCATGTATGTTTCATTAATCCAAACGTTTGAACCAAAACTGAACGGACTCGTAAACGTAATAACTTGTGACGTTCCAGGAAGCCCCTTATATGGACAAAGGCATCCAGCTACAGATGTAGCTAAATAAAAAGCAGTATCGCTTTGACTGATAAAACGTGAAGACATAACACACGATTGCAACAATATGGTTAATGTGTGTTTTCAAGCCATCTCTTTTCATAACAATAAAGTATATTAATATTGCAGTGCTAATTGACATAGCCTTTCTTACAGTATAGAAACTATAACATATTTTCTGCCTTCCAGTGATCTTTTTTCTTTTTGTATAAAATCCACGATGACTCTGTGTTTGTAGTACATAAATCAAAAAAAAAAAAAAAAAAAAAAAAAAAAAAAAAAGAAAAGGAAAATATAGAATACAAATAAGTGAATTTTTATAGAGTCCTACAAATTAAGTGGTTATTGTTCAGCAGTGTATTTCTCAGCCAATTAAAAGCAAGCAATAAGAAAAAAATAAAGTAAGGTCAGGAAAAAAAAAAAAAAAAAAAAATTATTACACTTAACATTTCTGTTCCCTCACTTCTGAAATAATGGCTACACCCCTGCACTAACCAGAAAGTTATCTAAGGCAGGTTCAGTGAAAATGTGTTAAAAAGCCTTTGCTGTCTCAGAATAACATCAAAAGCAGAATGAAGTTTTTGGCAGAATAAGGGAAGTTTGATTCACAGTAGTTCAGAGTTGTATGGAGTCATGAATCACAATATGAGTTTCAGAGATTCTCCAGAGAGGTGTCTTTGAAGATCTGGTGAGAAATACAAAAATAAATGCATCTCTTCCCCAGTGAAGCATGAAGGAAGAGATGCCTTTTCAGCCACTGATACTATTGAGCTTCACTGTGAAAAGTTCATTAATGCTTTAGAGTACATGAGAACAATTACCACGCTACAAATATATACACTATATATATAAATGGAAAGATGAAATGGCAAATATAACATGTTGGAACATTTATTTAAGATTTTAAGATATATTTTAGTTCGATCTGAGCATTAGCTATTTGGCTTGTTAAAAATTAAGGATAAAAAAATGAAAATAAGAGACGGAGAAAAGAAGAGGGACCATTTATTCCCCCTTTCCACATTGTTAACAACAGTTAAGAGAAAAACAAATGCAGCAGTATAGTTTAAGGACGTACAAAGATGTGCATTAAATATAATTACTTCATGTAATTTCTCACCTAAAGTGCAGCAGATCTAAAAGATCAAAAGTAGCACTGCATGTAGTTAACAGGAAGACATGAGTTTTAGTTTTCATGAAGACCGCAGCATTGACAAAAACCTTAGAGTAGGAGAACAAGCCTAAACTGGGTCACTTAAAAACAAAAAGTATAAAAAAAAAAAATTTTAATTGTTCAACTGCTTCTCAACATATTGTTTGAAAAGTTAAATGCAGGGACTGTTGCTCTAGATTCTCATTAAACACCAGAGTACTGACAAATATCCCCTAATATATGTTGTAAAGATTTCTTAAACTCCAATTAAATAATCCCAACAAGCCATCTACACAAGAGATCATGCAGATACATCCATATAGCCATCTCCTTCTTCAGCATAAATGCGCTTGGCACACATGCAAAGTTTCAGTCTTAATTTGAGCCCCAATAAACAGTTTCTATTTCGCATCTAAATGTTTAAAAGAACAAAGGAAGGCAGCTTTTTGGCATTAGCATTCCTTATCACACTCAGACACACAAGCGTTATGTGTTTCGAATGTGCCTATGCCACA
Source organism: Paracanthobrama guichenoti (assembly GCA_018749465.1). Lineage (NCBI taxonomy): Eukaryota > Metazoa > Chordata > Actinopteri > Cypriniformes > Gobionidae > Paracanthobrama > Paracanthobrama guichenoti. The sequence goes on along the minus strand of CM031960.1, from coordinate 13,409,566 downwards.
TCTAAAATTGATTTACGGTCACCCTATAAAACACCATTGTAAAAAGCTACTCGGAAAAACAAAGTAAGAAGCAGCAGTTCTAGTAGAATAAGGCTGCAAGCACACAAACAGCAGAAACACTCACAACTTCCTTCTATCCATATAAAGCATGATCCCCAAATTGTGCACTGATGGCTCATGCTATAGTGATGGCTTTTCTGTAGAAGCAATTTTTCCATCAACATACCTTCTTTAATGGTTGTCTACAGTTTCAACAGCAGAGTTAAGTCATTTTGATGATCTCATAATGAACAAATTCTTTCATTACAAGTAGAGTATTGCCATACTATCAGCAATGAGCTTTGACTTTAATGGCCAGTTTCAGACAAGGCTTAAGCTAGTCCCAGACTAAAATGCATGTTTTAACTGTCGGAACTGAAACCAACTTGCACAGACATATTTTAAATTGTGTCCGTACCTTCATTTTTTTTCTCAAGATACACACTAGTAATGTTTTTTTCTAAGGCATATTTATAAAAGCTACTTACATGTCCTAATCCTGGCTTAAATCTAAGCCTCGTCTGTAAAACCAGGCCTAAATTTGTTTCCAATTTAGTTAATTTAACCTTTATGCAACTCAACTTCCTTCTATGAACATGGTAGCAAAAAACAGTAAATTGGGGGTAAACAGCTGTTGATTTCTTCTGAAAAAAAACTGAAATCAAGCACAATTTTTTATATTATGTAAACACAAAACGTATCTTGTCCAATGAATTGCATAATTTACTAATTTATAAATATCTATAAATGCCAAGCTTTCTTTATCAAGATTTGTAACCAATTATAAAACGGTGCGAGTGAAACAGAGGACCCCAGATTTAATAGTACCCATTTATTATGACCATATGGAGAGAGAGCAACACCCTGAACAGTCTCCTTTCCCTTTAGCCCTTTCCAGGTCATGTAGTAGGAGGCACTTGATAGCTAGCACAGGCAAAGTTTATACTGGGCTTATCAGGTCTTTTGAAAAACCAAGCAACCCCACAGAGTGAACGAGACTGGGTGTGACTTGAAACTCTCAAACACTGTGTGCAGTTGTTTTAGGTTCACTCATTTCAAGCCATTTTTTCAGAAACATACAAATTCAATCACTGAAACCAAAAATACTTTGGTCATAATAATGTTCCTAATGTGCACTACATGTATTTATCATCAAGTCACACTTTTAATAAAATCTGATCTATGCTTTTCCCAATAAATGGTTCAGTTGCACTTTTAGTGCAATTCCAGGTTTTAAAAATTAGTTCTGGGATACTGTTTGATTAAATCACCTACATAAATGTGGCTTCACTACACATACTTCATGATTCAGATTTAAATGCTGACATACAGAATAACAATACTGGACGTCTGGGAAACAAAATTCAACCATTTGCAGGAGCCAACCAAATAAAACTTCATTCAGTTCAAGTCGGATGAAAACTTGGGGAATCCTGCTGCAGCTAATTTTCTAGTGGGTCATACTTTAAAAATGAGGAAAAAGGAAAGAAAGCATGGTCCGATTTCTTTGGCAGTACAGCTCTGCATCCACAGGTACACAGAGGGATGAGGAGGTGACAGAGTTAGTCAAAGGCATCCACCCACATTGCTTATTTCAAATGGGATGGAGACGATGTTTGCCTCTAATCTTCCTCCTAATCTATCCAACCACCATCCTGTAGTTAAGGCTACTGGTGTTCAGTGTGACATCCGATCTCACTGCTGAGAAGTCTGTGCTGATAAGAGAATGGTCAAACGGAAGGTGTTCGTATATTTTCAAGCAGCGATTGGACAGTCGGTAAGGAGAGTAACGCCTTCCCCACACCCTTGCTGGCACGAAAGCAGGCATAACCCAGAAGCCCCCACATGGCTCCCTTCAACACGTTGCGTACTACCCAGCCAAAACGAGATGGTGGAGCCACGCTAAGAGAAAAAACAAAACAAACAACATTTTTGTCAAGACAGATCTTGTACTTTTCACACTAAAGTACATACGACTGTTCCAATACGCACCTCATGATCTCATGAATATTGAGCTCTTTATCCCAGTTTCTCTCAATACCAGGCACATGACCCATCCCAACCACTCCAACAACCACAGCAGGCACTTCTAGAAAAACAAAAAGTGGTTTCTTGCAGCTCTAACAGAAATATGTTACGTTGTCCCACTCCCACCCGCAACATTCATGTATTGTCTTGCTCACAAAAGCCCGCAGGTAAAAGTACATCGATTTTTTTCAGTACATTCATGAAATTTCCATGAAATAGTTTCAATTTACATGTCTCCTAGCAACAAACTAGACATGCCCCCGATAATTTATTTGTTATTAAAGCATCCACAAGATTCAAGATTCAAGATTCAAGAGTTTTATTTGTCACATACACAGTTATATACAGAATATACAACCGGCAGTGAAATGTAAACAGGTCCGCTCCATGGACAGTGCAAATTCACAGTTAAAAACACAAGGAAGAAATTATAATAGAAATAGGATATAAAAAAAAAGTACTATCTATATATATATATATATATATATGTCTATATCTGTAGAATTATAAATAATCAAGTCAAGAGAAAAAAAAGGTAACAAATAAGGATAAAGTGGAATAAAATAATTGAAGTAGACTTTGCAGTGAGTAAACTGTAGACTTATAAATATGTGGTTAACAAATGTATAAAGAGTATAATGTGCAAACAGGTTTATAACAGGTTGTTACACAGTAACAACGAGAACAGAAAGTGCAGTGCAATGTCAGTGTATCGATGTTTATCCTGACGTGAAGTCACGTGATGTTAAGTGACTGAGTTCAGGAGTCTGATGGCCTGGGGAAGAAGCTCCTCCTGAGTCTCTCAGTTTTGGCCATCAGGCTTGGCGCTTACCAGATGGTAGCAGCGTGAAATGAGGGTTTGCAGGGTGATTAGAGTCCTTGATGATCTTGGTAGCTCTACCTTTGCAGCGTTTGGTGTAGACGTCCTGCAGAGACGGGAGAGCTGACCCTGAGATACGCTCGGATAAGCGCACTACTCTTTGCAGGGCTTTGCGGTCATGGCTGGTGCTGTTCCCATACCACGCTGTGATGCACTGAGTTAAAACACTTTCTATCGCCCCTAAATAGAAAGTTTTCAGGATAGCTGGTGAAACCCTGAATTTCCTCAGCTGGCGCAGGTGGTACAGTCTTTGCCTGGCTTTTTCACCTGTGTCTGAATGTGAGCAGTCCAGGTCAGGTCCTCTGAGATGTTTACTCCCAGGTACTTGAAGCTGCTCACTCTCTCTACTGGTGACCCGCTGATCATGAGGGGGGAGTATGTCCGTTGCTGTCTCTTCCTGAAGTCCACAATCATTTCTTTGGTCTTGCCAACATTCAGAGAGAGACAGTTGTCCTGGCACCATGATGTTAGATGCTCCACCTCGTCCAAGTATGCCGTCTCATTGTTGTTGGAAATGAGGCCCAGGACAACAGTATCATCAGCAAATTTGATGATAGAGGTGGAGCTGTGTGTGGACAAACAGTCATGCGTGTAGAGAGAGTAGAGCAGGGGCTCAGGACACAGCCCTGTGGAGCTCCCACACTCAGGGTGATGGAGGTGGAGGTGGACTGGCCTATTCTCACCACCTGAGGCCTGCCAGTGAGGAAGTCCTCAATCCAGTGGCAGAGAGAAGGATTCAGGCCGAGATCCAGGAGTTTGGAGGTTAGCTTGGTGGGAACTATGGTGTTAAAGGCTGAGCTATAGTCAATAAATAGCAGTCTTACGTAGTTCCCACTTTTGCTGTCGATGTGAGTGAGGAGGAGTGGAGGACATGAGAGATGGCATCTTCAGTCGATCTATTGGGACGATAGGCAAACTGAAGAGGGTCCAAAGTGTCAGGAATGAAGGCGCAAATGGTGTTTTTAATGAGTCTCTCAAAGACCTTCATGACTATAGACGTGAGAGCCACTGGACGATAGTCATTTAGGCAAGAGGGTTTACTGTTCTTAGGGACAGGGATGATGGTGGATTTTTTGAAGGAGGTGGGGACCACAGATGTAGCGAGGACTCATTAAAGATAGATGTAAACAACCCGGCGAGCTGATCAGCACAGGACCGCAGAACACGACCTGAGATACCATCTGGCCCGGCAGCTTTCCTGGCGTCCACACGCTTGAGTGCCCTCCGAACTTCATCCTCTGAGACAGAGATCACGTGATTGTTGCTGCTCTGAGTAATTACCTCTGACGCGCCACTTGGCGGAGTCGCGTTGCAGCGTTACAGTCAAAGCGAGCATAGAAAGAGTTTAACTCGTTCACGAGCAACGGATCAGCGCTTGCCTCTACAGAGGATTTAGATCCAAAAGAGCAGATGGACCTCAGACCTTGCCACATGCGCCGCGAGTCGTTGAGTTGGAAATGAGACTCCTGCGGTCTTTATAACGGAGTTTTGCGGCTTTAACTGCTCGTCTGAGAGCATAGCAGGACGATCTGTATTCATTCATATTCCCTGAATGGAGACTGGCGTTGTAAGCAGCAGTGCGTGCGTTCACTGCCGCGCGGATTGAATTGTCCACCCACGGTTTCTGATTTGAGAAGGACGTTATTGTTATTGTTTGCGTGGCTTGCTCTGTAAGCGTGTTGATGAAGCAAAGCGCCACGTCTGTGAACTCGCTTACGTCAGCTGAACTCGCTCGGAACATGTCCCAATCCACATCGCCCAGAGCTGCCTGTAGCGCGGTCTCTGAGTGGGGTGACCAACGCTTAACTTCCCGCCTCACCGGGGGTTCCTGGAGGAGCTTTTGTTTGTATTCGGGAGTGAGGAAAATGGCGGCATGATCCGATTTGCCAAACGCTGGAAGTGACCGCGCTTTATAGGCGTTCTTAAACGGAGAGTAGCAGTGATCCAGTGTGTTTGCTCCTCGTGTGGGGCAGGAGACGTGCTGGTGAAAGTTTGGCAGGACTTTCTTTAGGTTTGCCTTGTTAAAATCGCCCGCGACAATGAATGCCGCGTCCGGGATGTTGGTTTATGACGCCGCTGGCAACATCATGAAGGCCAGATAAAGCCAGCGCTGTGTCTGCCTGCGGTGGGATGTAAACGGCGGTCGCGACAACCGCAGAAAACTCCCTAGGCAGATAGAATGGGCGGCAGATGATTGTTAAATGTTCCAGATGAGGCGAGCAGGACCGCGAGAGAATGGTGATGTTCCTGGGATCGCACCATTTCTTGTTGATCATGAAACACACTCCACCGCCTTTGGATTTACCGGCCTCGGCTGTTCTGTCCATCCGAAAAACAGAGAAGTTCTCCGACGGCGTCACAGCTGTGTCCGGGACCGCGGGCGTGAGCCATGTTTCAGACAAACAATAGATATTACAGTCTCTCATGTCCCGTTGAAAACTTATCCTGGCTCTAAGATCGTCCATCTTATTATCCAAGGATTGAACATTTGCTAGAAGATTCACAATTCACATTCACAAACCAGTTAATTGTATTAATCTCTCATGATGTCTACACTTTCGTAGGCGTGCAGTACTAAACAAAAATGGATTCCAACTTAAACACTCCCAAAAAAACCCAACAGATATATTTGAGATTGGTCTACACTGGAAAGACGTATTATAAATAGAAACCTTTGACACTCTCCAGAGCAAAAATACAGATATGCACTGGATCGCTTGCCAAATCTATTGCGCCAAATTGCTATTATTACTGGGAAAACTGATCCTAGACCAGCAGTCATGGGCAACTTTTTCCTCTAAAAGCAATAAGCAGCAGCAGCAGCAGGCAGGGGCTGGCTAAGTCTTGCCCAATGCCCAGCTTTACACACGCTCCGCCTATGCTTACACCTTTAAATTGTTTTATTTTATTTGTTCTTGTTTCTTTCATGCAATAAATGAATAACAGTTTAACTAGTCCACCCAAAATAGTAATCATTTACTCCATGTCGTTCTAAACCTGTATGACTTTTCTTTCTTCTGAAGAAATGTAGGTAGTTTTAATTTCCATCGACTTCTATAGTACAACAGCAAGTAAGACAAGAGGAACTGAAAACATTCTTCAGAATATCTTGTGTCCCACAGAAGAAAGTCAGTCATACAGGTTTGGAACAACATGAGTAAAATGACTGAGTACGAATTTTCACTTTAGGGTGGACTATCCCTTTAACAACAACACTGATACCAGGGCATACCTGAATATGTATTTTTAAATTAAAAAAAATTGAGCATCAATTGAACTTCAAGGAAGAGCACTGGAAAAGACTGCAGTATGAGATGAGAGCACAGTACTCACTTTCAGCATTAGGAGGCGCCTCCACACAGCGCGCTGCCTGTCTAAGTGTGTGTGTGAGGTAGATGTCTCGTTCTGCAACAATAGTGCGATGGAGGGCTGGAAACTCGCCAATCATCTCTGACATGGTCTGTTCCAGAAGATCTTTTTGTTTACACTTCTCTACATCTTCCTTGCTGATAAGAGAAAAAAAAACACATACCAAAAATGTGTTTATGTGAATCTAAAAAAAACAAGAGCATATCCAGGCCATACCTCCCCACAATCAAAAAAAAGGGAGAAAAAAATAAAAAAAAATAAATGCTTTTGCTTAAACTTAGCTTAAGCTTATATTTAGGACCATTATAGGCTTATTAAGCTCAGTGGATCAGTGGTGCTTAAGTAAATAAAATTCTTAGTCCTGGAAGGCTTTATTTCAAATCATTTTAAGATCAAATAGAATTTGCTGTACCTCCTTTAATTTATGTATATACTTAAAATACTTAGTTTTTATATATTATTTGTTAAATATTGAATTAATCACAAATAATTGTCCATACATTTGTTGTTGAGAAAAACGTAGTATAATAAATAGTATTAGTAACAGTTAATATAATATTTTTTCATTATAAAATTATAAATGATCTGCCTTACTGTGGCAGATGAAATCATTGAATTGGACAGATACACGTATGTTAACTTACTGTTTGTTTTATTATATCATTGAACATAAGCTTATCACTTCCAGTCCACAGCAATCCATCTAGCAAAACTGGTCTATGTACATATGCAGACTGGAATCTATGGCATTTGTGACGCTATATGAAGTCTTACATTCTAATAGACATAAAGGAGTGATCGCTGTGCATATAAAGACAAAGTGATGTTGACTTGTACCTGATGGGGTCAGAGAGGAAGCACAGGCCCCAGGCCAGACGGGCCTTCTGCCACAGGCTGAGAGCAGCTATTGCACGCTTAAAGGTTACTGGAATGGGGCGATCCCCAAGGTGAAATTTACAGAAGGGCACTTTTCCTGCCTGAATTGGGTAAAACAGAATGCATATTTTATTTATGCAGATCAGTCGTTGCTATCCACAGGTTTCATGTTACGTGAGTGCGTGCATTTATTGTCCTTTGATAATTGGTGACATCTGCTCGAAGTCAGGAACGAGTGCATGAGTTACAGTGCATGTCAGAACCATCAGGACTGTGTAAGTGAGGGAGAGCATGTGTATTCACACTGACCTCCTTAAAGGCTTCTCTAAACTCTCCTCCAGGGGCCATGCCCAGCTGTTCTGTAATGTGAGCTGAGACTTTGAGCAGCAGTATCTGCATGAGGCCAGACATCACTCCGTTCTGACACAAGAAATTAGAAAAAAGGATGTAGCATGTTGATAAATGAATTCAGAGGAATGCGTTTGGCAGTATAATAACGATGTCAGCACAGTCGTCTGTTTCATTGCTGACCTGTTTAATAGCCTGCTGGACCTTCTCCAAGTTAATGTCTTTAGCCTCTTTTAGCAGTGTTTTCTCATCCATTTTAAGCATGGATACTCTGTACTGGCACAGCTCCACCACCACCACATCAGGCTGGACCGCTCGGATTGTCTAAAGCAAAGAGCATCAAATCAAAACAGCATTTAGTCAATGAGTAGCTAATACTAAGGCGTTTTACACTCAAACATTGGTTGTCAAACAATGCTTACATTGGCAACATCCTTCTTGCTGCTGTCGCTGAAGTGGGCGGTGCCAACCAGGTACACAATACTGCCATCAGGTGTGGCGAGACGCGTCACAGTGTCCGGCAGGTCAGGCTCTGCCTGCCGGCGCTGGGTACGAACCTGCCACAACACTTCCACTGCCTCAGAGTCTGCTAAAAGTTCAAAAACATTTTCATTTTCATAAGAGGTGGAGCAAGAACACTACAAATGCATACGTGACCCATGCTGTCAAAAGGAGTCGGAATGCGTACGGGATAATTTCAAGCTACAGGCAAAACAAGTGAAAGGTTTGTGGGTTTATTAAGCCCTTGTCTAGCATGCTCCAAATAGCAATTAAACATCTAAAAGTATCTTTATTTGTACATTTTCTGGGAGGAGTACCTTTCCTTTGTCCATGAAAAACGATCTCACCCGCACTGATTGACAGATGCGACGCGTGTGCACAAAGACGCCTCTCACAGCGTGCAATCCCGATATATACACACACATACAGAATTACAGTTCTTTAAAATATCTGTCTTGGGGAGTATTCACACAAACATTATCTGTTATGTCTTAAGTGAACATTTGGTTAACTGTTGTGGAAAAACATCTGATGTGTAACATTATAAAACATCCATGTGGTACAGTAGGTCTGAATATATAGGCTGTCTGTTTCATTAATGTTAATGAAACAATTGTGGATCACTGAAAATAATATATATTATAATTTATATATATATATATTTTTTTATATATATATATATATATATATATATATATATATATATATATATATATATATATATATATATATATATATATATATATATATATATATATATATATATATATATAATTTATTATATATATATATATTTGATTTTGACTTATATATGTATACCAAATTTGATGTTATACAGACTTGATTTTGACATGTATAATCTTTTATGACTTCTATTTATCTCAAAATTAACTTTGACTATCAACTTCAAACAGATTTACAATCAATAAATAAATAAATAAATAAATAAAAAATGTATGGCCACAATAGAGGAGCAGCTACCAGAAAATATTTTTAGGGACCTAGTGTCACTGACAATCAAAAACGGAAGTGGAAAAGAGTTGTAAAGAAAACTATGCAAATATTCTTCTCTCCATATGAGCTCATAATCAAAAGAAAACAGCAATGGAAATCAGTTGTGTGTTTTTCAAGCAGTACTGGAGCAAAAACATAGAAAAGATGAGCTTATTGTTTATATATTGTTTGAACCTTTTTGGTGGTTGTGACATTTGGAAAAATATGAAATGGTGATAATCTCCTAAATTTCTAACTTTGCTGAACTACACTAAAGTTAACACTAGTTAGTTTAACAACTTAACTAACTAGTATTCCTGGACCAGTGCATTGCACTGGACCGATGTTTTATCATTAACCAAAAATAAATGGGAAAACTGAAATGAAAATAAATTATGACTCCAAAACAAAGTAAAATAAAAATGGCCACAAATAAACTTTTTGACACACAGTATACTATAGAACTTGAAACCTTAACAACCCTCCTGTATTAGAATGAAAGTGCTACTAGACAGTAAGAACAGTAGACTGTGCTGAGAAATGTAACATGATTACTTACTTTTTAAATTACACCGTTAATGCATTTACACTGGCACCACTAAAAATGAAATAAACAGAAACTAAAAAAATAGGAATGACAGTGAAAACTAACAAAAACTATAAAAAAAAACTGAAAAGATAAACACACTCAAAACTCTAATAACCCTGCACTGAACAATGAGAAGTTTGAAATTATATAGTATAACATTCATTTTGAGAATTTTACACAGCACCATTTCTTACAAAACCATAAGAAATAAACCTGGGACTCAATTTCTCTCAAAAACTTTAAATCAGAGATTACTCACAAAGTCCGAGATTAAATGAAGGTTGTGCGTCATCTTCTGCTGCACCAACTGAGTCTTCCTACAAACAAAAACAATGTATTATTATAATACATATAATTCTTTGTATGAACATGCTGAAAATGTACACAAAACAGGTGCGAACAAGCTTGGCATTCACTTCTAGGAACTCAGAACTTTGTGGTTTCATTTGAGATTGATCAAATGATATTTTAAGCTGTTTTGAAGCTTCAGAAAAAAAGAAGAAGAAAAAAAAAAAAAAGAAATCTCATTGTGGGAAATGCCCAGCTAAATAAACAAAAGACCATTATCCAATACTCTCAGCACCCACAAGAAGGCAATAAGGAGACCATGTACATTAAATGAGAATGAAAGTCAACAAAGCACAGGAAACTGGATGATTGTCATGAATTTTAAAATGGCATTTTTAATTTGGTTTTATTTCTTCCTTTTACAAAACACAGATGCCGTTTCTGTTTAGCAAATTTAATCAAACCGGCTTTAATAATTACAGATAAACATCCGTCACCATTCAAATCAGTCATATAAATATATCTAGTAAAAATAAGACACAACAATACACCCATTCCACCAAAGTCTTACATCGGAGTTGTTGTCCTGTTCCATTGTTCGCCGTTCAGTAAACCTTCAACCTGGAATGAAAAGATCATGAGTCAGATGCACACAACCCACATATGACTCCACAAAATGGCAATTAACCAATTTTAGAGTTAAACACTATAAGAAGGCTGTGTACTGACCCGGCCTGTTGAAAATAAATGGTTCAATACTAAATCAGACAGTGTTTAATTAAAGGATTTGAAAGTTTTGTGACTTGTGTAGCTGGCTAGTCTGAGTAAAGTGAGTCATCAGGTTTGATTATCAGCCTGCCATCTTGCCTTGTGCAACTAGACCACGTATACTTTTCAAACTTCTGTAATTCCAGCACACCGGTATTCGTTTGTGTTTCGCTGAGGGCTTAGATATGATAAACATCTCTTTGAAGGTGCACAACAAAGCGTTATGTTGACCATGTAACAGACCTAATCCTACAGAAGTCAGACATTAAAGGTGGCAACCTGCTGTTATCAGACCACCTGGTTAGCACATCAAACTCAATTTAGACAGTTTACTGACTTCAAAAACGGGATTGTAAACGGTTACATTTTTAACTCAAATTGCAAACTGACAGTTCTGACAGAAGACAAAACTAAAACGCAAAATCTGATGGACTAGCTGCAATCTCAGCCACCACTACAAAAAAGGAACGAAAATGAAAATACATCTTACATTTGACTCGGTAGACCGCTTGTTCACTCTTCCCACGAGAGTAACGAATCGAACCGGACCCAACTGTCAGTTGTAGAGAGGGATGGTTCTTGACAAGGTATGCTCGGCTACAAGCTAACTGCGCACACATACACGCAGCTGTTAGCTGATGCTATGCTAATATAAACTAAGCCCCTTTAAAAACTTGACAGAACTGACCGAGAATAAGTTATTCAGTTCGTTCGCTGTTACGATTATAACATTGCAGTTTATAGAGAGATTTAAAGAATACTTAAACCACCGCCGTGACTGTTGTTTGGTTGCTAGCCTCGGCAAAAATGAAATGATTAAAGTTAGAGCTACAGTCAGCTGCTTGCATGAAGTGAATAGCGCCGCCCATTATTGCAATGCTTTCTGGGTAATGTAGTATATATGAGGACAAAGATGATTGTTTGGAAAAAGGTCGGGCATATATTTAATTAGAAATAGAGTTAAAGAGTTAGTTCACCCAGAAATGAAAATTCTGTCATTAATTACTTCCAAACCCATAAGACCTTTGTTCATCCTCAAACTGCATCTTGCAAAATTATAATAACACAAATTTAGATTTTTTTTTATGAAATCCAAGAGCTCTCTGACCCCTCCATAGACAGCAATTTAATTACCATTTCAAGGCCCAGAAAGGAAGTAAAAACGTTAAAATTGTTTGTGACTACAGTGGTTCAACCTAATTTTATGAAGCAACAAGAATACTTTTTGTGCGCATAAAACAAATAAAATTAACGACTTTATTCAACAATTTCTTCAACCTCACCACTAGATGCCGCTAAAATGTACACAGTGCACCTTTAATTATCTGGATTGTACTTTTGACGATTTCACATAATACAGGATTGTTAGGTTCTTCGAAGCTCACCCTGGAGTTGTTGTCATTGCAGTAAGTCCCTAAGCTCATCAGGAGCAGGCATATTTCACGTAAACAATATTATACTGGTGAAAGCCTATCATCACTCATTGCTGATAATGATTTTGAGTATCCTTCCCTATCTATATATCTGCCCTTTCCAATGAACACAAGAACATGCAGTAATATCAGACAGATATTTAAATAAAATCTGCAATTTTTTTTGAAGAACTATCAATGATCACAAAAAGAAGATCTGGCATACGTCGCAGATGTATTAATGTTATAGTTCACCCAAAAATTAAAATGATCCCATAATTTACTCACCCTCAAGCCATCCTAGGTGTATATGACTTTCTTCTTTCAGCCGAACACATTTAGAGCTATATAAAATAATATACGGGCTCTTCCCAGCTTTGTAATGGCATTCGTTTTTGAAGCTCCAAAAAGCGCATCCATCCATCATAAAAGTATCTATTAAATCCAGTGAGTTAATACATGCTTTCTGAAGTGAAGTGATGGGTTTTTTCATAAACCCATTACTTCGCTTCAGAAGGCATTTGTGATTAGCCTACACACTGAGCTAACTCCTCAACTTCAGAAGGGTTACAAATGTAATGCAGGGTAGACTCAAAAACAAAGGAGAGCTGGATCTAAATGCAGTTATTTTATTAAACAAAATAAAAATAAAAATAAAACAAAACAAAACAAAACAAACACTGGAACTAGGGAAACAGAATGAGCACCCAAAAACACTGGGGTTTAAATGTGGGTAATAGGCAAACAAGATACAGCTGGGAATGATCACAGAACTAATCAACTAGGAAAACTACAAAAGACTACAAAAATGGCACACATTATAGGAAACAGGTTTAAATGTAAACTAAAAGTCCAATTAACAAAACACACAAAACACAAGGTCAGGGAATACGTAACAGAACCCCCCCTTAAGAAGCGTATTCCAGGCGCTCCTAAAAAACAACAAACAAGAGTCCAGGAGGGTGGTGGAGCGAAGGCGGATCAGGGGGAGGGATGGAGGGTCAGGCCAGTGTGGTGGTACTGGAGACTGAGGAGGATCAGAGAGCCAGGGCGGTGCTGGCAGAGCAGGGGTCCAGGGCAAAGCCGGCAGATCAGGGGGCCAGGGCGGAGCCGAAGACCACCAAGGTGAGGCAGGCCGAGCAGGTGACCACCGCAGTGGAGCAGGCAAAGCTAGAGACCATGGTGGAGCGGATTGAACCGGTGACCACCACGGCACATCAGGCGGAACTGGAGACCACCATGCCGGCTTTGGAAGAACTAAAACAAAGAACACAGAGAGGTTAAAAGCGGCCTCTGTGGCCGTAACAAGAAGCACAGGGGGTTCAGAGAAAGCCTCCTTGGCCAATACAGGACAGGTTGAGAGTTCAAGGACAGCTTCCTTGGCTGTGACAGGGCAGGCTGAGAGTTTATGGATGACCTCCGTGGTCATGTCAGGGCAAACAGTTAGTTCAGGGGCAACCACTGTGGTCTGTAAGGGCAAACAGTAAGTTCAGGGACGACCTCCTTGGTCGTGTCAAGGCAGACAGAGAGTTCAGGGACGACCTCTGTGGCAGTGTCAGGGCAGACAGAGTTCAGGGATGACTTCTGTTGTTGTTACCGAGTCAATAGAGAGCACAGGTGATTCATAATCAGCCTCCTTGGCCGTATCAGAGCAGGCAGAAGGTTGAGGAGCAGTCACCGCCGCCTGGAGAAGATCAGTAGCAGCCACCACCGCCGCATTGAGATGATCCGTAGTAGCCTCGGAAGGAGCTGTACCAGTGTGTGTGGCCCAAACACACAAGATGGCTGTAGCCATCACAGACAACTCAGATGAAAGTGGCAGTAACTCTGGGACAAGCTGACTTGGATATGCTGAGACCACCGGACTTGGCAGCTGGGATCCGTGGTGGGCCAGGCTCCATTGCCACAAGAGTTTGAGGCCCATAAAAAGTATTTAGGGGAAGGGTCCTCCTCTACTACCCCCACAGTGTATGATGAACCACTTGAAGGGTTCTTATTTGAAGGGCATAGTCCAGGAATTCCACCAGCGACCCCCGAGGACCGTCATGGACGAGTATGGGTTGGTAGTGGTTACTGAGTCCGTGGCAGTTAAAGTTAATGAGGGCAAAGTCTGGGAAGTCTGTGAGGTAGTCGATATCTTTAAAATCTTTGGTGTGGTCTTTGAGGGAACGGGTTCCTTGGCGAAGCCGGATTAGGGCGACTGCCACTGTCATTGCACTGCATTGTCTGTCATCTTGTATGTTTAGGCCGCACACCCTGCTACAGATTCTCCCAAGATGGTGGCAACGACCCCTATAGCTCCTCCTGAGGCGGTGGTGACTGCTATAGCTCTTCCCAAGGCAGCGGCGGAAACTGCTACAGCTCCCCCCAAGTCTTAACATTAACAGTATATCCCCAGCTTCCTTGCCTCCCTCTGGGTGTTTGAGAATACCCCTTGAAATCGCGACAAAAATGAAGAGGATGATGAATGAAGGCCGGTACCTCTAAACAGCTGTGGCCAGGTCGAGTGCTCGACCTGTAAGAGCAGAGATCATAAATGCTATCTTGGCATGCTTAAAATGAAAATTATCCTATAATTTACTCATCCTCATGCCATCCTAGGTGTATATGACTTTCTTCTTTCAGCCAAAAACAACCGGAGTTATATTAAAAAATATCCAGGCTCTTCCAAGCTTTATAATGGGAATGAATGGTAACTTGGATTTTGCCCAAAAAAAAGCACACCCATCCATCATAAAAGTAATCATATGGCTCCAGGGGGTTAATGAAGGCCTTCTAAAGCGAAGCAATGCATTTTTTGTAAGAAAAATATCCATATTTATAACTTTATAATCACTAGCTTCCATATACGGTCATACACATGTTGAGTTCCGGCTGAAGAGTGAACTGTGACCCGATGATGTAGGATGTAGGAGTAGCGTTAGCTTAGTTGAGAGTAGACGCCTCTTGTGGTTCAAACAAACAGAGCTGGGCAACAAACTCAAGTTCCTCTGACATTTCTCTGTAACAATTCTTGTTTTAGAGTTTTAATTTGTGAACTGTGTTTTGTTTTGCTCTATCCTCTGCACTTCCATGTTTGTCAATACGTCGGGTCAGACTCTTTGGCCGGAACTCAACTTTACTTTAACTATACTTAATCAACTTTTATAAAATTATAAGTACAGATATTTTTCTTACGAAAATGCCTCATTTTGCTTTAGAAGGCCTTTTATTAACGGCTCGTATGGATTACTTTTATGATGGGTGGATGCTTCAAAATCCACGTTACTATTCACTCCCATTATAAAGCTTGGATTATTTTAATATAACTCCAACTGTGTTTGGCTGAAAGAAAAAAAAAACATATACACCTAGGATGAGTAAATTATGGGTGAGGATGGGGATAATTACATTTTTTGGTTGAACTAACCCTTTAAAGTCAAAGGGAAGCGATGCAAATGGACTGAGGCTAGCTGTAGCTGAAGGGCAAGATATGCTGGGCAGCTCGGAGAGACGGTAACTGAAGTGTTTGCAAGGACTTGACTAGCTCCTCCGTTAGTGAGGTGAGTTTGCACAATTGTTGATGATGTGAAGAGAGCATCGTCGCTTGGGGGAATACTTCCGTTTGTTGTTTGAGAATCTCTTCTGGATCCATGTGCAGTTTATTAGTTACAGAGATCAGAATTATACAAAGAACGTGCAAATAATATCAGCAGAATGGTGAAGCGGCATGCCACTGGGAACACAGCGTAATGCACAAACAGTTCCAACCACACACTGCAGAGTCCAGGCACGAGAAATCAATTCAAGGGAATCCGTCAGAGCAAATGTGAAATCAGGCATGGGTTGATACACAGGCAAACATCCCAAATAATCTAAATCAGGGGAAGAGGAAAATATCCAATCCAAAAAAACATGCAAGGTCAAACACAGAAGGAATCCAGACCAAAGAATAATCCAAAGCGCTCAGATATGTTTGCATGACAAAACAAAACTTTTGCATTGAGCCAAGTGAGCTTACCATTTATTAACCCACTGGAGTCGTATGGATTACTTTTATGATGGATGGATGCGCTTTTTGGAGCTTCAAGAACTCAATGCCATTACAAACCTGGGAAGAGTCAGGATATTATTTAATATAATTCGGCTGAAAGAAGAAAGTCATATACACCTAGGATGGCTTGAGGGTAAGTAAATTATTTTTGAATGAACTATTCCTTTAAGCGAGGTACGAAGAACACCCGATGTCAGCAAGCCCTAACATGAAAAATAATTCACAGCCACAGGGTGTTTCTGATTGGCTAAAAAGCATGAGTCACTCCTCAGAATTCTGTTAACGTTTTATGTGGTACAGACCTGTGGGATTTCTCATGAGACTGTTCATTGATTTCCGTGAGTTAGTAAGCATTTTATAAATTGTATTAAAAAATGCTTACAGCATTGTACAACATTGTGAACTTTATACACCTTTATCTGAGGTTCATGTATAACAGAAATATCTCATCAAACATACAGAGAGAGAGACTAAAAAGATAGACCTGTGCAAGACAGACTAGGTGAGTTTATGATTCAAATTCAAGTATTTCCCCCATGTAAATTATGTAACATGAGTTTATTTAACAATTGAACATGCAGTATACAACCATGAGGTAATCTATCATTTTTTCTTTTAGCATAGATTCATTTATTTCTCTAAGCAGGTTATTTGGTTGAAATTCTGCAGTTCAATAAATATACATATATAAAACTTAAACATTTGTCATGAATTTGTGACACAAAAATAGACAAAACAAACAAAAAAACAAGCAAGGTGACATGGCCATGAACTTTTTTTATACATACTTTGTCTAACCTCATTTGAACATATCGGCTCAAGGACTGAATGCCATTAAGATATTCAGGTTTGAGATTAGCACCCATAATACCATCAAATTATATTCAGATCTAAAAATTCAAGCCTGGAAAATCAGGTGTGTTTCCTTCCCCTCTGATAGTATGGTCATTCATGATCTGTGTTCCCTGTATCACATAAAAATATTGCACTTTGATCATGATATGTGCTAGAAAAACAGTGAGCTGCAGCTATCCCTAATATCAATCTCATGCCTTGTGGTTAGAGGTGCTCTTGGATTTTAACCCCCGGTTTCACAGCCAAGGCTTAAGCTAGTCCCAGACTAAAATGCATGTTTGAGCTCTTTTAACAAAGTAACTTGCACTGACATATCTTAAAATATGTCAATGCCATTGTTTTGTCTCAAGATGCACACCAGCAATGTTTTTTATTAAGACACATTTATAAAATCTACTTAAATGTCCTAATTGAACTAAGGCCTAATCCTGGCTTAGTCTCAGCCCTGTCTGTGAAACCGGGCCTGATTGTTGTGAATTACTGTGTGCTTCACTCGCAATCATAAAAGTGTGTTTTGGCAGGGCTTTTTTTAAACTTCACTACAAGGTGCATCAGTGAATATCAAAGGTTTTAACCAGGGTTTACAAAGGTGGTATGACATTTACACGAGTTGTGGTTCATTGTGATCTAGGTATCAAAAACATGTTTTTTGAATCCTCTTTAACTTGAAAATGTCCAGCTGAAGAAGCTGCAATTTTTTTTGTCACAACTCTGTTCAAAAAAGCTGGTAGAAGGATCCATATTTCTTCGGGCAATCCGGAGTTGAATGTCTTTGAGCACTCTGCCCAGAGACCCAGAGTGATATAGTCTCATTGAATAAGGGCACCAGAGGTGTGTGGATGAATGCCATGTGACAGTCTTTTTTTAAAATAAGGAAAAATCTCATATTATTAGATGTAAGAACTTTTTTTTTTCCTGTACAGTTTAGTATATACATTCCAAATGTGCATATTATTGCAACAATAAGAAATGAGGTTGCATATTTTAAGAACACATGTATTGCGTTGGATACCTCAAGAGATATATATGAAACAGACAGTGATTGTTTACACAGATAAACAACACACAACTATGTTGACACTGATGTTAAACAGGAACAAACTGTGTTTTGTGCAAAATTCTGATGTGCCTTTGCCTTCATTGGGAATGTCATAGGGAATTCATTAACCCATTTGGTGAGAACCAAAGTCATGGGTAATTTTATTTTCCCTCAAACTACACACACTTCCAAGTATGTGGATGTAAGCCTGGGGGATGATGTTTAAAGGTGCACTTTTTACACAAAGAAATTATTAGCATTTGTTAATATTTAAAGTGATATACACTCACATGAGATACATCAACCTTTTTTTCTACATTATGGAGCGTTAAATATTGGTTGAAATATTAAGATCATATGACCAGCTCAATATTTAACTTCGGATTTATTATTATCCCTGTTAGGGGATACTTTTGCTTGCGGAATAAATGAATCATGTCAGACTGCGAATAGGCCATTTCTGCAATGACACCAGTAACCGAAAACTCCTGTATCCATCCTGCAACCACTTTCATATCTGTCAGTTCAACATAAGCAAAAATAAGTGCACCTTTAAGAGTATAAAATATGTCAAATACTGCCTGCCCCAATGTTCCATAATCTTCATCTCTGAAAATAAAATAATCTGAGATTCACCCATAATAGCAAAGCCATTAACATAACCCCCCCAAAAAACAGTGTGTTCCTTTGTGCTTCAGTTCATATTCTAGTTCTTTTGTGTGTGTGCAGGTGTGTATGCATTTCTTTCAACACTCTCCAGCAGCAATCAACTCGCCTGGTCTGGCAAGTCTGTCCCTTCTGTTTTGCTCCTCCTCGTCCTCTTCATACAAGGTGTGATGGATGCTCAGCAGCGGGTGTGAGTGGTTTCGAGTAAAAGGCCCGGACTGGCATTCAGGCTCTGCCCCCTGGTTGAGAGGATCCTTGACCTTTGGGGAGTCTGGAGGAGGCACACTGGTCGTTCCACCATTCATATACGATGTTGTGGAGAGAGTGGCTGTGGAGAAGGCAGTGGTGGTGGACAGTGGAGGAGACTCTTTCTTCTCTAAGGGGACAAGAAAGGTGATAATATAAAATGATACACGTATGTCTGATACTAAAATGCTATACTACTTTCTCTAAATAAATAATAACAAAAACGTTTTAAATCTTACAAGCAAATTTCGGCATCACAACATTAATGTGCATTGTACAGTATAAACATTTATTTTAAGATTTAACAGAACATTTAACAGTGTTACTAAATTATTACTGTTTTTAAAATTTATTTAAATAATTATTTGATTATTTATTTAAATAATCTTAAAGGGTTAGTTCACCCAAAAATGGAAATTATCCCATAATTTACTCACCCTCAAGCCATCATAGGTGTATATGATTTTTTTGAAAGTATATGATGATTTTCAGAGTTATATTAAAAATATCCTGGCTCTTCCAAGCTTTATAATGTGAGTGAATAGTAACTCAGATTTTGAAACCCAAAAGCCCATCCATCATAATAGTAATCCACATGGCTCCAGGGGGTTAATAAAGGCCTTCTGAATCGAAGCAATGCGTTTTTGTAAGAAAAATATCCATATTTATAACTTTATCAACTATAACAACTGGCTTCCGGTAACTGCCATACACAAGTCTAGTTCCGGTGGAAGAGTGAGCGCTGACCCAACGTATTGACAAACGTGGAAGCACAGAGGATAGAGCAAAACAAAACACCGGTCACGAATTAGAACTCTAGAACAAGAATTTTTAAAGACAAGTGTCAGAGGAGCTTGAGTTTGTTGCCCAGCTCTATTTGTTTGAATCGTGAGAGGCGTCTACTCTCACCTAAGCTTACGCTACTCCTACATCCCATGTCATGTGCCAAAACTCGACTCTCTCGTGAACGCACAGATGGCTGTTACCGGAAGCTAGCAATTACAGTTTATAAAGTTTTTGGGTTTTTTTTACAAAAAGACAAAAAGCTTTTTTCATAGGACAAAGAGCCAGGATATTTTTTAATACAACCCTCATTGTGTTTGGCTGAAAGAGGAAAGTCATATACACCTAGGATGGCTTTGAGGGTGAGGGTAAATTACATTTTTGGATGAACTAACCCTTTAAATGGGTGAGTTAGATGACCGCGGAAATAATGTGAAAATAGGGAAAATGTAAAAGTGGGAAAACTAGGGCACTCTATTGCATGCCCAATATTGCAGTCCAAACCTAAAAGGATTTTTGCACTTCTGGTTCAATAGTCCCAAATCAATGTTTTTTTTTGAATGCCTGAAAGAATATTTTTCTAAGCTTTTACGTGTCTTGGAACGTGCTAACGTGGCTAAATGGGACTACAGAGGTTGTCATCTACCTACTAGTTCGCTTTTACAGCCTTGTTTATTATTGCACTCTTGCAAACTATTCTGACTCATTCTGACTCATGAAAAAAAAAAAAAAAAAAAAAAGAATAAAGTGGTTGTGACGTTGAAGTCATGATTGTGATACTTCTCCTGATTGGATTTAGGCTTCAAAATTCATTAACGTTAATTTGTGAAGATTACCTTGATGGGTACGTGTAAGAATTATAAACTTGTGTTGGTCACAAAGCTTTTTTGCTGCATTAATCCAAAAGCTAATGGAAAATTCCTATTAGCTTTTTGTCGAGGGAGCCAGGGTGACGCTAGCATAGCAGATATGGTACTGATATACTGCATCTCTAGAGATAATTCAAGCATACCAGTAAGAGAGGAGGAGACGTGGACAACTGTATGTGGACCCTCAATATACACATTACTGAGAGAGTGCTCAACAGCGGGAGGCTCAGGGTTGACTGTCTCTGCTTTCGCTTTCTGGATGGTAAGCATATAGGGATGAACATCCAACGTGAGGTTAAGAGAGTGTTTCTTCTCTATATTATATGTTTCTGTAGCTGAAAAGAAAAATGAGAAACATGATCAGAGGATGATTTCGACCACATTAGCTATACTAACTTTAAACAGGTTTTACTTTGGCATTACTTATGCTTGTAGGAGGATGTTGTGTGCTCTTGCTGTCCAGAAGTGGAGCCATAATGCTGTCTGGTACATTCTTCCTTCGGACTGGTTTAGGTTTATCTGCCTTTATACTATTATCCAGTCTGGTTAGAGTCAAGGGTTCCTGTATAAAAACAAAGAAATATAAGGTACATTTCACTAATAGAAGGACCATACTGTAAGTAAGCTATTCAGTCACTAAATATGAATAAGAACCTCAATCAAGTCTTACTTTAAAAGACTGTGGCAGAGGGTTAGATGAAGGGATCCACTTGATCTTCTTGCGGGGTCTTTTGATTACTGAGGGCTCTCCTCCTAGCTCTCCCACACCGATCACTGAGGGGTCCATACTGGGGTCAATAGTCTGGATACCAGAGTCTCTCATAGTCGGAGTGGCATCATGGTTGGATTGAGCCAACGCTGCCAGCAGCTGCCGCACCACATTATCATACATGAGGTCACTCTCGTTTGTGATAAAGTCCAGTCTGTTGAGAGACTTAATGTGGTCTCTGTTCTCATTACAGAACATGGCCAGAATGTTAATGTCGCAAAACTGTGACTTCTGCCAGCGCCGACGTGTCTTAATGCCAACTTTGTGCAGCTTGTCAAAAACGAAATTGGACTTGCGTACTACAAACAAATGCAGCAAGTTCACAAGGATAATGAGGTTCATAGTACACAGCAAAGCGATGTCCACTGCGGCCATAATGCGCTGGAGCTGCACGGCTGGTAGCTTGCAGTTGACATTGAGTCGCAGTTCAGGGATGCTGCTAGTGTCCGGCGGCTCGCCAAGCGCACAAGTGAACTCGTTCTGCCTCTGACGGGCATAGTAAGTGCTCAGGTATGTTATGGGTAATGAGCTGAGGCAGACGATGGCTAAATGTCGCCCCAGGTACAGCTTAGCCAGAAAGTTACTCTGCCCTCTGCGCTCAAGATACTTTTCAAACAGGTTCTGCTCGGGGCTCTTCTCCTTCTCTGCATTCTCGATGATCTCCCGTCGCTCACGTTCCGTAATCCCCGGCCCCTTGGACTGGATCTGCTTTTCAATCTTAGGCGCTCTGCCCTCGGCTGCCCTGTGGTAGCAGTTGTCGATCTCTTGAAGGAGGAAGTTGAGCTCAGAGGTGAGGCGAGTAGAGGCCAGGAACTCCCATCCAAGGGCAGGTATGTACATGATGCCTGCGAAGGCCAGCAGAGCATAGGGCAGAAACTTGTGCTCAAACAGTGAAGGCCGAAGTTCGGGGTCGACACCAGGAACAGCATCCCGAAGCTCTGTCCAGCAGTAACCTCTGGCATATAGGGCCTGGTCTCGGGTGAAGTTGTGTGGGGTGTAGCAATATATAGATTCCTCTAAAAGAGAAGGAGTTAGAAAATCATAAGTATCCCACTTCACGAAAATAATCAGGATTTTTGCATAGCAATCAATTACCACCAATGTTAAGACCTGTTCACTTCAAGAATGATAACTATAACTACAAAGTTAAAATAATCGTTCTAATTCTAAGAGGATAGCGAAGTCCACATAACATCAGAGGGTTGGAATCAGTTACAAAGCAATTTTTTTCCCAGTTGATGAATCAATAAAAAACATTGACAGCTTAACAGAATTGATCTGATTTTAAAGAGCTTAATCATTTAAAACGGCAGACGACATAACTGCGCAGGATTAAAATGAACAGAACGTTGTTGTACGCTGGTGTGCACACTAATCAAGAGTTACTATAGTTAACTAAAATTAAAAATATATAAAAATGTTTTTGGTTAATTTAAATAAATCTGAAATAAAAAAATATAAATATTAGATGAAAAAGTCCCCCTGCCTGTAATCAATCATTTTATCCCTTAAAACTCATCTTTGATCACTAAAATATTTAAATATATTTAATATATTCATGCCTTAAAGGGTTAGTTCACCCAAAAATGACAATTCTGTCATTAATTACCCATCCTCATGTTGTTCCAAACCGTAAGACCTTCGTTCATCTTCAGAACACAAATGAAGATATTTTTGATGACATCCGAGAGCTCTCTGACCCCTCCATAGACAGCAATTTAATTAACACTTTCAAGGCCCAGAAAAGCAGTAAAAACAGTCCATGTGACTACAGTGGTTCAACCTTAATTTTATGAAGCGACGAGAATACTTTTAGTGTGCAAAAGCAAACAAAAATATTCAACAATTTCGTTCTAGCCTGTGTCAGTCTCCTACGCAGTTTACGTTGTAAATAGTGCAGCGCTCTCGAGATCTACGGCAGCCGATGCTGTTCACGTGAGCACCACGACCCATGCGTGTATTTACAACGTAAACTGTGTAAGAGACTGACACAGGCTAGAGCGAAACTGTTGAATAAAGTTTTTTTGCACACAAAAAGCATTCTCGTCGCTTTATAAAATTAGGGTTTAAGCACTGGAGTCACGTGGACTATTTTAACAATGTCTTTACTACCTTTCTTGGACCTGGAAGAGTTAATTAAATTGCTGTATGACAGAATTTTCATTTTTGGGTGAACTAACCCTTTAAAATAGCTTGAATGTAACTCCACACCATTACTTCATTTAGTATACACGGATCAATGAATATGCAAATGATCCCCGCTTCCACTCACTCACGCTCTCAGGGACCCACTCGGCTATCATATTAATTACGTAATGCTAATTAATATGATTAGCCTTTGGCTTGACTACATTATCAAACAGCTAATAATGTGTTGCTAATGTTACACAAACCATGTTCACATTCGGCATCTCAGTCTGCCTTCTAAAAATCAGCATCCTTAGAAACGCTTTGAACAACTTAGAACGTCAGTGAAGAAAGGCATAGTTTATCACATTGTAATATACATCATATACATAATTCACCCGCTATACTGTGCTAAATGTACATGATTTTTCATATCAACAGAAAAATATACTGGTATGGCTTCTCTTCAGACTGCCCTCCCTGCTTAGCAGCACAGTAATGATGATATGCTAAAGCCTGCCCGTACGTTTACGTGATTGGTTACAAGGTAGTTTGTAACGTCAGAAACACCAGCGATTTCAAACCGCGTTTTTGAGACTGTCTTTGGTTCACTGAAGTTTTAAGGAGAAAATATTCAACAATGGTGTTGACTTTATGGATTTGCACGATTTGTCTGAAAGCATATTAAAAACACCACATAGATATAAACAACATTAAAAACTTGATTTTCACCACGGGAGTTTTTAAGCTAAACGAAAATTAGAAATGTTGCATTGGCCTTTACTGTTGGCATTACTGCAGAAGAAAATGTTTGTTAACTGTTTGAAAATGTTTGTTAAGACTTTTTTATTTCATCAACTAAAATGTTATTTTCATCAACTAAACTTGGCTGCCAGTCAAAATGACTCAAATTAAGGACTATTATATGACTACATTTATTTCAAAAGATAAAAACTGACAAAAAAAAGTTAACACTGTATATCACAACTGACTCTGTGCATGAAAATCTGGAAATTGGTGTATCCCGCTGGTGCTTGTTTCTAGTAACGAGCTGTCATCAGGTTTTTATTAAGTGAAATGTGTTTACTGCATAGTGTAAGGCAGCACAGGCAAATCTAATGATGAATCACTGATCAAAACAAATGCTACATTTGTCTGTGCCAGCTGGACAAAGATAGAGATAATTCTTTCACAGCTGCTATAACTCCTATAGACGCCTCCACCTTACTCTTCTGGGTCTCAGTAGATTACATTCCTGCGCAGAACCAATAATGTAAGTTAAGTAAGATAATATTTGGTGTGTCTAGATGGGAATAAACTCTTTATGGTCATAGGCTCTACTTTTTCTTTCAGTGCTTTCAAGTTTCAGATTCTATTTATTGTCCTTGTATTTTATTCTATAAACAGCCTCAATGAGGTTTTGACCTTCACAAATCCTCTTTCCTGATATAAGTGTTCCTGTTAAAAATATTGTAATGTAGTAGCCCTCAAAAGATATGAAAATGCTATTTAGGTGCTGTCTCACAGGAGTTCCAATTACAACTTTTTCGAAGCATAAATATTTGTACTGTATATCTCCAACACTTATTCAGATCTAAACTATACTGCATGTTTTTGCCCAGCAGGGTTCTCAATGTTCAGTCACAGCCAGTTGGTGCTGCTATGCAGTAAGACTGACTCAGCGTTTAGAGTAAACCCCCTCCTACCACCACAACCCCTCTTTATCTCTCTCTCTGTCTCTCTCTCTCTCTCTTCCTACTTAATCACCCCACAATCTCTCTAGAAACAATCTTTTAACCCCTCCTCTGCTGGATATTAGTGGACAACAGTAATATAGAAAGTCCCATAGAGCTGTTAATAATGGGTCAACTTTAAAAACTTGGCAGGAATCTGGCACAACATTCAAGTTGTGTAAATCCAAAAATATTCTGATTTAGAGTTTTATGCCACGTCACTAATTTTTCATATGTGGAAAGGGCGTTCACTCTAAGCATGTTTCCTTCCACACATTTTTATGAAAATTTTAGGATTTCGCATAAAAAATAATGGATGGAAACCCTTAGCCTGGCTCCGCCTTCCTACGTACTTCCGCTCAATTTGGGATTGCGGTATATTCTCTGGTTTTCTCCGGTCAAATTTTAACCAAAATCCAATCAGCGAACAGAGGGAGTGGCTGAGAATGATGACATTGATGTTGTGCGCTAGTTTGAGATGACATACGTCATGACCAAACGTTAGCGATTGGTTATGGCAGGTCCAGAGAGGCTCTGGGCAGATCCAATAGTTTTCCGCCTTCAAGGAAGTTAACGCTTGTCAATGGAGAGAGGCCAGACTCTCTGTACAAATGAAATGTACGAGAGTCTGGTAGGACCAGCCTAGGAAACCCCAAGATGAGAATAAAAATGCATACGTTCACACTCAAATGAGGTGGATAAAAGTTATAATCAAAAATAAGCACATTCCCCAAATAAATCCCTATAAATTAACCTCAAAGTCTATCACAGTTTCGCTGCTCATATGGATAAAGTTGAGCTCTGCTGTTTTTAATGTCTTTGGAAATCCCCAACTCTTAAGGCTGATTTATACTTCTACATCAAAACTATGCCATAGCTATGTAACAATGTGTCAATTCTACACAGACTGCAAGCGCTGTGATTGGTCTAGTAGAACCCTTCCCTCAGGTCAAAAAAAAAAATATTCTGTGATAACGTTGCATTTCCTCATTATAATTTCATTATAAATGATCTGTTCTTCAATATTCAACAACTCAAGCTACAACAAAAGTCACTGGCTGCATCTGAAAACCTAGGCAGCTGACTTCTTGCCTCGCTGCCTTATCAGGCAATGATTTGTAAAGAGTAAGCGCACTAAGGAACTTCACAAAACTGATTTCGGACAGACTTTGGAGGCAGCGTAACAGTTTAATGATCTGCAGCAAAATAAAGCGAGCTTTGGTGAGAACTAAACAAATATTTAATTACTACATTAGTAATTTCTCTGTAGAAATGACATCAGAAGTGGAAAATGTTGGTTAAAAACCAAAAACCAAAAAACAGCAACTGCAACTTTCAGACGCCATCTTTCTTTTTCTAGCTCAACTGTCACAGAATGGAACGCACAGGATTGTGGGATATCAAAGGCAGCAAAGGATACATCTATGCTGCCTTCAAAAATCGATTAGATGAAGGTCTCTCAGGAGGCAGGAAGTGAAGCTAACATTGGATTTGGACTTGCCTTGATGCCTTCCTAGCTTGAAATGTTTCCTACAAAGGCAGCATTTCCCAGTTTTCGGACAATAGCCACTGTCTATTTGCCGCCATCACTGCATACACAACAAGTTGCTGCTTCTTCAGCTTTTGCCTTGATACTGTGAGTTACACCATTAACATGCTCATGGACACTGCCAACTAGCAGTCTGCAAGTATATTGCACATCACAGACAACAACGCAGAAGTATAAATGGAAACCAACGCGTAGCCTATGGCGTAGGTCAGACACAGAGGTATAAATCAGCCTTTATTGAAAACTAATGGCTTTCAAAACTCTTTGTCGCTGCATATTGTAAGGTGTTCATCAGGTACGTTTGTCCAAATAATGCGTAACACCACTAACCTGCAAAGTTCCGTGTGAAAACTAAAGTGACCAGCAGAATAGGGATGATGACGGTTCCTATGGTGACAACCCGGTCAAAGGGCAACTCTAGTTTGAGTTGCACCATGAGACCGGCAAGTACCCCGCCTTTCTCATCCTGTGAGGAACCTGGCAGGATCAACTCCTTCAGCTTCTCACCCGCAAGCAGAGCCGTGGCCATGTCCAAGTTCTGCTCGAAGATGTTCTGCATTCGGTCCCAGCAGCCTGCTCGCCACTAATCTCACAACACTCCTGATGGGAAATGAAGCTCCTCCTCCTAACCCGTCAGCCAATGGATTGGCTGAGGGCTTTTCCCTGCAACAATATAATGAGTAATATGTAAAGAGGTGTTGACTTGAAGGATGAAAGTGGATCTTCTAAGAGTCACAAAGGAAGCTTAGTGATCAGCCTGAGTTGATGGGTTATTGATGACGGATCTTGTCAGAGGTAGATTGAAGAGATTAGCTGATTTGTTGTTGTCGCTTATATTGACAGCTAGGATGAATTTGTCATCCTATTTATTCCATTCTGCAAAAGCCTGTAAATGAACAAGAGAGCTCATTCAGAAGCACAGTTAACATATACAGATTAAAGGGACAGTTCACCCAAAAATGGAAATTGTCCTAAATTTACTCACCCTCATGTTGTTCCAAACCTGTATGAGTTTCTTTCTTCTGCTGAACACAAAAGAAGATATTTTAAAGAATGCTGGTAACCAGACAGTTGACGGTAGACATTGACTTCCATTTTTCCTACTACTGAAGTCAATGTCAAACGTACAGGTTTGAAACAACTTAAGGTTTTTGGGTGAACTATCCCTTTAACAAGGAAAAACAAAGCTCCTAAACCAAAATTAAAAATACATTTAAAATAAAGAATTTTAATTAAAATTGTATTCATGATGTTGGCGATAACATGGTATCTATAACCATAAAAGTAGATTGCATTTGCACGTTCTCTATGAAAGTGCATATTCCTTTAATTCAGTAACCACTGGAGTGTGTCCCTCCGCAGAGTCCTTTGAGAGCATGTACTAGTGACAAGGACAAAATGACACAAGGACATCCCTACTAAAGGCTTAATCATTCAAGACAGTCCAGATTAGAGCACAAGATGCTCTGTTGGTCTTAAACTCACTGTTAAGTTTTATTGCATACTTCTGAACTACAGATGGAATCTTGATATGTTGCAGCGTGTCTTTGCCCATGGTATAATAAAAACACACACATTTTTAAAATCAATATATCTCGCTTTGAGCTCAAGAAATCAATAAGGAACAGCTTTCTAACAAATGAAAATAACAACAAAAAACAGCAGGAACGCCAAGTTTGTAACTTGTTAACTTAAATACATTTTTTTATAATATATATAAATACGGGATTTTATTTTTTTCAAATGAATGCATTAAACATCTATGTTAATCTAAAAATGTAAACTTACTAAACAATGTCTTAATAGTCAGAGCTGTGGCATAGAGGGTAGTGCAATGCTCCCGACATAAATAGCTATTGTGTTTGATTTATTTATACAAAAATATAATAATATTAATATAGATGTTTATTAACATCTAATAAATGCAAAAAGTAAAAAATGTAACAAAGGCCTAAATGTCCAATAAAAATGTCTAAATATGCAGAAATGGTTTAAAATAAATATTCAACCCATAAAATAAGATTCAAGAGTTGTATTTGTCACATACACAGTTATATACAGAATATACAACCGGCAGTGAAATGTAAAATCACTACATTATCATATACGAACAAATAAATACATGTTCGTATTAAATGCAAGATTAGATACTGTATTTCATGGTATGAACTGTAATATTCCGTATCCTCTCTTGTATGTGTTACTTTGGCCTAGTTATAGACAATTTAGTTCCTCTATGAGACACTTGAGAGGAAAAAGATGAAAAAACTCCTTTTCACAGCAGGTTTGATAAAACTCAAGGAAGTTGATAGTAATTAGTAATGTGTCATGCAAACTTAAAGAAGCATGAAGTAAGTAGTAGGCAATCTTTAAACATAACACAGCCGCAGATATAGGCTAATCTAGTTTTATCGACCATGTAACGACACTGCCCGACATATTGACATTCTGACTGTGTTTAGGTGCATTAAAGGTCATGCGGTGCACATCACTTACGCTCAGTCGAGGAGCTGTCCATCACCGGATCATCAGGCTATCCGGCATCATCACTGGTTAGAAAGACATATAGCGGCTTAAGACATAGAATACATGACACTACATACGGCATGAGTGAAAGAGAGACGGAGAAGACTAGGCTGCATTTACTCTCATCGTCATGATGTCACATACCTGTCAGATTACTCGAATATGAGGAACACGCAGAGTCCGAATCCCGTGCTCAAATCAACAACACCAGGACAGATCTCTTCACAACGACCACCAGATCTCCAAAAAACAGTGAACGCGGATGCTGTGACTTGTGCTTTATTGTTGAGCATCCCCGGCGTCTGTAGAGTTAATCTGCAGTGCGGGCTAGCCGCTTCGGCGTGTATCCGGGCACACACACCGGTTTGTTCCGCCTCTCGCCATCCCTATCATCCTCCCCTGACAAACCTCACACACTTCTCCAGTTTACACGATCATCTTCACACATACCTTCAGTTAATATTGTCATTGTTTTGTCTTACACAAGACTATATCGTTAGCAGGCTACGAGTGTGTGGAAACGCGTACGATAAAATAGGCTTAACCAAAAGACGACAGAAACCATAACGATACGTATTATTAGCATATGTAACAGGCCTATAATATGTAATATAATACATAATCAACTTTTCCTGTATAATCTACTGCTGTCATGTTGCTGTGCATAAAAAATATATATTTTGAATATTTATGGGGCAAAAATTTGTAAAAAAAAAATAAAAATAAAAAAAAATAAAGAAAGAAAGAAAGAAATTAAGTAGCCTAAAAGAAATTTGTTTAAAAGCATGCAAATATAAAAAGGCAGCTATAGTGCCATTTTACCTCATACTTGTGTTCCCATACATAAAATACTTTTGATATACTATATTTACATAAGTATAAGTATAGTTATGTAGTGTTTATTAATCGCTTATGGTATATGATAACATCTGAATTATATTATATATATATATATATATATATATATATATATATATATATATATATATATATATATATATATATACACATACACTCACCTAAAGGATTATTAGGAACACCTGTTCAATTTCTCATTAATGCAATTATCTAATCAACCAATCACATGGCAGTTGCTTCAATGCATTTAGGGTGTGGTCCTGGTCAAGACAATCTCCTGAACTCCAAACTGAATGTCAGAATGGGAAAGAAAGGTGATTTAAGCAATTTTGAGTGTGGCATGGTTGTTGGTGCCAGACAGGGCGGTCTGAGCATTTCACAATCTGCTCAGTTACTGGGATTTTCACGCACAACCATTTCTAGGGTTTACAATGAATGGTGTGAAAAGGGAAAAACATCCAGTATGCGGCAGTCCTGTGGGCGAAAATGCCTTGTTGATGCCAGAGGTCAGAGGAGAATGGGCCGACTGATTAAAGCTGATAGAAGAGCAACTTTGACTGAAATAACCACTCGTTACAACCGAGGTATGCAGCAAAGCATTTGTGAAGCCACAACACGCACAACCTTGAGGCGGATGGGCTACAACAGCAGAAGACCCCACCGGGTACCACTCACATATATATATATACACTCACCTAAAGGATTATTAGGAACACCATACTAATACTGTGTTTGACCCCCTTTCGCCTTCAGAACTGCCTTAATTCTACGTGGCATTGATTCAACCAGGTGCTGAAAGCATTCTTTAGAAATGTTGGCCCATATTGATAGGATAGCATCTTGCAGTTGATGGAGATTTGTGGGATGCACATCCAGGGCACGAAGCTCCCGTTCCACCACATCCCAAAGATGCTCTATTGGGTTGAGATCTGGTGACTGTGGGGGCCATTTTAGTACAGTGAACTCATTGTCATGTTCACTCTATAGGTCAAAAAAGAAGTTTAAACATTTGATATGTCATCTATGTTGTATTCTGAATAGAATACTGAAATTTGAAACTTCCACATCATTGCATTCTGTTTTTATTCACAATTTGTACAGTGTCCCAAATTTTCTGGGGTGAACTATTCTTTAATTGTGTCCAGCCGTGTTCAGTGTTAGTACAGACATCTCTATTTTCTGTATTTATTTAAGACTTGGACTAAAACATGAACAAACATACTGAGCTGTTACGTCACTGGAATCTGGAATAATTAGTATTCACATTTCATATAAACAATCTGAATTTTATTGATCTACAATGACATCACAAGATGCATATATTTATACAAAAATAAAATCTAACAGTAAAAATGTTTGCATGCAGCAAGGTAGTGAACAGCACTATGGTCCATTAAAGTGTGTTAGAATTATTAAATGCATCATATATTAAGTCCCCTACTCTTTCAACATCCAACACATGGGATTTCTAAATAATGCATTACAAGTGCTGTGGATTGTACTTGCATGGTGTGTTCACCATTTATTTGCATATAAACTTGTTCAGTCGTTCACTCATCACATATGATTCTAATTTCAAACTGGTATGGTAGGATATATTCATGATTGTGAAACACAAGTTTTAATGATCTTTACAATGGACTTTCAAAACCCACACCACATTTTGATTCTTGGTTCTTGTACTTATTAAACTGACATTCAATAATATCTTTGACAGACATACACTACTTTTTAAAAGTCTGGGGTCTTTAAGTATGTTTTTTTCAGGAAGTCTTTTATGCTCACCAAAGCTACATTTATTTGATTAAAAATACAGTAAAAATAGTAATATTGTGAAATATTATTACAATTTAAAATAACAGTTTTCAATTTGAATATATTTTAAAATATAATTTATTCCTGTGATGGCAAAGCTGAATTTTCAGCAGCCATTTCTCTAGTCTTATTAACAGATTATCCTTCAGAAATCATTCAAATATGTTGATTTGTTGCTCAAGAAACATCTACCATTGTTATCGATGTTGAAAACACTTGTGCTGCTTAATATTTAATATTTCTTCGATGAATAAGATGTTTGAAATAACAATGTAGAAGTCTTTGCTGTTACTTTTGACCAATTGAAAGCATCTCTGCTAAATAAAAGTATCAATTTCATTTAAAAAAATAAAATAAAATCTCACTTTAAAATCTTAACCCCAAACTTTTGAACTGTAGTGTATGGCTCATAAATATGACGGATCAGCTGACAGTTATGACAGAACTCTAAAGCTGAGTCTGAAATCTAATACTTCCCTACTATATAGTATGCGAAAACAGTACACCAACAGAGTAGTATGTCCAAATTCATAGTATTCAAAAAACAGTAGGCGAAAAGTACCCGGATGATCTACTACTTCCGGCGGGATAATACTTCTGACGTGTGCATACGATGGACACTTTACTATCCCGTGAGGCCACGGGAGAGGATTTATGAATGGAGGTGAAGGGACGCAACTGATGCTTGTAGGTCATGTGATAATGACAACATGTATTCATACTACACACATTCATACTATAGGGAACATCATTTTTAACGGTCGCAAAGTAAGTTCAAATTCAAATGTAGTACCTACTCACATAGTATGCGATTTCGGACACAGAGTAAGTTTCATAGCCCAAAAAGTGATGCTTCTCTTCCAAACGACATTCTCATCCTCCATATTTCTATATTCACTTTCTTTCTCTGTCCCTGTTGCCTGTATCTTTGGTCACTGGGCCATTTGGACCACCACTGCTTTCCAGGCCTTTTCTTTGTCAAAATCCCTTAGTGTGCCATTTGACGTCTGTTGCTGTAAAAAAAGAACGAGATGGTGGAAAAGAAATGGCCCAACAACCACCTTGAGATCGTCCTTTGTTAATCACAACATCATAGAATCAAAGGAGCCATTCCAATGTGATTGTGTTTCATGCTACATTTGGCACCGTACAGTACAGTTTTCCTTTATTAATTTCTCTTTGCTAACATCATCTGCACAGTCTAGTCACATACAACAGACACAGTAAAACACATTTCCTGTACTCTTAAATTGACCTGTCAGTCATTGTATAGAGTGTGTGTTTGTGTGTTTACCTCACAGTTCTTTTTGTGTAGCGTGCCCCATTCAGTGCCTCCCATGCGGAGCTGGCTCTTGTAGGAAGCGCATTTTATTACGGTGGCTAACGTCAGCACCGCCTGCACCAGCAGCAGTCCCATCAGAACAAGCAGCAGTATGTCATACGTCTGCTGCAAGCACAACATACATTCACAAACTTAACACGCTTCAAACAACCTTCAAGGTGGGTATGAAGGTGAAAATATGAATTCATATTTTAAAGGGATAGTTCACCCAGTCAAAACCTGTGTGCTTTCTTCTGAACTGATTCAGCAATGTTGTTATTGTTAACTAAAACTATTAAAAATATTTTCTCCATATAGTGGACTTCAATAGGGTACAATGGGTTGAAGGTCCAAATTCCAATTTTGAATGTTTTAAAAAGTTTTGATGCAGCTTCAAAGGGCTCGACACGATCCTGGCCAAGGAATAAGGTTCTTATCTAATGCAACGATCAGTCATTTTCTAAAAAATGTATATACTTTTTAACCACAAAGGTTTGTCTTGCGCTGCTCTGCAATGCGCCATGTATTACGTAATCATGTCAGAAAGGTCACGCGTGACGTAGGCAGAAGTACCACGGTTGGGAGCAAAAAACTCCATCTCATTTTCTCCTCCAACTTCAAAATCGTCCAACATCATTGTTTTACCTTTTTTGTGAAGGGCGTTTGACTTAGTCTTTGCGTTTGCTTTGTAAACACTTGCTTGGTACTTTCACCTACCTTTCCAAAATTTCCTTTTCCAAATTTTTTTTGTTGAAAATGATCGATCACTTTGTTAGATAAGACCGTTATTCCTCGGCTGGGATCGCGTAGAGCGATTTGAAGCTGCATTGAAACTGGTCCTTCAACTTGTCGTACCCCATTGAAGTCCACTATATGGAGAAAAATCCTGGAATGTTTTCCTCAAAAACAGGACATTTTAATTCTGAAGTGAACTACTGCTAAAATAAAACTAAATGCTAAACAGAAATATAAAACAATGACACAAAAAAAAAAGTTTCTACAAAAGCTTTCAATTAAAATACTGTTTGGTCACAAAACACGTCAGAATCAATGATGTTGGATAATGTCATTGATATCCAATCTGATTTGACTACTGCAGCACAGAGCAAGATTTTCAATATTCATCTTAAAAATCTGTGTAAATGTACACTGAATGGACTAAGTTTACATGCTTTTTGGTGTTTTTGTTCTGTTCTGTTTTTTTGTTGTTGTTGTTTTTTGCAGATATGCTCACTATGACCGGTCATATGGAAAAGTATGCTTTTCCAAAGAAGAATAACTTCATATTGGGTTTGGAGAAAAAGAGGGCAGTGTTATTTTAGTATTATTTATATACTATTATAGCATTTATTATTATTTTGAATTAGCTTTTATTTTTAAATTCTAAGTTTTAATTTTAATTTGAGTTTTATTCATTTTGTTTTGTGCTTTTGTCATTTCTATTCATTTTTCTTTTTAATTCTCTAACTAATGTTCATTTCAGTTTTAGGTTTATTAATTTTAGTACTTCAGTGTGAACATTTATTTCAATTAGCTGCCAAGAAAAGATTCTAATTTTCATTTAAGCTTTCAAATTTATATTTAATTTTATTTCAGCTTTATTTCAATTAACAAAATGAATTTTTAAAGGGTTAGTTCACCCAAACAATGAAATTTCTGTAATTAATTTCTCGCCCTCATGTCATTCCAAACTGTAAGACCTTCGTTCATCTTCTGAGCACAAATGAAGATATTCTTGATTAAATCCGAGAGCTCTCTGACCCCTCCATTAACAGCAATTTAATTAACACTTTCAGGTCCCAGAAAGATAGGAAAGACACTGTTAAAATCATCCATGTGACTCCAGTGGTTCAACCTTAATGTTATGAAGTGACGAAAATACTTTTTGTGCGCAAAAACAAACAAAAATAACGACTTTATTCAACAATTTCTTCACGTCTGTGTCAGTCTCCTAAGCTGTTGACGTAGTAAATACAGTGCAGTGCTTCCAAGTTACGTCAGAGCTACGCCAGCATGCGTGCGATGCTGGCGCAGGAGCTGAACAACGTAAACTGCGTAGGAGACTGACGCGGACGTGAAGAAATTGAATTGTTAGTTTTTTGCGTACAAAAAGTACTCTCGTCGCTTCATAAAATTAGGGTTGAACCACTGTAGTCAAATGGACTATTTTAATGTTTTAATGTTGTATGTTTTTACTACCTTTCTGGACCTTGAAAGTGTTAATTAAATAGCTGTCTATGGAGGGGTCAGAGATCTCTTACGGTTTGGGAACGACATGAGGATGAGTAATTAATGATAGAATTTTCATTTTTGGGTGAACTAACCCTTTAATATTTTTAGTTAACAATAACAACAGCATGAGGGTGAGTAAATAATTAAAATTTTGGGTGAGTTATCCCTTTAAGGGATCAAAAAGGTCAAAATCTGACATAATGGAACTAATTTGATTTGATTTGGTTTGGTGCACAGAAATGACTCACCTTGACTAATGTCACTTCATGCAGAAAGATGTCAATAAAATTAATCACACTGCTGGACAAGAATCCAGTAGCTGAGAAAAGCAGTGGTGATGTCACACTACTTATAGCAATTAGCATCTCCACCTACAGCAGTGGAAAGAAAAAGAAAAAAAAAAAACAAGGAGAGAGACCGTCCTTAGAGAAAAATCACTCTACAGAAAAAGCATACAGATAGCTAAATGAATGAGAATAGCGACTGTCCTTTAGGGACTCTCGAATGCATTGCTTTATTGCTGGAGAGACCCTGATGGTGACTCACCAGACTCTTGCTGGGGTATTCTGCCACCACATGGCTGGCAATGGCACTGGGGAAACACTGCAGAGGTATCACACACATAAACAACCATCAGGAACCGAAAGGAATAATTTATAATCTGAATTGGACTAATATTTTATATAATAAGATGAACTCACAGCTACCAGAATCCAGAAGAAAGTGACAGAAAGGTATGGCTCTGGGAGGAGAGCACCCAAATTGAGAGCAATAATTCCTCCGAATACAGCGGAGATGCCCACTATAACCTCAATTACCTGCACCAGAGAAAGAGCAGCAGATCTACAGTGTAGTTTGTGCTGATATACAGTGGATACACATATGATCTCATTTGTAGGCAACTCACGGCGCAAGCCTTGAGAAGACGAGTGGGGAACGAAGCTGGGGTCACCACCACAGGGCCATCAGACACTGGCTGGAGGAAAGAGATGGATGATAGCAATGAGGAAAAGAAAAAGAGCAGAGAGACATGAGCACATATAAAATGCAAATCACATAAGCTAGAGACAAATACAGTAAGTCACATGGTGTCACATGCAGTATATCACATGGTGATAATAGCATGGCTGGGATTTAGCATAAAAGGATTTTGCAGTTATTTTGCATTAAGGCAAATTTTACTGCACTCTTTGAAAAGTCTGTAATATATTGTAATATACACTCACCTAAAGGATTATTAGGAACACCTGTTCAATTTCTCATTAATGCAATTATCTAATCAACCAATCACATGGCAGTTGCTTCAATGCATTTAGGGGTGTGGTCCTGGTCAAGACAATCTCCTGAACTCCAAACTGAATGTCAGAATGGGAAAGAAAGGTGATTTAAGCAATTTTGAGCATGGCATGGTTGTTGGTGCCAGACGGGCCGGTCTGAGTATTTCACAATCTGCTCAGTTACTGGGATTTTCACGCACAACCATTTCTAGGGTTTACAAAGAATGGTGTGAAAACGGAAAAACATCCA
Organism: Paracanthobrama guichenoti; assembly: GCA_018749465.1. Taxonomy (NCBI): domain Eukaryota; kingdom Metazoa; phylum Chordata; class Actinopteri; order Cypriniformes; family Gobionidae; genus Paracanthobrama; species Paracanthobrama guichenoti. Next base: position 13,372,527 of record CM031960.1, on the reverse strand, counting down.
GTGTGCGGCAGTCCTGTGGGCGAAAATGCCTTGTTGATGCTAGAGGTCAGAGGAGAATGGGCCGACTGATTCAAGCTGATAGAAGAGCAACTTTGACTGAAATAACCACTCATTACAACCGAGGTATGCAGCAAAGCATTTGTGAAGCCACAACACGCACAACCTTGAGGCAGATGGGCTACAACAGCAGAAGACCCCACCGGGTACCACTCATCTCCACTACAAATAGGAAAAAGAGGCTACAATTTGCACAAGCTCACCAAAATTGGACAGTTGAAGACTGGAAAAATGTTGCCTGGTCTGATGAGTCTCGATTTCTGTTGAGACATTCAGATGGTAGAGTCAGAATTTGGCATAAACAGAATGAGAACATGGATCCATCATGCCTTGTTACCACTGTGCAGGCTGGTGGTGTAATGGTGTGGGGGATGTTTTCTTGGCACACTTTAGGCCCCTTAGTGCCAATTGGGCATCGTTTAAATGCCATGGCCTACCTGATTATTGTTTCTGACCATGTCCATCCCTTTATGACCACCATGTACCCATTCTCTGATGGCTACTTCCAGCCGGATAATGCACCATGTCACAAAGCTCGAATCATTTCAAATTGGTTTCTTGAACATGACAATGAGTTCACTGTAGTAAAATGGCCCCCACAGTCACCAGATCTCAACCCAATAGAGCATCTTTGGGATGTGGTGGAACGGGAGCTTTGTGCCCTGGATGTGCATCCCACAAATCTCCATCAACTGCAAGATGCTATCCTATCAATATGGGCCAACATTTCTAAAGAATGCTTTCAGCACCTTGTTGAATCAATGCCACGTAGAATTAAGGCAGTTCTGAAGGCGAAAGGGGGTCAAACACAGTATTAGTATGGTGTTCCTAATAATCCTTTAGGGTGAATGTATTGAGTTTCACAGGTGTTATACCAGTATTTTATAATGGGGCAGTCATGGCCTAATGGTTAAAAAGTCTGACTGGTAACCTGAAGGTTATGGGTTTGATTCTCAATACCAGCAGGAAATGACTAAGGTGCCCTTGAACACCTAACCCCTATTCGCTCCCTGGGTGCCACAGCAAAACTGCCCACTGCTCCGTGTGTGTGTTCTCCTAATTTGTGTGCACTAATTTGGATGGGTTAAATGCAGAGGATAATGGATAATGTTCAGAGTCAGAAAATTAAATAATTTGAATTATTAATTAATATAAATTCATAATAAATTAAATCATCTTAGAAATCTCAATTTCCACTAATAATGAAATCTATCTATCTATTCTCTGATTGATTACACAATTTGCGTAAACACAGGCTAAAATTTTTGTAATAGCGATACTAGGGGCGCAACAATACCCTCATGTCACGATTCAATACATACTACGATACTGAACTCACGATACAATATTATTGCGATACTCCAAGATATGGTAAAAGGTTAACAAAGTATGTACTGTTGATTAAAATGTTAAATTTGTATTACATTGCTGGTTGAAATGAATAGGCTTGGATTTGGTGCTGGTAATGCACAGGACAGTGGTGACACCAGAATAAAAATATTAATGATTCTGAAGCTGAAAATACAGAATTATTTTAGACGAATATGCTTTGCACTCTGTCACTGACTAGATGTATTGAAAATAATGCAGGTCACTTTTTACTGGTAACATAAGACATTTGGCATTATCAGGACCCACAAATATTCCCCCATTGCATTATTATACATTATATTTAACATTATATATAGAAGTTTAATGTAGTACTGACACTAAAACTCTGTCATTTTCATTTTGGGTGAACTATACACAATACAGATTGTCACTATCCATGATACATAATGTTGCAATTTAGTATTGCGATATATTGTGACACGAAATATTGTTACACCTCTAGTCGCTACACATAAATGGTCAGGAATACATTATACACACCTTGCCGTGACTGCAACAGTCCTCCGCTGAGCGAGCTGATAGGATAACAGTACTAGCCGTGAGCACTTCCAGCAGAATAAGCAGGAGCAGGTTAAAGTTAATCTTTAGGATGACAGATAGCAGTAACTGTTTTAATTGTATATATTTTTACATGAACACCATAGAGCACTGTAACAAATGTAAACCTGCAGTTTATTTTAAGTTTATTTCTACCAAATCCTGTAAAATGACAGTTTTGCCATTTCCATATTATAAAATATACTAGACTTGAGCAAAACCATTTAATTTAGATTACCACATGAAGCACTCATTTTTTTAGGTTACCTGACAAACATTTTAGGGGTATTAGAGTTGTGATGTTCTCACATTGATGGCTGACGGACTAATGGCGAGTTTACATCCGAACCACACCAGACACGTAGTTGTCACAGCAAAGGAGGACACGTAGACCATTTGAAAGTCTGAGACCTGTAAACATAATATAGGTTAAACACTGCATTTGTAAAAAAGTAGTATTTATCCGCCCTAAAACAAACTAACTCAAAACTCAATTAGGGTGATTATACAGAATACGCCATGATTTATAGTCATATGAATCGAAAACTTGGTTGATGAACAGTGTTCATCAATCAATGGAGAATGAATGTAATAAATATTATAATGTTGTTTTGTATTTGTCACGGCTTGCTGTGAAGTTTAAATCTCAAGGAAGATGCATGATGCAGATTGATGAAAGAATGAGAGGCCTACTTTTAATAAACTCTAACAACTAGAAAGACAACAAAACAAACCATAACCTTTACCGCAATAGAGAACTGAGGGAACAGAGGGCTTTGAGGAAGGTAATCAAAAGAACAATTAAGGGCTATGAAAACAAATGAGAACTCAGGCAATGACAATGACACTAAAGACGGTGATTGTGACAATAGGCTATTATTTTGTAAACACATAAAATGTCATGCAGGTGTCCATGCAGTGGTTTAGGGTACGCTTACACAACAAATATGTACTAGAAAAAGTTTTTCCTTTTCATTTTTTGTGTACAGACATTGTCAAAACAATCTCCATTCACACAGATCAGTGAAAACAACTAAAAACTATGTATTATGATGACAGGTCAGTAGTAGAATGAAAATTTGCATGTGTGTGACGTCTCCGTTTTCACAAATTCACATTTTTGTAGTTTTAATGGACAATAACAGTATTGTTTTCAAAAACTTGCACTTTGAACCTTTTTTTTCAATCTTTTAAGATTGAACATTGGTCTGGGGAGTCTGCTCTGTATTTTTACTGCACAAGAGGTGTGATCAACAAGCATAATTCAAATGACTCTGTACGCAATTGGATAGACCTTCAACCAATCAGACCACAAGAGGCGTGATCAATGAGCATTATTCAAATGACTCTGTACGCAATTGGATAGTCCTTCAACCAATCAGACCACAAGAGGCGTGATCAACGAGCATTATTCAAATGACTCTGTACGCAATTGGATAGTCCTTCAACCAATCAGACCACAAGAGGCGTGATCAACAGGCATCGATCCATCCTTCTCTATCCGTCATTGTGTTAAATCAATAGCGCGCCAGGTGGATAATCTAGTCTGTGATTGGTTCCCGCAAAAGTGTGACAGAAGCAGGATAAATGAATGTACAGGTATCAAATCGCCGGCAGATCAGGCTGGGTTTACCCAGTCTACCCCCAAAACGCAGTTGTCGTGTAAATGAATGGCCAAAACGCATACAAAGTTTTTAGTTGAAAAACCACAGTTTTTATTGGGTGAACTGATACTTTTCGCATTACAGTACGTAAAACAATTATATGTAATAGATTCTCTCCATCATTGAACAAGACGGAGTTGATTTTTTTGTATTATTTACTTATTTACTGAATATCCACTTACTGCAACGTGTCTGTTCTTGGCAATAGCAAAGCTCACCACTGCAGCTGGAATACTCTACAAGCCAGAAGCAAAACATATACATCAATGTCAAATTGACCAGTGGGCTAATCCATGAGGATGAAGAAGAGTCACTCACAGATCCAGCAGTACAACGCAAGTAGTCCATTGCAGCTGGGAACACATTACCCATATAGAGAGAGAAAGCTGCCGCTATCAGCAAGCTGCTCTGGGGGGTCAGATACAGATGAATTTGAGACAATCAGTGTGTTAAGTCTCTTAGCCACAGGAGTGAAAGTCTGCTGAGCCAAAGCTCTTACCCCTATAACAACGCTGTACAGCCAGATTCTGTAGCTAAAGCAGGGATGTAATGGCCCAGGCTGCTCCAGCTGCAGGTCACTGGCCCTGACATCCACCGTGTAGCTGTCTCTTTCCAACCTCTCCCGCTCCAGATGCCGACTTAGCGTCCCTACCCCATTGTTCCGCTCCAGGGTGGACATCTGGGCGTAGCTGAAAACTTCCTGGGCTGATGCCTCGTCTCGTTGCATCCTGATATCCATGACCCCTAGAGAACCAATGCATATAAATCACCTATATTGACTAGGAGAGAAAAAATGCAGTGTGCAAACCTTTACAGAAGAAGGTAAAGCACATGGCTTACATACTATTGACAGATTGTCATGTGATCCTTTTAATGACGCTTAAACTTACCTTATCCCTATTGCCTTTAAATGGCATTCAACTCATGACACTTTTTACTTTTCTAAGTGTCAACCAATCACAAACCAACCTACAAACCTGAAGCATTAAACGTGTAGGGTCATACAGTTGCAAGAAAAAGTATGTGAACTGCTTGCAGAATATGTGAATTTTAACTAAATAAGAGAGCTCATACAAAATGCATGTTATTTTTTATTTAGTGCTATCCTGAATAAGATATTTTACATATTTTGTTTTTTAACATATAGTCCACAAGACAAAAAAATAAATAAATAAATAAACAGCGTAATTTATTCAAATGACCCCATTCATTTTCCAGCATCTTTTGCATATTTGAACCCTCTCCAGCAATGACTGTATGATTTTAAGATCCATCTTTTCACACTGAGGGCAATTGAGGCACTCAAATACAACTATTAAAAAGGTTCAAACATTGAAAGCACTGATGCTCCAGAAGGAAACATGATGCATTAAGAGCCATTAATTCAAAACTTATTGAATTTGAAGATCAAGGTAAATTGTACTTAAGTTGTCTTCCGGGAAACATGTAAGTATCTTCTGTTGCTTCTGAAGGGCAGTACTAAAAAAAAATATTTTTTTAATATATATATATATATATATATATATATATATATATATATATATATATATATATATATATATATATATTTATACAAAATAAGAAAAATAAGAAACATTTGGACCTCTTCATCCTGTTCAAAAGTTTTCACCCCCTGGCTCTTAATGTGTTGTTTCCTTCTGGAGTTGTTTGAGTGCCTCAATAGTCCTCAGTGTGAAGAGATGGTTCTCAAAATCGGAGAGGGTTCAAATATGCAAAAGTTGCTGGAAAACTGAAGAGTTTGCAGGACCTGGAGGATTTTTCTGAAGAACATTGGGAAGTTTAACTGCTCATGACAAACAAGGGACTCAGGAACAACCATCACAAAACACAAAAACAGCCGTGGATCATCCAGGGAACGACTCAGTATTGAGAATCAATGGTTCATAAACTTTTGAATGGGGTCATTTGAATAAATTCAGATTTTTTTTTGTCTTGTGGACTATATGTAAAAAAAAAATTATGTAAAATATCTTATTCAGGACAGTACTAAATAAAAAATAACGCATTTTGTATGATCTGTATGATTTATTTTGTTAAAATTATTCACATTTTCACAGATTCTGCAAGCGGTTCACATACTTTTTCTTGCAACTGTATTGGATTGCATTCCTGTAGCTAGCAACACCAAGATCATGGATTTGGTTGAACTCTGTATATCAGAATAGTTAATTTAATAGTTCGTTGTTCAGTATATCTTGAATGCAATGCAAGTCACTTTGGATAAGTGTCTGCCAAATGCATACATTTAAAAATATAGGCTGATATTGGATAATTAATAATAATGGGTATTATGTCTGTAAAAATGTTCAAACATTACCCGACTCATTGTTTGCCATGTTAGGTCTGAGCTAGGAAAAAAGGTTTTCATTTTAATGCTCCAACATGGAACAACTTACAGGAACAATTATAAAAATAGTGAGTATAGCCATGTCGGAAATTGCTTCTGTGATACTTGGCTTATTATAATGTATTCTGTTTTCATTTGTTTGACTTATTTATTTTTATCTTTCCTAATATGTTAATGTTGTTATATCTTTTGCTGTTTTCTTGGTCAGTTCACTCTTGTAAAAGAGGTTTTGTCTCAATGAATTTTATCCTGGTTAAATAAAGATTAGTAACTAACTAACTAACTAATTGTTCATGCTCATTTCCTCCACTTTTATCTTTGCCATCATCTAGCACTCATCTAAAAATAATCTTTAAGATGAGTATGATCTAATAACACTGCTAAATGTATTCTTTATATATATATATATATATATATATATATATATATATATATATATATATATATATATATATATATATAATGTGTGTGTGTAGCAATTAAAACATTAGCATTAAAAAACAGTTAGCATTTTATTTAGACAAAATTGTAAATTTTCCCCTATTATTTTATATTATATTTATAGATATTATATTCTTATATATAGATATAGATATATATATATTTTTAGGTAGTAAAAAAAAAAAAAGTATTTTTTTAGTTTGTTGGATTTTTAAACAGTAAACAATGTAGCCATTTGTACAATTTAACAAATCAAAACCATTGAAATACATGAAAAACCCATTACTATAGCCGGGCTTAAATGAAACTCATCCAGAAATTAATGAATGAATGGATGGATGGATGGATGGATGGATGGATGGATGGATGGATGGATAAACAAATAAATAAATAAACTATTTTAAATGTCAGCCATAACAAATAATAAATAATTATCTGCAAAATGATATTGGTCAGATTTACAATATCATCTCTAGTCATTTTGAACAACGACAAAAAAACTAAACAACTAATGACAATCACACATGGTTAATATTCTCCCAGATTTGAAAAGTGTCAGACTGAACAGATTTACTTTTAGCATCTTGTTTCATTAAATAAATTTACATAAAATTAGACACAGTTGAGAAAACATATGGACCATAAAATTCTGGCTTTATAGTGACATAACCGCAACCCACTGAGTTATACTCTACGTGACCTGCTTTTGAAAAAGCTTTTTTTATTTTATTTTTTACAATTTAGAGACAGCAGGGCCTTGAAGGAGCTCCAAGAACACGCATACTAAAATCACCACTGATAAAATCATCATACAAGACCTATATGAGCTCTGAGTGCTACATTTTACTAATAACTACCAATATCTCCATCTCCGGAGGGGATATTTTTGGTCAACAATAAAGAAATAAAATGCAATCAAACGGCTCCCTCTTGAAAACCCACACGCACAATGAATATAAAGCACTTTCATGGTGTTACGTAAACAGCCACAGGAACACAGAGCAATAAAGAGGATACAGTGCAGGGATAATGCATGAAGGCAATGATTCATAAAAATGTTGAAAACACACCAACCCCTCCCTCAACCTCTGCTCCACAACTTCATTCTGAGCCTCACTTTCTTCCCTCCATTCATTCATCTTATCTCTTCAACCCTCTTTATCTTAATCTCTGCTTCCTACTCACCTGCCTCCAGCTTCAAGACACAGTTTATTTCGGCTTAGCCCACCTGTTCCCCTGTTCCTGAGGAAGTCTAAGGTTTTAGCTGTACTTTATCTTTGTCTTCTTCCTCTCTCCTCCACTCTCTCTCTCTCTGTCCCCTCCACTCCAAGTCAATAAAAAACTTTTGGAATGCTTCAAAGCCTGGAACAGAAAGTTGAGAGTGTTGCCCTGCCAGCCAGTTTTAGCCAGTGAATGCAAATGGAGCGGAGAGATGGGGCTCAGATCAGGGGCTGCTGAGGCCAGAGCCTCTTACTGCTCTGTTCAACTCAATGAGAGAACTCACACATAAATCAACACCCCCTCGCTGCCATACACACAGAGAAAGAATGCACACAACCTAGAACGAGTTTTCCTATGTACACACACAAACAGGCACCCACAATGTTTCTTTTCTTTTTCTCATGCATGTGAGTACATGTAAACTACCAATCAAAACAGTTGTGTATTTTTGTGGAAACTGTGATGCATTGTTTTTAGGATTCTTTTATGAATAGAAAGTTCAAATAGAAATCTTTTGAAACATTATAAATGTCTCTAATGGCACTTTTGATAATTTTTCACTGTAAACCCGAATAAGTTGGCAAAACTCAAAAAAAATAAATAAAATAAATTGTTTGCCTTTTGCAACTGATTGCCTCAATTTTTATTGCCTCAATACATTTTAATTGGTCTGAACTTGAAATATTTGAGTAAGCTAATTCATACATTTAACTTAAAAATATCATGTAATCTCATTTTTTTAGTAGTGGAAACTTGACTAGCTTTAACTAGCTAATTCAATAAATGCCACCTTGCTAATTGGTTACACAATGCTTTGGTAGCATTAGCATAGCATAGCATTTGCCGACTAAAGACAGCAATATATTTAACATATATCTGTTCTCAAACTCCTGCTCCACTCGTCACCATGATGGTAACCCTACAAAAAAAACAACATAACAGAAACTCTTCTAAACTAGCGTAACAAAACATTTAACACTACTAAATATCCCACTTAATGTAAAAAAACAAAAAAAAAACAAAACAATATAACACTAATTTTGGCATTTACGGTCCCTTTTGAGTGTCATGGCAAAAGCATACTGGGAAATACAAATCCCAGGCCAGTTTCGGTTAAATTTAAGTTAGTCTAAATTAAAAGAAACAAGTTCATAAAACTCAGAACAATGAAACAATTAAGATTACTTAAAATGTGTCAGTTTTGAGAACTCAAAAGAAAGTTCTAAATACTCATAAAAGTTCATTTGTTTAATTTGAGTTGGCTCTACTCAAACCAATTCATTATTTTGAGCGTTAGGGTTTACAGTGTACCTTTAATGAAGTACTATTTTTTTTTTTAACCCTAAACATTTGGATGGTAGTGTGTCAGGGTTTCCACAAAAATATGAAGCAGCATAACTGTTTTCAACATTGATAATAATAAATTATTTTAAGCACCAAATCAGCATATTAGAATGATTTCTGTAGGGGTCATATATAAAAACTGAAGTAATGGCTGCTGAAAATTCAGCTCTAAACATAAATGATCATTTAAAATATATTCAAATAGAAAACTCTTCTTTTAAATTCTAATACTATTACAATATTACTGCTTTTACTATATTTTTGACCAAAATAAATGTATCCTTAAGAGCACAAGAGACCTATTTCAAAAACATTAAACAATTGTAATGATCCCAAACTGACCTGTAGTGTATGGCAGAAAACAAGATACGCATACAGTTCTTGTGCATAACAAGTTCAAAGCTGTGCAGTCCTGCACTTCTCTCTTGGCTCCTCCCACTTGTGCCACAAAACAGACCAGAGAATTGGGACGTCCCATTGAGCTTCAGAAGTCTATAACCAGTGGGCTCATAAACAGTATTTTGTCACACATACCTTTGAAGTGATTGAATCCATTCCACTTATTTTGAGAATCATAAATATATTTTGGTTTATAGGTATAAAACTGATAAATAAGAACAGAGTGACCTTCTGTGTACACATTCTCATGGCTGTATTTGTTGCAATGCGACTGTTCAAAAGTGTCCTTGAAAGGCAGTATCCATGGATACCTTTTAAACAGCCCCCTTCCAATGACTGGCCACCACACTTCACTGCCCTCCGAATATGCTCAACAAAAAGATCACACGCTCATGTGGACACGTACACACACACACACACACACACACACACACACACACACACACACACACACACACACACACACACACACACACACACACACACACACACACACCAGAGGCATGGCAAACCACTGAAATCCCTACAGAAGCATTATTGATTCACTGTAACTCAGCTTTCAATAGTCATTTAAGGGGTTTATGAGGCAAGAGAGAGAGTAAAGTTTGTGAGCAGTGGCAAAGAAAAATTTAAATGTTTCTTTTTATTTTCACCTAAATCATAAGTAAAATTTCTCTATAGTGGCCTGATGGGAATGCTTGCACACAATAACGTGGTCCTTTAAAAGTAGGGTAGGCAATTTCGGAGAGGCTAGCAATAGCAAGCTAGCTTTGAAAGCTTTAAGATGCGTTCAACTTGTAAAAAGCAATCATGTCCATGTATAGCTCGTAATTACAACTTGTAAGATTGGAATTGTACGAGAGCTCATATTTACATACTTACATACTCATACTCGTACCGCGTGAACGCTGTGCCACCTGACCGCTGCTGATTCATTTAGGCATTGATAGTGGTGAAATGCATAATCCGATCCAGTCGCAGTTCTCCAGTCAATAGTACAGTGAACCGGTGACAGCAGTTCCCGGACATGAACCGGACTGACAATCATGTATGAAATACTTCTTCACGAAACTTCAAAACCTTTACGAATCTTTTAATTCAAATCAGTGCTTTGAAGCAGATATCAGACTGTCGTTTCAGCACATAAATAAGTTTAAATTCTGTCTGTAAAAGTGTGAGTGCAACAAATGAATAAATTAAGACTGCATTAGGCTGTCTGATACTGGTATTTAATGAAAGGCTACTATAGGCCTATTTTGTAGATTATACCTACTTTAATGGAAACATTGTTCTCGTTGCATTTATTGTGCAAAGTTTCACGCTTTTGTGAAGCAATTGCTTATCTTTTGTGTTTGTTATGATATATCATAATATTCTATTTAAAGGAACACGCCGACTTTTTGAGACTTTCGCTTATTCACTGTATCCCCCAGAGTTATATAAGTCCATACATACCATTTTCATCTCCGTGCGTGCCATAACTCTGTCTGACGCACCCACCGCTAGCCTAGCTTAGCACAAAGACTGGAGGTAAATGGCTCCAGCTAGCCTACTGCTCAATAAGTGACAAAATAACACCAACATTTTCCTGTTTACATGTTGTGATGCGTATAGTTACATCGTGTACTAAGACCGATGGAAAATGAAAAGTTGCGATTTTCTAGGCCGATATGGCTAGGGACTACACTCTCATTCCTGCGTAATAATCAGGGAGCGCAATGATATTATGCAACGCCATTGACATAAATGGAGAACACACTGCATTTATATACTGAAAAATATTCTAATAAAGCTAAATATGCTCTTGTAAATCAAACTAAAAGGCATAATGGAGGGCATCTCTAACTCACAGGTTACCCCTTTCTATATTAGCCAGCAAACTGTCTCATCAGCCCAGACCCCTTACCATTTGGTAACCACTTTCCACATAAAAGGACAATGCTTCCCTTGTCCTTAAATCCCACTTTCTTTTCACTTTTCCAACTCACCATAGCATCCCTTCATGTTTCCCTCCTCCCCTGCCCTTCTCCCTCAATCGCATCTGTTGTGCCTGTAAACATTGTCTGGTTTGCTGAGATTAAGTCTTCTTTAACACAGTACAAACAACTTGAGGGCTGAGTTGCGCTCCTAAGTTACAAAAGCATTCTCATAAATCAAGAGAAATAAATCAACAGTTCTGCCGAATAAGCTAGCAGCATTCAAATTCAGCAAGCAGCATTGCAATTATTAAGCTCAGTGGTTCTCAGCTGGTGAGGCGCTTATGGGTCCAAGCCAGGTCTGTTCTTCTGATCGTGGACATAAGGGGGAAATGCTAAATGCAAAAAATAAAACCAGCCATATAGTCATGCGTGAAATAACAAAATAAACAGTTTTATTACATTTCAAAAGGTAAACTACAGGAGAAAATTCTTTATCTTTGTGACATTTTAATCTTTATTTAATAAATTAAGGTGGCATTTCTTTATTAATTTAATATAATAATTAAATAAATCGCCTTATAGACTTTATGCGCCAGAAAAACAACTTCCGTTTTTGCGGTAGCTCTGGTACGTTCAAGTCATGTCGTAAAGATCGCCACCGCAATGTCGTAAATATGAGTGGGAAGCTCGGGGTTTCACGAGTTGGGGGCGTGCCAGTGAGAAACATGGCAGAATACCAGAATACTTAAGATGTATTTATGGTGCGTTCAAGTCCTCCTGGGAAATTCGTATTTACGAGTTGAGAAGTAGTCTTTACGACGCCAGGTGTGTTCAACTTTTGTAGACGTCAGACGGACCTTCTCTTAATTAACTAGCCTACACAAAAAATACAGCAAGGTTTTTGTACTAATTTATGAAGCCACTGTAAACTTTATCATTACATATTATATTGTTATATTACAATGTCATTATATTTTGTGCAGGGAATTCGCTCATTTTGTAAATAAAAAAGCCTGAGAATGTCACTGCCAATTCCTATAAAATTTGTGGCAATTTCTGTCATGTTTCTCACTGACACGCCCCCACCTCGTAAAGATCAGAAAATCCCGACCTTCCCACTCGAATTTACGACTTTGCATTCAATTCGTAAATACGATCTTATGCTGCCTTCACGTGCTATCGTAATTATCGTAAATACTAGTTTCCTAAAAAATTGGACATGAACGCCCTCGAGCTCGTAATCATGACTTCAGAACTTTGGAAGTAGGAAATTTCCGACAGTACGTGAAGGAAGCATTAAACATCATTAGCAGTGATATTGACAAGCTTTTCTATTTACAGCAAAGTAAGCTAATTGCCTGCACAAAATGATAGTATAATAATAGAACAATATATGTAACGATAAAGTTGACAGTGTCTTCATAAATTAATTAAAAACATAAAAAAAGCAAAGCACGCCTGATGCACATTTCTTTGTTCTTCATTTTCAAGAAGTAGAGTTTAAGAATCTTGCTGTATTTTTTGTAATTAATTAAGTACACTGCCATTTTACTCCAACGTACTTGAACGCACATGCTGTTGTAAACACGACTTCCCACCTCGTAAATTCCCAGTTGGACTTGAATGCAAATGGAAAGAGATGGTAAAGTGGATTTACTTATTGTAAAGTTAACGAAAGTTGTCATGAGCATTGTAATGCTCGAAGCGGATGTCATAACAAATATCAGTAGACCGGAAGATTTTATTCATAATCCGTAAGCTCTTACCTTCATGCCATGGAAATACAAACCGGAAGACAGAACACAAAGAGCACAGCGCTGAAAGGGGGCGGAGCTACATAGGGTTTATTAAATTTCAAAAGTATTTTTTTTTTTTTTAAATCTTTTTGATATTTTACATCTTTATTAATTTAATAAATGAAATGACCATATGTTTATTAATTAAAAATAAAATATATAGGTGTTTTACATTTTATGTATTTTTATTTATGTTGTATAGGATAATTTTTTTTTTTTTTTTTTTTTTTTTTTTTGCAGCAGAGCATCAAACCACTGAAATACAATATTCATTTAGAAACCGAAATGGTTAATATTTCTATTTTGCCTATTTTGTGACATAGATAGTTCTGGTTTTGGGTCACCACGTGATGTCTAATATACAGTAAAATCTGGGTTCTGCAAAATTATGGACTTCCAGCCTATTAAAAAAAAACAACTATAAAATATGACAAGAAATTAGTATTTTGTAGTAATCTTTATAAAGAACACTGATTTAGTCACCGGTGGCTTTACACAAATGTCATTAGAGACACAGCACATCAGAACGTATTGCAGGCACATTCTGAATCAGTCGTTTCAGTCAGGGGATTCACAGCTACAATTCTGCAACTCCATGCTGATAATAATTCATTTTCCCAGACAAAACAGACCCCCGCACACACACACACACACAAGAATGTAAAGTCAATGCAAGACATGACGACAGCAACAAAACCCAAGCATGAAAATACTTACATGCTCATCTACATTTACAACAGTTAACAAGACTTCAAGAACACTTCTATTATACATTATTGTGAGTTCTCGATGGAAGTCTTAAGATGATGACGTTTTATATACATCTACTTACAGCTGGAGATCAACAACTCCATGTGAGAGATTTCGATTGGATATTTACATTGGCAGCCACATTCTCTGCCCACATTTTACACACATGGTGATAATAAGAGCAATATCTGTACAACTGTGAGGCATCATTTCAATGCTCGAAAATACAAATCTAGGAAGCATATTTAGTAACATCTATTATCAGTGCTGACAATGATCGAGTTGTTTTCTTTTCCAGAGGACTAACTCTTTGTACCCCTTAGCCATGATGTCTTGTACTAGAAAGTGGAACCCGCTTGCTGTAGCGATTATAACTATGCCACTTTTTTGGATCATCACATATGCTGCTGTATTTCTTCATTCTGCTTCAATATTACAAGGTTAGTAGAGGTACTGCATCTAACAAAATCATAATCTGTCACAGGTGTTATTAAATTTCGAGACGACGTGTAAAATGGCATTGTTTCCTTTATGGCTGTAACCTAAAACACAGATCAAGTCTGTTGAGAAGAGATCACCACAGTCTTAGATGGAGAACTACGAGTGCATTGCTACTGCCACTGAATGAACACATTTAGACCGCACTGAGTCCTGGAGGAAGTGCACGTGTTGTGATCTCAGCATGCTTCGATGAGGTCTGGACGTTTTAGACGATGGATCCCTTCGATGATGACAGATGAATGGAGCGAATGCGCGTGGCTAGCGTCTTCTCCAGGTCGTGTAACACGTCAGGGCAGCAGTTCTCCACCGGAGTGTTATAGAGCAACTGTTTAAATGGCTCGAGCTCTATGAGAACTGCCATGTTCTTCAGAAAGTAGCCCTCGATGTAGGCCGACAGCTCAGGTGCATCCAGGAACTGAGAGAGAAACAGAAGAAAGAAAATACTAAGAGTGTAAAGAATATTCCATAGACATACCACATGGAAAATTAAATCTGAGAACAACATAAATACACTGCCATTACTTTAGCATGGTTGTAGATCTCCACACAAGTTTCGGTGTTGATGTTCTTGGCGCAGATGATCTCACAGTGTCTCTGTAATGCCTCCAGCTGGAAGAACTTAGATGCAGAGAGGAGCTGGAAGAGAGGGAAGAAGGAGAGAAGTTGAGAATATAAAAATATAAACCTCAATATAAGACAAATTTTATTTACACTCCTATTCAAAAATTTGGGGTCAGCAAGAATGCATTCAATTGATTAAATGTGAGAGTAGACATTTATAATGTTACAAAACATTTATATTTCAAATAAATGTGTTTTAAAATATATATATATATATATATATATATATATATATATATATATATATATATATATATATATATATATTTTTTTATACAACTGTTTTCAACATTAGCCCTATTCGGACGGTAATTGTTTCTCATGTGGAAGTCCGTAAAAATACATTTTCATGCCACCTCAGTGATAAAGTCGTGCATTCTGATGGTGATTTTATTCACGGTGGAGGAGCGAGTTTTGTGATCCTGCGGACCTGGGAACACTGCTCACGTGGTCAGTCGAATGATTGGGTGCGTCTCAATCAGCTCCCTAGTTCAGTAGTCAGGGCACTGATCCGGACACAAGTCAATGGGCTGATTCCCTGATCAGTGCCCTGACTACTGAACTAGGGAGCTGATTGAGACGCACCCATTGTCTGCTGTAAAAATGTCATATGCTTGGAATAATAAGAATAAAATCATATTTAATTTAATAATAGGAAATTATTAATTAATGAATGAATCTCCTGTTTAAAAATAGGAAGATGTCATTTTAAAAATGTGGAAATACAATTAATTACTGCCGTAATAACGGCTCATTTCAAATGTTTACATGTTTTTCTTCTCTTTCTCTTTTGAGCGGTGATGAAAGATTATTCTTATAAATACTTTCCAGCATTTCAGTAATAAAAGTCTAGATGCTTAAAATGCATCCAAATTACAGCGAAGCGCAACGATACGGTGCTCCGCAGTGGTCAAAAATTATGTAAACAGTTAATTTTGAAGTGATCTCTTGTGGATTCGGACGGCAATTCAATTACCACACAACCTTGGTGTTTGTCTAAAAATAGTAGGTAATTTGTCTGGGTATTTTTACACGGGTGGTGGGAGAAAAACACTGACATTCTGGATTTGGCCGATTTATACTTCTGCATTGGACCTCCGTCGTAGCCTCTTAAGGCCGATTTATACTTCTGCATTGGACCTGCGTCGTAGCCTCTTAAGGCCGATTTATACTTCTGCGTCGGACCCGCGCCGTAGCCTCTATGCCGTGGGCTGTGCGTCCGTTTTCATTTATACTTCTGCGTCGTTGTCGCGGCGACGCGCAGTTACGCGTGCAGAGGGAGCATGATACCCCTGAGGGAGGGGTTCTGGCAGACCAATCACAGCGCTTGTGGTCCGCGTCAAATCGACGCGTTGTTACATTTTTGGAGAGGTGCACGTTAGGGTATGTCATAGTCTACGTGTGCTACACACAGCCTACGATGTACACTCGATGCAGAAGTACAAAATTGGGCTTTACACATGCAGAGGGAGCATGTGTATCCCTGAGGGAGGGGTTCTAGCAGACCAATCACAGCGCTTTTGGTCCTCGTAGACTCGACGCGTTGTTACATTTTTGGAGAGGTGTGCGTCAGGGTACGTCGTAGGCTACGCGTGCAACACACAGCCTACAACGTAGCTGCGGCATACACTCGACGCAGAAGTATAAATTAGGCTTAGTGATGAAAATACCTTATGACCCCATGAGAAACAATTACTGTCCGAATAGGGCTATAGATAATAATGATTCTCGAGTAACTGCAGTAATAAAATTACATTTTAATATATCAAAAACTGTACAGTATACACTGTAAAATCCCTTTAAAGGGATAGTTCACCAAAAAATTTATATTTTGTCATCACTTACTTATCTTCAAGTTATATGAGTTTCGTTCTTCTGTTGAACACAAAAGAAGATATTTTAAAGAATGTAACCAGACAGTTGATGGTAGTGGGGGAAAATACTATGGAAGTCAATGGCTTCCATCAACTGTCTGGTTACCAACATTCTTTAAAATATCTTCTTTTGTGTTCAACAGAAGAACGAAACTCATACAGGTTTAGAACAACTTGAGGATGAGTAAATGATGACAGAATTTAAATTTTTGGGTGAACTATCCCTTTAAATATAAACATTCTAGATTGTTTAACATAAGGACTGAAATGGAGTTATTAGTACATACATCCATAACCTCAGTGTTTCTGATGTGAAGTGAATCCGTTCCCCCAAAGTACAGATACTGCATCACCAGCTATAAGGGAAAGCATCAGTATAAGGAATGCATCAGTCAGACGATAATATAAAAATGATGAGCTCTTCTTTCACTCTCAAATCAAGTTACATAAAAATAACAAGACATGCACGCATCTTTTCAGAGCATTAGTGCGGGAGCCAGACTGTACCTGAAATACATTGTATTTGACATGGCTGATTTCGATACAGGTGTTCTCAGCAGCTGGTCTGTTTGCTAGAAGTGATTTAAACCTTGGGTATAAGGAGGAGAAGTTAAAACAATGATAAACATACTCTATACAGTAGTAACTGAGGGAAAATAAGCTGTTCTTATGCCTCATATCTTTGTTATTAATAAGGTGTTGTTGTAATTGAAACAATAAAACACAATGTACAATTATACAGTGCTTCCTTTTAGTTGGATGCAGTACATCAACTGACCTGCTGGAGGCGGTGAAGAGCAAAACTTTGTGAGCGTAGAATGGCTTTCCCTCCACCAGGAAGGTCACATCTGACATCTCCTTGTTGTTTAGAAAATGAGGATCTGACACACAAACATATCACAGATGCATTTTTATTCTTTTAGTCTCAACTGTCATCTGTGGAAATCAACAGCATGCCACAGTTGCTGTCAATAACGCTCAAAGAGTACATCCAAAAATTATGCCATCATTTACTTCTCAATTCTCACAATGTTCCAAACCGGTGTGACTTACTTTCTGCTGTGGAATTTCTCGATGTCTTTCCATCTAGTTACAAAGAATGGGGAAAGGGGAATGGAGCTTTCAAGGATGCAAAAGCACCACAAAAGTAGACAAAGTGACTTGTGCACTATGCAGGTCCGCTGAGGCCAGGCGACAGCTTTGTGTGAGAAACAGACTCTTAAACCTCTATTTACTGAAAATCTTTGCACCAGCCATATATTTCCTTGGCATGTATGTGAGAGTAAAGTTTGTTCTGTGAATGCATTGTTCTTTTGATCCAGTTCACAGAAGTGATCTCAATGATGTGTTTGAGAGTCGGTTCATCTCACTGACTGAACAACTTCAATTTTGTTCCGTTCGTCACCGTTAGCTATCATGTGACTTAGCTTGAAATCTCTACCCCTTTTTTGATTGCAGCTTGTGCGTTTGCCATTTTTAGTTTTTGTTGTGTTTTTAATATTTCTAATTAGCTTAAAATGTAAGTTTTCATTTCAGTTTTTAATTTTAGTAAATGTAGTACTTCGACTAAAACATTTTATATCAGCTTGCCAAGGCAACAAATTTTTTTTATCTAATATTTATATTTTGCTTCGGGTTTATTTATATTAACGAATTATCCTGATTATATTATATAACGGATTATAATATTCAATTATCCTGACGTTTCCAAGCTCCAATGGCAGTGATATAAAGGCCTTCTGAAGTGAATCGATAGGTATTTGTAAGAAAAATATCCATATTTAACACATTATAAGTAAAATATCTAGCTTCCGCCAGAACGCCTTCCATATTGAACTAATGAAAAAACGTAACTGGCAAGGCGTATCACTAGAACGTAGCGTGCGCGTGGTAGTGTCTGCGCAAGTTAAATATGGAAGGCGGTCTGTTGGAAGCTAGATATTTAACTTTATAAAGTTTTAAATATGGATATTCTTCTTACAAAACCCAATCGATTCGCTTCAGAAGGCCTTTATTAACCTCCTGGAGCTGCGTGGAGTGCATTTATTTGAGCTTCAAACTCGTGGACCCTGTCACTGCCAATATAAAGCTTGAAGGTGTCAGGATATTTTTATTAATATAACTTATTAAAAAGATGGAAATTAATAAAAAAATGATTTTTTTAAATGTAATTGCAGTACATCCTTCAGAATTTCTCCTTTTGTGTTCCACAGAAGAAAAATAGTCACACAGTTTGGAATAATATGAGGGTGAGTAAAAGAGGACAGAATTCTCATTTTTGTGCAAACTATTCCTTCAAC
Organism: Paracanthobrama guichenoti; assembly: GCA_018749465.1. Lineage (NCBI taxonomy): Eukaryota > Metazoa > Chordata > Actinopteri > Cypriniformes > Gobionidae > Paracanthobrama > Paracanthobrama guichenoti. The sequence goes on along the minus strand of CM031960.1, from coordinate 13,353,343 downwards.
TTGCATTTAAAATATTTTTTTAATGGCTGAACCACCCACAAATGACATTTTCACTTGACATTCATTAACAATGAGAGTGCTCAGATTAATTCAAAAAGTTACAGTTGTTCTGGTCATGACTGATTGTATTTTACAGAGAGCACGGCACAACCTGATATCTGGTGCTACATACCCAGTCTTGACGTCTGTTTCCTCTTGATCTCGGTGAGCTTGGGGATCGGATACGGCCCGTAGCACTGAGTAAATAAAACAGCCAGCTGCTGACTAATCACTTCATTCTGCAAACCATGGGAAAGAGTAATGGGTAAGACCCCTCTCATCAAATCCCATTACAAATAACACATTTTGACTTGCCTTGAGGGTGTTAGCAATGCACATGTGAGGGTTATGTGTATTTTTGAGCTTTCATAGAAAAATCACAGCATCTATTCTTGAGAAGTATCGATGCATGGTGTTTTTTGGGAATGGTACTTTGTTACAGAGGTGAGACAAGTACGTTAAGTGCAGGAAGATGCTTAAATCCCTGTCAGATCGCTCCCTCTGGAGTTTGAACGATCAGCTTCTCTGAAAGATTGTTAGAGGTTCCTCATCAACCTGACATTTCTCTCACCCGGCCTGCATCTGTCTCTACAAATCACCTGCTGTCAGCACAGCACCACTAGTTCCTCGCTCTCTCCGCCGTTCTTTCTCTTGGTCTCTCACTCTTTGTACTAACAAGCAGACACATTATTTGTGAAGGTTGAGCAGGGAGCGGAAACTGTCAGTCATCCCTGCAGGGTTCAGAGGAAGGTTCCTTGACTCCACCATAGATCAACCTTGACAAACACACTCACACATACACCTACTGTTGCCCAATGGAAGGAAGTCCACGTTTATCTTTACTTCCTGTACTCTCTGATATGCTGTAGAGGGAGTAGATATGGATGTGTGAAGCAGATGTATTGGTCAGTGTCAAAGGATTCTTTTTAGCACCCTAGGTTTCAAAGAAAAGCTCACCATTACATAACACTGTGGGAGGACGTCAACAGAATGCCCAATTCAAATTATGTGAGTTTCTGCCTTCACTTCCTGTTCTGAAGAACCAATGTGTTCCCCAGGGTTCTGGACTCTAAAGATTCTGGGAGAAGTAATTTTGTATCTCAGGCAAGCTACTAGCAACACCAAGATCAGATTCCCAAGGAATTCACTTTGATAAAAGTGTGCTAGAAACTAGAATGCAGTGCAACCCACTCTGAATTAATGTGTCTGCAAAATAAGGTATTATTGTTTACATCAGTGTTATTTTGGCATTATTAATATACTATTATAGTATGTATTAATTAGTGCTGGGCAATCGATTAATCGAATCAAAATAAAAAGTTTGTGTTTACATAATATATGTGTGTGTACTGTGTATAATTATTATGTATATATTATGTACATACACATGCATGTATATATTTAAGAAAAATATGTTATATTTATATATAAAATATTTATATTTATACATAAGATAAATTATATAAATATAGAGTACATGAAAATATTTCTTAAATATATACATTAATGTGTGTGTATTTATTTATATATACATAATAATTATACACAGTACACACACATATATTATGTAAACACAAACTTTTATTTTTGATTCGATTAATCGATTGCCCAGCACTAGTATTAATATTTTGAATTGGATTTTATCAAAAGTTTTAGTAATTTTGTTATGTGATTTTGTCATTTTTATTAGTTTTTAATATTTATTTACTTTTTAAATATAACTATTTTTATTTAATAAATTAAAATAAATACTTATATATAAATACTTAAATATTTATCTTATCTAATATTTATATTTAATAAAAAATGTCAGCAGTTTTAGTTAACCATAACAACACTGAAAAAAAAAAAAAAGAAAACTGGAAGTGAAGATTAATTGAATTAATTAAAATAAAAATAAAACTATAAATGTTCAATGCAATATTACCTACAACTTATGTTGTTGTAACAATATTTTTATTTAATGCTGGATTGTCTCAAATAATTCATCTTTCATTCTCGATTATTCTGTCTTAAGAAAAGTCAACCTTTTAAAAACGAAGGTTAGGGGTATATAAAATTGGTGACACCACAATAATAAGTTGGCGTGCAGCAAAGTATGTGGCAAACTCAATCAAATATTGGCACTGCAGTCTGGAAAACATGCAACATGGAAAAAATCTTGTTTAGTTGTTATAATTGGGCTCAAACTTAAATAAATTTTGAAAAAGAATTCGTTTTTTGTGTTACGTTTTTCTGTAATCAAAAACTATTTATGAATCACTAGGTGTAAACTGTAAACTGATATGAAACCTAGTGACAAGATGAAGAAATATGAGGTCAAATGTAGAAATTGCTGGAGTTTTGCTTGTGTGTTAGTTCACCTTGCTGGCGCGCAGGATCTGGAACATGAGTGGGAGGCCGTGTGTTATGAGTTCCTCTGTGTACTCCTCCTCTTCAATAGAGCTGAACTCTTTCAACAGACCCTGGATCAGCGGCCGCCGGTGCTGCAGGAAACAAGTTCGCAGGGACTCCAGCCACGTGTGCAGCGTCCAGGGCACACCTGATCCACACAAAATACACGACAATCACCTTTTTACTTTTCAACAAGTAGGAATGTTATGCTCTTATGTTCATCAAGGCTGCATTTACAAAAATACAGTAATAATGTGAAATATTATTACAATAAAAAAAAACTATTTTCTATTTTAATATATATCAAAATGTTATTTATTCCTGTGAAGGCAAAGCTACATTTCCAGCATCAGTCTTCAGTGTCATATGATGCTTCAGAAATCATTCTAATATGCTGTGCTCAAGAAGCATTTCTTATTATTATCAATGTTGAAAACAGTTGTGCTGATACCGATACATTTTTTGGATTCTTTGATGAGGAAGGAACTGTATTTATTTTAAATATATATTTTTTTGATCAATGTCATGTACCCTATCATAATAAAAGTAATAATTTCTTTAAAAAAAAAAATAATGTAATTGTATTGTATATATATATATATATATATATATATATATATATATATATATATATATATATATATATATATATATATATATATATATATATATATATATATATATATATATACATTTTATGAAGGAAAAGTCTAGTTGTTTCTTACTGGCACAAGGCAAAAGAGCCCAGATATTCTAGCTTCCAGATATAACTTGGGTCCCGCCTTCAATGCAGGTCCATGTGAATTTTGCTTGTTTTATTGTATGCCATGTCAAAATTGTCTAATTGTTTAGAAAAGCAATAGCACCAGGCCCGGCTCCAATCAGAAGCTTGGCCCAGCCAGGCCCCACGCCAAATAGCCGAAAGGTTTTGAGCACTCTCTCTCGACTGCCATCAAACTATAGCGGGTTTATGGATTTATATGATCACATGAAGTGTGCAGTCTTTGACTCTGAATGAGACATTATAAGTAACAATATAGGCTACACATACAATATTGTTGCCAAAAACAACAATAGACAAGAAACATGAAAAGACGAGATTGGAGGTGATAGATTGGAAGGAGAAAATATCAGAGAACATATTGATCTGTGAACTGTTATGAACTGCATTGAATGGTTCACTTTTTACTGCTGCTCTAGTTATTCAAATGAGTTCAAATGTATTCACTTCATATACACATTTTATATTTTAATAGTCAGGAAGAGTCAGAAATCTTTCAACTTTTAGTATGCAGACTTTTTTATTTACACAGGTTAAAGGTGAAGAGGGACGATGATCTGCATTAGGAGCAGTCGTAGTTGCGGATGTGCTTGTTGATCCACAAGTGCTTCAGTTTCGGATCGTTCATGTAGCGTTCAAGCAGCAACTCTTTTTCTCTTCGCTCCTTCTCCTTGATTATTTTCTTCTCCTCCTTTTTCTTGGCCTTCTCCTCTGCCCAGGTGAACAGAAAAAGTGGCACTTTTCTTTTGCACTTTGTCTGGACGTTCACATTGTTCTGGGTCTCGTTCTTGGGACCGTCAGGAGAGGCCCATGCTTCATCCTGCACCTCGTCCTTCTCCAACCAAGCTACCATCTTTCTCTGTCTGATTTCAGCCTCCGGCGTTTGGGGGCGTTCAGGCTTGAGTAAGTCACTGGCCCGGATGGTCTTCCCTGTGTACTCCACATACTCGTTCTCCTCATCCTCTATGTCAATCAGCATGAGTTGTGGAGGTGACTCAAACAGGGAAGAAGCGAACGGCTGAGGCTTCCGGCTGGGAGGACGTTGTAGAGCAACGACTTCAGGCGCAGGAGTGGAGCTCGGAGGAAGTCGTTTGGGATGACGCACTTGGGATGAAGAGCGCTGGGTGGAAAACAGTTCATCAGGTGCTGGAGTGGGGCGTGGAGGAACCACCAATGGAAGCACATGGGGTGAAGAGCATCGTAAGGAAACAACCTCATCGGGACGTGGAGGAACCACCAACAGTTTGTTGCAATCCACTTGAAGTGGAGAACATGGCAGGGATAACACATCCTCAGGTGCTGGATCTGGCTTTTTCACTGGCGGCAGGGTTTTGAAGTGAGCGGCTGGTAGAGCGAGGTGTCCGGAGACACTTGGAAGCATTGGTAGTTCTCCCTCTATTGGCTTTAAGAAGGAAGATCTGACTGTAGTATGCAGAGGTTTGACCTCCACAAGAAGTGGTGTTGGCTCTGTGATCTTTCGTTGCTTCCGTTTTTTCTCCTTCCTTTTCTTTTCTCCAGCTTCTATAAGCTCACTTTCTCCCTCCATCAACTTTTCCAGACTGTGCATCTCTCTTTTTTTCTCGTGTACACGTCCTCTCTTCTTTATCTTTTCAAGGCTGAGTGTTATTTCAGCCTCATCTTTATGACGGCCTCCCTTATTGAGCTTCACCTCTCTTTCCTCCTCTCTCCCTCCAAGCGGGTACTTCTCAGTTACCTTGCGGCGTCTCTTCCTGCACTTCCTGTCATTGGCAGTGTAGTCGAAGGCCTCACACTCCTCTGGAAGTTTCTCTGCCGCTAGTTCTTGCGCTGCACACTGCTGTGCTTTCTGAGGTGTCTCCCTTCTGAGCAAGAAGTGAGCCAAACGCTCAAACAGTTGTCTAAACAGCGCCATTATCGAACCTGAATGCTGCAAGTAAATTCAATATTTGTCGTCGATATCTGCAGAAAGTCTCGAAAGTCTTTCGATCTATTCACTCCTAACACACCAACAGCAAACCAGAGTCAGAGCTGCAGTTTAGAGCTGCCAGAACGGAATCTCCACTATGATGTCACAACAGTGAGCTCAACCATCTGAGCAGCTCCAGAAGCAGCAAACACACATTCACACTAGTGGCACCAAATTAAATACTGACTGTTTCCAAACGAGTTTCCCAAACACTCCTCCCCGTCCCTGGATATTAAACTGAGACAGCAGAAATAAATTTAGTTCACTGGTTTTAGATTCATATTTAAAAAGTATCCAATTATTTAATTTTTTCAGTCAATTAATATTTCTACATTAAAACTGTTATATTTAAAACATGATTCCCCTAAAATAATGTATGCACAGTGCTGGGTAAGTTTCTCTAAAAAAGTAATTAATTACTAGCGACTAATTACATCTTTAATAGTATAATTAGATTCCTACTAATTACACTCTCTCTCCCTCGCGCTCTCTAAAAGTTATGCATTACTTATATTAATTATTTTCTAAATCCCATATCAACCTCGACCAGTTGAACAATACAAAGATAGACATGAAAATGCTTTTTAATTCTTTCAAATAAATAATATTAAATTGAATCAATTATTCTTGAACTTTAAGTGTTTAAAGGAGAAGGTTACATTTAACATAAGATGTAATATACATATATATATATATATATATATATATATATTGTTATATTGTCTATATAGTATTTAATGGAATTACATCAGAAGTAACTGTATTAAATTAAAGAAAAGTTAAGAGTAATCCCTTACTTTACTTTTTGAAGGAAAAGTAAATAAATAACAGTAATTACTTAATGAGTTTAGTAATGCATTACACCCAACACTGATTGTGCAATTATAATAGCAGTGTAAATCCATTCATGGCGTCTGAGCTGCATTAAGTCTAAATACAAAGATGGATTTTGTTGATCGACTGGTTTTATTTGATTGGTAATAGCCATACAGTGTCTTTTTATTCAGATTGAATTGACATGAAGAGGACACATGACAATACATTTAAAAATACTGTTCATCTCTGGCTTCATTGCTCAGTGTTATTTCAGAGTTTTTATCTTCTCTCAACTGAGAGAGCACGTCCTTTATTTTATTGTATAATAATGTCTATTTAATATTACCTCTAAACTTTGACTAGGCTATTCATGTTGCATATTAATTGTTCTAGGAACCCGTTAATTTTTTTGTGTTTTGTGCTACTCTATAATGATGTTCTAGTTGAGGTCGTTTGTAATGTAGGTAGAGCCCTAACATAAACTCAAGCCCAAGGGCTCCCAGCCCTCTCAGGCCTGCCCTGATTGAATTTATGTGTGCTATTGCTTGTAATTTGTTAATTTGTTCTTATTTTGTTACTGACTGTTTATTTGTCTTTATATTTATTAAAATAAAAAAATTTTTGTAATAGAGCCAGTGAAATTTTTTGCAGGGCAAGTAAAAATCTGAACCTGAATGAAGCTGTAGAAAAGCTCTTTTGTGTTAAGCCCTGTGAATAGAGATTCCCTTTCAAGACCTGCCTATTTTGTTATAAAATAAAGTTTTGTTATGGAGAAAATTAATAATGTTAAAAGTCTGGGCCTACCAGGAATTTCACTTGTCCCAATTTACATCTCAAAGCTGGAGCTGGGCCTGAATAGCAAACCTCAACTAACTATTCATTACCTTAAAGGGGACCTATGATGCAAAATTCACTTTTACATGGTGTTTGAACATAAATGTGTCCGCAGTGCGTTTACACAACCACCCTATAATGGTAAAAATCCACCCACTCCTCTTTTTTTAATCCCCATAAATCATAAGCAGTGTCTCAGAACAAGCCATTTGCAGATTCTAGCATTGGAACGGGCCCCGCCCATGACTGCTGACGGACTGTGCCCTATTAGCATAGACCCCGCCCTAAGTGAGCTGTACATAGTCCGCCATGTTTATTTCCTCGTCAGAGCATTTAACAGCAGCATTCAAGTAAGAAATGTATTCTTATTAAAGCTACTAAAGTTATTCAATCAAGAGCAGTGAGTTATTTTCAGTTATTTTTTTGTTGTTGTTTGAAGCTGTTGTTTACATTCACAGACATAACCAACTGTATTTATGTGTGTTTTTTACATAACCTTGTGAGTATTTGACAGTTTAAGTGTAATAAGACGTGAAAGAAATTAGTTTAATACTTATTACTCACAGGAGGCGCCTTCTGACATCCAGTTTTCTGTGCACGTGCTTCGGATGTGTGCTTTCAGAAGCTTAGACTGTCGCGTGCAGATAATAAACTGAATAACTGCAATGTCACATGAGCGTGACTGCGATAGAGATGATAATCAAAACCAAACAGCTGTTTTAGTTTTTGGCAGAGTATCTAATATCAGAGTATCTAATCACACGATTTTAGCCTAGATTTTGACTCGCCCACAGGTTTTGCGAAATCTCCGACAAATGCCCGAAAATCATAGGCAAACCACACAGTGTGAATTGTCAAAGATGCGATTTGAGAGAATCGCCGACGAGTTGCCGGCGCCCATGAGATATTTGGCATGCTAAATATCTGTATTTGGCATGCTAAATATCTGGACCTGTCGGCGATTCAAACTCCTGTTGTGTGAAATGTGTTCTGACTGAAATCTACATTTGCGATGACCTACAGCCAATGAGAGAGCAAGATACACGACAGCAGGAAGTTCAGGGAGGAGTTATAGACCAGAATATCAGTATTTTAATAGATATATTTACAATTATATCAAACGGAGCACAAACAGAGCACAAACATTTGCTTGACCAGCCGCAACAGCAGCACATTGTAAAATGATTTATTTACCTCCAACTCTCTATGCAGAACACAATCCTTGCTCCCCACCTCTCCTCCATTTTCTCCTCCAAAATCTTTTTTTTATTTTTCTCCTTTTTGCTGCAAATCAGCGCAGAGACAATTTGGATCGCTTCATTGTTATGATAATTTTTAATAACAGTTTCAGTCTCGCGCAAAAACTCCAGTCTGACGCATGCGTGATCTCGAGTCGTTTCCTTGTCACATCTCGCATGTGTTTGGTTGTGAAACGTAGTTTGCAGACAAGACAGAGTTGTCGGTGATTCTTCCTATTGTAAAGTCATGCAGTGTGAAATCTCCTGTCGCCGATCCATCGGTCTGTGTGAACACAGCAGCAACTGAATACTACCCCAGATAGTCACGCAGTGTGAAAAGAGCAGTGATCTGACTACTTACTAAAATCGTGCAGTGTGAACTCTGCATAAGGCACGAGTTGTAAAGGCTCCGCCCTCTTCTGAGCTCATTTGCATTTAAAGACACATGCTTGAAAAAAAGCATGTTTTTCCTTCCACTCAAAAATGAGCATTTACAACATGGCATAATACAAGATCTGTGGGGTATTTTGAGCTGAAACTTTAAAGACACATTCTGGGGACACCTGAGACTTCTTTACATCTTGTAAAAAGGGGCGTAATAGGTCCCCTTTAAGCTACACAAACTATACCGTAAGAATGCAAATTCAATGTACTACCATTATTTTATTACTGTAGATACTATAAGAGCACTGACCTAGACTTCTGATGTCCAATGTGATATCGACATAACCATGTTCAGAGCTGTGATACATCGCCTCTCTTAGAGCTTTGAGTTTGGCCTTCCCTGTGCGGGTTGCTTCTATCTTGAGGGAATTCCTCTCTTCCATCTCTGATCCCTCAGCCAAGATCTCCTGTAGAGACAGAACATCCGCCTTCCCCTTCTCCGACTGCGACAGAAGCTTGCAGAACACGTTCCTGCAGCACGAGGATGAGGATGATACGATTTTGCAGGTTTTATTAATAAATTACGAGACTGTGTGTGTGTGTGTGTGTGTACTTGACTGATGCAAGTGTGTGTGTTACCTGTGTCCATGCGCAGCAGCCAGGCTGTAGGAGTTCATGTCCCCATGTGGTGCAGTCGAGATGCCGTTGCGGTACATGGTCCCAATCATGGGGTCTGCTCCTCTCTCCAAAAGCAGACTGACCAGCTCAAAGTTCCCTACAGCAAACAAACTGCTGAGTCTTCTCTTGTGGCCTCGCTGGCTTATAATTCAGTAATTCGAGAAGGAAGTGGCGCTGTTGTCCGGTCTGCAGTGTGAGCTTTCTTACCTGCAGCGGCAGCTAACTGCAAAGGCGTCTCAGTGTAGTTCTCCATCCCGTCCTGCAGAGAGCCTTCCACATTAGCTCCAGCATCTAGCAGGAGCTGAGATAAAAGGAAAGAGAGCGGTTTTAACTAGTGTATAAACTTTCTGCTAAGATTAAAGGGTTAGTTCACTCAAAAAGGAAAATTCTGTCATCTATTATTCTTGTCGTTCCAAACCCGTAAGACATTCGTTCATCTTTAGAACACAAATTAAGATATTTTCCTCTATTCCTGTTCCTCTATTGAAAGTCTGTTCACCCAAATCTACCTTATATTTGATAGCATATCTGAGTGCTCTGTGTATGTTCGCAGATCGATGTTTATACGTGTATAAAAACCTAAATTAAATCTGTTCATCATATAAAGCGATCGTGTCTCTTCAGGAGACTTGAATTAAATTGCTCAATTCATATGGATTTCTTTTACGATCTCACAGAATAAAACATTTTAAAAGGTAATTGCAACATTTTATCTCACAATTGTGAGTTTACATCTCAATTCATGAGTTATAAAGTCAGAATTGCATGATGTAAAGCTAGAATTACTAGATATAAAGTCAGAATTGAGATATAAAGTCAGAATTGCATGATGTAAAGTCGGAATTGCAAGATATAGTCAGAATTGCAAGATATAAAAGTCAGAATTGTGAGTTATAAAGTCAGAATTGTGAGATATAAAGCCAGAATTGTGAGATATAAAGTCAGAATTGTGAGTTATAAAGTCAGAATTGTGAGTTATAAAGTCAGAATTGTGAGATATAAAGCCAGAATTGTGAGATATAAAGTCAGAATTGTGAGTTATAAAGTCAGAATTGTGAGTTATAAATTGTGAGAGATATAAAGCAGAATTGTGAGATATAAAGCCAGAATCAAGAGATATAAAGTCAGAATCAAGAGATATAAAGTCAGAATTGAGAGATATAAAGTCAGAATCAAGAGATATAAAAAGTCAAGTCAGAATTGTCAGTGATATAAAGTCAGAATTGAGAGATATAAAGTCAGAATTGAGAGATATAAAGTCAGAATCAAGAGATATAAAGTCAGAATTGTGAGATATAAAGTCAGAATTGAGAGATATAAAGTCAGAATTGAGAGTTATAAAGTCAGAATTGAGAGATATAAAGTCAGAATTGTGAGTTATAAAGTCAGAATTGAGAGATATAAAGTCAGAATTGAGAGATATAAAGTCAGAATTGAGAGATATAAAGTCAGAATCAAGAGATATAAAGTCAGAATTGTGAGTTATAAAGTCAGAATTGTGAGATATAAAGCCAGAATTGTGAGATATAAAGTCAGAATTGTGAGTTATAAAGTCAGAATTGTGAGTTATAAAGTCAGAATTGTGAGATATAAAGCCAGAATCAAATCAAGAGATATAAAGTCAGAATCAAGAGATATAAAGTCAGAATTGCGTGATATAAAGTCAGAATTGAGAGATATAAAGTCAGAATTGAGAGATATAAAGTCAGAATCAAGAGATATAAAGTCAGAATTGTGAGATATAAAGTCAGAATTGAGAGATATAAAGTCAGAATTGTGAGTTATAAAGTCAGAATTGAGAGATATAAAGTCAGAATTGTGAGATATAAAGTCAGAATTGAGAGATATAAAGTCAGAATCAAGAGATATAAAGTCAGAATTGAGAGATATAAAGTCAGAATTGTGAGATATAAAGTCAGAATCGAGATATAAAGTCAGAATTGAGAGATATAAAGTCAGAATTGAGTGATATAAAGTCAGAATTGAGAGATATAAAGTCAGAATCGAGATATAAAGTCAGAATTGAGTGATATAAAGTCAGAATGTTGTGATATAAAGTCAGAATCAAGAGATATAAAGTCAGAATTGAGAGATATAAAGTCAGAATTGAGAGATATAAAGTCAGAATCAAGAGATATAAAGTCAGAATTGTGAGTTATAAAGTCAGAATTGAGAGATATAAAGTCAGAATCGAGAGATATAAAGTCAGAATTGAGAGATATAAAGTCAGAATCAAGAGATATAAAGTCAGAATTGTGAGTTATAAAGTCAGAATTGTGAGATATAAAGTCAGAATTGAGAGATATAAAGTCAGAATCAAGAGATATAAAGTCAGAATTGTGATGATATAAAGTCAGAATTGAATCAAGAGATATAAAGTCAGAATTGAGAGATATAAAGTCAGAATCGAGAGATATAAAGTCAGAATCAAGAGATATAAAGTCAGAATTGAGAGATATAAAGTCAGAATCAAGAGATATAAAGTCAGAATTGTGAGTTATAAAGTCAGAATCGAGAGATATAAAGTCTGAATTGTGTTATAAAGTCAGAATTGTGTTATAAAGTCAGAATTGTGAGATATAAAGTCAGAATCGAGAGATATAAAGTCAGAATTGAGAGATATAAAGTCAGAATCAAGAGATATAAAGTCAGAATCAAGAGATATAAAGTCAGAATTGTGAGATATAAAGTCAGAATTGAGAGATATAAAGTCAGAATCAAGAGATATAAAGTCAGAATCAAGAGATATAAAGTCAGAATCAAGAGATATAAAGTCAGAATCAAGAGATATAAAGTCAGAATTGCAAGATATAAAGTCAGAATTGCGAGTTATAAAGTCAGAATTGTGAGTTATAAAGTCAAGAATTGCGTGATATAAAGTCAGAATTGTGAGTTATAAAGTCAGAATTGTGAGATATAAAGTCAGAATCAAGAGATATAAAGTCAGAATTGAGAGATATAAAGTCAGAATCAAGAGATATAAAGTCAGAATTAAAGTCAGATATATAAAGTCAGAATTGAGAGATATAAAGTCAGAATCAAGAGATATAAAGTCAGAATTGCAAGATATAAAGTCAGAATTGAGAGATATAAAGTCAGAATTGAGAGATATAAAGTCAGAATCAAGAGATATAAAGTCAGAATTGAGAGATATAAAGTCAGAATTGAGAGATATAAAGTCAGAATTGTGAGATATAAAGTCAGAATTGTGAGATATAAAGTCAGAATTGAGAGATATAAAGTCAGAATTGAGAGATATAAAGTCAGAATTGTGAGTTATAAAGTCAGAATCGAGAGATATAAAGTCAGAATTGAGAGATATAAAGTCAGAATCAAGAGATATAAAGTCAGAATTGAGAGAGATAAAGTCAGAATTGAGAGATATAAAGTCAGAATCAAGAGATATAAAGTCAGAATTGCAAGATATAAAGTCAGAATTGAGAGATATAAAGTCAGAATTGTGAGTTATAAAGTCAGAATCGAGAGATATAAAGTCAGAATTGAGAGATATAAAAGTCAGAATCGAGAGATATAAAGTCAGAATTGAGAGATATAAAGTCAGAATCAAGAGATATAAAGTCAGAATTGAGAGATATAAAGTCAGAATCAAGAGATATAAAGTCAGAATTGAGAGATATAAAGTCAGAATCGAGAGATATAAAGTCAGAATTGAGAGATATAAAGTCAGAATCAAGAGATATAAAGTCAGAATTGTGAGTTATAAAGTCAGAATTGAGAGATATAAAGTCAGAATTGAGAGATATAAAGTCAGAATCAAGAGATATAAAGTCAGAATTGAGAGATATAAAGTCAGAATCAAGAGATATAAAGTCAGAATTGTGAGTTATAAAGTCAGAATCAAGAGATATAAAGTCAGAATTGCAAGATATAAAGTCAGAATCGAGAGATATAAAGTCAGAATTGAGAGATATAAAGTCAGAATCAAGAGATATAAAGTCAGAATTGAGAGATATAAAGTCAGAATCAAGAGATATAAAGTCAGAATTGTGAGTTATAAAGTCAGAATTGAGAGATATAAAGTCAGAATCGAGAGATATAAAGTCAGAATTGAGAGATATAAAGTCAGAATCGAGAGATATAAAGTCAGAATCAAGAGATTTAAAGTCAGAATTGAGAGATATAAAGTCAGAATTGTGAGTTATAAAGTCAGAATCGAGAGATATAAAGTCAGAATCAAGAGATATAAAGTCAGAATTGTGAGTTATAAAGTCAGAATCGAGAGATATAAAGTCAGAATCAAGAGATTTAAAGTCAGAATTGAGAGATATAAAGTCAGAATCAAGAGATATAAAGTCAGAATCGAGAGATATAAAGTCAGAATCAAGAGATATAAAGTCAGAATTGTGAGATATAAAGTCAGAATCAAGAGATATAAAGTCAGAATTGTGAGTTATAAAGTCAGAATTGTGAGTTATAAAGTCAGAATCGAGAGATATAAAGTCAGAATCAAGAGATTTAAAGTCAGAATTGAGAGATATAAAGTCAGAATTGTGAGTTATAAAGTCAGAATTGAGAGATATAAAGTCAGAATCGAGAGATATAAAGTCAGAATTGAGAGATATAAAGTCAGAATTGAGAGATATAAAGTCAGAATCGAGAGATATAAAGTCAGAATTGAGAGATATAAAGTCAGAATCAAGAGATATAAAGTCAGAATCGAGAGATATAAAGTCAGAATCAAGAGATATAAAGTCAGAATTGAGAGATATGTCAGAATTGAGATATAAAGTCAGAATCAAGAGATATAAAGTCAGAATCAAGAGATATAAAGTCAGAATCAAGAGATATAAAGTCAGAATTGTGAGATATAAAGTCAGAATTGAGAGATATAAAGTCAGAATTGAGAGATATAAAGTCAGAATTGAGAGATATAAAGTCAGAATTGAGAGATATAAAGTCAGAATCGAGAGATATAAAGTCAGAATCAAGAGATAAAGTCAGAATTGTGAGTTATAAAGTCAGAATTGAGAGATATAAAGTCAGAATCGAGAGATATAAAGTCAGAATCAAGAGATAAAGTCAGAATATAAAGTCAGAATCAAGAGATAAAGTCAGAATTGAGAGATATAAAGTCAGAATCAGAGATATAAAGTCAGAATCAAGAGATATAAAGTCAGAATCGAGAGATATAAAGTCAGAATTGTGAGATATAAAGTCAGAATTGTGAGTTATAAAGTCAGAATTGAATATGTCAGATATATAAAGTCAGAATTGTGAGATATAAAGTCAGAATCAAGAGATATAAAGTCAGAATTGAGAGATATAAAGTCAGAATTGCGAGATATAAAGTCAGAATTGAGAGATATAAAGTCAGAATTGAGAGATATAAAGTCAGAATCAAGAGATATAAAGTCAGAATTGAGAGATATAAAGTCAGAATCAAGAGATATAAAGTCAGAATTGAGAGATATAAAGTCAGAATCAAGAGATATAAAAGTCAGAATCAAGAGATATAAAGTCAGAATTGAGAGATATAAAGTCAGAATTGTGAGTTATAAAGTCAGAATTGTGAGATATAAAGTCAGAATTGTGAGATATAAAGTCAGAATTGTGAGATATAAAGTCAGAATTGAGAGATATAAAGTCAGAATTGTGAGTTATAAAGTCAGAATTGAGAGATATAAAGTCAGAATCAAGAGATATAAAGTCAGAATCAAGAGATATAAAGTCAGAATTGAGAGATATAAAGTCAGAATTGCGAGATATAAAGTCAGAATTGAGAGATATAAAGTCAGAATTGAGAGATATAAAGTCAGAATTGTGAGTTATAAAGTCAGAATTGTGAGATATAAAGTCAGAATTGTGAGATATAAAGTCAGAATTGTGAGATATAAAGTCAGAATTGTGAGTTATAAAGTCAGAATTGAGAGATATAAAGTCAGAATTGAGAGATATAAAGTCAGAATCATGTGATATAAAGTCAGAATCAAGAGATATAAAGTCAGAATCAAGAGATATAAAGTCAGAATTGAGAGATATAAAGTCAGAATTGAGAGATATAAAGTCAGAATTGAGAGATATAAAGTCAGAATTGTGAGAGATATAAAGTCAGAATTGTGAGATATAAAGTCAGAATTAAGAGATATAAAGTCAGAATTGAG
The DNA here is from genome assembly GCA_018749465.1 of Paracanthobrama guichenoti. NCBI lineage: Eukaryota > Metazoa > Chordata > Actinopteri > Cypriniformes > Gobionidae > Paracanthobrama > Paracanthobrama guichenoti. The sequence continues at coordinate 13,338,112 of CM031960.1, read as the reverse complement.
AGATATAAAGTCAGAATTGAGAGATATAAAGTCAGAATTGTGAGATATAAAGTCAGAATTGTGAGATATAAAGTCAGAATCAAGAGATATAAAGTCAGAATTGAGAGATATAAAGTCAGAATTGTGAGATATAAAGTCAGAATCAAGAGATATAAAGTCAGAATTGAGAGATATAAAGTCAGAATCAAGAGATATAAAGTCAGAATCAAGAGATATAAAGTCAGAATTGTGAGATATAAAGTCAGAATTGTGAGTTATAAAGTCAGAATTGTGAGATATAAAGTCAGAATTGTGAGATATAAAGTCAGAATTGTGAGATATAAAGTCAGAATTGAGAGATATAAAGTCAGAATTGAGAGATATAAAGTCAGAATCAAGAGATATAAAGTCAGAATCAAGAGATATAAAGTCAGAATCAAGAGATATAAAGTCAGAATTGAGAGATATAAAGTCAGAATTGAGAGATATAAAGTCAGAATTGAGAGATATAAAGTCAGAATTGAGAGATATAAAGTCAGAATCAAGAGATATAAAGTCAGAATCAAGAGATATAAAGTCAGAATCAAGAGATATAAAGTCAGAATTACGTGATATGAAGTCAGAATTGTGATAAAAAGTCGCAATTACTTTTTTATTTTTTATGGAAACAAGCTTCCATATCAGTGTTACAGGTAAATAGATAGATTAAATTAGATATAATTAAAAGATGAAGATGAACGAAAGTCTTATGGGTTTGGAACATAGACTGTAAAAAATATGGACGTAGTGTCCGTGACGTCACCCGTAGTTTTCTGAAGAGCATTTTTGAAGCCTAAAGTCACCGTTGCCGTCTTGGCAGCGCATCAACGCGAGTCACTCCCGGATAACAGAAAATGGCCAAAGAGGAAGGACATGGCTGGAGCTGAGGTGACGTGAACAGACAGCAGACAAACGGCTAGTAGTGACAGCAGCGGTAATCCAGTGGCCACCCCCTTAATTATTCCGAACTTTAAGGCTTAATATAATTTAAACGAATGAGTTATAAAAAAATGTACCCCCCTCACAGAGGTCATGAAGGGCAAAATTAGTAAAGCTGGCCAATTTAACATGGGGCTCAATGAAAGTCTCTAGCGGCCAGTCGATGAATTGCAGTTTAAGTCACTTCCGTATTGGCTTCAAGAGAAACTGGGGGAGGTTGCCGCTAGGTTTGGAACCGCATAAGAGTGAGTAATTGACAGAATTTTCATTTTTGGGTGAACTATCCCTTTAATAAGAGGCATTAGCTCAGCCAAGAGATGACAGTGAAACAAACAAACACATAATGAATCATAATGGTTGTACGACTTAATGAGAGCACCAAGCACTCCAATTCATGCAGACAAGATTTTCAGGAGAAAACTGATGCATACACTACAGGAATTTTATTTTGACTCAGCTATTTGGCTCAAAAATCTGCCGAAAGGTCGGGTGGGAGAGAGAGGTCACTACCTGCACCACGGGAATGTGCTGGTGAAGTACGGCGAAGGTGAGAGGCGTGGCCTGCCGGGTCTCTGGGAAGACTGAGGGGTACTTTTGCACTGTGTTTGGCACCTACGGGAGGTACAGGGACAGAGCAGGGCACAAATGAGAGAGATGGAGACCTTTAAAAAACTGTCCTGGGAAAAGCACAGAGATGCTGCGCTCAGCTGAAAATATGGAGATAGGAGAGGAGTTTGGCCTTTTTGCTACTTTATAGGAGCTTCCTGCACTGTATATACATATGCACACACATATATACACCATCATTCAAATTAAAAGTTTTGGGGTTTGCAAGATTTTTTAAAAAGAAATGAATACTTTTATTCAGCATGGATGCATTATATTGATCAAAAGTGACAGTAAAGACGTCACATTACTAATGTTACAAAACTATTTTTAAATTTCAAATGAATGCTGTTCTTTTGAACTTTCTATTAATCAAAGAATCCTGGAAAAAATTATCACGGTAAAACATTAAGTAGCAACTGTTTTTACACTGACATTTGACAATAAGACATTTTTTCTTGAGCACGAAATCAACATATTAGAATGACTTCTGAAGGATCATGTGACACTAAAGACACTGATAATAAGAATATTGTCAACATTAATATTACTATCAATAATGGCTGCTTAAAATTCAGCCTTGCTATCACAGGAATAAATTAAACTTTCAAAAAGAAAAGAGATATTTTAATTATTTAGTACAAATAAAAAGAAGAAGAAGAAGAAAAAGAAACAAACAAACAAGGCAAACATAAAATAAGGGAAAGTACAAAGGGGAAGAAATATTTATGACTGCACTATTTTAGATCATTAATCAATTAAAGCTAGGGTAGGCAATGTTTTTCATAAACACTGTTATATCTTGAATCTATAGGTTGAATCTCTTTTCACATCCTCATGTGGTTGAATCAAGATGTGAAATCTCTTTGGTTAAAGGTGCAGTGTGTAATATTTATAAGGGTCTATTGACAGAAATGCAATATAATATACCTAACTATGTTTTCAGTGGTGTATAAAGACCTTACATAATGAAACGTTATGTTTTTATTACCTTATAATGAGCCATTTCTATTGACATTATTTTGCGCCATATTTCATATTTCTACAGTAGTCCTAAATAGACAAACTGCGCTAGCTACTCTCTGCTGTCTCAAACGACGACATCTTTGTCCTGTGTCGGCCACGAGGGGTGAGCGGTGGGCGGTTGCAGTTCGCAACCTCACCACTAGATGCCGCTAAAATGTACACCTTTAAAGGGGTCATTGGATGCTAACTTCACTTTTTTTATGGTGTTTGGATATAAATGTGTCTTTGCAGTGTGTGGACACACCCTACAACCACCCTACAATGATAAAAAAAACATTCACTCCTTTTATTAATCTTCAAAAAGCCTAAACACTCTCAATAATCAAGCCGTTTTAATTTTCTGAGCAATATGACGTCATATGAGCTTCAAGGTTGAAGTTCACACTTTATATTTTTTTATGATTATTTGCAAATCGCCTTTCCTATTAATGTGCCTGTTAGCAAGTTCCTAAACAAAGGCTCCTATAGCTACCATTGTCACAGAGACCAGAGTTAGGTAGTCATGTCTGTTTTAAACCTTGTTTATAATTCATAAAAACAGAATAAAATTTTTAAAAAATCATACGTTACTGGGCACTTGGAGTTAGTATGTGTGTTTAGCTGTGGCAGTGTTGTCACTAATGTGGAATATTTTCTCGGTTTGCCGAATTGCCGCGTGCTATGGTGGATCGATAGACTACACGTTAGCCGATTTACTTTATGCTTACTAATACAGCGCTACGTTGTCATTGTGTAAGAACCTCTGTCTGCACATTTATGTGTATAGGGCCCTAATGGTAGTGACTTGAGATTTCTGTGAAATAGATAACAGTGTCTTCAGAGCATTCCGCTGCCATATAGTTTCCCTGAAGGGATAAGCTCAACGGTTGCCAAGGCAGCACTTCATGTGTCTTGTGTCTACACGCCCCAAGGAAGAGAGGGGTGGGGTGAGCAGTAGCTCATTATCATTAACGGGTCGCTGTGAACAGAGCTGTTTTTAAGGAGGTAAAAAGGGTGTTGTTTTACACAAACATTAAGGAATTTTAACCAAAGTATATTACAGACTTTACACGAAGATCCTTAAGAATCATACCAACTTGTGGAAAATGGGCATCCGATGACCCCTTTAAATCTCTCTTGACATCCTGATAGCAACCAATAATAGAAGTGGTCTAAATATTTAAAAATGTACATACTGTATAAATCTTCTGTGGAAGTCTCAGGACCAAAACATGTTTGTCCAATCATTGTATTCGGTTTGAATCAACGCTGAAATGAATCTGCAGCAGTCAGGTGGTACAAGTCAGAGCTCTGTAAGTTGTTTATGTTCATTATCATTGTAATGTTATGTGCTTTGAGACATTAGGTAATTTAACAGTGTCTCTCACGGCGCTTTGCAGAGTCTGCTCTGGCTGTGTTCATGTGTTTTAAAAGAGGCATGGCTTTGGAGAAGCTCTGAAGGGAGGTCATCTATACCTAAGAACCTATGCTTTTAAAGCTAGCTTGCTATTGCTAGCCTCTCCGAAACTACCTACCCTAGCTTTATATGCAAAACTGTGACACTGATTCATGATCATGTGACTCCTTTGTACAGATCCATTCATCCGTTCCATTCAAATTATGTCAACTTATTTTGATATGTTAAGTTTAAAAATCGAAGGTTAACTTCATAACATCAATATGTTGCCTTATTTTCTGGCTTACACACTTTGTGACAGTACAAACAAGTCAAAAGTCTTGTCATGTTTTTCTAAAGGTGTAAGGCTTTGTGAGTGGGAAAACAGCACCTGATAGCTGCCAAACGTCAATAAACTTTTCACATTTTTATGACACAGAGTTGCAAACAATATTATTTCCCTGCTACAGGTGATGAAAACTATGACTTGTGTTGAAAACATCTCTGAGACGTTGCTGGAAATAGTGACAAATACGGAGTGTATGTGTTAGTGAGAAATCTGTCTGTACTAGATTCTACGGCCGAGTTTGGCAGAACAACACCTAGTGACAGTGACTTCCAACAAAAAGCAGAACTCTACCCAGACAAATCCCCGATGGGCATGCAAAGCAGTCTGAGTTTTCTCCTGTTGTACCACAATACAGAAAACACAAACACTATGAAACTACATGACGAGCAAGATGAGTGTACATAATGTGTGAACACAGCAGAGATGTAGTCACAAACCTCACTGTTGATGTCAGCTCCTGCATCTAGCAGCATCTGAACCATGGCTTCGTCACCGCGGACACACGCATACATCAGAGGGGTCATGCCCTAGAAAAAACCCCCACAAAAGACAATGAATATATGCCAGGCATATCCTGATTGTGGAGTAATGACATACAACTTGATTTTATATGGACAAAATTCCAGCACTGAAAGAGTCTTCTTGTGCTGATAACTACTCTACTGGAAAACCTTAATGTTACTGAAATCAAGAGTTGGAAAATCAGATAACAAGTGAACTAGCAAAGAAACAAATGTAATGGCAAACATTTCCACTCCCTGAGGTCGAAAATGGAGCAAAGCAATCAGTAATGGAAAAAGCACTGGTATGTTTCCTAAAAGCTGGCTCTGATTAATACAGTCAACCGTTAAATACTGTGAATCTTGACCTGCAGTGCAAATCTGTTTTTTTTTTTTTTTTTGGGCTTCCATAAAGGGAAAATATAGCAATGTGTGCAAGCATTTAAAGTCTGCAACCTTTCGACTTACACATTTATCTACATTTAGTTGCTTTTATACATTTAAAGTGTCATACATTTTTGCACCTGGGGTTGCACCTGCATTTGTACTGGGACAGTTCCTCATGAACGAACCGCTTTAGGGGTCTGAACCTGCAACCTTTAGGTTACAAGACCAGGCCAAGACCATTACAACACACAATCACTTACCAGAGGTTTTCAAACCCCCAGGAGACAGTTTGCTAAATGTTTTTAATTGTTTTAAGGCTGTCAAAGTCAACATGCAAAAAATATGTTTCATTAAAGGGATAGTTCACCCAAAAATGAAAATTACCCCATGATTTACTCACCTTCAAGCCATCCTATGTGTATATAACTTTCTTCTTTTAGATGAATAACAAATACAATCGGAGTTATATAAAAAAATGTCCTGGCTAATCCAAGTTTATAATGGCAGTGAATGGAAGCCCAAAATTTTAAGTGGTTAATAAAGGCCTTCTGAAGTGAAGTGACGCGTTTGTGTAAGAAAAATATCCATATTTAACACGTTGGATGCACTTTTTTTTTGAAAAATGTTGGGCTCCCATTCACTGCTATATTAATATAACTCCAATTGTATTCGTCTGAAAGAAGAATGTCATATACACCTAGGATGGCTTGAGGGGGAGTAAAGCGTCACATGATCATTGCTTCAGTCTTAAGCGTCACATGATCCTTCAGAAATCATTCTAATATGCTGGTTTAGATCTCATAGAACATTTATTATTATTATTATTATTATGATCAATGTTGAAAACAGTTGTGCTGCTTAATATCTTTATGGAACTATGATAAATTGATTTCAGGATTCTTTGATAGGACGAAAGTTCAAGAGATATGAAAATATAAATGTTTTGTAACAATGTAAAATCTTTTGATCAATTTAACACGTCCTTGCTGAATAAAAGTATTCATTAAAAAAAGAATTCTTGAACGGTACTGTATATTTTAGGAAGGGGTTCCCACATGGATGAATCATAATATTTTGGTTATCAAGACCCTACCATACTGTTTAAAACATTATTAATGTTGATTTGGATTTGAATTTATGAACGTTTATGTTGTTTATGTCAAAATCATTAGTGCTGAATTGAAAACGTGATTGTCATTCTAACCTGCTCACTCATACTGTTGATTCCGCCGGGCCCAAGTAAGTTGATGGCTTGGTTGACAAGGTCAGTGCGGCCACAGTTGAGCATGCGGAAGCCCAGATCCTGCAGGAACTTGGCTTCGGTGGAGGCAGCGTCCAGCTTACGTGACACGCAGAAACAATCATCCGTCCTGCAGCACACACACAAAAACATGTTTCTGATGTCTTAACCCTCTGCAAAAAAAGCTTGAGTCACATATTCCAAGTTAAATATTCATCTGTGCGTGAATCTTTCATTAGAACACTTGGCCTAATAGCAATAAAGCAGCAGTTATGGTGCAATGAAGGGCTTGTGTGAGGTTGACTAAGCTTGTTTTCCCTGTACAGACTGTTTATGAGCCATTTCCATTTCACTCATGATGGGTAGCAATATCTGGTAGCTGGATGTTAATTTAATGGCAGCACGCTTACTTCAGCTGGCGGGGTTCACAATCCACCCCGGGCAGCAGGAGTCTGGCCGCCTGCCGAACATCATCGCTATCCACTGAAAAGCTGCGGCGGTGCTCTGTGTGTGCCAAAGCCACTCTGATCCACTCCATCAGAGGAGGAAGTACTAGAAACGGCCTGCAGGGGGAGACAATATGTGATTACTGTACATACAAAACATTTGTCTTTCCTAATGTTATTTTAGTATTATTTATAGATTAACATTTTGAACTAGATTTTATTTTACTTATTCAGCTTTCAATTTAATTTGTTTCATTTTAGTGATTTTTTTTTTTTTTTTTTTTTTTTTTTTTAATAATTCAAAATCATTTTATTTTAATTTCACATTTTATTTCAGTAAACAATTTTAGTACTTCAACCTCTTGCCAAGGCAACATTTCTACTTTAGTTTGTCACTTAATATTTATATTTTATTTTATTTCAGATTTATTTCAATGAATAAAAATGCTTCTTGATAGTTGACTTTAATTAATGATAACAACACTTTAAATCCCTACATCTCAGACAGACAAAAGCTAGATTTAATCTCACAGCAACCGATTCAGTCACCTCAACTAGCAAAAAGTCCTTTTCATGACCTTGGAAGATGAAAATTATTTATTTTCATTCTAAGCTAAATCTTATTAGCAGTTGTATCCTGCAACAAAATGTATCCTGAGAATTTCTATACCAACCAAGTTTAAAAATGAGCACATTAATGAATCAATAAATGTTCACTTATTTAATATATTTTAAAATGATGCTATAATTTTTCAGCAGATACAGGAAGTATTTCATCCACTCTGACTTTATTTATAATGTGGCATCATTTCTTTGCATTGCCTTTGCCTTGCAGTCTGTTGCACTGTATTTCACATTTACACTCCTCTGAATTTCATCATATTACAGTGTCAAGTTGAATAAATGACTACTTGGCATAAGGTAAGTACCTTGAGCGACTGCATCAATCAGAAATCTCCCTAACAAAAATACCCAGACACTTTGCAACGCCTACAGTAGGTACAATGGAAGTCCCCTCACCTCTCGGTCTGTAAGGTAACTTTGGAGGGCTCTACATTGGGGTTCTCCCACTCCATCTGAGGGCAGTGCATGAAGTAGCAGAGCGTATATAAAGCCTCGGGCTCCCAGTGGATCAGGCTGCTCTTCTGAGGGAGCGGAGTGCCATTGCTGTGGTTCTTTATGCTCAGAGGCTGGAGGTGATGCATGGCTCTGGACACTAAATCACCTGTCGGGGCACAAGAGACCTTTGGTTTGCGGGGAATGATGTAAATGGTGAAGGACAGTACTGTCGTCGCATTGATGTTACAGCATAAAAAATTAGCAACTCCATCAATCATTGTCTGCTAGTCAGCTGTTTGTAGGTCCTCGGCAGCATGTTTGTCAGTAATGAAATTCTTGGCCAGTCCATCAAACTAAATATTTCCCAAACAAGTTATGTAATATTGCCACAGTATACTTGTCAGGACCCTTAATAATAAGTAATTATATATATATATATATATATATAACTATATAATTATATATATATATATACACACACACACACACACACACACACACACACACACACACACACACACACTCACCTAAAGGATTATTAGGAACACCTGTTCAATTTCTCATTAATGCAATTATCTAATCAACCAATCACATGGCAGTTGCTTCAGTGCATTTAGGGTTGTGGTCCTGGTCAAGACAATCTCCTGAACTGCAAACTGAATGTCAGAATGGGAAAGAAAGGTGATTTAAGCTATTTTGAGCGTGGCATGGTTGTTGGTGCCAGACGGGCCGGTCTGAGTATTTCACAATCTGCTCAGTTACTGGGATTTTCACGCACAACCATTTCTAGGGTTTACAAAGAATGGTGTGAAAAGGGAAAAACATCCAGTATGCGGCAGTAATGTGGGCGAAAATGCCTTGTTGATGCTAGAGGTCAGAGGAGAATGGGCCGACTGATTCAAGCTGATAGAAGAGCAACTTTGACTGAAATAACCACTCGTTACAACCGAGGTATGCAGCAAAGCATTTGTGAAGCCACAACACGCACAACCTTGAGGCGGATGGGCTACAACAGCAAAAGACCCCACCGGGTACCACTCATCTCCACTACAAATAGGAAAAAGAGGCTACAATTTGCACAAGCTCACCAAAATTGGACAGTTGAAGACTGGAAAAATGTTGCCTGGTCTGATGAGTCTCGATTTCTGTTGAGACATTCAGATGGTAGAGTCAGAATTTGGCGTGAACAGAATGAGAACATGGATCCATCATGCCTTGTTACCACTGTGCAGGCTGGTGGTGGTGGTGTAATGGTGTGGGGGATGTTTTCTTGGCACACATTAGGCCCCTTAGTGCCAATTGGGCATCGTTTAAATGCCACGGCCTACCTGAGCATTGTTTCTGACCATGTCCATCCCTTTATGACCACCATGTACCCATTCTCTGATGGCTACTTCCAGCCGGATAATGCACCATGTCACAAAGCTCGAATCATTTCAAATTGGTTTTTTGAACATGACAATGAGCTCACTGTAGTAAAATGGCCCCCACAGTCACCAGATCTCAACCCAATAGAGCATCTTTGGGATGTGGTGGAACGGGAGCTTCGTGCCCGGAATGTGCATCCCACAAATCTCCATCAACTGCAAGATGCTATCCTATCAATATGGGCCAACATTTCTAAAGAATGCTTTCAGCACCTTGTTGAATCAATGCCACGTAGAATTAAGGCAGTTCTGAAGGCGAAAGGGGGTCAAACACAGTATTAGTATGGTGTTCCTAATAATCCTTTAGGTGAGTGTATATATATGGCATTGGGCCCAACCCCTGAAAAACAGCCCCCTCCTCCACCAAATATAGTTGGCACAATGCAATCAGACGGGTAATGTTCTCCTGGCATCTGCCAAAAACAGACTCTTCCATCAGACTGCCAAACAGAGAAGCATGATTAGTCACTCCACAGAACGTTTCCACTACTCCAGAGTCTGTGTGCTTTTAATACGGTGCACTCGTATTACTATGAATGGGAGATAGTACAATGTGCAATATGGTGGAATAAGTTGGTAAGTTGGTAAAGTCATCGTGTAAGAAACAGCCAGTGTTCTGAGATGAGTGCTTAGCACTGCATATCTGCGTTAGCTTGGTCCAGGCTGAAAAATGCAGTTTTTTGTCATGATTTGAGCATTTAGAAACAAAATTTATGAGACAGTTGTTGACTGAAAGTTAATCGTAAGCTTGGCTAACAGTTTTGGAGAATTTGATGTTTCCCCATTCAAAGAGAAAGGAGCTGCACTTGCACGCCCAAGAGACATTTCAAAGATGGCTGCCGAGCGAAATAACTTTTCTTAAAGGGACTAAAGAAAAGCTGCTTTAAGAAAGCTGCTCAACCATAGAAACCCATTCCATGAAGCTCCCCCCACACAGTTATTTTGCTGATATTAATTCCAGTGCATGTCTGGAAATCTTTAGCTATGGAATCAGCAGAGCGTTGGTGACTTTTACACACCATGTGCCTCGGCACTTGATGACCCCACTCTGTGACTTTATGTGGTTATCCACTTCGTGGCTGAGTTGTTGCCGTTCCTGAACACTTCCACTTTCCAATAATACCACTTACAGTTGGAATAGCAGCGATGAAATTTTATAAACTGACCTAGTGCAAAGGTGGCATCCTACAACAGTACCACGCTTGAATTCACTAAACTTTTTCAGAACCCATTTTTTTTTCCACAAATGTTTGTAAACACAGACTGTATTGCTAGGTGCTTGATTTTTTTATATGAGGGAAGAACAAAGCACTAAACTTGGTTAAGGTATTTATCTGAAAATATTATTTAGATAAAAAGGGGCAACTTATAGCTACAGGTTTTATTTTACTATGCAAAAGCAATGCATAGAAAAACAAAAAGCTCACAGGGAAAATAATACATTAACTACAACATAATCAGTTTTTAATATTTTGTTGGTTCTCTCTTGTTTTTGCAAGTGTTCATAATTTCTTTGTATGAGAACCTGGCCAATGTCCACACAATTTTGCATGTTTCATTGCATTATCATCACAAATAAAACAATTGACTCCAAGCACAACTACGCAATGTGCTTACAAAACTCAGTGCAGTATTTTTTAAAGAAGAGTCTTATGGTCACCAAGCATCGCCTTCTATTTTAATATACTGTATTTTACATGCAGTGTATTCCTGTGATGGCAAAGCTGAAGTAGTCATTACTCAGTAGTCATTACTCCAGTCTTTAGTGTCACATTATCCTTCAGAAATCATTCTAATATGCTGATTTGTCGTGAATTGAATTTATATATATATATATATATATATATATATATATATATATATATATATATATATATATATATACACTCACCTAAAGGATTATTAGGAACACCTGTTCAATTTCTCATTAATGCAATTATCTAATCAACCAATCACATGGCAGTTGCTTCAATGCATTTAGGGGTGTGGTCCTGGTCAAAACAATCTCCTGAACTCCAAACTGAATGTCAGAATGGGAAAGAAAGGTGATTTAAGCAATTTTGAGCGTGGCATGGTTGTTGGTGCCAGACGGGCCGGTCTGAGTATTTCACAATCTGCTCAGTTACTGGGATTTTCACGCACAACCATTTCTAGGGTTTACAAAGAATGGTGTGAAAAGGGAAAAACATCCAGTATGCAGCAGTCCTGTGGGCGAAAATGCCTTGTTGATGCTAGAGGTCAGAGGAGAATGGGCCGACTGATTCAAGCTGATAGAAGAGCAACTTTGACTGAAATAACCTCTCACTACAACCGAGGTATGCAGCAAAGCATTTGTGAAGCCACAACACACACAACCTTGAGGCAGATGGGCTGCAACAGCAGAAAGCCCCACCGGGTACCACTCATGTCCACTACAAATAGGAAAAAGAGGCTACAATTTGCACAAGCTCACCAAAATTGGACAGTTGAAGACTGGAAAAATGTTGCCTGGTCTGATGAGTCTCGATTTCTGTTGAGACATTCAGATGGTAGAGTCAGAATTTGGCATAAACAGAATGAGAACATGGATCCATCATGCCTTGTTACCACTGTGCAGGCTGGTGGTGGTGGTGTAATGGTGTGGGGGATGTTTTCTTGGCACACTTTAGGCCCCTTAGTGCCAATTGGGCATCGTTTAAATGCCACGGCCTACCTGAGCATTGTTTCTGACCATGTCCATCCCTTTATGACCACCATGTACCCATTCTCTGATGGCTACTTCCAGCAGGATAATGCACCATGTCACAAAGCTCGAATCATTTCAAATTGGTTTCTTGAACATGACAATGAGTTCACTGTACTAAAATGGCCCCCACAGTCACCAGATCTCAACCCAATAGAGCATCTTTGGGATGTGGTGGAACGGGAGCTTCGTGCCCTGGATGTGCATCCCACAAATCTCCATCAACTGCAAGATGCTATCCTATCAATATGGGCCAACATTTCTAAAGAATGCTTTCAGCACCTTGTTGAATCAATGCCACGTAGAATTAAGGCAGTTCTGAAGGCGAAAGGGGGTCAAACACAGTATTAGTATGGTGTTCCTAATAATCCTTTAGGTGAGTGTATATATATATATATATATATTGTTTCTTGACCACATTTCTAAACCACATACAATATATTCTACAACTGTGTGCACATTTGCATGAGCTTTTTTGCAAAGAGCAGACTAACTGATGGATGATAAATGTCACAAACCTCTTTTCAAACAAGGTCACACAAAGCGCGGCATTCATTACACAGAACATTAAACACTCTCCCTCTCGCTCCAACGACTATTTCCTTTCATATATGAAACTTTCAGATCATCTACAGTCTAATTTAGTCCATGAGACCTAATTCTTCTGAATGCGTTCAACTGAACAGCAGTGTTTTCAGTACAGTCAATAATATACTCTGAAAGGCACACTAAGAAACAGCCTCATCCATTGCTAAATAACTGCAGCACTTGCACTTTTTCTCTCAAGAACATTTCCAATCTCTGTTACTCCAAATGAACTAACAAGCCCACCCGTGCAAGATAAGCATTCATTTAGAGAATAAAAGGCTTGTTTTACTGTTGTAATTCTGATTTCCTTTGCCAAAGCAGCAGATTTAAAGGAATAGCTCACCTAAAAATTAACATTCTGTCATCATTCCACCAACCTTATGTTGCTCCAAACCTGTATGACTTTCTTTCTGTTCTGTGGAACATAGAATGTATTCTGAAAAACGTCTCAATGTTCAATGTCATTGGATCCCAATGACTTTCATGATATAGACAAAAAAGTTGACTTCTTATGGGTTTGGAACAACATGAGCGTGAGTAAATAATGACACAACAAAGCAAGAATGAAGCCACTGTAAAGAGGGAATGATGAGTTTGAGAGGAAGCTATGTGGACTATATGACAGCGGAGGGCAAAGATATGCACTGTAATTATTCACAGTAATTACAGGATTATGCAGAATACATTATCAGGAGCCGCAACTGCACACACAAAACAATAAAGCGTAAGAATACACCTGTCAGCACAGAAAGACACAGCGTTAGCAGTCAGAGGTGGTGGCAGGAGGCTCTCGAAAGGAGGAAAGGGGCTGGAAGCCACCTGGGGCACTTCTGTGACCGACACTCATCTCTTATTCATGATAGCGTGTGACATTTCCTCAAGTCAGAGGGGCAGAAGAGGAACTGACTGAGAGATATGCTCAAGATTAACCAGCTAAACAAACACAGCAACGGCAAAAGGTCTTCGTCGACTAGTCATGACCGTAAACCTCGCTACCAAGAGGGCTAATCATCTACAGGTACTGCAGGCTATTCGTACGAGTAAGCTTAGCAACGTAAGAAAACAACACAGCAGAACATTTTCTGTTTGCTTGACTGTCTCTGGTTAAATATGATACTCTCATCCGTAACAGCAGAGAAGGTGCCCTTCATCACCAGACTGAGAATGAGACGTTGGGAATGGAGGATGCAGAATGGTGTTTTACTGTGAAAACTGAGCAGAATCGATTGGCTGTCCTCCCTGAGCCACGACATAAATTACCAAGAAAAGGCCATGAGAGAGAGCGGTGCTCTGCTTGGCTTTACACGAGAGAGCAGATTTTTTGGTATTTGAACCATCGAACTGGGATTAGCTGGATTAACTGTAGATGTTTCATTTAAAATGTCTGGAAAATTGCACATCATGAGTATAACTTAAAAAAGAAGGAAACATCAAAATAAAGAGAAAGGAATATACAGTCTATCTATCTATCCGTCCGTTCATATCAAATCATTTAGATTATTAATTCATAATTTTTCTTAACAATCATTAAACCTATCAAATATCAATTAAATCAAAATGAAAACAAATATAACATTTTTAAAACAAATATAACATATAATTTTCACATTGTCACAATTAAGCACATTTCTTATTACTGTAAGATTCCAATTAACTAAATATACAGTATATAATTTAAATAGTATAACTATTAAAAGAAAAACTCTTCAAAAATAACCAAATTACCCTAAAAATATAAATATGAATAATATAAATATTACAAAATGTTAATAATAATAATATAAACAGTTTGTAATATTAATTGCATTTAATATTTTACGACTATTAGGACTTTTTTGTGACATATGAACGCATTTTGTGCATGCGTGTTTGTGTGTACATATACAATTTCATAATTTTAATAATATTATAGATTTTTAGGACCATCTGAGTTTTGCTTTCTTTTAGATATATTGGATACATTTAAAGTTGAAACTGTATATTAACTATTTTCATGAATTTCACTGATAGTTTTCTTTTATTGCTTGGTTAAAAGGTCTGGGTCTCATCACACCCATGCAATGCAGTTGGCTTTTCCAGGCATGTCAAAAAAACATATATTCCAGCTACAGCAGTTCCTGCAACAGAAAACTTGCTGCTTAGCAGAATTACTGTATATCCTGTAAGAAAAGTGTAGATAAACAATTAAGAACCAGTCATTGGGCACCAGCGGTGCTCCAGAGCAATGAAGCAATGAAATGTAATGAGCGTTTTATGGCGCAAGAGGGAATAGATGCATTAGCAGAGCTATGGGAGGAAACAGAGACTTTTAGGAAAACTTGGGAAAATGTTATAGACGGCATGGAAACACTCACTGATGGCAATTTAGCTCCAAAGTCTTTGATTGGTGTCTGGCCAACCTAAGAAAAAAACAAAACCTTCCTGACTGGTGCAGGTCTCATTCAGACAGAGCCACTTGAGAGACACTTAAACAGCTATTTATTCTGCATAAGAGTTGATTCTCCTTCAGGGCTGTTTATAGAATCGGTGCAGACTAATGCAGAAATGTATTTCCCAATTAGCTGTTAATGGCTAAGTAACTCCCATGGCCCAAAGTAAAGTTCTTGTACGCACACTCAAATCCTGAAAACAGAGAATTCGTCTTATTTAGATCAAACAAACCATTAAGTAACCAAAATGTAGTATGAAGGAAAAAAGCCCATAAAGTGCAAATGAACTTAGCTTCTCGAGTTTATTTGTCCCTTACTTATTAGAGAGAGTTTATTTTAAATAATAGAATACTAAATTGAAATATCCATCACTTATCTTTTCTATACAGCAAACAATAGCTACTCAATCTGCATTAAAACAAGCACTGTTAAACAATAAGAACATTCATTTTTCCAGGCAAAAAAGGGAATAATTAAGGAACAAGATCTGCTAACTCAAGGACACAATGGAATTTTAAGAGACGAATATGACAAAAAGGCTTCTAATGCATTGACCTTTTGACCCTCTAGTGCTCTGCAGGGAGAAATGTCTTCTGGTTAACTGGCTCATGAGTGACACATAAAAACCTGCTATGTACTGTAATAGGAAGATTTAATCTATTGCCATGCTCTGATATTATGGGATTTATGTAATTATATTAAAGTACAATTACCGTATGGAATAGGGGATTTCACTTCCCTCTGGATATATACAGCTGTGAGAGGATCGTGACAAGCCTATAAAGGTCATACGTACTTCAGATTACGACGATTTCCTGAGAGGCAGTGACTTTGACAGTCTGAATGCCTTCCATTCCGATTTAATAACTTACAGATTTGAACTTCATAATAAGTGCTACTGCTAATCGTGCATATTGAAAAAGCACGGTAGTTGAAAATATATTACATAATATATGTTATGAAACATTTTCTGAATACAGATTTGGTGTCTTGTATACATTAAGTTTATAATATTTTAAAGCTTTCTGGACAGGCAAAACCTGTAAAAAAATAAATAAAAAAAATCAGCAACTCATTTACATCAACATGAAAAAAGTGTATAATTAGATCTACATTTTGCAAGTTCAGCTTTCACTTAAAATAAACTCTGCCCTTTGAGTAAGAGTGCTCTGTTGTGACTTTCCAAATGCAGAAAGACTCTCTATGTGACAGTTGTTGTTCCTGCCCTTGCTGGAGGCAGCGTACTGGATGTGTAAAGCAGGGGAGGAGCGCTGTCCCTACCCAGGGTTCAAACTGCCCTCAACTTCCCCTGCAGGGTCACTGGGGACAACCACGAGAAAGAGAGACAGAAGAGAAGAGCTGGAAATAGACTAAGCATTTTATGGAAATCTCCATGGATACTGTGTCTATAAAAAAGTACTAATGGAGATTTGATATTTAAGTTTTGAAGAGCACATGCATTTTTGAAGGAACAGACAGCAGGATTTTGTGCATATCTGCTTCTGTGGGCTTGTTATGTTTTCTTTGTACTTTTCAGATATTAAACAGGGCCATGCATATTTGTTGTATTTGACAAGGGCCTTCAACTGGGGGTCCACAGCGGTACTGCAGGGGGTCTGCAAATTAGTGTTTAATCAAAAATATTTTACATATTTTACATATTACATACAATACAAGTACCCTGAAACGAAAACGAGACCACCCTCAGTTGATATTTTAATAATATAATGTTATTGGCAAAACAGATTTGGCAAACACTCCATTGTGTTTTTGAGTTTGCGCTCTGGAGAATGTGAAATATTTCTATTTACAGCGTGTTTTTACAGCGGTGAGAAATGTGGCCAATCACAGATATGTTTGTTGATCTCTTGAACGCAATGGCCAGTCAGAGGTGTTTAAGTTAGAATCCAGTCACCGCTCAGAATGGCAGAGTTTTTGTTCCAAGTGCTGAGTTCTGCTCACTCTAAATCCTCCTCTCATTAATAAACAAAGACACGATGTAAGTATTTTTTATTCAAATATATTTTTATATTTTTATACTGTTTTATATTTTTTTATACTGTTAATTAAAAAAAAAAAAAAAAATATATATATATATATATATATATATATATATATATATATATATATATATATATATATATATATATATATATTTATTTGAAATTCCATTCGAATTAATTGTAAAAGTAATGACTTGTAAATAATCTCAAATGTCTCACTGTACATTGCTATTGTTCTTATGGTGGAGCTGTTACATATGAACTTTAGAGAACCCTCCACTAGTTTCAGATACTGTGTGTGATTTGTCCATTTGACAGTAAAATTAAAATCTGAAGTTTTAGTAAACTTGTAGCTAAAGCTCAGGTAAATGTTTAATTATCCATCTGATTAGTACAATCAAAATGTATGACTCTGCAAATCCATTAAAATAATTTACAACAGCTGAAAACAACTAATAAACTAATAAATGTTTATCACAACATGTTTGTTATGATGCAGAAGCCTCCTTTAATTTTCTATAAAAAAAATAAATAAAAAAAAATAGTTCTGTGCTAGATTAACTGAGACTTGTTATAGCACTTGCATATTGTTGCCCTTGACTGTTTTTAGTTGCTTCTATTGCTCTCATTTTTAAGTCACTTTGGATAAAAGCGTCTGCTAAATGACTAAATGTAAATGTAAATATACAGACAGTGAAGCATGTGAAACAACAATAATGTTCATAGTTCTGATCTACTGTCTTGACATAATATAACTTATTTGTAATCATAATGTGGTTAGTTTCTATTGATATCAAAGTATATATGCTTAATATGTAGCTCTATTTGACAAATTTTATATCGGTGGTCCCTGCTCAATGTCTTTATCGCCTTTAGGTCCTTGCCCTGAAAAACATTGAAGATCCCTGTTGTATTTGATGTGAACTGTTGCAGAGTTCATATAAGGCAGGCATTGTGGTTACAAAGATTTCTGTACTGCAGAACATATAGTATTGCATTTAAAATCGATGTTCTCCAGAATAGAACAAGCTTTCTGCTGTAAAATATATTGAATTACATGACCAATCTCCTAAGTAAGAGAGCTTTACATCTAATTAGATTCCTGAAGGAAATACCAGCGCTTTGCAAGGCTGCAAAAGTGTTACATTTTTAGGCTAGTTTCTGTATAAATGAAATTCTGTCGTTGTCATGACACTTAGCACGTTTTCAGTCAATGTGCAGTGTACAGCCAACTATAACTGGCTAAACATGCGCAAGGAAGACGAGAGCCATAACAATTCAGCATATGTAAGAAAAAAAGACCAATCATAATTCAATATCCAAATGCAGGTAAAAATACCAATGGAAATTTGGGCACAGCTGAAAGCTACAGGTGAATGATGAACATTCCATAAAAATTTCTATTTTAAATTTCCATTACCATTTTTACAGATGCATAAACACACACACACACACACACACACACACACACACACACACACACACACACACACACACACACACACACACACACACAAAAGTGTTGCCGTTGCCTAATTAGTTAATTATTTGATATTAAACTGTACTGACGAACCATGCATATAAGATAAATTGCATGCTGTCTAACTAAGTGCTCTGTTGAATAACAATGACCCTTTTAAACACAGATATGTCTAAAGCATTAAATTCATGGGAAAATCAAATACAGTGTATGGCACTTGTATAAGAGTGGATTGTGTGTATGGGATGTTGAGAGCTAAAGACCTGTTTGAAGAGAGAGAGACCTGAATCCTGAGAAGATGGATTCCTACTAGTAAACACATACCACTCTGGTGTGAAATGACTGCAACCTGGGGCTACTTCTTACTTCAAACGAAATGAATTTGCATCAAAATTTATATCTTTACCACTCTGCACCACCATGCAGTGGTTCCTGAGTACTGTGAAAATGTGCTGTACATGCAAATCAAGCAGAGCTGTAGATCACCCAACAAAACTACTGCTGAATAAAGCTTGTGGTGTGTGCATGCACACATACTCAAACAAGTATAAAACCAAAGAATGATGGTGGCTTCCGCTTTTTTGAGCAAGGAATGATTGGTAGAAAAAGTATATGGCGCAGAAGAGCTCAATTTAAGTTGAAAAATAGATGTTTGGTTACTCACTGAGTTCAGCGATGCTCCCCACGCGTGTGGCCAGCAGGGACTGCTCAATAGTACGCTGCTCGGACTGACTGTAGGCGTCTCCAGCTTTATTTGAGCGCTGCTGGTTCCTGTGGAGGCTCAAACTGTCCGGCAAACTGAGGATTCCTGCACAAAAATGTAAACAAAAAGAGAAAAATCATGTTTAAATCCAAACTTTTACACTTCCTATAGCTCAAACAGTACAGAATGGCGCTCGCAACGCCAAAACCATGGGTTTGATTCCCAAGGAATGCTTTGGATAAAAGTGTCTGGATGTAATTTAACATTCATTCATTGGGGAGAACCTTTTATCCAAAGCAACTTGCAGTGCATTAAAGACATCAAAAACACAAAACCCTGTTGTTGTTAACATCATGTTCAACAGCTCAAGGACAAGGACTTTTGTCCCACACTGGGAGATACAGTATATTAATAATATAAAACAAATTCAAAAGGATGAGATATGAGATCTTCATCTTCTTTCAAAGAGATAGCCCACCCAAAATAAAAGGTCATAATTTACACACCCTCATTTTTTTCCAAACCCGTATGACTTTCTAGCCCTGCTTACACCTGGTATTAAGATGTGTTTTGGTCTATTTGATCACAAGTAGACGAGGGAGACGCATTCCCATTTACAGCTGGTGTTTTAATCCGTCTCTTTTGTTCACTTTCAACCGCTTCTGTCCTGATTTCTTTGAGAGGAGGGTCTATGGGCGGGTAAAAGTATGGGCTTTGTCAGATCTTTCAATCTAATGGACAAAATAAGCTAGCACAATTTACATATGAATGCGAAAGGAGACGACGTACATACGGAGAGCATCAGCTTTCGTTTCTGCTCTGACAGCCGCAAGACCACGCCGGCTGGCGTGGACTTTCATTTTTTTGGTGGACTATCACTTTAATAATAAGCAGACAAACTATATACAACAGGTCTCACAGGACTCCCTCCTGGGCGGTAACAGGTGAGAAACTTGGCTGGCCGCTTGTTTTGCCTGCTCACAAGGAGAAAGGGAGGCGTATCACCTTTCTGGACAACCAGCAATTACTGCAAGGAATATGCATATAACTTAATGCTAATGTTTAAATGATAACAAATATAAGGATTCTGCATTGTACCAATGCACAGACTGAAATCAGCATTAGATTGAGGGCTCACTTGTTCAGCACTACTGCACCATAACAAAGCTTTTCATCCCGGCTCACAGCCGAACCACTGAGGTGAGACTCTGCTAGTGTCTGAATCACAGTGGTTATTGTTTTAAAAGGATGGTTGGGATCCTCGAAAATTGGATTCGCTCTCATCCTTGTTTTTTCATCACTTCCATTGTTGCCGAACACTCCTGGAGCCGACAGCGTGTTAAATTATGATGTGGCGGAAACAAATGACTCTATTTTGTTGTCCACTGACAGAGGGGCTTTCGTTTGAACCGTCTCAATTACTCTTGTGAGGCAAATGTAATTTTAGGGGGCTGCATGAGAGCGAGAATGATGTAAATCCTTAATGGGTTCCACCCAGGGAGATGTGATGGCAGTGTACTGTATGTTGCTTATCATAATGTAAATATATCGCTCGACAGACTCATCATAGGTCTTCTAAGGCATGTTATTATTATTATTTTAAAAAATGCATCCTTTCGTAATTACTGTGATATAGATCATGCAGTCCATCTTACAGTAAATGTGTTTTGCTTCAAGGGGGAATAAAAAAAAAAAAAGGCGCATCCTGATAGAATTTGAAATAGGTTGCCATGGAGACAAGGCAGGGGTGGAGTGATGGTTACTTGCCTGCGGCATGGGAGGAAGTACAGGTGTTTAGCAATGCAAGACCACACCTCACTGTCCTGGGCCTAGTACGCTGCTATTGTATTCATGTGTTAATAGAAACTAATTCAAAGCCCTGCCAATGTTCATAAATGTTCAGAATAAGATCCTGCTCTCCATTTCCCTTGTCACAGCTCAATGAAGATTGACTGACAGGTGTATAAGATCCTAGATCGGAGCAAAATTCCCCTTTGTTCCCTACAATCTCTTGAGTCCAGAGCTCTTATTAAAACTCTCAGCGGGTCTCTGTGACAGATGAGTGTGCCAGGCTCATGCACAGCCAGCCTGAAACACTTAAAGCAACGGGTGGTAAGACTGGCATCTCGCTCACTTTCCTTTCAGCTCCACTTCCTCAAACATCGGTCAGGGTAAACTTTTTAAATTACAGTAGGCTATAAAGACTTCACACGCAGAGAAGTGCACACACACACACACACACCATCTTTAGTTCTGTGTGTTTACGCTTCAAAAAGAAATCTGAAAATGTGCTAAAACATTTTATGGCAGTTGGCCTATCCCCCCAAAAAGTTATTTTTAATAATTTATGAAGGTAAACATATTAGATAACAAAATATGAGAGCATACATCATTAGCACAAGCTAAATATTTCACAAAAATAAGCTTGTTATTAGAATTATCAGATTATTTATGTTTTTTGAAAGAAGCCTTTTATGTTTACCAATAATGTATTTATTTGAACAGTAAAAACAGTTATATTATGAAGTAATATATATTTTCTATTTATTTTCAAATGTAATTTACTCCTGTGATGGCAAAGCTGAATTTTCAGCATCATTACTCCAGTCTTCAGTGTCACATGATCCTTCAGAAATCATTCTAATATGCTGATTTGGTGTTCAAGAAACATTTCTTATTATTATCAATGATAATAATCATCAATGTGATACATTTTAGTCAGGATTCTTTGATGAATAAAAGTTCAAAAGAATCCTTTGTAAAATAAATGTCTTTACTGTCACCTTAAATAAATTTAAGGCATACTCTCTGAATAAAAGTATTAATTTCTTTTAAATAAAAATCAGGACACTTTATGTTGTCTGACAAATGTTAAAAGCATTTTTAAAAACGCCTCATATTTTGTTATTTAATGCAATAAAATTCATACATTTTATGTGTAGTGTAAGTGTTCAAATGCTTATAGATGTGTAACGGTGAGCTGTAGTAAATCCAACAGACGAGATGCGTGACACAGAATAAAGAATATAATCAACACAGAGAACAGTAATACAACACAACAAACCATAAACGTTAATTAAAGACAATGAACTGAGTAAATAGACCAAGGAAGATTGTTAATGAAATAGGGAAAAGGTGAGGACTAATCAGAAACCATGACAACTAATAATGATTGAGAACTCCATAAAGAAATTAAACAGAATACTGTAACTAAATGTCTATATATCTGAGCTTTCCTTTGTAGATCCCTGAATGGGTCAGTATATTCAATAAAAAATTGAAAATAACCTATAATAATAATATTAATATTTTAGTATGAATATTCTGCAGGTTATTCAGTGGTCAGGCAGCCTGTGATTGCAACAAAAATAATTACCTTCAGTTAAATTATTAAAACTGAATTGATCGAAAAGAAGAAAATCAGTATTCTGTCTGTATCAAAGGTGGTGAAATGTTTATTTTATAAAGAGGAAAAATAACATAAAAATGAACTGATTTACTGGAACAGCTGAAGCATCAGGGTGCAGGGAAAACAGCCTAAACTCCGAAACCATTCTATCATTCATACAGAGCCTCCACCACTTCACTCATGGCTGTAATGAGTTATGGCGATCAGTGTGAAAATGCATTTGCATAATGCTGCATAATAATAAATAAATGATCATGATGCCAGGTCATGATGTGAAAAGTTTTTCCCTCAAGCTCCTTATTCATCTTCCTCAAGTGTGCAGAATCTGCAGTGATGCCAGTGCAGATTAAGACCTCCCTCTCTCCAGCTCGCTATCCAAAAGGCCTGTGGGTTTGGAAACCATTAAAAGTGTGTCCAAAGTGATACCTGTTCCACAAAGTCTCTATTCTCAAGGAGCTGAGTTTATGATGACATAGGGAGACTGAGAAAAGAGAGCTCCAGCTTTTCTTACGATATACATTTTCTCCATTTTGACTGTCTGCTGGACATCCCTAGATTCATTTAAGACATTTGACCTTTGTTTATATATATATATATATATATATATATATATATATATATATATATATATATATATATATATATATATATATATATATATATATATACCATTTACCATCGCACACCTGTTGATAATAGATCGTAGGAAAGAGGATGAAAAAATATCCAAAAATCTCAAAAGGAAATCCCGCACACTATCGATACTTGCAAAAGATATCAAAACTTTTTATTAGCAATGTTTCGGTCTCATGACCTTCATCAGGCACATACATATCAGTTTAACGCATTAAAAATATTTAAAGCAGCATCCGTTTTTTTTGTCTTAATTTGGTTAGCATTACATTTTATGATTATGCTCTTATTCATGCAAATGCTTTTAAACCATTCAAACGTGATAAGAGACAAAACAGAATGCAGTGCGGTACTGAATCTGTCTGTGCATGTGACACATCTCATGCACACAGAAAGCTGCTTCAGACAATGCTTGAATGGACGCAAACACACAATTATGCAAAAATGCACAGTCTTAAATGAGTTAAATATAGTCTTAAAGGTGGGGTAAGAGTTATTTCAAAACAGCTTTACAAAACGGACTTGGGCCGAGTGCATAAACAAACTTGTAGCCAATCAGCAGTAAGGGGCGTGTCTACTAATGACGGGGAGAAGAGAGCGCTCAGTGCACGTCATTATTCAAAAGACATGACACAGGACGGACATTAGCCGATCTGACAGAAAGAGAGAGATGGCAGATAAAAGAAAAAAGGGGAAACATTGGTTTTGTTTTGTTTCAGAGAACTAATATATGCTGGCTTTTGCTTGAATATGCTTGTGTGTCATGTTCACTTGATTGTCCACTTCAGCAATGATAAAGACCCATTAATTTCCACACCACCGTATAACCCTGGAGCGTCTAAACCTCCTCACTGTCTGTTTCAAGCGTCAGCTCACAAAATGTGTCTGAAAAGTAAGATAATATACTCCTAATATATGTTTGTTTCCTCTTTTCATGATCTATATAACCCTCTAATCTGGTCATAATTGTAATATGTTTGTTAGTTGGTCTGTCGTGCTCGTGCTGTCGAGTTGTTCATGAGAACGGTTTGTGTTTTTCTGATCGCTATAACTCTAATCTTGTCATAATTGTAATGTTCATTAGTTGGACTGTCATGAGAGCGGTTTGTGTTTTTGTGATGGAAGGGATGACTTTTTCATTGAACATTCGACCTGGATTACCATAGTAACACACAGATTTTGCCATAGTCGTGCCTGGATTATGTATGTGTGGGGCGGAGCTATCAAAATAGGGGTGTGCTTGTTTTGGTGATTTGAAATATCAACAAAGGTTACCAGAAAGCACTTAACCCACCTTTAAATGTTAAATTCTGTGATGGTATTTCCATCAAGAGACGCATCAATTTTTGACAATGCAGGGCTTGACAATAAGGACTGCCCGATGGCCCGGGGCCAGCATGAAAGACACTTGGGACAGTTGACGGAACTCTTCACTTGCCCGATCAGGTCAGTGCTGCATACATCTGCTAGGAAGCGTATTTGTGCGTGTTTTTAAGCCTTGCCAAATTAAAGTGCAGTACCCGTGAAAGTAGACGCGGAAGTACCCACGTCTCTCAGTTTGGTGCTTGTGCACTGTGCGATAAACTAAAGCTCGTGCCCAGAACAGCGTGTATATACGCATTCACGTCTTCCTGGGCGTGAGTGAAAAGATTCACACAATATTCTCATTTGTCGAGTATCATCGTAAACATAGTTGGTTATGTCTTAAGTGAACGTTAACATGAGAAAATATGTGCAACAGTATATTGGATCCGTGCAACTCTTAAAGCAACACATTCTCACTCCCAACTCGTCACATATTGACGCTTGGTCAGGACCCCTCTGCGTCAATTTTTAATGCACAGGATACCCCTTTAGCATAATTTTTCGACGCACAGGGTGCTCCATTGATTTAATTTGTTTGCCCAATGCGTCAGATCAAGACACATTTAATTCTTTACATTTATAAAAGTAGACATGATTTTATAAAAATGTATAGGCTACTTTTATATTTTGGAGTAACTAATCCCACTCCTACCCTAAACCTACCCACTTCTCAACAGTCACAGGTATTTATTGCAAAAACTGACCAAAAACAGTATAAAAGTATTAACTCATGTTGCATTCCAAGTCTTGCGAAACAAGCCATACGATATCGTTACGTAAAGAACAGAGTTGATCTTAATGTTTCAAAATTGCTGAAATGATGATCTCACCACTCCATGAATGCACGCACACACTCAGTCATGTCTCATTCAAAAGATACACCCGACTCTTTAGCATGACGCAATCGGTCACGAGACTCCATGAGAGCCAATGACATTTTACAATCAAAGCTGACATAATGACGCAATTGGTCACGAGACATACGAGAGCCTATCAAACTATCAAAGCTGACGTAACGTTTCTTCAGTTTTTGAATGTGTGCATGATCGTCGTATTTGCTTGTTATATCCTGTGTTTTACATCATATAATACACAAATGGGTAGGTTTAGGGATGGGGTTGGGTTACGTGTTCAAACGTGTCTAAATAGCATAAATAAATAAAAAATTATTAAAATTAAATAAAATTATGCTGGCTGATTAAATTGAGAATCACACTCCAACATGTCATAATGGCAAAATCATAACCCAATATATAATTTCGTCATGATGATAACATTCCCATGCCCAACGCCAAAGGTTTCTCATCTAAAGGGTTACCCTGGGCGTTAAAAAGTGACACCAAAGGGCTCTGACCAAGCGTCAATATGTGGCGAGTTGGGTGTGAGAATGTTGCTTAAAGTGACAGCAGCCTAATATTCCTGCTGCTGTCTGTTTTTGTTAATCAAACAAATGCTTACTGCTCTTGACTGAATAACTTCAATAAGGGTTAATCTATATTTATACAGTGAGGACTGTGCAGTGATTTTTACATTTGATTACTATTTCTGTACCTAAAAATCTAGTTTAGACTTGGAAAAAAAAGAACTGTTCAGGTCTATTTAATTTGTATATATGTTTGTTGTATGTATTTGTTCTATTGCTTGTAATTTGATTATTTGTTCTTATTTTATTACTGACTGTCTTTAACAATATTTAAAATGTATATGAGTTAGGCTAATAGTTTTTGAAGTTATAACCTTATTTATTAAGGTTGCATGGATCAAAACAACTAAAATAATAACTAGGCCTATTTTATTTTATTTATTTATTTATTACTTTTTGTGGCGGGGCCAGTGAAAATTTTGGCAGGGCAAGTAAATATTTGAACCACTGGCCCAACCGGGCCAGTAAAAAAAAAATCCTTAATGTCAAGCACTCTGTCAAGTCTACTCCAGCACATCCCAAAGACTTTCAATGAATTTAAGGTCTGGACTCAGAGGTGCCAATTCATGTGTGAAAATGATTCTTCATTCTCCCTCACAATCACTCTTTCACACTTTGAGCCTGATGAATCTTGACATTGTCGTCCTGGAATATGGCCATGATGTGTCTTCCTCCATGGTTGTTTAAGAAATGAAAAGCTACACGCTCCAACAATTAGGGTTAGAAGAACTGTTGACAAAAATATAACATGCTGTAAACATAATAATCACCAATAAACAAACCTGGGGAAAAAAATAAGACATTTGACCACAAAAGATACAGACCTCGATCTGGGGCTGTGGTTTAGAACCCACATTACAACTGGAGTGTGAGTGATAAGTCATAAGTTTGTGATGTAGTTTGTTTTTAATAAAGCTTTTTGGTTGGCCTCAAATTGCCAAGGGTTTTCGCTAAACAACCGCTGAACTTATCAAAACAGCAGCAGAATCGACGTTGAAAACTGTAACTTTTATTATTTCAATGCAAGTTGATGAATACAAGGGATTGAGGGAACGTCTAATGAAGGCGTTCGCCAAGTTTAAACCAGCTGAGGATTGTGGGTGTACAGGCTTCAGAGCCCTGCAACAATGTCAAAACCTAATGAATTCACATTGGCAACATATACAACACACCTTTTTAGGCTGAAACCAGAGGCTTTGGTTTGTAAAACCAGGATGGCTCAGATAAGAGGCTCTAAAAAATTATTTTCATTTCGCCTCTAGGGTGCCAGAATTGCACGACAGTACTTATCACATGCTTCACAGTGGACCAGTCGACCAAAAGCACTTTGACAGGCTAACAGGGGGACATTAGAAGAGCTGTATGCTTGAGCAGTCAATGGGGAGGAAACGTTGGGACATACCAGAGTTTTCCCAGCTTTCCCATGCACGCGTGCCGAGTGTGGATACGCCACTGACCTCATTGGAGCTCAGAGTCTGTATTTAAATCTATTTTAAAGGCCTGTGAAGCCCAGCCTGTTCTCTTAGCCTGAGAATGCAGATTAAAACACACACACATTTTCTGTCTCTTTCCAAGCACAAATGTGGAAAAACAACTCCCTGGATTTCTCACAGAGCAATGCCAGCACGCAAAAGCTAGAAAGTGATTCAAGCCACACCATGTAAACCTACACCCACAACACCTATTACACTCACGCAGCTATGTGCTTGGTCAACTCCTTTACTAACCCTACGCTAGGTTAAACCCACACATAAGTAAAATAATATCCAATATTTCTTGTGCAAGATGGTATTTCAGTGACACACTAGAGACTTGTGCAATGGCGTTATATCCTACGCCCTGCATAAAGACATCCAAAATCAGTTTAACCATGTAGTGGACAATCAAAACAATCGTTTGAGAGAGTTTTGTTATGGGTTAAATCACACATGCTGAATTCTGGCAGCCCCATGCAGATGGAGTCCATATGTATGGCAATAAGAACCAGGAATGCTGCATTTCTGGGGAACGAAGGAAGGAGTTTGAGGAGAGAGAAGCGGCAGTGTCTACATGCGTCGTGTGACTGCGCAGTATGTCTCCAGTGCTGGCTGACCGCAGAGCTTTAATGGTTTTTGGAATCATCCCCAGGGATTTGCTCCGAGTTGTTCGGTGATCAGAAAGTTGGATCGGTCCATGGATTTGTCGCTGACGGCATGTGTCTGTTTGAATTTAAGACAGTCAGAGAAACGGTCAGCACAAACCCCTCAAACATTCCCACTAGAAACTGTGCACACATACACTACATACAGGGTTTCTATTCATCAAAGAATCCTAAAAAACAAATCATGGTTTTCACAAAAATATAAAGCAGTATGACACTTTTTAACTGTGATAATAAAAAGAAATGTTTCTTGAGTAGCAAATCAGCACATTAGAATGATTTCTGAAGGATCATGTGACACTGAACACTGGAGTAATGATGGTGAAAATTCAGCTTTGCCATCACAGGAATAAACTGCATTTTAAAATAGATTTTTTTTTTCAATTATAATAATATTTCACAATAGTATTGTTTTACTGTGTCTTTGATCAAATAAATGTAGCCTTGGTGAGCCTTGACTTCCTTTAAAAAAATCTTACCGACCCCAAACTTTTGAACAGTAATGTGTACAAAAATATAGGTATTAGAATTTAACACATATAATGATCACGCTGAAGGCACTTAGAATGTCTTAAGGACAAGCAAACACAAGGCCAATAAAACTGGAGCCATAAACTGAAAAAATGGACATACACAGTATTCGCCATAAAAGGCTTATTAACAATAATGATGGATGAACAGATTGTTTGTTGACTTCTCAATGATAAATGATGGCTCTTAAATTGCAGGTCACATAAACAAAAGCTCACAAAAGCTTTTAACGTTTTTTTCCCAGTCTTCATTGATTTGATTTTTAAAAGGTGAAGTGTGTAATTTATGAGCCAGACAGAATTCAGAATTCATAAAATGGAAAAATAATAACCAGTTCAGACAGGTCTACCCAATTCCACTGCCAAATGACTGAAATAAATAAATTAGGCTAATTTAAAACAATTGTAGCAAAAGGTGCGCTTACATAAACTAGTTAATGATGGCCTTTTTAAACATGGCATAAAGGCAAATTAATGGTATATTAAAGGGATAGTTCACGCAGAAACCACTTACTCACCCTCAAGTCGTTCCAAACCTGTATGAGTTTCTTTCTATTATTGAACAGATATTATTGAGAAGATATTTTAAAGAATATTGCTAATCAAACATAAATATTGCTAAACAAAATATCTTCTCTTGTGTTCAGCAGAACAAAGAAATTTATACAGGTTTGGAACAACTTGAGGGTGAGTAAATAAATGATGACAAATGACATGTTTTGGGTGAACTATTCCTTTAAATAACAATAGTAAACAAACAAAAATGTGTCTCTTAAGCCTAGAGTAAATGTATGCGTTATGTATTTGATTCAGTAGAAAGACCCGGTTCATTATATTCATTGTTCATTGTTCAAGAATCATTAGTTTGGGAATCAGTTGAACTGACTTGGTCACGCTCAATGGTTTTGATTCAGTTCCTATGAGTCATTCGTTTGGGATTCAAACTACACTGGTTGCATTATACAGTATGTCGCGATTCATTAAAAAGAACTGGTTCATAAGAGTCATACATTTGGGAGTCGAAATACACTGGTTGTACTTGATTAACTAAAAGAACTGGCTCATAAGAGTCATTCTTTGAGAATCAGACTGGTCACTCCATATGTTTTGCTCTGTATTCAATAGACTGTCATTCGGTTCCAGTATTTTTCCTGCATTTTTCCTCTTTGCGTTACAATCTTTCTATTTACTTTGTTCACTATAGCATCTTTAGAATCCGTGTTTCATTGAAATCTAAATTGTGCAAAATTCTTGTAAATAATTGACTTAAAATAAAAAGTACTGTTATTGGCAAAACAAAGTCCAACTAATAGGAGTGTACTGCAGATCTGTAAATGAAAACCTCAAAATAATATGATTCATACAGGCAGAAATGATATTAATCTCAGTGAAAGCTGATAATAACTGTTATCAGAAGAGATGAAAGGCACTACAAACACGGCTATGTTTACATGTGGAAACATGCCCTGTGAATGGATGTTGGGTAATGACCACACTGTGTATGCCTGCTGTGTGCACCAAAGTGATACTGAACTAAGTGTCTGTGTCATAGCTAGCCCAGATACCCTGTGGTACTTCTCTCTGGAAAACTCCAAAACAACTGGTAATGGAAAGTGCTACCTCCTGCAGTGACCCCGATTACATCACCAAAACAGCATGAGTGTTACCCCCGCTCTCCCCTGCTGAAGTAAGCCTTCCTGTCACTAACAATCAAAAACACACGTTCTTCTATCAGCAATCTGGGACAGTGTGTTATCAGCCAACCCCCTCGAAGACCAATCTCTGGGCATTCATACAGAGGGGTACACTGTTGGAAGAATAGTTTCGGAGGAGATTCCAGTGAGCGTTTCCTCCGAGGTATATGTGAAAACTTTATTTTATTTAGAGTCTGAGCTCATTACTCTTTGCATTCTTCCCGGTACTGAGTGGAAATTTGCATGCAACTGGGCTCCAAATTGCACAGTAATTGTTTGACGGGATTTGCAGGATTCGTCATTTTGACTTTGTTGAGGCACGCTGGGTTACTGGCTCTTTAACGTGGGCCACACATGACGTCAGAGAACAATTTGATTGAGACCTCATGAGGGACTTGTAACAGCACAGAATAATAACCAATCAATCCAATAGCTAAGTCCACACCTTTCATGAGTTCCAGTAAAAGACTGAGTATAATTAATTA
The DNA here is from genome assembly GCA_018749465.1 of Paracanthobrama guichenoti. Taxonomy (NCBI): domain Eukaryota; kingdom Metazoa; phylum Chordata; class Actinopteri; order Cypriniformes; family Gobionidae; genus Paracanthobrama; species Paracanthobrama guichenoti. The sequence continues at coordinate 13,307,136 of CM031960.1, read as the reverse complement.
CGCAACTGTTAATAGTTTCCTACAATTTTCTGATGGTACACCCATTTTTTAAGAAGGTTTGCCAGACTCTATGCCATTTAATACTATGAAGAACAGCATCCATGCATTGTCCAGTCATTCATCAGTCCATCTGTTAATCAGTTACTGCAAATTAAAAAAAAACAAAAAACAAAACAGATCAATTCCTTCTAAGACAAAAATTAAAGAGACACACCACTTTAAACCTTTAAAAAAATCTCAATGAATCGCCCGCTGAAGAGGTGCTTTTCTATGGGGAGGAACTTCTATGTCGAGCTTGTTCAGACGATGACAAGTCATCGGCCTGAAGAAAAACAATTCAGTGGAATTGGCATTCGGTACCACTTTATAAAGGCAGAGCGCCAACGGCTATTTACGTACTTGAACCGTTATAATGTCATCGGAGCTACCATGAGTATAATTGTTGTTTCTGCCATAATGATCTTTCAACAAAGAAATTCATATGTAAGAAGAGTAAATATTCAGTCTCCTCCACTGACCGTTTTTTGAGATGTAAGGTGCAAATAACATGCACGTTCGTAATGCATGTAAACATACACTATTAAACATTTGAGTGCATTTAGCAGTGTGTGTTGTTGGTTTATTTTGTAATGTTGGTTTATGTTGTGTAAGTGTTTTTTATTATTTGTTGAGTGTCAACGTTGTATTTGGTATGTCAAGTATTGATGTCTGTGCATCATTAGATGATGAATCTCAGCAGTTGCTTCACTATTGTGAACGATCCATCTACAAACAATTATAGCCTGGATGCCAGCCGAACTAAGCCCCGCCCACAACATTTGAGGTCGGGAAGTTCGGTCTGGAATTGATCCGTTGTGGAGTAACTATGCCCGAACAGGAGCTGTTCGGATCAATAAAATTGTCAGGGCGGGCTTTATACGATGATGGACAAGCATTCACGTAACCAAAGAGCGCTTGGGTTGAATTCGTTCTAATCCTAAACGGAGAACTTGTTCGTATATGCATTCACCTTCACTATTTCTCTCAAAAATGATGATCGTGTTGGTAAGTACTCAGTGTATCCTTAAATTATTTTTACAACACCGGCAAAGATCGTTTACACTCATCTTCTTCTTCTACTTCTTTCAGCGTGCATGCAGTTGTGTTCTGTTGACGACTATGCGTTAGTGATGTGTCGTTCATGAAAGATTCGTTCTTTTTGAACTAATCTTTAATATGAAACTCGCAATTCGTTCATTTTCGTTTGTATAAGTACTAGATGTGTTGGGGAATTTAACGTGACATTTTAATTATTCTGCTAAAATGAACGAAATGACTTTGTTTATTTTGCTGAACGAGATTCAAAGATCCGAGTCCGTAAAATGATCCGAACTTCCCACTGCTACTATGCGAGCGAGACCGGTGCGTGATTGAGAACGAGCGTCACCTGCGAGTCACACCGGTCTCGAGTCCTCTCATGAGAGAGTTCGAGGGTATATAAGGACGAGCGACACCAGTGAAGGACGAGAGAGGACCAGGCCTGGACTTTATGTTACGTTTTATTTATGGTTTATTATGTGTGTGCGTGGCAGTCGTCCGTGAGGGGCTGCCCGCGTTACTTTCGTTTTGTTTATTTATTTATTAAAGTCTTTTAAATGTTCGCCGGTTCCCGCCTCCTTCTTCCCATACGAACAAACTACAATACAGTATCACTTGACATACGTCACTTACTCCGTTGCTCTGATTGGTTATAGGTCTATCCAATTGAGTGCAGAGGCATTTTCTTTCCAGGTTTGGTTGAAACACGCCCCGATAATCAGCCCAATGGAGCAGTATCAGACTCAGGCTAAAACAAATATACATTTGAAATAAGTTATTGGTAAATCTTTATGCTTAAATAATACTAAAACAAAATCTTCATATTCCTGTTAAGAATAGTTGGACTAAACTATTTAATATTCTAGCATTTCATTATTTTAACACTTTTTTTTATTTGTCACATTTCTGACTTGGCTAGAACAGAAATTTGAATATCAGTACAGAAGGTCCAAGATCCCGAGCAAATGGAACACTAATCACCATTATGGTGACTTCAAAACTACAGTGGCAAAGAATTAAATTTAATACAGTGGCATGGTTAAAGACAACATTATAATATGAAATCACAGTAAAACAAGAGCAGTAAGTTAAACTGCTGTTGTTTTCACAGTAGTTTGTAAGAAAATGACCCAGCATGCATTGCTTTCACAGTAAATTTCTGACTACAGTAATTTATTGTAAAATAATAGTCTTTAATCCTATAAAGTCCTGCCAATTTTTACAGTGTACATATCATGGCACTGCGCTGAATGAAGTGTTTAGAAGCTTCATTTTTTTCAGATTATTTCAGGTCTACACCAACCTTTCCAGTTCAATCAAATTTTAATTGGAATGATCAAGATATTTACATGAAGGCTTTTCAGTCCGATTGAGCCATCAATCTGATTACTAACAAATTATTGGTTGCATAAACATAGCTATTTTCTATGATGACTTTGGAGGAAACACATGTGGAATTCTGCAGAATGGATTTAAAATATGTGTGATCACAGTACTACACATTTATTTATGAAAGCCCATTCTTACCAGAGAGTACAAAAAGGTACAGCGATTGCGACTTTATTTCTTATAATTATGACTTTGTATCTCGTAATGCAGATAAAGTAGAATGCCAGTAGGAAAACTGCTAAAATCTGCTGAACAGATTCCACAAGGGCCCGGGCTTTGACCTCTTTATTCAGCTACTCAATAACTTGAACAGTTCCTGAACACAGGACTTCTGGGATTATGCACCTATAAAACCTGCCATACACACTGGAGAAATAAGCTTAGGAGCTTTTCACAGCAAAATTATTAGACCTGCCCATTTTATGGTGCCTTGACTTATTTCAAAGTAAAACATTACTTTACTTTCAAAGTCTAAATTTCTAATTAAAACTTGCAAAATCAGCATGTAAATCTATGAACTTTAAATCTTCCATCAAATTTTTCATCATGTGGTCACTTACAAATGCATCTTACCTATTTGTCACAGCATTTCCTCCAGGAATAATAGCGTTACCATCACATTACTGTCACTCTCTTCCTTTCATACACTAACACATAGATACGCATACTGTTTAAATACACGTACAATTGCATAGCAAAAAAAAGGAAACATTTTCCCAAAAGTTCTCTACAACATGCCAGCATAGCACCTCATTCACACTTTAACATTGCAAAAAACCCTTTCATACAAAGGGAATATACACTCACCTAAAGGATTATTAGGAACACCTGTTCAATTTCTCATTAATGCAATTATCTAATCAACCAATCACATGGCAGTTGCTTCAATGCATTTAGGGGTGTGGTCCTGTTCAAGACAATCTCCTGAACTCCAAACTGAATGTCAGAATGGGAAAGAAAGGTGATTTAAGCAATTTTGAGCGTGGCATGGTTGTTGGTGCCAGACGGGCCGGTCTGAGTATTTCACAATCTGCTCAGTTACTGGGATTTTCACGCACAACCATTTCTAGGGTTTACAAAGAATGGTGTGAAAAGGAAAAACATCCAGTATGGCAGTCCTGTGGGCGAAAATGCCTTGTTGATGCTAGAGGTCAGAGGAGAATGGGCCGACTGATTCAAGCTGATAGAAGAGCAACTTTGACTGAAATAACCACTCGTTACAACCGAGGTATGCAGCAAAGCATTTGTGAAGCCACAACACGCACAACCTTGAGGCAGATGGGCTACAACAGCAGAAGACCCCACCCGGTACCACTCATCTCCACTACAAATAGGAAAAAGAGGCTACAATTTGCACGAGCTCACCAAACTTGGACAGTTGAAGACTGGAAAAATGCTGCCTGGTCTGATGACTCTCGATTTCTGTTGAGACATTCAGATGGTAGAGTCAGAATTTGGCGTAAACAGAATGAGAACATAGATCCATCATGCCTTGTTACCACCGTGTAGGCTGGTGGTGGTGGTGTAATTGTGTGGGGGATGTTTTCTTGGCACACATTAGGCCCCTTAGTGCCAATTGGGCATCGTTTAAATGCCACGGCCTACCTGAGCATTGTTTCTGACCATGTCCATCCCTTTATGACCACCATGTACCCATTCTCTGATGGCTACTTCCAGCAGGATAATGCACCATGTCACAAAGCTTGAATCATTTCAAATTGGTTTCTTGAACATGCCAATGAGTTCACTGTACTAAAATGGCCCCCACAGTCACCAGATCTCAACCCAATAGAGCATCTTTGGGATGTGGTGGAACGGGAGCTTCGTGCCCTGGATGTGCATCCCACAAATCTCCATCAACTGCAAGATGCTATCCTATCAATATGGGCCAACATTTCTAAAGAATGCTTTCAGCACCTTGTTGAATCAATGCCACGTAGAATTAAGGCAGTTCTGAAGGCGAAAGGGGGTCAAACACAGTATTAGTATGGTGTTCCTAATAATCCTTTAGGTGAGTGTAGATGTCAAGAATTATTATTTTTTTTTTTACTATCTTTTGCTTCAGTTCTCATGAACTTCTAATATGTGGCAGGACACATTTGGGGCTCAGCTGGCAAAATATGCTTGTTTAATGAATTTGAATGATGGTGTGAATCAGCTCTGGTGTGTTCAGAGACGCCACACTTTCTAACCTTTGTAAACAAACTATACAACATTAGCTGAGCATGCAAAACAACAGCTGGTGCTCCCTTCTACGGCAAGCAAGAGGGCTTGAAGGTAATAGGATCCATTAAGACAACAGAGCCTGTGTTTATGGGACAAAAGTGTAAGTATTATTCTGTTGGACATGATCTCGGTCGTGAGGCGCGCTGGAAGCGGACCTCCACTATAGCGTCATCCTGACTCATAGCTATGAGCTTGGTTCCAGCTTGCAGTCTAGCAGAAATCAGCTCCAAACCAAAGACCCGGAGTAGGTGAAGCGTTAACTTGATTTCCAAATGTTCAACTTGCCTTATTTCTCCCCTTTGAACAAACTCTTCAAGCTGAGAGCCAAAACTGGGAGAGGTTTATGCAACACATTGATGAAAAATATTATTGGAAACAGAGCCTCTTAACTACAGATTAAAATTCAACATTCAGTAGTTCCCTGTTGAACCTTTTTCATAATGCATATCTCAAGGTCAATGTTTCAAGCTAAAAAGTGTTTTTAGACATGTTTTTAGACCGCTGATGACCGACTGTGGCTTTCTCACTGTTTATGTTATTTGTGATAGCCATATACATTAAAGCCAAGCTAAAAGTGTTTCAATAGGCATATTCACATCCATTACATAATGCTGAATTGACTGCCAAAGAGGTCACAGCTAATGTTGTTTGAAAAGAGGGTGGAAACCCCCTAAGAAAATCAGACCAGTCTCCAGGAGTTGTTTCCAAATTTGAAATTTGAGTCCAATCTTGGGTGGATCAAAATAATGTTAGATTTGTGGGGATAAGGTTTCAGATTAACAGACCGCTATCTTTAAATGCAAAGCTGGATTGTGCCAATATATGAGTCATGCTTTTACTTCAGAAGGTGATTTCAAAGTCAATTTTGTACAAATTTAAATAATCTATTACACAAGAATGACTCAGGATAAATTATTAAAAAGTATGTTGGAAAATTATGACAGAGGTAAAATAAAATAAAAAATAAATAGAATAAATTTTTTTTTTTTTTTTTAAATGCTAGAACTTTCCTGTGTGATTGGGAATTAATTTAAAAAAATTCAGTCTTTCAGTTTTTAGAAATATTTCAAATAGGACATGAAATAGTTACACTTTTGAAACCGTGTGTGTGTGTGTGTGTGTGTGTGTGTGTGTGTGTGTGTGTGTGTGCGTGTGTGTGCATGCATGTGCGTGTGTGTGTGTGTGTGTGTGTGTGCGCATGTTTTTGTGACATATCAGGACACAAATGTGTATAATGACATGGGTATAACATAGGTATTACAAGGAGAGGGTGACTTATGAAGATATTACCCATGTCCCCATTTTTCAAAAAGCTTATAAATCATACAGAATTAGTTTTTTGGGGGAGAAAGTAAAAATGTGCAGTTTCCTGTGTTGTAAGTGCAAGGGGGAGAATAGACAAACCCTACAAACCCTTCTAAACTCCCTATTATAGATTATGTCACCAGATATGGTAAGCACTTCCTGTGACTCAAATTTTCTTTTAGTGAACTTCTTGGAAGCATTGACCTTGACTTTTGCTTATCTGAGTGGTGATCTTCCAATCCTGAGACCCAATGTCGAATGTTTCTAAAGGCTAGACCAATTACATCATGTAACAAATTACACAAGTAACACAACTTATTTAAAATCAATGAGATTTTAATAATTTTTTATATTTCCTGACCCCTGGACTCCAGCTCTAATCCTCACTGTCTGTAGACATTAACCAGCACTGCAGAAGTATTACAACATTTCCAGGTTATTCCCTACATTTCCAATGCAATTTTGCTGTTGGGTTACACTTTTGGTATCAGTGCAGCTTCACAGAACAGCTTGAAAATCCACTTACTGAAACTCTGCGGTGGTGATGACATCATTCAACACTAAATCATAGGCTTAATTCAATTGTGCAACAGAGTTGCCATCATAAACACATCATAAAATTGCTGTCATAAACATGTTTAAAAGAAAGTTGACTAAAAAGTGTAGCACAGAAAAATTGTAGTACAGAATGCTTCCTGAAAGACATAAATCAACAACATTTCCAAAGATCAACTAAAAAATATAAACATAAAAACCACACAAATATGACTAAGTGGCCATTTCTTCAAAATACTGGAAGTGAACATAAAGGCTTGTTGAATAGTTGTCAACTGAAACTTCACAGAAATACATACGTCACCTGGAGTCAGCTTGTACCTTTCGCGTGAAATATTGCCCTGTCATTACTTCATGTGGGTGCCATGCCGTTTTGGCATTGTTTACACCCACGAGCAACAGCTTTGCAGATTAGCATGCGCAAGTGACAGCATGTGTTACAAAAGGACGGCTTCTGCTTCGCTGACAAGCAATACCCCATTCACTTCATCTCTTCCATCCTTTTTATCGTATTGTACATCGTTCCCCCAAACTCCCACCCAAACAACACACACTATTAAGCTTAAAGAGAACGGTCCAAACCACGCTTTTTTATAAAATGTGATTGCTGCAATTAGGAGCAATGAAAGCTCAGAGAAGAATAAGACTGGGAAAAGTTCATTCTATAATTACAAGGTACGAGATTTGTAGAAAATGCCTGAAGAATAAAATACTTTTTTGGAGGTGAAAAGACCAACTGTGCTTGAATTTGGAAAGCTTTGCTGATTTTCCAGAGGTGTGGAGAACTGGAAAGATTCACCGTCACAGAACAAAGACTAGACCCATTTACCTAATCTTAATTACTAAAACACACCTTTTATAGTAAACTGTTAACTTGTTGAATGAACAGAAATGAGGCGTTTAGATGCTTAGCTAGGCTTGATTAACATGCAACATTAATTTGACCAAATGTTCATATGGTTTGTTAACTTTTCTTGGTTATTTAAAGGGACAGTTCACCCAAATTTATTCTGTAGAACACAAAGGAAGTAGTGTTGCGACATATTTTCAATGGAAATTAGCTAAAGCCTGATCAAAAAGTAGCTAAATGTCGATAGATGACAATGTGCCAACTATCGGCACTTTACATCTATTTCTCTCCTAATCTGTTCTTACAATCTGTATTTTAATACAATATATAACCGTATGTCCAGTAAAGCTGTTCAAAGGCTGGGTTTTTCCTGCACTGAAAATATTTTGGCAGCCTCCAAAATAAATCTTTGTCCCGGCAAAGATTTATTTGATCATATGATGTGACGATACCTGTCGTTCTGCAGTACCAGTACCCGCTGATAGCCACCTGCTTTAAAACGCTCCCATCAGTGTCTGTGTAATTGTTAAAGTTTTCTATTTGCAACGTGTTTTTGCAGCGTTGAGCTTTTTAGGCAATCACAAACATATCTGTTGAGTGCGTGAACACAATGGCCAATCAGATGTGTTTAAGTTAGTCATAACTCCCTCAACACCGCTAAAAAAAGAGTTTTTGTTCAGCGCGAGTTCTGCACCTGACAAATCCTTTCATTATAAGCAAAGTATAAACACTATGTCAATTAGAGACTCTTGCACAGAGTAGAGTAGACAGCTTCATTGATTATAACAAGAGTTAATATTACAAACTTTCTTTGCATTTATTTTGGATTTATCGTCAGTATTGGGCTTGCAGTTCACATAGGTTGGGTACTTTACTGTATAGGTGTGACCCTGTTCATCCTTCACCACTGAAGACCATTTTTGACCCAAGGAAAACCCTGGAAAGGTCGCTAATCTAGCAACAAATTCATTAAAGTTAGTTCAAAAATTTAATTATCCCATAACTTGCTCACCCTCAAGCCATCCTAGGTATATATGACTCCATACAGCTCCAGGAGGTTAATAAAGGCCTTCTGAAGCAAAGCAATGTGTTTTTGTAATAATAATAATTATAACTTTATAAATTGTAATCACTAGCTTCCGGTAACATCCGTCCGTGTGTTCAGAAGAGTAGCGTATGCTTAGGTGAGAGTAGATGCCTTTCACAGTTACAACAAATAGGGCTACGAAACACACTGCAAAAAATGCTTGTCTTATATAGTATTTTTGTCTTGTTTCCAGACTAAATGTCTAAAAACAGAAATAAGATTATTTTTCTTACCCAACTGGCAGATCATTTTGCTTGTTTTAAACAAAAACAAGTCACAAATACTAAGCAAGAAAAGCATTTTTTTGCAGTGCAAACAAAAGCTCCTCCGACATTTTTCTTTTTAAAAATTCTTGTTTCTCGCTTCCGCGTTTGTTAATGCGCCATGCGTAGGTCACTCTCCCGCCAGAACTAGATTCACGGGCGAAAGCTAGGCAAAACCGTTTACAAAGTTATAAATATGGATATTTTTCTTACAAAACACATAGCTTCACTTCAGAAGGCCTTTATTAACCCCCTGGAGCTGTATGGATTACTTTTATGATGGATGGATGTGCTTTTTTGGGCTTCAAAATTTCAGGCACTCTTTACTCCCATTATAAATCTGGAATGAGCCAGGATATTTTTTTAATATAACTCTGACTGTGTTTAATATAACTCCTAGCATGGCTTGAAGGTGAGTAAATTAACTCTTTAAGCTGGCAAGACTGAAAGAAAGATATGTAAGACAATGGCGTCCAAAAAACATTGGATCCTTTAATAGCATGGACAACATTTTTTTTTTTCAAAATATCTTCTTTTGTGTTCCACAGAGTAAAGAAGGTTTTTGGGTGAACTAGCCATTTAAATGTCAAAAGCAAACTAAGTTTAGAATAGTATTATTAAACCTAATAAAACTCAAAACACACCCAAATGTTTCAAAAGTGAAACGTCTATAGTAGTTAAACATGATAGCGTTTTGACTATGAGCGAGACATGACATCCGTACTTAATACTGTTCGGCGTAACAGACCTGAGTGGAGTTGACCGTGTGTCTCTTGGGTCTCAGTGACTGAGTGAACCTGATAGAATTGCAGACTTCCTGAATTTGCAGTTGAAAGACGGCCAAAGGTAACTAAACAGATTAAAATCTATAGCAGAACGAAAAAACCCACTACTTTTATCCATAACAGGGGGACTATAAATGCAGAATCCAGTGTTTGTGGACAAGTATATGTTCTCAGCTACCATCTCTGGCCTTAATTCAATCTACGTAACATGTTGGCTGAAACAAAGTAAGCTACTTGGCAATGTCACATGAGAGTGATTGTATAATGGTATTAGCGTTATTTATCCCAATATCACAAAATTGTGGCTCTCTGCACTGCTGCTTTTAATTTTGTTCTTAAACTTTATTGACTGGGTTTCAACAGGAAATGTGAGAACTTGCAGTGAAGCTTCTGTTGTGAGGGCTACAGTTCATCTTCAGGCTAACACGCTGTCTACACTGAGACTGTCATAATCAATGTTGCATGCTTGGAACATAGACAGCTCCATTGATTATAATGGGTCTGTTTTGGCTTTGTCGCTCGCTTGGAGAGTGTAATAAAGTGCAAATGAACAAAAATGAGAGGAAACTATGACAAACAACTATTATACAGTCAGTCTGCCCTGTTCATCCTCCAGAAGTACATGGTAATGAAAAAGTATTTTACACAAAGTGATGAAAGAAACAACAAACCACTCCTCTGCCAGGGAAAAATGAATCACTTGCAGTGAACGTGCTAGAAATAATGTACGTTCAAACACTTAGAGACACACACATTTATGTTCTCAGCATACTTTCGTACCAAAACAACTTGCAATATGGTGCAAATGACTACATCTGTAAGGGCATCACTGTCAAAATCTGTGGAAAATTGCCTGCTTGTTAATGACTTAAATGACAACACCTGGCATATCATTTAGAAAAAGCAACTTGTGTTTCCACTCCTCACTGGAGATTAATTTGCAAATAACAAGAAAAATTTAGAAGGGAAAAAAACTAATGACTTTAACTACTGTGTGATGTATGTAAATATTACCTCCTTTAATGTTTTATAATTGTATGGGCTTCACAAGATTGTTAATAGCTATCTCATTTTTATAGAAATGATCAATACTACATAAATATAAATGCTTTTTCTGACAGATGGTGTAGTTACATTATCTACCAGCTGTGTAAAAAAGTCAACATACTTGAGTAGAACTTAATTTCTATGACATTTACGGACCAATAGTGCAGGTGGGTCTTGACAAATTCAGAGTATGACCTCTTCAGTCACCACTACATCACTAGGCATACCTCAGTCATGATGGAGGATAACTTTGACCATATGATCCCTGGGAAAAGTACCCAATGGCTACACTTAATATATATAAAATATAGGCACAAAATAAGATTTAAAAAAACATGCCTGCATAGAAAGCATGAGATTTGCCTGCATTGAAAAAGCATGAGATTGTTGCTGGAGCATATGAAATACAATCAGCCCTTTGTCAGCTAGAGAGCTGACTTCATCAGCAGTTTTCCAAACCACAAAACACAAAAACCTCCATGACCTTCGCAAAACACACTTTGCTATGTTGATTAATTTGATCTTCTTTAGTATTAAAATACTTCACATTCATTTATAAAGGCAGAAGTAAAATACACAGTGTTGTAATTATTTGATTAGACATCCTATTTTTTCCAGGAAAATAATTTTCCCTATTTGAAACCCTTTTCACATGTTTGTCTTGATTTTAGAACATCTACTGCACAAATTGCAAAAAAAAAAGTAACTAAGCCAAAAAAATAATTCCTGATATCATTTACTCATCTTGTCATTCCAGACCACAAAATAATATATTTTAAATAATGTCATGCTTTTCTATGAGAAAAATAAATAAATAAATAAATAGGACTGGAGCATTCCAAAGAATCATTAAATGTCATAAAGGTGGAATAACCTGTACACTATATTCCAAGGCTTCTGAAGACATATGATCACTTTAAAGAGTTAAAGAAAAATGAAAATTATCCCATAATTTACCCATCCTCAAGCATTCTTCTTTCAGCCAAACACAATCTGAGTTATATTAAAAACTGTCCTGGCTCTTCCAAGCTTTATAATGGGAGTGAATGGTAGCATTTTTCTGAAGCCCAGCATCCATCCATCATAAAAGTAATCCATACGGCTCAAGGAGGTTAATAAAGACCTTCTGAAGTGAAAAGATGCGTTTTTGTAAGAAAAATAAACATCATTTTAAACGATAAGAATGTCATATACTTAGGATTTTTTGGTAAACTAACCCTTTAAGTGAGAAACAGATAAAAAAAAATATTTATTATTCATCAATAACTTACTGTTAATCAATGCTTCCAGATCACTGAGTCAGCAAGTTGAACTTGAGAACCAAATCGGTCCAATTTGTGACTGACCTTTTTGTGAAAAGAAACAATGACTCATTCAAAAGATGACTCAAAGGAATGATTCGTCACAGATTGGACATTGCTACTTCTCTCATGAACTCTGTCATACTGCTTCAGAAGGCAAATTATATAGTGCATTTTCCACAGTCTCATGATGCTTTAATGGTTCTTTTTTGTAATTTTAGAGCATTTGGTCCACATTTACTTTCATTATATTGACAAGAGTGAGCAGGATGTTCTTCAAAAAAAAAAAAAAAAAAAAAAACCTACAAAAAACCAGAGAAAGTCAGGTTTGGAATGACATGAGGGTGAGTAATTGGTGACAGATTGTTAATTATTTTGTGTATGAAATTTGAGACTGTTTTGAGAAAAGCTGGATATCTATCCATTCTGGTTGAATTCATTTGCTGATATTCCCATAAGGTCAAGTGCATAGGCCAAGTAGTGAGTAAACCACAAATATGGCAGCCACAGCTTTGACTGTTGATGACGTGCTTGTACACACACTTACTTACTTGCTTGTACACTCACTTACTAACAGATCTGACCTAAGCTGCTTTTATCGATGATGCTCCAGAATATCATATATGGGACCATGGACACTGAATACATGTCCTCTACATAATGCACCGGCAGCTGACAGTGTGCTGAGTTGAAAAGTGAACCCCTGTCAGTTACATAAAGGCTCAAACGTCCAGTTAGATTATAGGTAACATTCTTATCACTTTTGGCCTCATGAGTTGCCAGGTGGATTGGTGAAATAATTTCCATATGGCACTGACAACTGTGTGGGAAAGCAGCCTAGCACGGGCATATCTATGAGAGCAGGAATAAATTCAGTCTCTAGAGATCAAATCACACACTCGATGAAGTTTGTTCAGTAACAGAGAAACCCAATGTCAGCAAGCTTCACTGTGTGGACTGGCTCCATCTTACAGATCTCATCAGGGCAAAACTTAGCCTCAATGTTTCTTTAATGTTTTCATAGTCATTTTAATGTCTCAGCAGACCTAATTAAAAAACATGGGTTTTATCAGCAAAATCAGTGATAATGTCCTGGACCTCTTACATTGACCTTTCTGAATTTGTGTTCCCTGGTAAACTAAATGTTATGTAGTGCTTTAGCAGACATCTCATACATTGAGCCATGGAACTGTCCAGATCCCCACAACCTGGGCTTATCCTGTGGTCACACTATCAGATTTGTCATAAATAAAGTTTTAAATTGACAGCATTAAAACCTACTCATGTGTACATAAACCAACAAATTAAAAGAGCAAAAAAACAGCAACATCGCACTGCGACCTGTTGCTGACACGACAGCTGAAGGATATGTGGAAAAAAACAGCACGACTGAGTGTGACATTGCTTTTACATAACACAAGAGGTTTATACTGAGTAGCTTCCACTTGAAGATACAACACTGGCAGTTAATTTGTTTCTGCAAACTAAGTGGCAGAGAAGCTTTGCACATCTCCACACAACACATTTAATGAATCAGTTGTTTTGAACGAATCGGTTGAGTGAACAATTCAATGAATTACCCTTCACACTTGTTATGCTGAGTACACACTGCATGATTTTAGCCCCGATTTTCGAAATCGCAGAAAAATGCCCAAAATCAGAGGCAAATCGTTCATGCGCATGACAATAACGCCAGTGAATTATCAAAGACGGATCGCATTCGCAAGCTTCTGAATTTGGATCACATTTTGGATTCCAGTCTCACGCACGCTTGATCTCGCATTGTCACTTCTCGCGTGTGTTTAGTTGTGAAACGTAGTTTGCCAACCAGACAGAGTTGTCGGCAATTCTTCCTACTGTAAAGTCATGCAGTGTGAAACCCCTTATCGCCAATCCATCGTGCAATGTGCACACAGCAGCAACTGAATGCTGCCCCAGATAGTCATGCAGTGTGAAAAGAACAGTGATCTGACTACTTTGAAAATTGTGCAGTGTGATCTCGGCATTATGTTCCTGAATCAGTAGAATTAACATAACCATTTGTCTGCTGTTTGTTAGTCCACCCATGTCCCCCCTCTTTGTCCAATTTTGGTTATCCGGGAATGATGCACTGTGACACGTTGCAAAGATGGCAACGGCCGGCTCCGCCCACTTTTGAGCTTCAAAAATGCTCTTCAGAAACCTACAGTTGACGTCACGTCCATATTTTTTATAGTCTATGATAAAGACATTAATTTGCCGTCACCTACTGGCATAACAACTTAAAATGCAGAAATAGTTACTGAAAACTCCCCATCACTAATACACAGACTGACAGCTTGTTTGTACAGTCTATATTTATTCAATTAATTAAGCATACCATTTTTTTTTTTATCTCTACACAGAGCCTATTTATTATATTCAGTGCTACTTGGTGTATGTTTCTTTTATCTGTTCTTAAACATTTTGCAAGTTCATACAATTACTGTAGTGATTAAGCCACACCCACGTTATGAACGTTGCCATAGAAATGAGAAATTTCAGCTCAGGGAAGAAGTTGTCATGTTGTAATTATGGTAATTCTGAAATGATGTGAATGCAGCACTTTCTGACATAACTATCATAGGGCCTTAGAAACCCTTAGAAAGACGAGAACTAATGAACATTTACAACTGCACAATAGTGGGCGTTTTATCCAGCCACTTATGAATCGTCGATGACACATAATGAGGCTGTAAATTCTACAGCATTCGCAGGACATACTCTAAGCACATGGAGTTCTTCCACGGTGGAGTACAGGAAACTTTGTTTACTCTGGATATTTAAGGGATGATGTCAGTTTGCTGGGTGTTAGCAAGAGATTCTTTCAATGGTTTCCAGTCATGTAGTGGGTTGTGGCCACAGACATAAAATGTTCCATGCTGTGTTTCTGTTCCTATAGGAGGGGTTAACTAGTGACTTCAGAAAAAAAAAAAAAAAAAAAAAAGCTTCAGAGCCACAGCAAAATCTTAGCTGAATATGTAGTATATTAATCATATATACAGACTGGTATCCGTGTATTTCCTTTATCCAAACCCAATGGCTTTAATCTTTTACCAGTGTTTAAACTGAACTATGTGTTGGTTGTATCTGACCACAAATAAATCATCTTTCTTCATTCAACTGTAAATAAAACAATTACAACAAAAACAGGATAATCTTAATAGCTCTTCATGCTACTGAAATGGAGTTTAAATGTTTCTGACACTCTCCCACTGGCACTGAATGACTAACATTAGACTTAAATGACAAAGCAATGAAGTGAACAAACCAATCAAGTATGTCCTTATCAAATAATGGAAATAAGCCTCTCTGACTCATTCCATGCCCTCTGGCCAAAAGACAAAAGTTACTTACACACTAACTTTCACTTCATGTATTAAATATTCTATTTAATTATCAGCATAGTTAGTTATAATGCCACACCTGATAACAGCACAGCGAAACTTCACACAACATGTATTAAATCACACATACACTCTGAACTGAGCAGCAGGGAAGGAACTGCCTGCTGCTGGTTTATTTTTAGAGCCAGCACTATGTGGTCAAACAAATAGGGATCATGGCAGATGTTAACCCAGGTCAGGAAATAATGACCCTGGCTACAAATCAGTCACTACATTGGAAAGCCATCTGACAAAACTGAGGTTCAGAAAAAGTTCACCCAAAAATGATCCCATAATTTACTCACCCTCAAGCCATCCTAGGTGTATATGACTTTCTTCTTCCAGTCAAACACAGTCAGAGTTTTATTAAAAAAATATCCTGGCTCTTCCAAGCTTTATAATGAGAGTGAATAGTACCTGAGATTTTGAAGCTCAAAAAAAGCACATCCATCCATCATAAAAGTAATCCATATGGCTCCGGGGGGTTAAAGGATTAGTTCACTCCAGAATTCTCACCCCCATGTCATCCAAGAGGTTCATGTATATCTTTCTTCAGATGAAAAGAAATGAAGGTTTTTGAGGAAAACATTCCAGGATTTGTCTCCATGTAGTGGACTTCAATGAGGACCAAATTGCAGTTTCAATGTAGCTTCAAAGGTCTCGACACAATCCCAGCCGAGGAATAGATTTATACTATAACCCAATTTATACTTCTGCGTCGAGTGTATGCCGTAGCCACGTCGTAGGCTGTGTGTTGCACGCATAGCCTACGTCACAGTGGTCGGCAACTGGCAGCCCGCGGGACAAAACTGCCCCGCCAGCAATAATATCTGGCCTGCACCCGCAGCCGTTATGATGGCGACTGGTTCTTAAATATATCTCTCATGATAGTGTAACGGAGGCCAGCTAGTGAGAGCTGTGCAGGTGAACTGCCCTCTAGTGGCTTACGCAAGAAGTTGTAGCCTTTAGCCTCATTAGAGCGGAAAGACTCCCATGTGGAAAGACCCAAGTTCGAGCACCGCTTGGAGCGGGCGGTGCGAGCCAGAGAAATTACAACAGTTACTCACTATCAATATGTCTTTAGTGATTTTGCCTTCAAAAAAAGTATGAGAACATTTTTGCAGCAATGTTTTATTTTGGGATGAATTGAGAGCTTTTAATTTGAAAAGTTCTTAAAGACATTCAAAAGAGTCTGTGGAATGGATCGCTAGACACGCCTCTAAAATAGCCATCATGAAATGTGCGGTATGATAAAACGAACAGTGAACCATTGAAACGTTTGCTTACAACGTGGGGCCTCAGCACCAACACGTGAACAATAACAAACCAAATTCAGCAAAAACATTGACAAGACAACCAGCAAAAAAAGGTTCCATGCTTCGTCTCGTGGCGCCGTCTGATATTATATTCTTTACAAACAGCCACAACTTCGTTGCAGATAAGACACACCGGCTTTGCATTCACAAAACCAGGTAGGATGAACACACATTTGTCTTTCTATTCTTCTTTGTATGCCCTATTTTCGGTGTTGACTTTCCTCCTTAGACTCTTTGATAGTGCTATCTTAAATGTCAACATCACTCTGCACATGGCGTAATAGCGTACCTCCAGCACGCAAACAATAAAAACAATGCAGTTTAGTACGCAAAAATGCCAAGGAATAATTCTGAGTGTAAAAGTAGGCTACTTCAAATAATTATTACAATAAGTTAGGCTCCACTGTGTAACAAACAAATTAAAATACACATTTATTATTCACAATATGGAAAGGGGAAATAAAACACAGTTCGTTAAGAGCATGACTCAAACATGCCATAAATGGGCTTATTCAAGTCCTCTTTTACTTTTTGAGTTATTTTTATCCATTCCACATCTCCCACATATGTGTGTTTTAGCAAGGCGGTGAATGAAGACACTTAGGTTACGTGTCACTACTGCTTTATTAATTTATCCAATTTTTTAACAGAGTAACAGCTCGCTACCAGTTACAAATGTATGTCACAGGTAATTTAGTTGTATTTTTCATCAATTTATTTCTTAAATTATCCTGTGACTATATTCTGGCCCGCCATCTTGTGGCAATTATTTTATTTTTTTTTGCACCTCTCCAAAAATTTAACAACGCTTCAATTCTATGCAGACCGAAAGCGCTGGGATTGGTCTACCAGAACCCCTCCCTCAGGGGTACACATGTTCCCTCTGCATGTGTAACTGCACGTCAACGCGGACAAGGACGCAGAAGTATAAATGAAAATCCACGCGTAGCCCACGGCGCAGAGGCTACGGCGCAGGTCCGACGCAGAAGTATAAATCAGCCTTAAGGGTCTTATCTTATCTTATCGGAAGAGTGACCTCTGACCCAACGTATGACAGAGGATGTAGGAGTAGTGTAAGCTTAGGTGAGAGTAGACGCCTCTCACGGTTCAATCAAACAGAGCTGGGCAACAAACTCAAGCTCCTCAGACATTTCTCTGTAAAAATTCACATTTTACATTTTACTCACATACAGATGTTACCAGAAGCCAGTGATTATAGTTTATAAAGTTATAAATATGGATATTTTACAGAAACACATCACTTCGGTTCAGAAGGCCTATATTAACACCCCAGAGCCGTGTGGATTACTTTTATGATGGATGGATGCACTTTTTTGGGCTTCAAAAGCTATTATTCATTCCCATTAACTAACCCTTTAAGCCATATGTAGGCATGTGAAGTGTTAACATAGTGTCACTGTGAAACGGAAAGTTGGAGGTTGATTACAGGAAATAAGGAAATGAAATAAATTGTCAATGTTCATTTATTTTTAATTTTTTTTTAAACCAACAAGAATCTGTATTATTCTTTCTGAAAATTCTGCTGCCAGAACACGTCCATCAGACATGGAAGAGCTGCAGTGGCATAACCCTTCATGCAGAACGTAATTCAAACAAGCTTGTTCTTTTCTTCTGCGTAATGCATCCTAAGGCGATAGGCCACCATGTCAAAGACAGCATATAAGAAACCGATGTTAAACAACAATATCAATGCAAGAATTACAGCTGACAGGCACTGCTGCCTCTTGCACAAGAACCTCAGTTGGAGAGAGTTCAGTCAATGAGTGTTGCATTTTTATTCCGAAACTACGATCACAGAATCCCTTTCACATCCGCTCTATACAAAATAAAGCACCTGTCATGAGGTTCAGAAGTAAATAGCCTGTAATATGTAGGCATACCTTCCTTAAAAGCATCTCACTTCAGAGATAGAGATGAAGTATCACTAAGACCTTTTGCGTGGTTCATCATTAGCGTACACACAACACATTTTTCCAATCTACAGTGCAACTCTACCATAGGGAATTGCTGTGCTTGGCAGGAAGATTAATATAAAAAGGGAGCCAGGCAGGAGCATTTCAGAGGGAGCATCTCAGGACAGATGGGCTGGTTGCATGAGTTCTGAACAAAAGCCAGAGGGATTGGCAGGGACACCGCTTTATTGTTCGCTGATTTCTTTTGACATGCGGGCCCTTTAGCGTGTTGAGCTATTTTCTGTGTAAACATCTATCGACATACTCTGAAGAGTCTCAAAAGTCTCCAGAGAGGCAAACGAGAGAAGAACTCTGTCAAGGATCCCAAAAAACAACTGTCAAATCACCAAAAACTGACCTTTTTTTCAACTCTAGCAAGGTTTGACGACTTCATTTGGTGATGGTGTAACAGTGTGAAATGCAGTGTATAATCTTATATAACTTTGATATGTAGTACCGTTCAAAATTTTGAGATGTTCAAGGCTCTTACGCTCACCAATGTGCATTTATTTGATCAAAAATATTTAACAATGTTATTTCTGTGATGCAAAGCTGAATTTTTAGCAGCCATTATTTCAGTTTTCTGTGTCACACGATCCTTCAGAAATTATTATAATGCTGATTTGGTGCACAAGAAACATTTCTTATTATTATCAATGCTGAAAACAGTTGTGCTGATTCACATTTTAAAGAACAGCATTTATTTGAAATGGAAATACATTTGTAACAATGAAAAAATCTTTACTATCACTTTTGATCAATTTAATGCATTCTTGCTAAATAAAAGCATTTTTTTTTTTTTTTTTTTTTTTTTTTTTATGTACTGACCCCATTCTTATGAATAATTGCAGTATATGTATTGTTTTCTTATGTATTCTTTGCACATTATATTGCAGCATAACTTATCCATCAAAACGCCGTGGTAAGATTCACATTAGAAACTGATCTGATATTAATACAGACAATTACACTGGTTTGTGTTTTGGATGAAGAGGCTAATTATGCTGTAAAGTCGTGGAACTTTTAATCATTAGACTATGGATTAATTCTCATTAGAATTAATTTGATCCAGCTAGCGATTTGAAATGACAGTGATGCATCCTTAGATCACCTCGGGCTTGGACAATCTAAATATTTCTTGCCGCATATCTGAAAAACAATATTTGTTAAATATGAACCAGTTCTGTCACGATCCTTTGAAACATATTACTGTTGACAGAAACAACAAAGACAACCATCTCACTATAGCTACAGAATGTAGAAGACATAAGACCTTGATCCTAAACCATATTGTTCCTATATTCTTCAAAATAAACTCATTCATTTCTTATTCATATCATTCTGGGATATTCTGAAATTAGTGAATCAGTGCACAATCACCTGATGTCCTATTTTGTTGGCAAGTGTGGTTTAAAACAATGCCAAAAACAAAAAAAAAACGATCTTGTGCAACCATGGAATTTTCTTTTGTCATGGATTGTACGAAGGCTTGAACACAGACTAACTTCCCTTGAGAAATAAGAAAACAGAAATCAGCACGTATGTCACCTTCTATGAATGCCTGTACGAGTGGGAGGATAGTGTACTGTATATGAGTCACTGATAACATGCTTCAACCCTCTACAATTAACCAAAACTGCTCTTTAATTTCCTTACTATTTTTTAAAATGTTAAAACATAATTCTTAAGCTTTTCTGACCATTGTCCACCCTATCTGACCTGTGGAATTAAAGAAGGGCAAAAAAGTTCAGGCAAAACGTGAAAAAGGGCCATGACATGAAAAATCAAATTTGACTTGATTCTTTAACATATGGGTCAATTATCATTTGTACCATTAAAACATCTTGCAAGTTTCATAGCTTAAAGGTGCAGTATGTAATATTTATGAGGATCTATTGACAGAAATGCAATATAATATACCTAACTATGTTTTCAGTGGTGTACATAATATAAGACATAATGAACTTACATAATGTTTTTATTACCTTAGAATGAGCCATTTCTATTTACATACACCACAGGTCCCCTTACAGTGAAGTCGCCATTTTGCGCCGTCATGTTTCTACAGTAGCCCTAAAAAGAACAACTGCTCTACAGAGCGCTAGCTACTCTCTACTGTCTCAGACGACAACATCTTTGTCCTGTGTCGGCCACCATAGCTTCTCTATGTGCTTAGAAAGGGAGGGGTGAGCGGTTGCAATTCACAACCTCACCCCTAGATGCCGCTTAAATATATACAGTGCACCTTTAAAACGTCCTCTTCATTATAAACAAAGCATTTATGGCTTGTTTCCACCAAGCGGTTCAGTACAGTACAGTACAGTTCAGTACGATTAGGGACGCTAAACCCTGATCAGGCTTGCGTTTCCACTGCCAATAGCACCCTTATGATAGCCGTGGTGTCATTCTCGCATGAAGAAAGCGACATAGTAAACAACAGTGGATGACATACAGCAGATATTGTTCTTGCTTCTTGGTATATGGCTGTTTGTCACAAGAAGAAGAAATTCTTTGTTTGAGTCAAAGCTGCAGGCTGCAAGGAAAAACAACCGGAAAAAAAACATGCAAGTGCCGATTCTCTGTCAACCAATCAACGTTCTGCAGTGAGTCTAGCTCCACCCTTTAGTACCGGACTACTGTGCTAGGTACCCCAACGGAAGGGGAAAAAATGGTACGGTACAGTTCGGAATTAGGGTACCATTCACAACTTCTGACAATGGAAACGGCAAAAATTGTGTAGCGTCGGTAGAGCGGGGCACAACCTAACACTTTTTGACTTTCTCAGTTTGTGTAAATCCACTTGGGATTCAGAGTATTTATTTTTTCCCACATTAATTTTACACATCTAGTACAATTATGTGGTTTTGTTTCATTAATACAGTGTATACTCTTTTCTTGATTTACCCCGAAAGAATGGAAGTGAAATGTGACAACATGCCCCATAGGTGGGGTACATTGTAAAATTAAAATGCTTAAAATGTTACCTGATATAATCAGAAACATATACATGACAAACTAAAATATTTTGTCAATAAAATACAATTATTAACTTTTTAAATAAAATAATGTCATTTTTTTATAATTAAAAATATACAAATTTTTGAGTTTGACAACAAACACATCACTAAACACAGCTATACAGCAGAGTTCAAAACATAATAATAATGAATAATTTCTGAACATTGACTCTCAGTCATTATTCACCTTTTTTTCATGGTTTCTCAAAAGAATTCATAAAAGTATAGAATATAACAGCATATTTCTAATAGGCGCTCATTGTAACGCAGTGTTACAATGCACCCCGCCTGAACAACTGGGATTTAACCCCAGCTCGTGTCTTCTGCTGTTAGATCAGCATTAAAGAACCATCTCAACTGTTAAATAACAGATATAAGATTAAAATAATATCAGATTAGTCTTATTTTAAATAAACACAAAAAACAGATGAAAAATAAACTTTAGTCGCTTAACGGCTGACACTTGCCTACACCGGTTGCGAGTGTTGAGCAAATAGCAAATAGAAGCAAATAGAACCCATCTCTGACACACCTGGATACAGTATACAGATGCCCGCTCACTTTACTACGCGATTCAGTCTGCCGACAAGAGGACAAACGGATGAGTAAATAGCAGTATAAAGGAATATTCGCTTTGATGTGTCCTGTTTAAACAGCTCATTTCTGTAGACACTTCAGAAGGATACCAGTGTCATAAATGGATGGTTTATTTTTAATGGCGTCCTGGAACGCATCAGAAGATTATGTTTGTTCAGATAATTTGACAGCAGACTGCTTTGTAAATGAGGCACAGTGTAATGGAGAGTTTCATATGGATGTTTTCATCACTTTCAATAGTGAGTGGGCGTTGATACTGTTTCCTATACAATGATGTTAGCCAATCATAAAATTGTCTGTTTACTGACAAGGCTTAAAGGGGCCGTCCCTTAAAAACTGATCATTTCAGACAGAGGGTCAGAATGATGGTTAAAAATAATCGTTTTTCCACATATATACGTTTTCTCTTTGTGAACAAACCTTTATTAATATTATACGTGAACCTCAAGGAACATATTAAAATAAAAAAATACATGTCATGACCCCTTTAAATAGTCATACTGTTGTTTCAAACTTTATATCTTCTATGGAACACAAAATTATACATTTTGATAAATAATCCTAATCTTTGAAATAAAAGACAACAGAATTGTAATTTTTATTTCATTTTCATGCTGCTGTGCCTTTAAGACTTTAATGTGAGCCCCCTTTTAACATTAAAATAACTTTGCTGTCAGCGCCAATATAGTTTCTAACAGCTCCATCCTTCAATAACAGCCAGTTCGCCAAGTCTGAATTACATTTTGACAGTTCAAAATGACAAACCGTGCTGAAACAAAGTTTTAAGCTTTGAAAGCTGCAGTGTGTTTTCATAGTACATCAAATAATTTTATTTCAGAAGATAGAGAATTTCTTCATCATATAACTCCTTTAAAGTCAAGCAAAGCTTGGTAGTGCGCTCCTGAGCTGATGTAGAGAGGAAAAGTTCAAAATTTTATGACATACTCCATCCAATACTTTGTTTTCCAGATGGTCACTCTCTTTTTGACAGCCCTATTAAAGAATGCGGTCTGGTGCATGCAAAGCTACAGTGAGTGGATTTTCAGTGAGCCTGTTTGATTAGACTACGTCATTATGCTTTCCAGGTCGAAACGACTGCCAGCTTCAACTCTATCGTTCCATTCACATAAAGGCTTACCCAGGCAGCTCAGCGTTTAGCCATTGGCTGCCCTACTTTCGGCCTCTGCTATGAGAGTGAATGGACTAAATTGGATGGAAACGTTTTTACGCTGGGAACTCTGATCGTGCACCACAAGGCTTTTGGTTGGTCAGGCAGACACACGGGAAGATTACTTCTTTCTTATGTGAGGCAGGCGCTTACAACTCACTTCCTAAGGGAAATGCACAAGACACAATTGGGGAGCATACTTTCTGAAGACAAATAGAAAATGGCAGGGTAGTTCTTTTCTGGATATATACTGGAGTAGAAACCTATTTATAGCTTTATAGCTTTCGATTGCGAGGATAGAGTGAGTAACTTGAGACTCAGATGATATCTTTCTGAAAAACTGCAGCTATAACCACATCAGGGCAGTATTATGATGTGGAGATAAGGGCTAATCTCAGATGTGCAGTGAGTTAGCCTAGTAAACATGATCCATAGCACTTAATTTGGCCATAAATCACCTAAGTGTATGTGTAAACAGTAATTAATTGTGATTCGGTGGCCCCACGGACAGTGTAAAAGCTAAAACCACAATATGCGGGTCAGAATTTACGAGTTTGTGCATCTCTGATGCAGCACATTAGCATACGTGCTACGTAGTGCTGCATTTGTTAGCATGCCTGGGCATGTAGTAATTTTATTTGGTGTGCGCTCTTGTTAGGTACTTCCTCAAAGGCGGCATTGTAAACTAAATTCAGAGAGCAAGACACCTAATGCAGCCTATATATCAAGTATTACATAACTGAAGAAATGAAAACCATCAGTCATACTTTCAAACAACTGGTTATCATCATTAGCGTTCAGGCATGATGCCCATGTGCATGTGATTAATGGTCACAACATGATTTAGAGCCATCTGCTTGTGGACCACTTCCCCTAATTACATCAAAGAAAAGTCACCTGAAACCAGTAAAATTACGCAAACTTCTCTGAAAATGTTTATAACAGCTAAGAGGGACTTCCTCCTTAAAGACTTCCTGAAAGAGAACTACAAGAGGAAAATCCTAAAAAGGGGGAACTTTTGAGGAAACAGAATGAGAGCAGACTAATGAGTCACCACAGACAGATGACAGGATGGGTCATGACAGTTAAGCAGTGATACAAAAAAAACTCAACAATATACCATAAAAAAAGTTTTTAAATGGTTATTAGAGCTGGACAATATTTTGAATATTCAAGCAAGACATAAATTTGCAACATCAGAAATCATTATAATATGCAGATTCAGTGATCAAAAAACATTTATTAGTATGATCAATGTTTAAAAACGGTTGTGTGGAAACTGTGGTACATTTTTTCAGGATTCTTTGATAAATAGAAAGTTCAAAAGAACAGCATTTATTTTAAAGATAAATCTTTTGTAACATTACAAATGTCTTGACTGTCAGTTTTGATAAATTGAATGTGTCCTTTGTAAATAAACGTATTCATTTCTATTAAAAAAAAAAGTCTTATTGACTTTAAACCTTTAGATGGTAACATAGAGATTGATTTTCAGATATATGGCCAGATTGATCATCTCTACTGGATGTCATTTTGGAAAGGTCACAAAAAGCCCTTCCTATCAGTCATGTCAAACACCTCACAATATGACGATGTAGTTTGAAATCTCAAACACTGTGCCACAGTATTTTAGTCATAATTTAATTTTTTGTTTGCATAAATCACACCCTCTGTCATCCATCATCTTAATCACAATCACCGGGCCAGCCAGGATTCCGCGACTGGGGCATAAAATATGAATATTCGAATGACTCAGTTACAAAACTTTCCCCATGGCTAAGATTCACAGACACAAATGAATAAACACAAAGTGCAAGAACAGAACGACTAATGTGCACAAATTCACACAATCAAAAAGAACTGCGGCAATGTCTCAAAGACAACTACCTGCAAAGCTACAGTACAGTAAAAAAGTTTTAGGCACTTGACAGGCATAAAAATGCTGTAAATTGAGGACGTTCAAAGATGGCCATTGTCACAGTCTTGCAACCAAAGATAGACTGCGATAATTTTCTGACAGTGTCAGAAATTCAGCATGATCATCGCACAGTGTGTTTGTTGCTACGACCTATGTCTACTGACCAGCCAATAAAAATGCAACATGAAATAAACGCCACATGGCGCTAAAACATAAAGCTCTTTTTCCTTCCTCTTTCAGCACACATAAAAACTACAACTGCCAAAGTGTGAATCACCATGGTCTTTTCGTTTACCACTAGCACATGCTGATGGCGTTTTATTCTTTTAAAGAAACTTGCATTGTAGCCTACGAGTCAATAGGTGTCATCATCATCTTTCGCCCTGTTCGGGCGAAAGAGCTTCTGTTTACATTTCACTGCCGGTTGTATATTCTGTATATAACTGTGTATGTGACAAATAAAACTCTTGTATCTTGTATCATCATACAGTCTAAATGCATGTCGTACCCAAGTTTAATAGATCCATGTCGCACAGTGTGATTTATAATTATCTTATATGATTGCTAAAATCATGCAGTCTGTACCGGGTTTAAGACTTTTGCACAGTACTTCTAAACCATCTAAATGTGGAGTTAAACGCAACCTTTATAAGGGAGTAGTTGCATCATTCACTAGACCGATTTATTCAAAACATCACTGTGTTGATCTGAGACGTGGAGCTACTGTGGATTTGTGGATTTTCGACGGCAAAATAGAGCAAAATCAAACAATATTCTGAGTCTAAAATGTAAGTCACCCTTATTGAGCTGTAGTATAAAATATTTGCAAACGTGCTGATATTCGGGGAAACATCACTCTTGCTCGCGTGGTGTTGCTTAAAGGGTTAGTTCACCCAAAAATGAAACTTGTCATTAATTACTCGCCCTCATGTCGTTCCAAACCTGTAAGACCTTCATGAAGATATTTTTGATGAAATCCGAGAGCTCTCTGACCTCTCCATAGACAGCTATTTAATGAACACTTTCAAGGTCTAGAAAGGTAGGAAAGACATAGTTAAAATAGTCCATGTGACTACAGTGGTTCAGTCTTAATGTTATGACGCAACGAGAATACTTTCTGAAAAATAATGACTTTATTCAACAATTTCGCTCTAGCCTGTGCCAGTCTCCTACACAGTTTACGTTGTAAATACAGTTCAACTCCTGCGTCATCCCGCGTGCTCACGTGACCAGCATCGGCTGCCGTAGATCTCGAGAGCGCTGCACTGTTTACAATGGAAACTGTGTAGGAATCTGACACAGGCTAGAACAAAATAGTTGAATGAAGTCATTATTTTTGTTTTTGAGTACAAAAAGTATTCTCGTCGCTTCGTAAAATTAAGGTTGAACCACTGGAGTCACGATTTTAACAATGTTTTTACTACCTTTCTGGACCTTGAAAGTGTTAATTAAATTGCTGTCTATAGAGGGGCATGAGAGGGAATTGTGTTCTGAAGATGAGCAAAGGTCTTACGGGTTTGGAACGACATGAGGGTGAGTAATTAATGACAGAATTTTCATTTTTGGGTGAACTAACCCTTTAAATATCAACGAGAACTCATACATGGACATTTTTCCCCCATGGGACAGATTTACTAACAGCTTGCACCGGTGAAAAACCTCTTTTGGTGTTAAAAAACTACTGTCAGCATTTACTAAAGACACGCAGTGAAAGATTTGCGCTGAAAAGGTGTGGACACTGTTATTTTGCAGATGTTTTATATATATTGCATATGCATTTGTAGGAGTTTCCCTTTCAGACATAAAATCTATACGAGAGTATTTATATATAGTCATGCAAGGTGATTTACTAAGGTTTGCGCTCATCAATTTACTGGTATTTGCGGCATTACTTGCCGCTCAAAAAAAGCACGTCTTAAACCTGACGCTAACTGTTAGATTGCGTTGGTCATTATGGAAATTATTTGACTGCGTCTGTGTTCTTTAATTTGTGTGTCGTCAGTAGATCACACGCAGAATTTTCTACTCCCATCGGTGCACTTTTGTGGAATTGCGCTCTCACGCTAATTTGCCCTGTTTAGTAAATCTGGCCCCATATCTTCAATTTTGGGAGGTTTTAATAATTCCTAATATTTATACTTTATAATTACCAGTGTCTTTTTCAAGCCCAAGTGGAGGCCCTTCTGTTGCGAGGCCAGTTTCACGGGTGAAACATAGCAAAGGCTATTGGTTGCACAAGAAGGCTTGAGAAACTAAACCCAAAATTGGTCGGAATGCTTTCAGCTTTTTAAAAAGCTTTAAAGCTTTGCTAAATTTTGTAAATGTCTCAACCTATGTCTCATGCCATCTGAGTAAGCAGCAAAGCAGTACTGTAATAAGTAGCCACATTAATGGAAAACAGAATCAAGTACAACAGACCAACTTCAGTGATTGCACACTGATTTCTCTTGTTTATGTCATTTGGAAAAAAAGGATGCTCTTTCTTTAAACGTAATTTTCTGCTGTATAACTTGTGGCAATTTGCGCCGTTAACTGAACGCATCTGTGTCCATCCTCTCCAGAAAGTGAGCCATGATGATACATCTCCTTATCATGTTAGCAGTGCCCCCTTTTTTTTTTTTTTTTACATGAAATGTCTTATTCTGGAAGGAGCATGTGTTTGTAATAAAAATGTCATGAAAGCAGAAAAAAAATACATGCACACACACATACCTTGAAATAATATAAACCATATGCCAACTACACAGGATGAAGCTGTAGCAATCGGTCACACAGGATGACAGACTTTTGCTTTTCCAAGTCCAAAGTAAAAGAACCCTGCACACCTTAATATGAACTATGGTTTCTGTTGTTTTGATTCGGTGTGCACATTTATAAATGCAATCTTGCACATGTGGTGGTTTCCCACACACAAATCTTTCATGACCATACAGACATACATGCACACAGACAAAACGCACACCATGGTATAGTCTGACATGAAAAGGAACGAATCCTTCCACTCAAAAAAAGCTCTGAATTACACCAGCCTTTTGTGTGCTGGCTGTCTGCAGTACCTCTTCATCTGAGCACCACTACATTCACTGTTTGTGGCTTTCTTGTTCTCTCGGTCTCTTTCATTCTTTATGTCTTTCTCTTTTACAGGATCACCAATCTATTCACTAACACAGAAGAGATCTCCACAGGATGTGAGCAGCAATGGCATCTTCTAGATAAGTAAAGAACAGCAGCAAATAGGTGTGAGTAGGTACAGTTCTGCCAAAATAAAGCCTGTCTGAATGTGTTGTTTTGTTGTCTTATCCCTTTAATATAAGCACAAATAATAAATACAGTTTTTAGGTCTAATGCTATTTCATGCTTAGTGACTTATTTACACTGTTAAAGAGTTGGATTCTCATGCTAAACATGGTCAAAATTAAAAAAAAAAAAATTGTTGGATGTATGACAGAGTATTTCTGTGCCAAATACACTCTTTCAGGATTCTAACAAGTTTCTGAAAGTTTTTTTTTTTTTTTTTTTTTTTTTTTTGAGTATGGCCCTTTATGAAGTCATAAATGCCATCGTCATGCCTTGACGTCATCGTGTGGTGAAACACCGCCTCCACAGAAGAAGAACAATGCCTGATTCTGTAGCCCCGCCCACCGACTAGGCCTACATAGAGCTAAACCGGATCGAACTTCTAAGCAATAAACATGCTGCATAAGCTTCATTCAGATTTCAATATTATGAATGCATGGATGAACTTTATTTTTAAAGAATATCCAGCTCACGTGGGGAAGACATTACGTGTTTGTTCATTACGTGTTTGACATCTGTGTTTGTTTTACCACGGATTCGTTTGTAAACAAGAGACTGGATTTGCAGACAGGATGAGATTACATGAATGAATGAAGCAACACACTTATGTGAGTAAAAAAATTTTTTTATATGTGATAGTATTGCATTGTTACAGATCGTTTGATTTAGATCTATTGATTATGTGTACGTGTCTAACTGAACATACCTTAGCACACTGTCAAAGTCTGGAGAATCCTTTATTAGTGGTGTTGGTTCATTGCTATTCGGGATCAGACTCGGACATGTATGGGCCAGGGCTCATAAAGCCCAACGTCCCGGGGCTATGTGTTTTCCAGACGGGCTACCAAAACGTAACGTAATCTTAAATAGTGAAACAACATTCTTTTCTTGATGTGTGTTGTTCACTCTCTTGACTTGATATTTGAAGGAAAAATAATCGCGGAAGTTTTCAACATGCTGATTCATTCAATCACACGCTTTCAAAACAATTCCCACGTGTACTGACAGGGGAGCTGAAGCTCATTAAATATGCAAATCTTATCCAATTCTAGCCGTGGGCGTTTACTTCCAAGTCTTCAGTGCGGCACGCCCATAGAAACCGAGCATTCTATGAGAGAGGCTCAAAACCAGGATAGAAAATAGCTTATTACTTATTCATTATGATGTTTTTGAATGTAAAAACCACGCGAACGTCATAAGTTGACCTCAGACAGTATAATTTTTTTTGACACCTTTAAGGAAACAATAGAAACTGTTTGTTTTCCCGGAGCAGCAAGTGTTCTGCAAGTGTGTTTGTTTGTTCCCGGTCATGATTTGAAACTGCAGGCGGTGAGTAAAACTGCATCAAATGTCTGTGTTTTGTTGGCAATCGGTGCGCGTAAGTGCATATAATGTAAACAACACAAACGTATAGTGAATCAAATGTTATAGATGTTATCGAGTGTGTGCTCGAGATTCTTTAGCTCCGCCCACTGCACGCCTTTACAAGTTCGGCTGTTTTCGGAAGGAATCGGTACAGCATAGCTGTCTTTTATAAATATCATAAAACTAAAGACTCTGCGATATGAAGGATGCAATACTACTGTATAGGTGCTCTGGATTAACATGAGATTGGCAGAAACTGTGTGTGTTATGCCTCCTTTAAACCATCCAGAATGCCGCATAGACTGCTGCTGTAAGGCAACAGCAAACAAGGTTTTTGCTTGTTTTCTTCAACTGAATGACGAGTCAGTGAGTTGCCTGTGATAACTGACAGCATGACACATAGAGCTTAACTTGAATGGTAGCCAGAACATTCCTTTAATACATGACAGGAATCATACCAAGTGGAATATAGTAATAGAAACTTGTTTAAACTATTGAACATAGTGACAAAGCTGAAACCCTTAGTGGTATCGATTTGCTATTGAAGGAGGCTGTTTGACCTCTGTCTGACCTTGGGTTTGTGGGAATGTGTTCATTACTTTGCGCCACAAACTGATCTTTGTCATTACTGTCTACTGCTAAAAGCCTGCTGATAGCAGTCACCACAAATGCATCTCTGTCTTTTTCCCCTGGAATGTTGTAATGCTGAATTGTAAACTTCAGTCTGGGCATTACATTGATAAAGGTCTGGTTTTCCTCTGGTCTTGGGCGCCTTTGTTTATCATGACTCTTTGCTGTGAGGACTGCTTGTAATCTCATTCTAGTCTGTGGGGAAATATTGAAGAGACGTTTGTGGTATGTGCCTATAGATAATCCATTACATTGCCAGAGCATTATTTGCAAGTTATTAAGGTTTTTTATTTATTAATAGAGACATACTGACCTTGACCGGAACTGCGTCCCGCATTCTAGTTACTCCACTAAAGGTTATGTAAAATTACTTCACTAATTCTTATTCTTTTTAAGAAATAACTTAAAAACCAGATAATGCCATACTATATTTTCCCCCAAGAATTTCAGACATTTAATTTTTAACGATCTCAGGCATGGTTATAAGACCTTGACATTTTTGCCCCATAAAAATATTCATAACTTGATCAAAACATCTTCATAAAATTGAGTATTTGAATCATGGTCTATATAACTTCAGTTCTGTTTCATAAAACAGAAATAAATATAAAAAAATCTGGAAAATAATGAATGATCTAATTGAAATAAATTAATAGAGCTACATAAAAAATGAGTGTCACATCATTAACCCAGTATGTTGTCTAGGAGCGTGCGTATTTGTGTTTGTGTGAATGTGGGTGCCCTCACTCCTGCGACGCATCCATATGTGTGTCTGTTTATTTACAAGAGCTGGAATGTGTGTGCGTGCATGTGTGTGGGTGAATCCGCACATACTTGTGCTCAAGTGAGAAACACAGTGTGTAATGCTCAGCTCATTATGTTTTATAGTTCAGTACATTTTGATGAATAGAGGAGTGTTTCTCTCTCAGGACCTGCCACATCGGTCATGCTGAGAGCCATCTGTACGATTGGGCTTCGCTCTCATACATACTACATCACATGCCTACAGAAGATCATCGTCTGTGCTTTTAACTCTCTAATGTCTATTGTCATAAACACGAAAGTTTAACTGGCAGGATAGAACAAGTGTCAGAGTGACATGTAAATCATGTGAATGCGTCACTTTCTTCTTCTTCTTATTATTAATAAAATGATATTATTTGTCCACTGTCTTTATATAATATTAATAGCTTGTCTTAAACTTGATTATAATGTAGTGACATTATCTATAATGAAAAAAATCTAATTGTATCATTAAATAATATATAAAAATATAAATAATATTAAAAATATTACGCAAATATTATTATTAGTATTATTAATAATATATTGTTGTTATTGTTATTATTAAAATATATAATTTTTGTCTCTTTATAATTTTAATAATTTGCTAAAAACATCATATTAATGTAGTGACCATTATCAAGATGGTAAATAATCAAGTATAATAAAAATACAAAATAAAACATCTGAGGCTTAAATTTCCATAGAAAGTGTCATATATGTATGGTGACGTAAATACTGTTGTGTCATATATGTATTGCAACATAAATACTGTTGTGTCATATATATCTATATATATATTGCAACATAAAATTTGTCATTCTGTGAGATGAGTAATTGGTCATACCACCCAACCTTATTATGACTTCTTTAAGATACATCATTGTGCAATATAGGTTTGCACAAGTCGATTAAACTCCCTCTTGCTTTGAGTTAAATCGGTCCCTATAGACTCAAGTTAGGCAGGCATCTCACCACAAGAGGTGTCTCTGTATTGTCACCTTTGCTTTTTATTTTCATTGTCTTTCCTGATGGATTGCTGCAATACAGAATGCAGATTTCATGGTGATGTTATCATCTACTAGCCTGGATGCTATGATCAACAGTAAAGTAATCATCCACATCACCAAAGAGCGCTTGGGTTGAATTTGTTCTAATCCTAAACGGAGAACTTGTTCGTATATGCATTCACCTTTATTATTTCTCTCAAAAATTATGATTGTGTTGGTAAGTACTCTGTGATTCTTAAATTCTTTTTACAACACCGACACTTACTCCGTTGCTCTGATTGGTTGTAGGTCTATCCAATTGAGTCCAGAGGCATTTTCTTTCCTGGTTGGTTGAAAAACCCCATAATCACAGCCCAATGGAGCAGTATCAGACTCATATTCTGACTAGAATCTGAGTATGACGACGTCAGGCTAATAATCATCTACATTTACAGCAAAGTTTGCGGGCAGAGAATCTGATGGCCAAGTGCCTTCAGAAGAACCTGGAACAAATAAACACAGCACTGCCTGCATTCTTCTAAGACAAAAGCGAATTTGTCTGAGAGATTAGTCAAGACATCAATGGATTTTGAGTGTGACAAATTGAATTGATTAAATAAGGGTGTTTTCACATCTATAAATCTTTTGTTTTGTTTCGAAACGGGGACTTAATTTGTTACAATGTTGCATTTTCTTCTTGGTTCAGTTCACTTTCACAAGGCGACATTTCAAAGCGTCCCAAAATGTGTTTATGCAAGTTATATGCGAGTACAACTGTCCTCTTATTGGTCAGAGTTATAGTTTCCTCTGCTTTATTCATCAAGATGATTGACAAGTTCACTCCATGAGTTTATTGTGGCTTTATTTGTAACTGTTGAGACACGCAAACACTATACGAATGTAGCCATCATTCCTGCTGTTAAATTATATACTACATTCGTATTAATACTGCAGCAGTTTCAAACATTCTCTCTGGATCTCCCAGCGCTGTCTAGAGTTAACAGTGTCAAGACACACGCAAACTCTATATAAATGTTATAATGCAGCTAGAGCAGGAATCAAGGCTTCATCGGGACAGCATTCTCGCACGGAGAAATGTAATGACACAACATTTTAGGATGAAGAGGTGCTTTTTTGGTTTTTAACTGTGATGTGCTGACTCACAGAATCAGATACTACTGCTATTTATATAGCACATTTCCCGTTATGAATTATAATACCATTTGGTTCGTTGGTCTGTTGGGTCGGATTTCTTTCACACCTCAAGCAAACCATCCAGAGTTTGTTTGAAATCGTCTATTTTGGTGAGGATCCGAGCGTGATTGCCGTGTTCACATAGGTCTAAACGAACCGAACCAAGGGAGAAAACGCACCAGGTTCCGAAACAAACGCTCAGGTGTGAAAGCACCCTAAGATTAGAATCAATTGATAGCTTTTTCAATCCTCCAGAATTCTGACTGCAATTGTGCTGCTTTCCCATTTCTCAGTGATTCCTGATAGATAAAAATAGACATGGGTTTAAAGTATTAAAAATAATAATCTGTGAAACCAAGACTCCACTGTTACCTCATCCTCCAACATTACCATTAATTGCTCTAATGCCTCCAGCAAACCCACCGCAGAAGAAATCCCTGACACCCAAAGCTCCAGACAGTAAAGAACCTGCTGTGTATGGGGCAGCCTGGTACAACTAGAGCCGTGTCATGCTTGGGCTCCCTAACACTGCCTCCATTAACACACACACACACACACACACACACACACACACACACACACACACACACACACACACACACACAAAGATACACTAGAATATCCCTCAGTGCTTGGCACAGAACACACACAGGAACACAACAGACCTGGTAACTCAAAGCAGGCCACCTCTGCAACTGATCCAACTGCCTCCACATCTAAACCACAGCAGGGCAGGCTGGAGGAAGCTTGCAGATTGCATTACGGAACGCATGTAATGCATTTATGCATATTCAAGAAATTAAGAAGTTGTGTAACAATTGCATGTCTAAAATGTATGCTTATTCTAACTCTAACAGAATTTACAGGGGAAGAAGGCTCTATGTTTCTCAAAATAAAAACCCTTGTGCAATTAAAACAGCTCTCCAGAGAAGAACAAAGGGTGGGCTATTATCTTGAAACCACCCTTGAGGAAGAAATGTACCTTACTATGGAGGAGATGTAATCTCCTCGTAATTGGTTTGTCGAAGCGCTCACCTCTTAATCTATGCAAAATGAGGCATTCCGACAGAGGTGAGAGCACTCGGAAATGGGATACTGACGTCTGTCCATTACACACTATAAACTAATCTGAGATTCCTTCGTTTCGTCATTCATCAAGACTTTGCTTGATATATGGTGTGTATAGTACAGTATGTGTGTGTGTGTGTGTGTGTGTGTGTGTGTGTGTGTGTGTGTGTGTGTGTGTGTGTGTGTATGTGTGTGTGTACACCAATAGACAGTAGAAAAGCCCCTCTGCCAGGCAGCTGTATTAAATCAATGACATCACTCTCTTTGGTGCTGCAATACTGTCAAATCCACATTATTGTGCAAGCATTATTGGAAGTTATACATTGAATAGTCCTTTTGCTCCAGGGTCACTCACTTGGATTATGTTATCCTGCATGTAAACTACAGCCTGGAAACATTCTGGATGGCACATTCATAAGTACCATAACTGTACAAATGATACGTTAAGAAGAACAAGATGGTACTGTGAGCTGATTACCCATGGAAAATGCAGCTGAGCTTGGTATTAGAAATGAACCGCTCCCCAACACATCATTAAATTATACACAAGGCACACACAACCAAACTATGTCTAATGTCTAATACATAAAAAGGACACATAAATCAAAGCACATCCCAGATAAATTAAGTTATATCTCACATCTTTGAGCTCAAAGGGCCAACAATCATAATTACCGTGTTTACATGCACATTATTTTGCAATTAAGGCCCATATTCTGGCATCCATAAAAGAAATGTAAGTATGACCTTGCCATGTATTATGCTCATTTTTGTCATTTTTAACAGTAACTCAATCAGCTCATTAAATCCCATTCATGTCCTTAATAAAACAGAATGAGCAAATTTACTTTTTATGCATGTAAATGCAGCTAATAACCAATTTGACATGCACATCTTCACTAGCTTGCCATTTCACAACTATCTTGTCACAACTATCTTAACCTGAATATTGACGTAATCAGGTTAATATATTTACATGACCAGAATATATGACTAAATTCTGATTAATATTATAATATTCTTGTGCACATAAACGCAGTCATTGAGGCCCTGTAATAATATCCACAGATGATGTCAGCCTCTGGGCAATATGCCTAAAAGTTAATGTCACTGACTGTATAAACATCATAGCCAGTTAAGATTTTTCCATCAGTTCCAGCACCACATTACAATAATTAACATCTGAAACAAGCGTGAGGCATAAAAGCATAAACAGGTGTTCATCCTCTCCCAGAATAAAACAAGCAAACAATCAATTAATCTATTGATTTTATGAGATTGATTAACTGCTTTTGAAGTGTAGAACTTACCATTGGCATTTTTCCCACATGTGAGATGCTGATAGGGCAAAAGGAGGCCATACAACTCCGAATCATTGCTCAGAGCCTGCTCAAAGGATTCCAGTGTAAATTTGGGTATCCCGTTATCCTTCTCCACCACCGAGCTATTCAACACCCGGGTGAAGACCTCTCGGAAGAGGCTCTCCATACAGGCGGTCAGGTATATAGCCGCATGCTCGTGGACGCGCACCGCGATCCTGCTGTCCACCATCCACCTGAAGAACTTCCCCACGGAGAAGACCAAGCCGCATCTCTCCGATTTCCCCCGGCTGAATTTATCCTCGGTGCTCATGTTGTACATGGACAGCGCGCTGAGCGCCGCGGCGATGCAGTTGACCGAGATGGTCCACGACAGTATCATCTTGATGGCACTTTGGACTTCGTATTTGGTGCACTTGCCATAGCGCAAACTCAGCCGCTGCGCTTCCCTGGCGATCCTCACCAGCGCGCGGCTCACGAGCGCGGAGAGGCGCGCCAGCAGATCCGCGGACACGGTTCCGAACCTCAACTCTTCCTCCTTGTTGAGCGCGTTCTCCACCTCCCCGAGGCTC
Source organism: Paracanthobrama guichenoti (assembly GCA_018749465.1). Lineage (NCBI taxonomy): Eukaryota > Metazoa > Chordata > Actinopteri > Cypriniformes > Gobionidae > Paracanthobrama > Paracanthobrama guichenoti. The sequence continues at coordinate 13,270,641 of CM031960.1, read as the reverse complement.
CAGGGCACATCCTCAAGCTCGGGAAGTTTCGCACAGTGTCCGGAACACTCCAGGGTCTCGCCGTCTTCGGCCAGGACGGTGTTGACGGTGTCTAGGCTGTTGTGTCGACTGCGCATGGAGTCGGTCAGATGCCAGCAGTGCCCTCCATGCGCATAGGAGATGTGCGCCTCGGAGCAGCACAGAGACAAGCTGGATGACCTGAAGGAGTCCGCGGCTCCACCGTAACCCGAATCCAGCGTCAAATCCTCCAGGGTCCTCACTACGGATTTACCGCTTTTTGCCATAACTGCACTTCATATTGTCCACCAGGCTGAAAACAAGGGAAAACGTTCCGTTGCAAACAAACGCCACCGCTTGACGGCTTTATTCTGTCCACTGTGTTATTGGAAAGCCACAGGCGAGTTTCCAAATTGTTGCGTTCACTGTTGAAAATGCGCCCCCAACTTTGAAGGAGCAGTGGTGTTATTATGGCACACACCAGTGTTTGAAGGCTGCGAAGCGTCAGTTGGAGGAGGAGCCACATACAGTACTGCATCCAATACGCTGAAGGGACCAGTGCTGCGTACAGTTGGTTTTGAATGTACACGGTACTGCATGATGTAGGCCTACTTCTGTTCATCTGGAGATCCCCTCTAAAAATAGAGATATATGTCAGATAGTATAAAAATGAAACTGACATTTTGACACCCACTTGCATAAAGTTTTAACCATCATTTCTGAAGAATTTGTTATATTAAGATCAGTGCAGATTATATATACAAATATATAGATAGACAGATAGAGATAGATAGACAGACAGACAGATAGACAGACAGATAGATAGATAGATAGATAGATAGATAGATAGATAGATAGATAGATAGATAGATAGATAGATAGATAGATAGATAGATAGATAGATAGATAGATAGATAGATAGATAGATAGATAGATAGATAGATAGATAGATAGATAGATAGATAGATCTATCGATAGGCTACATTTACTATAGTGACCTGTTCATTAAAATCCACTTTTTCAGAACTTTCAATTCTCTTTAACTATATAATTTGAAACTATTTTTACTCTGATCAGATAAAGCATTCCATTTACTGAGAATTCCATCAGTGGCTAAATCAACTGTAATTGGTCTCTGGAGTGAAAACAGAGCTTTAGATCTAGTGGTCTTAAGTGGCCAAAACAAATAGATAGACTTTATACAACTAGTAGTCAGCATGCATGAAACTGCTCTGATCCTGTAGATCAAGCAGGGCAGCATGTTTGAAGAAAAAAAAAAAAGCAAGGGATCAAATGAACACCTGTCCTCTTCCCCATTCTCCCTTTTATATGGGGCTCAGAGTAACGAGATTCCTGTTCATTAATAATGAAGAGTATGCATAATATATTAGTCATCTTGAATGGAGGGTTCTTGTGAACTTCACTCCCAGTCTGTAAAGGTCATATGTTTTTCAATGTAAAACTAAAGATAAAACTTGCGCATCAAGCAACTCTTATTTTCATAGTAGCTTTGACAAATGCAGTAAGTATTTGGTACCAAGAAAAACAACAATAAAAGAGTTCAAAATGACATCAAGACTTGTATGTTTAAAGACTTAATATTAGCCTACAGAATGAATTAGTCACTGTATCATGAGAAAGCATGCATACCACATATCGGCTTGAAATATGGGGACCATATTTTACTCAACACTGACCTCTTTGGACAACACTCCTTCAGAAACCTGAGACTACATATACCAGTTTGAAAGCAGTTTTTGCCAAGGGTAACAATTGTTCCTTAATGAATCCCCCTGAACCTCAGTTTAATTACAATTCTATTTTAATCTGATAATTGATTTGTATGTCATCATAACGAGTATCAGATCAATGATCTTTCACTGGATATAGGCAATTTAATTTAGCATATTGTCGTACACTGCCATCTAGTGTTCAACAAAACTTCAACCAAAACAACCATCACGTCTTATTCACTCAGCAAACTGAGCTAAGACACAAGTCAGTGGCATTACAATTAACTCATTCACTTAAAATCTGTAAATAATTTCATAAGGGTTAAAGATATGTATAGCTGGTTGACATATAGACTAATTTCAATGATTAACAACTAAAACATCTGTCATTTTAAATCAGCAGTAGCAGAGAGGCAAAGGCCTGAACTTTAAAAGATAAACTACCTCATTTACTTTATTGTATGTTAATGTCCTCAGTATCTAAAGGCAAGTGCAAACCTAATCAATAAACTAATTATGCCTTGGATCAATGTAGCAGTTCCCACTGTGAATTGCAATGTTTTATTCTCCACATAGCGATCAGTATACAGATCTTTTTAACTAGGCCATTCATTGCCACCAAATACAAGATTTGTACCAAATCAAAATGCACTATGCTGATGTGAAGAAAAGCATTAAGGGACCTCCATAACGCCCAAAAAAAATGACCTTGGGGGTGTCCCCTGGTTATACATTAAAACTAGAATACTAGAACTATAATATATAACGTAATATAACAATAAAACTTTTTTTAACAAATAGTTCCACTGCCACTCCCAATTTCATAAGAAGCTACCTCAAATTAGATTCGCGTCTGAAAAACACGCTGCCACACGTTGTTTTCTGAAGGAATTTAGAGGCATCAACATTGCGGTGTGTGACACTGACAGAGTGGATCCTCATTTTCACGATGGTCCGGACCTAATATTAACTCTACTTTGGTGCTGCACGGATATACTGCACAATGCCAAGATAACCGACCCTCTCATCTGAGCTGGTCTATCACCGCTCATTAATATCAAAATGTTTGAGATGATCAAATCAAAGTAGGTGGGCTTTATGTTCACAGAAGCTGCTGGAAGCTGATCGTGAATTCCAGTGTGAATTCCAATTTCTAGTTTGTACTGTGGATCACTCATTGCAATATTTAACTTGATTCTCATGTTTAAGTTTCTGTTATGTACTTGACAAATAATGTATGCTATACTGACATGGTTTTAAAGCTATTGTTATCCAATTTTTGGGCCCTCAACATCTTACCCCCTTCTGTATTATTGTTTGGTACACCTAATTTATGCACAGAGTTTTGAAACTCACAAAAAAATAAGTTAAGTATATTTTATATATACTCGTATTGTGTCATATGAACTATGACACAATAAGAAACACTAGTAATAGCAGATTGAAACATGATAATACTTAATTTAATTATTTAGATTAATATACAACAACGTGATCAAACATTTCCACTGTTATTGCACAGGAAAAAGATACACTGTATGTCGATCTTTTATGACAAATATACTCCAATCTAACATTACGGGGTTAGTTGGTCACAAAGGAACCTGCCATTATAACAATTGTAAAACACAAAACAAGCAAATTAATTATTCATATAGGCTTTAAAAAAAACACACAAAAAAAAACCATTTAAAACATATAATAACTTACTCTGACCAGGAATGTATGACTGACACTTTAGTCCTGAGAACAGTCCTGCCTTCACTATGTAGCCTATTGTCTCAATGTATGCCAGTGTGGTTGTATTGTATTTACTTGTTGTTCACCCATATCTACAACAAGAATACGGCATTACTGTAATTTTAGGGTTTTGCTCTAGGTGTTTGAAAGCAACACACTAATTGGACTTTTGACCCAAAACCTTGTAAATCCCAAGTGACAACTAGCCCCGGTCACCACAAAATTGTTTATGTATTATATAATAACATAACATATATTACATTGCAACTAGTTTACTTTAAAGTTTAAGGAAATCATAATATGTGACCATAATATGTTCTTTACTTGACGTGAATTACGTCCTACCACTAGTGCAGAAATATTTCTCATAATAAAACATCTGTTCCCCGGTGCCTCTGTTCATGTGCCTATCCGGGTACTCACACATTATCCAATCAGAATCGAGCAGTAACATGGGCACAGCATTTCCTAAGTATTTAAATCTAAATGCAGTATTATTATTTTAAGTGGTCATTGTGTATCGTGATCAAAGTTAATCCAGAACATGTCACTGATTTTACAAAACTGACAGCATCTAGTGAAAGAAAAGTGCGCGGGTTTGCGTGGGCAGTTGAGCACACCGCGAAAACGTGACGGTCTATTACGTGTGCGGGAGGATCTGACCAATCAGCTGCGTAGGGGCCAGTTTGCGTCAATGAGTGGGTGGAGTCGACTAATGGCTGATGGTTCACAGGGTGAACTAAAGGACATCAATCGTGTAAATATTCGTGTCTAGTCGACGCTTTTATCGTTATATGGACTGAGATCATACGCTTACATATGGATATAATCTGAAAACGCATTTATTAAATGTTTTAGGAATAAGAAGTTTAACGGCTGTTTTTTTCGGGCTTCGCGTGTCCATGTTGACGTTCGCTCGCGTGCTTTCTTTGTTAAGGTTTTCCTATGCGTGTTTTTGTTTTCATATTAATCCTTAATTTTTACAGTAGTGTTTTGTCACGTCGTATATTTTGAACACACTCTAAATTTGCTAATGCACGCGCATCGTGTCAATCAAAGGGTGTGTAAAGCAACTAACGTTATATGCATTTTCGCTGCGTGATTCAACAGTCACGGACACAGAGATCCAGCTTCAACATGGGAAAAGTTTTTCTTGAGCAAGGCTGAAGAAAACGTCACCGGATCTACCCTTTTACCTGAATTGAGAAGTTTGGGAGTTGCTGGAGCATTCGTGATCTCACAAGGGACTGCAGTACATTTGGAGTAATGGTGGTCAATACGATCCACTGGTTCAGAAAGGGCTTAAGGCTCCATGATAACCCATCACTGCGGGACTCTATAATAGGAGCTGATACTCTGAGATGCGTTTACATACTGGATCCCTGGTTTGCAGGATCGTCCAATGTGGGAATCAGCAGATGGAGGTGAGTTTCCTTTGATCAGACATCAGCACGTATGATAAGCCAAGTACGCTATAAAGTACTTATGTTTAGTGTATTATAACTAGTACGTTAAGTAATCCAATAATAACTAGTATATATTTTTACTTTCCTTAGAACCGAGTCTTCCTGTGGCTTTTCTGTCTCTATGATTTACTTTCTCATTTTCTATAAAATGAGTCACATATTTATAGAAATGGTTTAAATGATATATTTAGTTCTTCATCACTTTAACAGATATAATAGACATTACAAATACTATTTTGTATTTTACATAACTTTTGTATTGATGTATGCATTCAATTTTATCATGTCCTCGGTGCAAAGCAATCAACTTCCACAAGAACTATAAACCATGAAATGATGATAACCTCAAAATATTTTTTAAATGATGTTATAGACTATGTTAATCTGCCTCTAATCATACATATAAATCATGTGAAACTATATATATATATATCTATATATATATATCTATATATATTTTTTTATTTATATTTACAATTTTCTTAATTTACTGTGTCCCTGAAGTCATCTTACTTTCTCAACTTCCACAAAAGACCACTGAGACCATTTTCAGGAAATTACATCATTTATATTTCCCGCTGGAATTTTCAACTGTACAAACTGAAGTAAGCTTCAACTCTCACTCCTACCTCTTTTTGTTGTTGTTTTTGAAATGCTATCCAGCTTGTCGCACTCTTAAAGTGCAAGTCAAATATATATATATATATATATATATATATATATATATATATATATATATATATATATATATATATATATATATATATATATATATATATATATATATATATATATTGACATGGTTATAAAAGTTCTGTTTATCTGTAATGAGGTTAGCTAGCTAAATGTTCATCACTCAAAAGAGCTACAGCTAACTTAGCTCAATTTTCCACCTTGTTAGGTCTATAAACCGAAACGATATTATGTGTGTGTGCAGTTCCACACAATACTGATGGCAAACCATGCAGGACAATGTCTGACAGCTCATCCACTGTTAGAACCTGTTAACATTGGTGTTCCACCCTGTCATACTCTGTTCCACCCTGTTAGACAAGTCATTTTTAAATAATAATTTGACGGCAACGTTAACTGTTTTGCATACTTGTGTCTTATTTTGGGAGGTGAGAAGCATTAATGTATACAGTATGTGTTTTTGAGCAATTTATTTTTATTTACCAACCTGTTGCCAAAAATGGGTACAAAAAAGTACCCGTTCTTAATAATCAAGACATTCTATTCATTAATAATTGTTTTGCTGTCATTTCAAGAATAAAAAATAGTCCTGATAATGCCAGATGTCTTATGTTACCAGTAAAAAGTGTCATGCATTATTTTAAATGTATCTAGTCAGTGACCGAGTGCAAGCATATTTAAATTATCTTCAGAATCATTCATATTTTTATTCTGGTGTCACCACTGTCCTGTGCTTTGGGTTACCAGCACCAAATCCAAGCCTATTCATTTCCACCCCCAATGTAATACCAAATCTAGCATTTTTTTTCTCAACAGTACGTTTTTTTTAAACCTTTTACCGTATGTCTTGGAGTATTGCAATAATATTGTATTGCGAGTTCATTATCGTGACATGAGGGTATCGTTACACCCTAGTATTCACAAAATATAGATACTACTTAATGTTATGGAGTTGATGTTAAAACATTACTGATAGTGATATTTGCAGGTTTTTTTTGAATGTGGAAAAGTCTCCAGATGAGATGATTTTAAGACCTGAACTGAGTGCAGGTCTGCATCTCAATGTTAAAATGATCTCTCGTGACCTTTTTTTTTTTTTTTAATGTTAAGGATCTAGCAGAGTTTCTGTAAGCTGTGCCATGCTGTGTAATGACAATCTTTGTGTTTATAGCTTAAATGCTTTAACTTGCCAATTTTATTTTATTCTCTCTTATATAGTCTCTTAGCTGTAAAATCAGTTTACATTTAATTAAAAAAATTCTTGTCAGCCATGAGTATCCTCTATGTACTAATTTTAAAAATTAAAAAGTAACATTTAAATCAAGTTTAGGTAAGTTTTGGGATTGTTTTACAGGATTAATAGAGTAAATTCTTTTTGTTAGTGCTGGTTGGATGCATCTAGTGGTCATCCTCATAGCAGAGTTATGATGTAACGTGCAGGACGTGAGGAAGTAGGTCAGTGTGTCATTTGATTCTATTACCTCATTCCCCTTTCAGCACTGACCTACTTGTCCTTCAAACAGCCTCTCTCCTACGGTATGCCACCAGTCCTCTTTATGGTTGCTAAACTATAATCAAAATTCTATATAACCCTCGCAAAGTCTGGTCACGTGTGTAGGTTGTCACTCATTTATATTGTCTGTGCCATCATTACAGTATAAAGGCAGCTCAGAAACTGCACCTGAAGTGAGGACTGATGCAGAAGCATAATTTCATTTTAAATATGTAAATATTGAACCTGAAACTATAAAATATGAATTATTAAATGTATGCCCTGTCAACAACAGATTTTCAGAATGGATTTAAATATGGTGAAATGCTTATAAATATGTAAAGTATGGATCATTTTTAACATATTTAGGAACCTATTTAACATAAAACACTTAAGGGATAAGACTGTGTATAAATTTCAATGATTTTATTTATTTCTACAGAATTGTACGGTACCAATCAAACGTTTATGGTTGGTAAGATTTTTTTTTCTTATGCCACGTTTATTTGATCCAAAATGCAGTAAAAACTGTAATATTGTGAAATATAAAAACTTTATTTTCTATTTTAATAATGCAATTTATTCCTGTGGCAAAGCTGAATTATCAGCATCATTACTCCAGTCTTCAGTGTCACATGATCCTTCAGAAATCAATTTGCTGCTTTGGTGCTTCAACATCTTATGTTGAAAACAAGATTTTTGTGGATTAAAAAAAAAAAAAAACATTTTGAATAGAAATTTCAAAAGAAGAGTATTTTTTTGCAATAGAAGTCTTTTCTAACATAGTGTTTTTACTGTATTTTTTGATTCAATTTGATGCACCCTTGCAGTTGCTGAATTTAAAATGATTTTTTTTTCTTACTGACCCCTGACCCCAAACTTTTAAACAGTAGTGTATACTGTAAATTTCTGCTGGAAAACAAAACATTTGCTTGTGTATATACTTGTTTTCTTTAATTCTGGCTTTTGTAGCACAAGCCAAAATGTGTTTGCATATGCAGATCAATTGAAATGGCCTTGACCTGGAGGCTGGGACGTGCTGTAGGGGATCAGACGTCTCGAGGAAGGGTTGCAGACAGGCTCAAGTGGATGCTACTAATACACAGTCCCACAAGAGGGAACTCTAGTCTGCTGAACACACAACTCTAGCTCAGACAGGATTATACCCTTATTACATTATATATTCAGTGCAGCCAAAAAGAAAATCATGCATACTATTTTAAAATGTGTCCAGTGTTCATTTCATGATTGATTAATTTGTGCAGCATTCCAGGTATACGATAGAGTTTTTAACTGGGTCATTCAACAAAATGGCGACTGTTAAAATGAACTGAAACAACTAAAAACCCCACAGCCTTGGAAAACCTGGATAAAAGAGGTAGACGCATTTAAGAAGCAAAAGTATTGTAAATTAAGTCTTAACTCCATTGGCATTTTTATGAAGAATATATTTTTCCAGTTATGTCAAGCTCTGAAATATTTTACTGGGTAGAAAAATATTCTTAATATTATTCTTAATTCTCATCCAGTCAATCATGAACGGCTGGAATGCAAATGCATTGGTTAAAAAGAGTGGAATCCCTGATTCCTGAAATGTAATTTTTAGTTATGTAATTATTTTATAAAGCTTTCTTAACAGAATCTAGTAGCATGTATAGATTAAGTTTAGAAAACAAAACTTTGGCCAGGAGGCCTTTGCGTGTTGTTGTGGACAATGAGGGGCCTTGGCAGTAAAAAAGTTGAGAAACACTAGTGTAGCATACTACTAACTAAGCAAAGTTTATTTCTGCTATGTTTTCACTTTCTATTTTAAGAAATATTAGGCATTACACAAGTATTCCATTCAGAACAGACCATGAAATGCAGAATGTTGTGAGCTTTTCACACTGATAGTTCGTTAGTGCCCTCTGCTGGACTCTTGTCAGAAGCCTGTCAGAAAAATCCCTCTGCTATTGCTGCAAGAAATTAAAATAAATAACGGTCTATCTAAAGTACTGTTTTATTTGCTTATTACTGACTGTTGAGATTAAATGTTGATTAATTAATCTTTGTGTTACAGGTTTTTGCTGCAGTGTCTTGAGGACCTGGACGCCAGCCTTCGCAAACTTAACTCTCGCCTCTTTGTCATCAGGGGACAACCCACGGATGTCTTTCCAAGACTATTCAAGGTCAATGAACAGACCGTCTAGAGTAGAGACTATTCAATCGATTTCTGTTAAGCCAGCACATGCCGTGCTCTGTGTGTTTATACTGTGACACTTATTTGACTTGCTTCTCCTCTCTTTTTTCTGCTTAGGAGTGGAAAATCACCCGGCTGTCATACGAGTACGACTCCGAGCCCTTCGGGAAGGATCGTGATGCAGCCATTAAAAAGCTGGCCACTGAGGCAGGGGTGGAAGTCTTCGTCAGGATCTCCCACACACTCTATGATCTGGACAAGTGAGTGTATCTGTAATCATTGCTATATGCCCATATGACTCCCACATAGCTGCCAGCAGTCCTGTGGGAAGCTGTTACCCATCATGCCTGATATGCAACTCTTTATTGAGACTGTCATGTAGACAGATATTGAGAGATCACACAGATGCAAAGTTATAGTAATCTGTCATTTGAATATCAAAAAGTGCTTAAAATATTAAATGTTCTAATACTAAAATAAAAAATACAGAACACAGACAAACCACGGTCTGAATATACATTGTCAAGCCAGCCACAATAAAAATATTGGTGTATGATGTATATAAATTATTTTACAAAAGTACAACATTGAAAATAAATATGAAAACCTAACCTAAAATAAAAATGTAATAACAGGGTATGTAATATTTTTTAATTATTAGAATCTTATTAATATGACATTGAGTAATTTTATTCATTTCATATTTTCAGTTTTGTACTTTTTGTAATATAGTCTAATACAAAAATATTAAGACTACAATTTAAATTATGATTTTATTAAGGAAATTCTTATAAAATTTATCATATTATTACATTTTACTTTGGATGTATTTTTTTTCCTTCATATTTTCAACTTCTGAATTTGTTTACATATTGTGGTTTGATGCCTGAAAAAATTGTGGTGAATAAATGACATGCTTCACCATTAATTTGTGTCTTTCAGTTTCATTTGTTTGTTATATTGCCTGTTATATTGCAGTGTTTACTCAATGTTTTTTTATATATATATATATATGTATATGTATGTATGTATGTATGTATGTATGTATGTATTATTATATATTATCTCTTCATCACAGCACCTGTTAGTGGGTGGGATATATTAGGCAGCAAGTGAACATTTTGTCCTCAAAGTTGATGTGTTAGAAGCAGGAAAAAATTGGCAAGCTTAAGGATTTGAGCGAGTTTGACGAGGGTTAAATTGTGATGACTAGGTGACTGGGTCAGAGCTTCTCCAAAACTGCAGCTCTTGTGGGGTGTTCCTGGTCTACAGTGGTGAACCGGCGACAAGGTCATGGAGCGACCAAGGCTCATTGATGCATGTGGGGAGAGAAGGCTTGGCCTGTGTGGTCTGATCAAACAGATGAATGACTATAGCTCAAATTGCTCAAGAAGTTAATGCTGGTTCTGATAGAAAGGTGTCTGAATACACAGTGCATCACAGTTTGTTGCGTACGGGGCTGCATAGCCGTAGAACAGTCAGGGTGCCTATACTGACCCCTGTCCACCGTCGAAAGCGCCAACAGTGGGCACGTGAGCGTCAGAACTGGACCATGGAGCAATGGAAGAAGGTGATCTGGTCTGATGAATCACGTTTTCTTTTACATCACATGGATGGCTAGGTGCGTGTGTGTCACATACCTGGAGAAACGCATGACACAAGGATGCACTATGGGAAGAAGGCAAGCCGGTGGAGGCAGTGTAATGCTTTGGGCAATGTTCTGCTGGGAAACCTTGGGTCCTGCCATACATGTGGATGTTACTTTGACACATACCACCTACCTAAGCATTGTTGCAGACCATGTACACCCTTTCATGGAAACGGTATTCCCTGGAGGCTGTGACCTCTTTCAGCAAGATAATGCGCCCTGCCACAAAGCAAAAATGGTTCAGGAATGATTTGAGGAGCACACCAATGGGTTTGAGGTGTTGACTTGGCCTCCAAATTCCCCATATCTCAATCCAATCAAGCATCTGTGGGATGTGCTGAGCAAACAAGTCCAATCCCCACCAAGGCAACTTGCAGGACTTAAAGGATCTTCTGCTAACATCTTGGTGCCAGATACCACAGCACAGCTTCAGGGGTCTAGTGGAGTCCATGCCTCGACGGGTCAGGGCTGTTTTGGCAGACAACACAATATTAGGTCATAATGTTATGCCTGATCGGTGTGTATATAATGTTGCCTTCATGTTCAAAAGCATATAGCTTTTGCTGTATTGAGTCGTGCAAGTTTTTTTTATTGGCTTTGAATTTTGATATCTTGACAACACTAAAATCCGATAATATTGTTTATATATATATATATATATATATATATATATATATATATATATATATATATATATATATATATATATATATATATATATATATATATATATATATATATATATATATATATAATATCCTAATCACTGATTTGTGTTCTCTCTTTGTCTCTAGGATTATAGAGTTAAACGGAGGACAGTCTCCTCTCACCTATAAACGATTTCAGACACTCATCAGCAGAATGGATCCTGTGGAAATACCAGCGGAGACCATCACGGCTGAAGTCATGGGCAAATGCACAACACCCATCAGCGAAGACCACGACGACAAGTTTGGCGTACCATCACTGGAGGAGCTCGGTGAGACACCTGTGTCCCTTAACTTTGCATATTTGTGCATGTGTCCGTTGTAGATGAGATTTTTAAATCCGTAAATGTGGCTTCAGGTTTTGAAACAGAGGGGCTGTCATCAGCTGTGTGGCCTGGTGGAGAGACTGAAGCTCTGACTCGATTAGAGAGACACCTGGAGAGGAAGGTAAACATCTACTCTGTTGCATTGTCTTAGTTATGCATTTTTGCTTTGTATTACATCATATTTATTATAATAATAGTTGCATGATTTAAATGCATGATTTTTTTTTTTCCTAATCCATTCAATAGGACAATACTTTATCGTATTGTACCAAAACAGTAAAATTAAGACGTCATGTCGTGTCATTCTAAAATTCTCATTCCACTTATATACCACCGTAACATGCTACAAGACAATGTCGTCCCAGCAGTCCTTGCTTCGGACTCTCATCTACAGATGTCCATGGCACAAAGTTTTACATACTTGTCTCCTATTCAGGACTTGAAATAGACTAATATTAAGCCTGCTCTTTAAAACAAAGGAAGGAAACGATGGCAGGATGGTTAGTATGTGCCAGCAGCGGTAAACTATGTATATTCGTGCAGTGTGCGCATGTCAAAAGAGTCCGATTTGAGGCTTGTGATATAAACCCATCAACCCGATCACTTTATGTAGCGCTCATTTAAACACTATGTTCAGATTCATCAGTTGGAAGGATTTGAAACATTAAAACAAAGTGTCAATGTAAATGTACCTATTGATAATAAGAAATGTTTCTTGAGCAGCAGAAGGAAACATGAATGTTTTTGAAAGAAGTCTCTTATGCTCATCAAGCCTGCATTTATTTGATCCAAAATATTGTGAAGTATTGCGATTTTAAAATAGTGGTTTTCTGTTTTAATATACTTTCAAATATAATTTAGAATTTTCATCAGCCATTATTCCATTCTTCAGTGTCGCATGATCCTTCAGAAATCATTCTAATGTGCTGATTTATTATCAATGTTGGAATTTTTTTAATAACCTGTGATGCTTTTTTTTTAATAAAAAGGTCAAAAATTGAACCGCATTCATTTAAAATATAAACGTTTTGTAAAAATGTACCCTATCGTTCAAAAGTTTGGGGTCAGTAATCCCTTATATATATATATCACTTTTATTCAGCAAGGATGCATTTAATTAATAAAAAAGTTATATTAAATATTTATATTGTTAGAAAAAAAGATTGTCTATTTTGAATAAATGCTGTTCTTTTTAACTTTTTATTCCTTAATTAATCAATCCTGAAAAAGTATTACAGGTTTCAAAAATGTTTCCAACATTGATAATTAATCATATTATAATGATTTCTGAAGGATCATGTGACGCTGAAGACTGGAGTAATGATGCAGAAAATTCAGCTTTGAATCACAGAAATAAATTATATTTTAAAGTATATTAAAATAGAAAACCATTATTTGAAATAATATTTCACAATATTACTGCTTTTTTCTGTATTTTTGATCAAATAAATGCAGGCTTGATGAGCATAAGAGACTTCTTTCAAAAACATTCAAAATTATAATATTTCCTCAATTTTGACGGGTATATATGTAAGGTTGTGTATATGGACTACCTCCTAATGTTGTCTTTTTTTTTTTTTTTTTTTTTGCTGCTGCAGGCTTGGGTGGCTAATTTTGAGCGTCCCAGAATGAATTCTAATTCCCTGCTGGCCAGTCCCACAGGCCTGAGCCCTTACCTCCGGTTTGGCTGCCTCTCCTGCATACTTTTCTATTTCAAACTCACAGACCTCTACAGAAAGGTAAAGAATACAATACAAGCCTTACTCTGACATTTAAGGCACTACTCGTTATTGTCATAATTGATTATAAGATCATAAGTGGCTTGACAAGTAAATCTTATCCTTTTTTTTTTTTTTTGGCTTTTCGATCACAGGTCAAGAAGAACAGCGTCCCACCACTGTCCCTTTATGGTCAGCTGCTCTGGCGTGAGTTCTTCTACACGGCTGCCACTAACAACCCACACTTTGACAAAATGGAGTTCAATCCCATCTGCGTGCAGATCCCCTGGGATAGGAATCCCAACGCTTTGGCGAAGTGGGCAGAGGGCCGGACTGGTTTCCCATGGATTGATGCCATAATGACCCAGTTGAGGCAGGAGGGGTGGATCCACCATCTGGCCAGGCATGCTGTTGCTTGCTTCCTCACACGTGGAGACCTGTGGATCAGCTGGGAAGAGGGCATGAAGGTACTGCCATCAGTACAGGATTTAATTAAAAGATCTGCTGTTGCAGAAGCTGCCTGCATTAAAATCTGTATTGATATTATGTTTGTTTTCAAAGGTATTTGAAGAGTTATTGCTGGATGCTGACTGGAGCGTCAATGCAGGAAGCTGGATGTGGCTTTCGTGCAGCTCTTTCTTCCAGCAGTTCTTTCACTGTTACTGTCCTGTGAGCTTCGGTCGACGTACCGACCCTAATGGAGACTATATAAGGTGCCACTCTTAACCCTTGCTTACTTTTTAATATTTAGTCAACTGGTTAAATAGCTTTCAAAGATAGCAAGATTTTTATTATTACTTATTATTACAGGCGCTATTTGCCCATATTGAGGGGTTTCCCTGCCAAATTCATTTATGACCCTTGGAATGCCCCAGAAAGTGTTCAAAAGATCGCTAAGTGCATAATTGGAGTGCACTACCCCAAACCCATGGTTAATCATGCTGAGGCCAGCAGGATAAACATTGAGAGAATGAAGCAGATTTACCAGCAGCTGTCCTGCTACCGGGGGCTTGGTAAGAAAACTCCTAAAAATCTTGTTTAACTATTAAAAAATTTTTTAGTTTACATAGTCCATTTGTTAATTGATATGTCAAATTAAATACCGCCGTTTAGCTGTGAGATCTTGGATTTTAATGGATCTTCTCGTAATGCTTGCCAGGGCTCCTTGCAACTGTTCCATCTAACACAGCCAACAATGGAGACGGTAATGGAGCAGGTCCTTCCTCAGGAGACAACACACAGGAGAGCACACGCATAACGGGTATGACAACAAGCACTTTCTCATGCATCTTATATTTCATCTTTGTTCATGTCTGACATTACGCTTTTAAAATAAATGTTCCGTGAAGAACCTTTTAATATCCATGAAATTTTTCCATTGCACAAATGGTTGTTTGAAGGGGAAAAGGGTTCTTCACACTAAGAAAAAATGGTTCTATTAAGAACGGTTATTTGGGGAACCTAAAATGGTGGTTCTATGGTATTGCTGTGAAAACCCCCTTTTTGAACCTTTATTTTTAAGTGTGCTGAGAGCTTTTACTCCCAATTTCGTTTTGGTTCCCAATTTACTTGGAGTACCCTACTTGAAGTTCAGATATTTCAATAATTTGAATTAGGGGTTAAATGGCTCATAGTTGATTCGTGATCCATACGAACCAGGCCCCGCGGTTCGGTACACATGTTATTCGTGGATTAATTGTAAAGTTTAACCATCATAGAGTCAAGGTTTATCATTTTGTCTTGCCAGTTTACACTTTCAAGTGATTTTAAACCATTCAAGTGCAAGAAGAGATGAAAGAGAACTCCATTCGGTACTCGCATGCAGCCGGTTGTATCTTGTAAGTGAACGTAAACAGTTGAGAAGGAAATCTGGTGTGTATTATTATATTGGAACTGTCCAGTAGGTCTTAGTGACAAGAGCCTAATAATCCTGCTGCTGTCATTTAATGTTAAAACACAGCTTTAACCAAGATTAATCTATATTTAAGTGAACACTATAGTGTTATTTTACATTTAGGCTTAATCATAACATTTTTGTACCTGAGTATTATAGTTATATCTTACTTTATCTGCAATTTTGTTATATTGTGTTTATGTTTGCTTGTAATTGCGCCAATTATTTGGAGGGGTTTTCTTGCTAATCCGAAAAATTATCCGGTCCGTGTCTCAAAAACTTGCTTATGCGAATCGTAAATAAAATGTACTGATCCAAACCGTGAGTTTTGTGATCTGTTAAACCACTAAATTAAGTACACATTATATGGGTCTCTGATGTCATTTAATGGTCACGTGACTTGCAAGTAACTAGATAATTATTTTTATAATAAAATAAATATTTTTTTATCTTTTCAAAAATGTCTTTTGTAGCTGGACTCAAGTGGACTTGAACCCATTTTTAGTTATGATGGTGTCTCCCTTCACACAAGTGTTTTAGGAACCTTTTCAAATTGAATAATAATATTACATTTACATTTATACATTTGGCAGACGCTTTTATCCGAAGCGACTTACATTGCATTCAAGGTACACATTTTTACATTTTGTCAGTTCTTGCTTTCCCTGGGAATCGAACCCATGACCTTGGTGTTGCTAGCGCCACGCTCTTATTGTTTAAGCTACAGGAAAGCTATATTAGATCATAATTGTTATTCATATTATGAAGAAAAATGTTACTGTTCTATATTACAGTTGTACTGTGAAAATAACAAATGAATATTTGATCCATTATTATAATTTTATTTGCACTAAAAGTTACAATACTAATATCTTGTATTTTGCTGTAATAGCTTGGCAGAATTCTGCTGAAGTCCTGTAAACTTCAAAATTGTTGAAAATTATACGCATATGAATAACTGTGTGAAGAACCCCAGGGGTTCACAAACCCCTGTTTTTGTGAAATCCTGCTCAAATATTATGATATTGTGCACTTTTATGCATTATTGGCAGTTTGGATATTTCAGTCGCATTTGTGTTGTTATAAAATGTTTACCCCTTTTATTTACCAGTGCACCCATCACCAGCAAGGTCTCAACCAGAGTTCCAACTTTTTACAGTGCCATGTGATCATCAGCTTGTCAACAGTGTGCAGCCACAGCCAGGTGTGTATTGACACAGATGCTTGGATTTTGAAATAAATAAACGCTGCTTGCATGTGAAGTGTGAACCAGTTCTTAGGCAGCTTGAACAGAATGTCTTTCTTTCCAAATCAGTTTACTCAGGTGGTGGTTTGGTTGGACAAGTTCACAAACAGTTACAAAGAGGTGAGTTCTGTCCAAACTGTCTCAGAGGACTCGCAATGATTTTCATATCAAGCTGTTTTGAACCACTATGCAGTTTTGTCTCACTGTGGCATAAAATTTAATTGAACGACTCCATACTGTTGTTTGCTGTTCTCACAGTTACACTACTGTTCAAAATTTTGGGGGCAGTAAGATTTTTAAAAATGTGTTTGAAAGAAGTCTCTTATGCTTGCTAATGCAAAAATTAACGTGCTACAAAAATGTACTGCCCCTAAACTTTTGAATGTAATTGTGTTTTCCATGCCACTCCAACACTAATGGCATAAAAAAATATATATATAACCTCAACATGCTGTTTTTTTGTCTTCAGGGAGTGGGACGAGTACTTTGAAGCGACATAGTGAAGAACGTACATCAGAACGTGCATTGAAGATTCAAAGGCATGATAGTAACTAGCCACTGCGGAAGCAAGGATATACACTCCCCTCTCTTCAGTCTAGTGATGGGACCCGTGACACGAAGGACCGCATCTCTGTATGCCCGTTATCAACTCCTCCATACTTAGCTTTGCCCTTTATGCTTTGGCATAGTGTCATTCTGCTTGTAGAGCTTGAGTTAGCATTGAGCGTTGAGAAGCGTGGTGTCCCAGGAAGCTGTAAACTAAGCTGTAAGCTGATCGACATGACATAATGTACAGCATTTAAGATGTCTACTTTTTTGGAAGCTGTATGTTGATGAACTGTGGAGGACTGTCATAGCCAACTGTCATACATTAGTTTCTCTTTCCAAGTGTATTTTGCATACCATTTGATGTCTATGTGTGCAATGTTGTCTGATTGTTTTTGGCAGTAACTGTTTTAAAGAATTCTGTATAATATTAAGAGGGATTTATTTGGAAATGTATACAATCAGCAGTGTAATTGAGACTTTCAGCTAGTTGCTTTTTGGCAATTCAAAGTATTTGATTGATCTAAATGCTCAATTCTAATTTATAAATCGACACATTAATGTGTGTAAAGTCTCAAATCTGTAAAATCTGTATTTTTTGCATTTTGTAATGGGGTAACTATATCAATGAGGCCTGTGACTCTTAATCACAAGTGGATTTGTTTCAAGATAATTACAGGTAAACAAGGCCTACTATGTATATAAAAGTATACTGTAAGTAATTCAGTCAGCAAAACATTGTACATAACTTTTTGCTTATTTACAAACTTGCTGTTATATTTTTTATATGAGAAAAAATCCTTTTGTTTCCCCTTTTTTTTTTTATTATTGTTGCAATGTCTTCTTTATAAATTGCCATTAAAATATTATGGACCTGTTAGTAAATTGCAGTTATAATATGTATAACTTTAAGATTAATAAGGGCATTATTACATAATTTGAAACATGTTCATCAGTATTCACATGTAAAATATTATCGAAAAATGTGAATTTTCTTATTCATTATCGATGCTGGCTAGTAATGGACCACATTTAATCTATTTTACATGATCAGATTACTCTCCTAGGTTACGCCCTATTATTACATTTCAAAATATACATATACAATGAAGATACATGGAAAATATTATTGATGAGATTAATGCAGCCCTTGCTTTCCAAAACGAATGTTTTATACACAACTATTCAAAATATTTGGGGTCGGCAAGATATTTTTAAAAGAAATCTCTAGCGTGCACCCAGGCTGCATTTTTGATTAAAAAAAAAAAAAAGCAATATTTAGAAATATTACTGTAATTTTAATAACTTATCTGTAGTTTAATGTAATTTATTCCTGTGGTAAAGCTGAATTTTCAGCATCATTACTCCAATCTATTGAAATTATTCTAATATGCTGATTTGGTGCTCAAGAAGCATTTATTAGTGTTAAACAGTTATGCTGCTTAATATTGGCTTATTATAAACTTAAAAACTTACATTTTTTCTGGATTCTTTGATGAACAAAAAAAGTTTAAAAGAACACCATTTATTTTCAATATTAATACTATACAATGTAAAGATCTTTATTGTCACTTTTTGATCAATTTATTTCTGTCCTTGCTCAATTTTATATATATATATATATATATATATATATATATATATATATATATATATATATATATATATATATATATATACAACTCAAAATTTTGAACGTTATTGTCCCACCACAAAAGACTAGTTTACTAGTCTAGTTTACTTTTGTTTAATGAAAGGATACAAATAGTAGGTACAAATTACAATGTACATTGGATTTCATAAAAACATGCTTTGGATGCATAAGACAATTTAGGGCTTTTTGTGTCGTCAATAAAGGTGAAGTTGATATAAGAAGTTCCTATTTTAGGGCTGTGGCATGAAAAGACTTTAACCTGTAAACAATTTATTGCACGTAGCCTATAATCAGCCACTCCCATTGGATGTCACATGGTGAACCAAACAGATATTTAAAAGCCCCATAATCTAACTGGGTTTGAGGTCGAGAAGGATGCAAACACCTCACCCAACGCCCAATGGGCGACGGTATTTTGTAACAGAACCCAGATAAACTGTTCTTGGTGAAAGTAGTAAATGACGAACATCGAGTGGGAGGAGATGCGCAAACCAATCCGGCTCATCGCGGCTGCCTGCAGTGATATGGGCATAGGAAAGAACGGACAGCTTCCCTGGAGTCTTCCGTAAGAGATACCCAAATCATCAGTAATTTAATCCAGTTGGAATAGCTGTATTTTTGTAAATTATGTTAGAATAATCAGATTAATTCAAGATCGACGTGACGTTTGACGAATGTTTGTTCGGGAGCATTCGACGTAGCCTACACTTCGCTGTCTCTTCTGTTTTAGCATTAGAGGCACAAATCTCATGTATGTTGTGGATGTTATAAAAAATATTAGCATACATAAACTGTTTTATAACATAAAACGAGCCTAGCATGGAAAGCAACTCGTAAAACATCACATCTCTGTATCAAGGCATCACCTGTCCGTCAGAGAGGGCTTGACCTTCTGGACTGGATACAACAATTGATTTTTAGGCCCTATGTGGTATACAATATTATATTATTCTATACCAGAAAGATTCGCAATAGTCTATAACCCCTATGCTCTAAAGTTCAATGGCATATTCCACCAATAGGTATCTGTCTGCATGCTGTTATCTCTTATCTCGTTGGGGGGCTCAAAGTTTCCACCCCTCTTCAAAAACCTGCTGACAATGACATTCAGTTAGAGGTATAAGCCTGTTCAGCCTTACATATTAAATAGAATCAATGCTTGCAGGATCACCTTGGTTCAACTCTGATTTAGGCACACCCTTCTTCTTTGAAAGCTATAAACACATCAAAGATATTTGTCATGCAGTTCAAATTGCATTTTGCACACTATGCAGTTATCAAAGCTGCATTCATGTATCCAAATGGCACACAATATATCTAATGTGCTCATGTTGTTCACAGAAAAGAATTTCAGTTCTTTTTGATACAATTACAGCTGTGTCAACATCTGGTAAGGGGCTTTAAATTTAATGTTAGGTTTGATTTAGGTTAGTGATCTTAATTTTTATAATATGAAGAGAAAAATAAAGTATTTTGTCCTGGTGCACTTCAGGGAAGAAGAACCTGGTTGTCTGGGGCAAAGTTTCCTGGTTCTCCTGTCCTGAGACGATCTTCCCTTTGGCCAATTGCATCAATTTGGTATTGAGCAGGAAGCTGAAGTAAGCATATTCATTATTAAACAATTTTATGCATCTACACTCACCTAAAGGATTATTAGGAACACCTGTTAAATTTCTCATTAATGCAATTATCTAATCAACCAATCATATGGCAGTTGCTTCAATGCATTTAGTGGTGTGGTCCTGGTCAAGACAATCTCCTGAACTCCAAACTGAATGTCAGAATGGGAAAGAAAGTTGATTTAAGCAATTTTGAGCGTGGCCTGGTTGTTGGCGCCAGACGGGCTGGTCTGAGTATTTCACAATCTGCTCAGTTACTGGGATTTTCACGCACAACCGTTTCTAGGGTTTACAAAGAATGGTGTGAAAAGGGAAAAACATCCAGTATGCGGCAGTCCTGTGGGCGCAAATGCCTTGTTGATGCTAGAGGTCAGAGGAGAATGGGCCGACTGATCCTAGAAGAGCAACTTTGACTGAAATAACCACTCGTTACAACCGAGGTATGCAGCAAAGCATTTGTGAAGCCACAACATGCACAACCTTGAGGCGGATGGGCTACAACAGCAGAAGACCCCACCGGTTATCACTCATCTCCACTACAAATAGGAAAAAGAGGCTACAATTTGCATGAGCTCACCAAAATTGGACAGTTGAAGACTGTCTGACTGAAAAATGTTGCCTGGTCTGATGAGTCTCGATTTCTGTTGAGACATTCAGATGGTAGAGTCAGAATTTGTCGCAAACAGAAAGAGAACATGGATCCATCATGCCTTGTTACCACTGTGCAGGCTGGTGGTGGTGGTGTAATGGTGTGGGGGATGTTTTCTTGGCACACTTTAGGCCAAGAAAGGCATCATTTAAATGCCACAGCCTACCTGAGCATTGTTTCTGACCATATCCATCCCTTTATGACCACCATGTACCCATTCTCTGATGGCTACTTCCAGCAGGATAATGCACCATGTCACAAAGCTCCAATCATTTCATTGGTTTCTTGAACATGACAATGAGTTCACTGTACTAAAATGGCCCCCACAGTCACCATATCTCAACCCAATAGAGCATCTTTGGGATGTGGTGGAACGGGAGCTTCGTGCCCTGGATGTGCATCCCACAAATCTCCATCAACTGCAAGATGCTATCCTATCAATATGGGCCAACATTTCTAAAGAATGCTTTCAGCACCTTGTTGAATCAATGCCACGTAGAATTAAGGCACTTCTGAAGGCGAAAGGGGGTCAAACACAGTATTAGTATGGTGTTCCTAATAATCCTTTAGGTGAGTGTATACTTCTGTTAAAATGTTTGGGGTCAGTAAGATTTTTTCTTTTTAAGAAATGTTAAGAAAAGTTTTATTCAGCAAGGATGCAGTAAATTGATCAAAGAAATATGTCCACAAAAATATAAAGCAACTTTTTGTACATTGACAATAAATGTTTCTTGAGCAGCAAATCGGCAGATTAGAATGATTTCTGAAGGATCATGTGACACTAAAGACTAATGATACTGAAAATTCAGGTTTTCCACAGGAATAAATTACATTTTAAAATATATTAAAACAATTAAACAAATTAAAAACAGTTATTTTAAATTGTAATAATATTTTTAAGTTATAGCAATTACTCAAATATTTAATAAACAAATAATAAACAAATATTTAATATTACGGTTTTTTTTTGCTGTATTTTTGATCAATTAAATGCAACCGTGGTGAGTTTTTTTTTTTTTTTTTCTTTCAAAACTGACCAAACCTTTGAACAGTACTGTATATTAAGATTTCTGTATTTATTTACTGTACGTCAAGTTTGTTTGATTATTTTTGCATCACTTCTTCAGTGCAGAGCCTCCACGAGCCCACTATCTGTGTAAGGATTTTGGGTCAGTAATTCGCCTGGTTTCTGAGCCTCCTTTATGTGACATTGTGGAGACCATCTGGGTATTAGGGGGCCCAGAAGTGTACAAGGTGAGAAACCTGATTTATGCAATGTTTACATTTGTAAATGTTAATTAATACAGTAGTTGATATTTTAACTGTGCTATTTAGAAAAGTCTTGAGCATCCATGGTGTGATCTCATCTATCTCACCAACATCATGGCCGACTTTGACTGTGATGTGTTTTTCCCAAAGTTTGACCGCAACGTTTTCAGAAAACAAAAAGGGTAGGATTATCCTCTGATTTATAATTTGTGCTTCAAAGATAATACTTGCCTCATTTATCCATTGTAACTGAGATACTACATTAAGTTTTTTTATAATTTACTTTGAGTTAGTTTATTTAAATTCAAGTGATGAAAATGTATATTTATTTATGCTTCCCGTGTCAGTTTTATTTTTAGTTAACTATAATAACCCTGATTTGTCTTTGTATATTTTCTTTATATAAGCTTTCCCGGAGTACCAGATGAAATTCATGAAGAAAATGGTATTAAATTTCAATTTCAAGTCTTCAAGAAAGAAGCTTAAAACCGAAGCCGTGAGGACTGGAGTCAAAACTGTCAAGCGTGATGCCTGATTTGTTGTTGATGCTAGATGTTTACATTGCATGAAACAGTATTTTACAGTTATGCCAGATTTATAGAATCTAACAATATTAGTGCAGGGATCACGTCAAAACTCGAAAGACTAATTCCATCGCTGCTGGTGCCTTCAAGGTTTTATAATGGGAGGTTTTATTTGTATGTAAATTAAGCCCTGTGGTAAACATAACTTGACGATACTTTGTTTTGCTCTACAACGTAAATTACACCACCCATAGTGAAAACGCGAGTTTTGAAAATGTACGTTTTTAATAAGTAACAAGATAAGACAGTTTGGGGTGTGAGTGTCTTCAGTGTACATTGCAGAAAAAAAAGTCAAGTATCGTCAAGTTATGTTTATCACAGGTTTTATTTTACTCGTAAATTGAAAAACCCCTTAGGAAAATCTCGAAGGAACCTGCGGTGAATTAGACTTCCGGATTCTGACGCCATCCCTGCACCACTCTATTGCACAGAACACTTTGGCCCTGCTTACACCTGGTATTAAGATGTGTTTT
Organism: Paracanthobrama guichenoti; assembly: GCA_018749465.1. Taxonomy (NCBI): domain Eukaryota; kingdom Metazoa; phylum Chordata; class Actinopteri; order Cypriniformes; family Gobionidae; genus Paracanthobrama; species Paracanthobrama guichenoti. The sequence continues at coordinate 13,247,008 of CM031960.1, read as the reverse complement.
GGTCTATTGGATCACAAGTAGACGAGGGAGACGCATTCCCATTTACAGCTGGTGTTTTAATCCGTCTCTTTTGTCCACTTTCAACCGCTTCTGTCCTGATCTCTTTGAGAGAAGGGTCTATGGGCGGGTAAATGTATGGGCTTTTTCAGATCTTTCAATCTAATGGACAAAATAAGCTAGCACAATTTACATACGAATGCGAAAGGAGATGACGTATAACATGCGTAGAGCATCAGCTTTCGGTTTTTTTTTTTTGTGGTTGATTAGTAGACAAGCTCAAAGCGCTTTAGACCCCGTTTACACCTGCATTTAGCATCGTCCACTTGTGATCCGATCGACCAAAATGCATCTTAAAGGGTTAGTTCACCCAAAAAATGAAAATTCGGTCATTAATTACTGACCCTTATTGTTGTTCCAAACCGTAAGACCTTCGTTCATCTTCAGAACACAAATGAAGATATTTTTGATGAAATTGACCTTTTTGACCCCACATAGACTGCAACATTATTACCACTTTGAAGGCCCAGAAAGGTAAAGACATTGTTAAAATAGTCCATGTGACTACAGTGGTTCAACCTTAATGCTATAAAGTGATGAATACTTTTTGTGTGCAAAAAAAACAAATAATGACTTTATTCAACAATTTCTTCTCTTGCCTGTCAGTCTCTGACTCGCATAGTAAACGGTGCAGCGCTTATTGGTTCTACGTCAGAACGCCAGCTCTGTATTGGGCTGTCCATCTCCTGCGTCAGCATCACACGCATGTGTCATGCTCATGTGAACAGCGTCGGCCAATACAATACTAATAGGCGACGTTCTGACGTAGAACCCGGAAAAGTTGCACAGAGTTCACAACGTGAACAATGTAGGAAACTGGCACAGAAGAGAAGAAATTGTTGGATAAAGTAGTGGGCTTTTTTGAGCACAAAAAGTATTCTCGTCACGTCATATCACTAAGGTTCACTGTAGTCACATGGACTATTTTAACAATATCTTTACCTTTCAGGGTCATTGTGGGGTCAGAAAGCTCTCGGATTTAAACAAAAATATCCTAATTTGTGTTCCAAAGATGAACGACATGAGGGTGCGTAATTAATGAGAGAATTTTCATTTTTGGGTGAACTAACACTCATATCAGGTGTAAACAGGGCCTTTATCTTAAAGGCTCTTTTAGCAGCTAACTGGTGGGACACCACCATCCAGGTCATAACCATTTCAAAGCAGCTATTTATTCATATAAACCCTAACATTTTCCTAATATTAATCTTTTATTTTTGCTCAGTTACATAAGAAATCCCACCACACATGATCTTAAACAGCAGATGGACTCAGACAATGCTGCCTGTCATGAGCAGCACTTCCCTCATGATTACACATGCAACAGTTTATGACCACTCATCAGATCCACTGTTACTCATCCCACTGTCACCATGGTGACACAAGTGAATCAAAGGATGGGACACAGCAGGAGTCATATATGCTTTGATTATACATACCATCTGCTGTGTGAACTCTGTGCCTTACTGCAGTTAGTATTCTTTGTGTGTGTGTGTGCAGTTTTGTGTGCATTTAACTTAGATTTGTGATATGCTTTACACTATTTTTTTTCCTTTGGTGCTATATTAAAGTAAATTCCTATTCCAAATGAAACTGTTAAGTGTGCCACAACTTTATGACCACAAATAATGGGATGTTATTTTTATATACATTGACAGTGAATAACTTTCCCCACTAGATGGAGTCGGCAGCTAGAAAAAAAAAAAAAATTAAAAAAAAGTTTTTTCAGTGGGTTTAGGTCTGGAGATTGGGATAGCCATGACAGGGTCTTGATCAGGTGGTCCTCCATTCACACCTTTATTGGCCTGGCAGTGTGGCATGGAGCATTGTCCTACGGGGGAAGAAAATCCTTTGTCATTGTGAACCCCAATGAAAAAACACTGGAATGGTCACAAGCCATCAAACAAACCAAAGCTGCCTGAATTGTTGCATTAGGAGTGGCATAAAGTCACCCAATAGCAATGTGACTGACTGATAGGAAGCATGCCAAGACGCATGAAAGATTGGAAATCAGGGTTATTCCTCCAAATATTGATATTAAACTCTTCTTAAGTTAAAACATTAGTATAATGTTGTTTACAATGAATATAAACCTGTTTTCTTTGCATTATTCAAACTCTGAAAACATGGCATTGTTTTTTGTTATTTTGACTAGTTCTGCAAATAACCGCTCTAAATGATGATATTTTGGAAGAAAAGTTGTCAGTAGTTTATACACTAAAAAATATTTAAAAAGTAAGTTATCTGGTTGCCTTAAAATTTTGAGTTCATTGAAATTAAAAATTTGACTCAATACAATGAACATTTTTGAGAATTGACATCACCCTTTATTCAAATAGTATTAAAAGATTTTGTAAGCATATTGCGTAATTGTGTTTTATTTGTTATAATGCAGTGAAACATGCCAAATTGTACTATTTTCATGATTTATCACAAAAATTTTTTATTTATTTATGTGGTTCAGATAAAATAATATTTTGAGTTTCTATTTATTAAACCCATTTCTTTCATTGTATTAACTCAAATTTTTAATTTCAATGAACTCAACATTTTAAGGCAACCAGGTTACTTTTTTAAGTTAAACCAACAATATTTTTTACAGTGTAGAATAAAAAAAAAAAAAGAAATTTACTCAAACATACACACATAAATGGTAAATCTGTGTGTGTATGCATGCATGTAAATGTAATCATTTTTGGACCCCACTGTATATTTTTATTTTAAGGTTAATTGACACTTTATATTGAGCAAAAAATGTTCTCACCCTAAAAATAGGGTGAACAGAGCTCAAATAAGATCCAAAATAGCTACAATGTCATACTAATTTAGAATAAACATAAATTAATTTTACTGAATTCATTTGAGTTTTTAAATCCACAATGTTCTCATTGACATCTATAAAAACGATCTCATGATCACATAAAGCACATTTTTCTGGACGCCGCTCTGATTAGGGCAGATTGCAGAGGACAGCGGCACGCTTCAGCGTGACCTCAGCATGGAATATTTACCACCTTAATATTCCAGCATGCAAAGTCCAGGGCAGGAAATTATAGACTTTAATTGCATGTGTCATCTATTTTCATAATTTCCCTGAGTTATGCCCCATAAAATCAATGTGTAACATTTGCTAATAATACCCACTGTCACATTTCAAATGAAAAAGAGCTATTTATACCCTCGCTTATTAACCTCCTATGTGTTCGGGTATAACTCAAAGTGTCATTTGCAGGATAAAGCAGCCATCCGGTCGGTGGCGTACACTAGGAGTGGACAAAAAATGGAGAACAAAAGAGAGAGGCAGAAAATCTGGAGATGTGGAAAAATCAGAACAGCAATAAATATTAATGAAACTTGCCCAAAAATGTCATGCATAAATTAATTTAATCATCAGCTCTAATCAAGCTCAAAAACATCCTTATTTTGATTTCACAGAGGCTATGAGAAGCTTGTGAGAAATTTAATAGCTTACCATTAAAGAAATCATAAAGTCCACCGTGTAAACAGCAGATGCCACAAGGCAATATGTAATGTAACTTCATTATAGATACCAGTAAAGTCTTTAGTCTAATCATTAAAAAGCACAAAATTATCAAAAAATTTTGCCTTGAGGCCAAAATATTGGGAAATGCTTGCAAATGAGATTCGGCAGCATACGGGCAAACATTCATTGATCTGAATATTTATCTGCATAATGCATACCTCCAAGAGGTATTTTATATTGTTCATTATTAGAGACTCATGGGGAATTTCAAAAGCGGCATAAATTACTTGGCACAACATGGACGTCTGTATATGACAATACAACTAATGACTAAAAATGTACATTTACAGTGTAATAAAGGAGAGAAGTTACATTTTCTTTGGGCACAATATGGGTTGACATTTTTTTTTTTTTTTTGTAAGAATTACCTTCCACAACATAAACAGAACTTTCATTTATCCTTTTCAACGAATAAATGATCTAGATAAATGTATTCATGCAGAAAACTACTGTTAATATTCTGCTCAGCACTTACAATCTTAATCATGGAAGCCCGTTTCTGCCACAAAATAAAAAAGGTCACTGCAACTTTTTATCTCTCAGTTCAGGCTTTCTCTATCAACTCGGAATTATGAGAAATAGTCAGAATGTTGTGTAAAAATTAAAAAAAAACTTGCAATTCTGAGAAAAATAAGCCAGTTTTGCCAGATTTTAGCTCAGAATTGTAAATTCAAAGTAATTTTGTAAACTTGCACACAATTCTACGCAGATTTGCGAGTTTTGAAACACAATTCTGACTTTAATTGTCGTCATTCCGAGCAAAATGTCAGAAATCTGAATTGTGTTAAAAACTTCCAATTTGGGCTTTTTCCAATTTGCGAGTTTTTAAACACACAATTTTGACTTTTTCTTGCAATTCTGGGTTTATATCTTATTTATATCTTATATTGAGTTATCCCTCAATTCTGACATTTTGCTCAGAATTGCAACAAATAAAGTCAGAATTGTTTGTTAAAAACTTTCAATTAGGACTTTTTAGAGTTTTTAAACACACAATTCTGAATTCTGAACACACTATTTATCGCAATTCCGAGCAAAAAGTCAGAATTGAGGAATATTGACTAGAAAAAAATTATGAAATATAAACTCGAGTCAGAACTGAGTGTTAAAAACTTGTAATTCTGAAGTAAAAAAAAAAAAAAAAAGGTCAGAATTGCAACTTGGAATTGAGTGAAATGAAGTTGAGTTGACAAACAAAAGTTACAATTACTTAAATTATTCTATTCTGTGGTAGAAACTGGCTTCCATAGTTAATCTTCAGTTCGAATTGGAGCTACTGGATTAAAAAGTGGCCTCTCTCGCCTAAGACGCAGCTTCCCGTTGCTCATCTCAAAGTCCTTTTTGGTGCCGTTGAGGACTTCCAGGCTGCCAGTACGTACATCATAACCAAAAGAGTGCAATTTCTGAATGCGATATTGAACTATCTGCGTTGTCAGTTCTAACACTGTGGGAGTCTCCCTGATCTGCTCCATACTTACTCCAGCGGTGAAGAGGCCTTTGAAGCGATCAGCTAGTATAGGCACAGAATAGTACAACAAGGCTGGACACTGAAGTACGACCTCCCTGAACTCCTCTTCTGTGCATTCCAGGGTCTCCTGGGAGTAGCTGAGGGTGAGTCTCATGCTTTCAGGGTTCAGCTCAGTAACAAATCCCCTCAGTTTGGAAAGCAGCCGCAAGAGCTCATTGCTGGTGAAGCCCCTGTCGCGCAAGAACGTCAAGTTATCGCGCAGGACCTCGGGGGGCTTCAGAAGCACGTAGGGATTCTGAGTAAGCAGCTTCTGCAACCAGATCTTCATATTGTCCTCCCTCCCACCCAAGTCCAAATAGGTCTTCTGCAAGGTCTGGATCATCTCCTCGTTTTGCTTCACAGGTCGGCTGAAGCTCTGAGGGGCGCTGGCCATGAGCTTGCTAATGATGCGTTTGTTAAGATGCAGCGTTTGGAAATACACAATGTTGGCCTTCTGGTTATCATGATCAGAGGATGAGGTGAAAAACGAGGTTGGGAATTTTTCAATGATTCCTACCAGATCCTTATGGCTGGCGCACACAGACATCCACAGCTTTTTCTGCGCCTCCATGTGCTCAGGTTTGCAGAGGATGGCCTCAGGGTGGAGCTCCAAAACACGGGCGATGACAGACCCACTAGCCCCCATGTCCCTCAGTAGGCCGGCAGTCTCGCTCACATATACGGGGCTCTGCCGCAACACCCAACCCTTCAGCTTCCGGACTTTACTGATGTCTACGGACAAGTCGTACAAGGCATCTATGGCAACTAGGTTCTCTTTATGAACAATTGAGGAGTTGGGCCTTGTGAGGAGTGAAGGTGTTACTTGAGCCCGCTGGCAATAGAGACACAGGGATGTCGTGACTAATCGCAACATGTTTGCACAATCTACAGGTCTGTGGGTGGGACCGTTGGGTAATTGTGTGCATTGCATGCAAGTATCGTGCCTGAAACAATTTAAGAAAAAAAAATTTCAGAACATCTCAAACTATTTTAATAAATAACTTCCTCATTTCTGTTTACTCATGCAAAGCTGATATCCTATGCACAACCTTCTGAGTTTAATGAACAGAATGAGAATCTGCCAATACCCACAAAATGCCAATAATCACAAAAGTGCCAAGGGTTTTTATAACAACACCTCTGTAAGATAATTTACTTATGTAGATATTAGCTTTGGAGAAAACTGAAAAGTTACACAACTGCCACTGTTAGGTATGCAAACAGAAAAAGTTACACAGTTTGACAGTTCCTTTATCATGAGATCAAAACATTTTTCTTGAGATTGAAAGAAAAACACTAGATACCATGAGGAACCAGGAAGTCCAAATAGTCTTTGAATGTCATTTGAGATAGACAAAACAACTAGCCCTCATGTTCTGTTTAGGGTCTTTCAGACCTTTAAAGAAACGTTTTAAACTTTTGTGGTTGGGGGTACTCCTAGTTTGAAAATAAACTTAACTTAGAAAATGTATAATTTTAAGGGAAAAATAAGTTGATTTTAAATTTCATGGCATCAACACATCTCAAAAAAGTTGGGACAAGGCCATGTTTCCCACTGTGTGGCATCGTCTGGAGACTGAGGAGACAAGTTCCTGAGCCCATGTTGTGATGTCCATTACAGTAGCATTCCTGTATGTGATGCAGTGCCGTCTAAGGGCCCGAAGATCACGGGCATCCAGTATGGTTTTCCGGCCTTGACCCTTACACACAGAGATTGTTCCAGATTCTCTGAATCTTTGGATGATATTATGCACTGTAGATGATGATAACTTCAAACTCTTTGCAATTTTTCTCTGAGAAACTCCTTTCTGATATTGCTCCACTATTTTTGGCCGCAGCATTGGGGGAATTGGTGATCCTCTGCCCATCTTGACTTCTGAGAGACACTGCCACTCTGAGAGGCTCTTTTTATACCCAATCATGTTGCCAATTGACCTAATAAGTTGCCAATTGGTCCTCCAGCTGTTCCTTATATGTACATTTATCTTTTCCGGCCTCTTATTGCTACCTGTCCCAACTTTTTTGGAATGTGTAGCTCTCATGAAATCCAAAATGAGCCAATATTTGGCATGACATTTCAAAATGTCTCACTTTCAACATTTGATATGTTATCTATGTTCTATTGTGAATAAAATATAAGTTTGTGAGATTTATTGCATTCCTTTTTTATTCACAATTTCTACAGTGTCCCAACTTTTTGGGAATCGGGTTTGTAGAATAATATACTTGAAATGTCCAACATGAAAAATATTTGTTGAGTATTTTCATGTTAAATGTCATATCAATTCATACACTCTATCAAAAGTTTGGAAAAATGAAGTTCTTTCTTTTAATTAAGATATTTTGAAAGAAGTCTCTTATGCCCACCAAGGTTACATTTATTTGAAATAGAAATCTTTTGTAACATTATACATGTCTTTACTGCCACTTGTGATCAATTTAATGTGTTATAAATGAATAAAGTATTAATTCCTTTTTCTTTTATTTTGTTTATTTAGCCTTAAATTTTTCAATGGCCGTGTATCAGTTTCCACAAAAATATGAAGCAGCAAAAACAGTTTTCAACATTGATAATAATATTAATATTATTAATAATAACAACAACAACAACACATTTTTGATTGAGAATTAGAATGATTTCTTAAGGATCATGTGACACTGAAGACTGGAGTAATGATGCTGAAAATACACCTTTGCCCTCACATAAATTAAAATATTTTACATTTTTAAACAGTTATTTTTAAACACTTTACACTTTATTTAAGGTGTCTTTGTTACACTGTAATTACACATTTAAGTACTGAGTAATATTAAGTAACTACATTTACTTACTATAGGGTTAGCATTGGGATTTGGTTTAGCTGCATGTAACTATGCATAATTTATAGTTAACAGTTACTACAGTAACTGCATGTAACATGTAACAATGACACTGTAAAATAAAGTACTTTGGACAAGTGTTACCTTAAATTGTATAATATTTAAAATTATTACTGTTGGTTTTAATCAAATAAATTGGTGAGGATAAGAGACTTATTTCATAAACATTAATAAAATAAAAACAATGTAACTAAATATGAGTAGAGAGAGAGGATAAATATAGTAACGGAATGAAACGGGTAAGAAAAACAAGGAGCAATAATAAGGAGTTAATTATTATCATAATTATTGTGTGATTATAATCATTTAAGTATGTGATTATTACACTCTTATCAAACACAAACAAGTCCATCTCAACAGAACATGAGGAGTATCCGGTTGTGTTCAGTTACAAAACAGAGGTCGTGACATCGAGAACAAACAAACAAACAATCTCCACTGTCCAACAGCGGCTTGCATGTATTAGTCGGCAATAATATTACATCTGAAACGTGCTCATACAGTAAATCAGACTGAGCTTTACCTCTGCAGTGACAGCTGTCACATCTTCAGTACGGGGGAGACGAGCACCTCTAGTTCTTGATGTGACGGACATGCGGTCCGAGCACAACAGCGCCACCCTCAGTCCGGGAGAAAAATGTGAAACCTTTTGATTTATAGATTTTTATAAATAATACGAGCACAGCAGAAAGAACTATGAATTGACCATTCACCTAGACTGCAAAATAGACTCCAAAACTAGCGCTAATATAATATGAACATTTATGAATGCCAGCCAAACTATTTCAAGCTAACAGATAGGCCTACCTTCTGATATTTTTAACAGCAGCATTTCTGGACTGTCTTCAAACTGAAATGTTGCTTAAAATGGCATCAGAGACTTCTGTGAGTTCTATAATCAGCACAGAAAGCAATTTGTTTGAAAGGCAGTGGAGAGTGAGTCACAGTTGGAGCTTAATCACAATGCTGGATCATGCCTGCCTACTCAAACTGTTCACTCAGCCCACCCTTGAAGTCTCTACAATCTGGCGCCTTACAAAGAGCTTTGCATTCATACAGACTATTAGGTACCTGTACAAGGCATTGTTTTGAAGACTATGACTGATTTTTCTCATGTTTAAATAATAAATTGTAAAAAATAAAATTAATAAACATAATTTTGGGGGCATACTGGGGCATACACACATCCCAATTCAGAGGCTGCATCCTTCGAAGGGCTCATTCGAATGTGCCTTTCTTTCCTGTGAAATGAAGGATACAACAGATGGATCCTTTGCAGCCTTGTCCACCCCAGAATTCATTGTGCGCCAGTGCTGACGGGATGTTTTTGGAGAGAAATTGCAGAATTCCACTTTTAAAAATAAGTATTGGGTTTCAACTTAGTCAAATATCGAATGCTACAAATGTAAACATTTATAAATAATAATAAAAAAACTTTAAAGCAGTTCAAATGTTGACATATCTTACTAAGATGTGATCATATATAGTTTATATACTCTTTATTATATACAGAAATGGACCATGGGGAACATATTTAGACAGTTTGTGAACTCATGAATGCTGTTCCGCATTTGTCATTGAGAACATATTTCGTAATTTAGATATATTTTTGTTTTCAGACAGTTTAATATAACTTTCAAAAAAGTCCAGTACAAACATTACTGTCGCTCATCAACTGCAGCTGTCACACTTTGCTAGATCCAGCTGACTGCGGTAAACCTCAGTATAAACAGAGACTAATATGCCATATTATGCCATTCTCCTTATGATGTAACGAGTACAACGGGTGTTATAGGAAGTGTTACATTTTACATGATTAGAATTATAGAAATTGATAATGTGCTATGTGTATACTTGGTGTGTTTTTAGTCTAGATTTAAACTCATAGAGTATTAAGGTATTAAGGTATTAAGGTAATTAGGTATTATCAACTGGCCAGAATTTTGAGATCACAATAGATGCGAAGGATTATAATGTGTTAAGAACTCAAGTACTGGGGAGCTAAACCATTTAATGCTTTGTAGTGAAATTTTAAAATGTGTGTGATGTTTAATAGGGAGCCATTGCAGTGCTGACAGAACTGGGCTAATATGGTCATACTTCCTGGTTCTAGTAAGAACTCTAGCTGCTGCGTATTAGACTAGCTGTAGTTTGTTTATTAAGCATACTGGGCAACCACCCAGTAGAGCATTACATTAATCTATCCTTAAGGTCATTAATGCTGTTCCGCATTTGTCACTGAGAGCATATGTCATAATTTAGATATATTTTTAAGATGGAATAATGCGGTTTTACTGATGCTAGGAATGTGGCTTTCAAATGAAAGATTGGTATCAAAGAGCACACCCAGGTAACTAACTGAAGACAAAGACTTGACAGGACATTCATCAAGTGTTAGACAGTTTTCTAGGTTATTACATGCAAAAAAAAAATGTTGTCCAATAATTAGAATCTCTGTTTTTTCAGAATTAAGTAGTAGGAAATTACTAGTCATCCAAATTTTTATATCAGCTATGCATTCCGTTAATTTTGTGAATTGGTAAGTTTCGTCAGGGCGCAAAGAAATATAGAGCTAAGTATCACCAGTGTAACAGTGAAAGCTAATGCCATGCTTCCATATCTCCCAAGGGTAGCATGTACAGGGTGAAAAGCAACGGTCCTAGCTTATGGTCCACAATTTTCGAGTCTATTCAAAAGAATGTTGTGGTCGATAGTATATAATGCAGCACTAAGATCCAGTAACACTAATAGAGAGATACAACCATGATCGCATAATAAGAGCAATTAATTTGTATAACTCTAATGAGAGCAGTCTCAGTACTATGATACTATAGTCTAAATCCTGACTGGAAATCCTTGCAGATACCATTTCTTTCTAAAAAAGGAACATAGTTGTGAGGACACTGCCTTTTCTAGTATCTCAGAGTCAGAGTCTTTTGAATGATGCAGCCTTTGAATTGGGACACAGCCATAAGGTCGACATGAAACGGAAGTTGCGATAGTCTTTTCTTCCCTGTTGTCATGTATATGTAAGTGAAATGGCTTCTCGAACAAGAAAAAATGTTGTCCTGCCCTCACACTGAAAAACACATCAGAATAGAGAAGAGATTTTGCTGCAAGAAGGAGGGGAAGTTATTTTGATTAAAGATTATGAGGGCACATTAATTATTTATAATAAATACTGCAGTACTGCATAAAATAAAATTAAAGTCCATTGTGACTTTAAAGTCATGGTGACTTTAAGTTCCAAAAAAACTTGACTTGAGTAGTGATTAATTACAAAACAATCGGGTTGGACATGGCAGTACACTTTAATTATTTATTAAATCACTCTGCCAGATATGTGTTGTATGTTGCAGTATGTTGTTGTAGTACAAGAGTGAACACTCTTGTGAATGTTTTCCTTGTATAGGCTATGCAAACAATCAGGTTCTTGCAGAACATTGCTGTAACGGTTGACTGAAGCTGTAGTTGAAGTGACGTAGTGTCTCTTTGAATAAATACTCAAAGACATATACAAGATATAACCTAAAGAAAGAGAATGTAAACTAGTTTGTCTATGCAATGCTTTAAAATGTCTTTTAATTCATGAGATAAAACTTTCAACAACAGAACACAAGATTAAAAGACAAACCTTAAATGGAAAGATAAATGATAACCATGTGCTCTGGGTTATAAGGGAGGATGAGGAAAGCAAGAAAAACTGCACCTGAGAAACGAAAGAAAAAAAAAAAAAACTCTGCACCTAAGAAGGACAACATCCCAGTGTGGGTGGATCTTAATGCCAAACTTCAGAAACAGGTTACTCAAATTTCTGAGTATGTGGAAGGCAACAGGCAGAAACGGATGGACAAAGTAGAACAGGATGATCCAAACAAGGAACATTGTGACACTTCTCGCTTTGCTGCTGGTGAGTGCTCTCGCCGAAGAAGACCCAGAGCCCATTTTCAAAGCGGTTGGTGGGGAACTGGAGATGGGTTTTTGTTTTGGTGATGACATTGCCGTGTACAGACTGACTGCTGAAAAAAGGGAGCTACTGGGTCAGTCCTCGAGTCCCTCAATTTCACCACCTGATGCCTTCAAGGGTCGGATCAACATCTCCAATGATGGGCTGCTTATTTTAAAGATCACAAATCTTCAGTTCTCTGACTCTGGAACCTACATCAGTGAGTGCAGGAGTGATAACACTATGGAAAATTATCGTAAACAGTCTCTACACGTATGTAACGAGGAGTTCGCCTCACAAGAAATTTCACTGACACCTGGAACAGGTGCAGATCTGGTATGTAATATGGGTTCCAGAAAACACGTTACAGTAAAATGGTACAGACAAGTGCACAACATATCTTTGTTCATGGATACTCAGATTTCTTTGGAGCCATTACAAGCCAAGTTTAAAAGCCTTATCCAAGTGCATGACAAAGGCTCATCTTTACATGTTTCAGATGAGTTTATTCAAGACAGACCTCACTTTTTCTGCCTGGTCATGGAGGGAGGGCAATGCAGGAGTTTCCAGACCATAGGACTACCAGAAGAACCTGAAATGAAGAATGTTTATCGTTCTGTAGGGGAGAATGTAGTCCTTCCTTGTTCAGTAGACCACCTCAGACAGAATCACTGGAATACACCCTTTGGACAAGTTAACTCATCTGCACCATTACGTCTCAAAACCAAAAATCAGATGTCCTTGTCAACAAGCATGAATTCAGAAGACTATTCCCTAGTCATTCACTCTCTCACTTCAGAACATTCTGGGAGCTATACATGTTTCTCTACCTTCCTCATCGAAGAGTATGTTGTGAATGTGTGCCCTTTGCTTGAGTCAACCGATATTTCATTTTCTGCAGGAGATAAGCAGGTGGTCCTCCAATGTGACTTCATGTCTTTACCAGAATTTAGCGTTAAAGTTGAGTACCTTAGCGTTCTGTGGTATCGAAACACTGGTGAGCAGGACATTCTAATAATGGACTCGGGCGATCCTTCTTTAACCAATGATCTACAGGGTCGGTTAAATTTCTCACTTACATATTCCTCTCTCATATTTACTGATCCAAAAGAAGAGGACAATGGGAAGTACTGGTGCATGGTGCTGCTAGATAATGAAGAGAGCTATGATGATGAGGATACTAACTCCACTTATGATGTTGATAATGAAGAGGAAGGGGTGGAACCCCATTCATGGGTGGATGAAGGTTACATGGACATATGTCTCTTTAGGCAAGTCACCAATCTAAAATCAACTCGTAGAGCTGAGCCTGAACCTGAGACTAGCCTGACCTCGTATGTGTGTGCAGGGCTTGGAGGCCTATTAGCACTGATTTTTTTGGTTGGTATTGTGGTGGTTATAAAAATGAGAGCTAAGAAAAGATCTGCATCTGTTCAAGTAAGAGGTCTTGAACTATCTGAAGAGGAAGAGGACTTAAATCCACAAAGATGTAGCATATGAGGTCACTCCTCTTCATCTTTCCACTGCTTTATTTTACACAATATTTTTTGCAATAATGTTCATGAAAAACGTAATTGTGAAAATTAAGAGGAAATTACTCAATGTTACTCACCCTTATGTCATTCCAAACCCGTATGACTTACATTACAATGAAGTGGTAACCAAAACTTTTTTGGTAATCAACATTCTTCCAAATATCTTCATTTTTGTTCCACAGAAGAATGTCAAGCATGTTTAGAACAACATCCCAGTGAGTAAAGGATGATGGGATTTTCTTTCTTCTTCCCCCTTTTTCGGTAGACTATACCTTTATGGAACAATTTCACCTCATCATTAACCAACCTGAAGGACAAAAACTGATTTGTAAGACTTACTCAAAAGTACTGCAAAAGGGTGTTCAATATCAAAAGTGGAATACATTTAACAATTAATCTATCTGAACACTAAAATGGGTGATAAAAGAGACTTCTTCGTCTCAGGTATGAGGGTAATGTAAAATAGCTAACTGAAACACGTGACATTTTCTTGTGCAATGAAGACAAGACCGGCTGGTTTGTTTCCCTGTCAGATCTTCAGTACACAGTAAAGCAAATGGTGCTTTAAAAATAAACACACCATAAAGCCTCCATCAAAGCTCATTTCATGTAGACCAACAAATGGGTCTTAAACGGATAGTTCACACAAAAATGAAAAATCTTTTGTTTTTTTCCTTTTTAAAATAATTTTATATTCTTTTTAAAAAAATCTTGTTTTTGTTTTGCAGAACATTGTGAGGGTGAGTAAATGATGACTAAATGATAATTTGTGGTGAACAATCCCTTTAATTATATGTTTTATAGAGGATGGTACACATATAATACAGCTTTCAGGATGGTATACATGTAATACAGGATGGTATACATATAATACAGGTATACAAATAATTTACAGCTTTCCTGTAGCTCAAACAATATGAACATGGCGCTAGCAACGCCAAGGTCATGGGTTCAATTCCCAGGGAAAGCAAGAACAGACAAAAATGTGTACCTTGAATGCAATGTAAGTCGCTTTGGATAAAAGTGTCTGCCAAATGTATTTCTTTTCAGATCTTTTATGCATTTATTGTTCAAAATGGAATCATGTGTGATCAGCATTATCTCTGATCATGTAGCCCATACTTTCAACTGTAATGATGCATTTAGCACAACTGAACTGCAACCGTTAGCATCATCTCTCCCATGACAGAGATCTTGGTAATGATAAACAATAGTTGTGCAAACACATCGGTAAACATTTTCAATCTCCTCCTCACTGGGGATGTATTGTACATTTCCTGTTCTAATTTCTCTTCGGTTTCCATTAATGTGCCAACAGAGTTTTGAATCTGCTGAATCTAATATCCTAGTCTAACAGCTGGCTGTGTAAACAGTGGCAGTTAGGAGAAAAGGGCTGATGGTGTCTAGAGAACACAGTACGGATTTGATGGACACGCTTATGTCACGTAAAGCTTCATAGGTGGTCCTGTGTGGAAACACAGATTAGGCAAAGAGCTCTGTTAATGTGCATTGCATGATATGAACGATGTATTCTCACTGAGGCTGGGCTGATGGCCAACGTACTATGTTTGTTACAGTATTAAAAGCATTTGAGTTACAATGGAATGGTCATACTTGTTTAAAGCTTTAAGCCATTTTTTTTTTTTTTTTTCATTACAACACAGGTGCATCCTCAATGGAATTTCAAAAATTAAAAAATCCATGCTTTGTTAATGGATTTTACTTTTTATAATAACTCCGTGATTGCATTCAAAAATGCTGTCAAATGTTTAAAAAAGTGATTCTGGAACATATAACAATCTTGATAATTAACTGAACATGTCATAGCAACATAACCATGCAGAACGTGCTAAGTGAAACATTTAAAGAGGTGTTGATGGATAACACTAACTAAAAAAACTGATTAGACTCCCTTTGCGTGATTGAAGCTATTGTTGTGACACATCAAATCTCTACTTTACTCTAGTGTACTGTTTTCTTTTCATTTGATATATGTCAATGACTCATAACGAAGTCCCTAATCATGAATCATCCAGTAATGTAGACCAGTTAGACAGGCAAGTTTTTGGATGGGCCATGTCTCCTTTCACTTGTCAAAATAGGCTGTCATCCTCCCTAACTGTCATTATACATTATGCCAAAAGACACACTGAGCTCCACAAATGATACATACAGTATATTGCCAAAAATATTGGGACACCTCCAAATCACTGAATTTAGGTGTTCCAATCATTTCCATAGCCACAGATGTATAAAATCAAGCACCTAGGCATGCAGACGCTTCTATAAACATTTGTGAAAGAATAGGTCTTTCCATTCCCAAGTTGGGTTGAAAATGGACTAACCCAGCGATTGGGTTGTTTTAAGCAAACATTTAAACCAACCGCTGGGCTAAAACAACCCATTTACTGGGATAAAACAACCCAACTAGCTGGGTTAGTCCATTTTCAACCCAACTTGGGTTGTTTTTAACCCAACATTTTTTAGAGTGTACGGATTAAGAATGGGATGTCATTAAAGTTCATGTGCATGTAAATCTGCAAACCCATAAGTCATTAATACCCAAGTTTGATTTTATTTACTGTCTAAGGATGTCGTTGTATGTTCATTTTACCCATGTTATCTGAGTGCTGCATGCTCTTGTCTTGTGTAACTCTTTTAATGACAGCATGCATTGAAAGACATTACCTGAAATGTATGAAAGGTATGTCTCTCCCTCAGTTATAATGGTTGCTGCACCCCTGCTGATAAAATAGCTACAAGATTTTATCAAGCCTGTACTGAAGTGCATGTCCACTGGGGGGTGTCCTTTTTGTAAAGAAAATTAAACATCACATATGGCGATCAGACTGGCCACCAGACTTAACAGGAATTAGCTTTTAGCCTATTGATTTTAATTAAAAATGCATGCGTGGAAGAATGCTTCATGAATGAACATTTTCTTTTTTTTCCATTAAGTTACATGTTAAACATGACACATAATATGTCAAAAAATATCAGTTGCTAGAGATGAGCCGTGCTTATAACTCAAATATGTGTCATGAGGCAATGTGACTTTGCCGTACAGCAACACTAAATCAAAAAAATCACATTAATAAACTCAACCAACCAAGAGTATTTGTGCAGACAGGATATGGCCCCTGAAACAGCCCTGGAACAGCCTAACCATACTAAACACACACAAACACACACACACACACACACACACACACACACACACACACACACACACACACACACACACACACTATAAGCTGGAGTGAGTTCCAGGACAAAAAAGCACTAGCGGCAGAAGTACTCTCGCTTTCTGAGGGGACTGAAATTAAGGAGAAAGGATCCTCAGGAATGTCAATCAATTAAAACTTATGTTAAGAATGTGATGGGCGTCTAGGTGAGATAATGACTGTTCGAATGATGAATGAGGTTGACGAACCTGAAAAATCAATCAACAGAGTAAAGTTATTCAATAACATTCTATGTGACAAACTAATTACACACTTTGATGAGTATATTTTCATATCACAAAATGTACTGAGGAAAGCCCTCAAATTAAAATAATTTAAAACATTTGAACAGACAATCATAAAGTGATTCTGAAACATCAAGGTGGTACTTCAAGCTTGAATTTGTATAGAAAAATTCCTTATTATGAAATTCACATACGGGTCAGGGGATATAATTATTATTTTTTAAATAATTAATTGTACTAAATCAGTGCATTGAATTGACGGCCCTAGTTAAGTCGTTATTTTTTGTTTGGAATTTAAAGTACAAACCCAATTCCAAAAAAGTTGGGACACTGTACAAATTGTGAATAAAAAGGAATGCAATAATTTACAAATCTCATAAACTTATATTTTATTCACAATAGAATATAGATAACATATCAAATGTTGAAAGTGAGACATTTTGAAATGTCATGCCAAATATTGGCTCATTTTGGATTTCATGAGAGCTACACATTCCAAAAAAGTTGGGACAGGTAGCAATAAGTTAAATGTACATATAAAGAACAGCTGGAGGACCAATTTGCAACTTATTAGTTCAATTGGCAACATGATTGGGTATAAAAAGAGCCTCTCAGAGTGGCAGTGTCTCTCAGAAGTCAAGATGGGCAGAGGATCACCAATTCCCCCAATGCTGCGGCCAAAAATAGTGGAGCAATATCAGAAGAGTTTGAAGTTATCATCATTTCTGGTCAAGGCCGGAAAACCATACTGGATGCCCGTGATCTTCGGGCCCTTAGACGGCACTGCATCACATACAGGAATGCTACTGTAATGGAAATCACAACATGGGCTCAGTAATACTTCCAGAAAACATTGTCAGTGAACACAGTCCACCGTGCCATTCACCGTTGCCGGCTAAAACTCTATAGGTCAAAAAAGAAGCCATATCTAAACATGATCCAGAAGCGCAGGCGTTTTCTCTGGGCCAAGGCTCATTTAAAATGGACTGTAGCAAAGTGGAAAACTGTTCTGTGGTCAGACCAATCAAAATTTAAAGTTCTTTTTGGAAAACTGGGATGCCATGTCATCCGGACTAAAGCGGACAAGGACAACTCAAGTTGTTATCAGTGCTCCGTTCAGAAGCCTGCATCTCTGATGGTATGGGGTTGCATGGAAAGGCACCATCAATGCTGAAAGGTATATCCAAGTTCTAGAACAACATATGCTCCCATCCAGACGTCGTCTCTTTCAGGGAAGTCCTTGCATTTTCCAACATGACAATGCCAGACCACATACTGCATCAATTACAACATCATGGCTGCATAGAAGAAGGATCCGGGTACTGAAATGGCCAGCCTGCAGTCCAGATCTTTCACCCATAGAAAACATTTGGTGCATCATAAAGAGGAAGATGCGACAAAGAAGACCTAAGACAGTTGAGCAACTAGAAGCCTGTATTAGACAAGAATGGGACAACATTCCTATTCCTAAACTTGAGCAACTTGTCTCCTCAGTCCCCAGACGTTTGCAGACTGTTATAAAAAGAAGAGGGGATGCCACACAGTGGGAAACATAACCTTGTCCCAACTTTTTTGAGATGTGTTGATGCCATGAAATTTAAAATCAACTTATTTTTCCCTTAAAATTATACATTTTCTCAGTTTAAACATTTGATATGTCATCTATGTTGTATTCTGAATAAAATATTGAAATTTGAAACTTCCACATCATTGCATTCTGTTTTTATTCACAATTTGTACAGTGTCCCAACTTTTTTGGAATCGGGTTTGTACCTAGTTATTGTTTGATTTTGTACAATAGCCAGTTTATTATTTCAACATGTTTACTGTTCATCTCTTAAAGCATTGTTTAGCTATATTCATCTGTTTTTATGGGACCAGCTGCCTAGTGTAGGCCTAAATAAAATTTTTATCCCTAGTCTTCATGTGTATGCTGCCTCAGGGTGTTGGTGAACCTGCAGGTTCAGTTTCCTGCTGCCGTGGGCTGTATTTCTTTCTTCCTATATACTTTGTGGATGTATAATTATTGCACCTATACCTATAGCACCTATAGGTATTTGCGTGTGATTGTGCTTATCTTTTCACATGCTTTGTGTTAGTGGCGAACTCCCCTGAGGTGATCTTGAGCCGGTATCTGGGGTCTATCTGCTCCCTTGGTGGCTATAGGGACAGTAAAGACAAGCCTTAGTGAGCTGTTATAATGGCCATCAGAGTGTAGTATCCCACCTTTCCAACAAAGTCTATCACTGATGATACTTTTAAGCTAGTAGATTTGTCTGTGTTATTCTATGCTTTTAATAAAATCAGAGTTTTGTACTTGTGAAGTATGTTATTTGTTACAATATTCATGAACCTATGGAATTAGATGCATTCTATTAGAGTTTAAAATACATTGGGTAAAGATGGACTATTTTTCTTCTGCCTGCAATATATTCTCATGAAATATTACATAACAGATAAAAAAGCACATATGACAAAAGAAATTAGATATTCAGGGTATATGTTCCCTTGGAATCAAACCCATCATTAGCCTATGCCCCTTGACCTAATGTTGCAAGCGTAATACTTTTAATGAGAAAATGATGGAAGGCTGTTAAACACTCCTCACCTTTAAAGGAATACTTCACCCCAAAAAATTAAAAAAAATCTTCCAAATCTAAATTTCTTCTGCAGGACAAAAATAATGAATAGTGACTAAAGGCATCAAGTCTCAATAAATATGCAAAATCACCACAAAAGTATAGTCTGCATGACTCGTGCACTCTATTCTTCTAAAGACATGATACTGAAAGCTGTGTCTATATCAGAGAGCGTGCATGGTTTTGGTGGCCATGGCTGTGTCCGAAAACGCGTACTCTCTCTCGTAGTACACTGAGTAGTACAGAACAAAAATGGTGCTAAATAGCACTAAAAGTGGTTCATTGGCTTATAGTCATTAGGGGAACCACTTTAAGTGTTTCTAAGTTAGCATAATGAGGCTGTAAAAGTGGACTGAGCTTACCTGTGATCTCCTGATAGCCTAGTCCCATTTAGCCACTTGTTAGCAACCACCTTTTTCAAGACATTTAACAGCTTTAAAAAAAAAAAAAAAAATTCATGAGTGGGTAATACTTATGTATTTTGTGTCGTAGAATAAAACGTGAAAGTGTATTGCGCTTGTGTTCACCACAGACCTTATTTCAGCCATAACAAAATCCCATTCAAAAATTGACTTCGGGACATGGAACCGGAAGTGCTAAAATGCTAACTCGTTTCCGCGTTTTGGCCTGCAAAATGATATCATACCTGTACCACTCTATTCACAAATCCTCTGGTATGCACACAGAATCTCACCAGAAGTAGTAGGTCATTGTCATACGTTTTTCGCCTACTATATAGTAGGAAAGTATGTGATTTCGGATGCAGCCCATGTTAACACATTAGCCACGTTCCTACAGTTTTTACAGTGCAGCATGTGCAAGGAAAACAGCTTATTGGCAGAATTGCATAAACAAGATTAACACAAACGCCACTTTCAGGTCTTATGGTGCTTTCTGGTGTGTAGGGGAAAGTATGGGCTAATTAATAATATATAAATGAAAAATAGCCGCACATGTAATTATTACAATATAAACCTTTAAATTATATGGGTTTGAACTGTAAAATAGACATTAAACTAAGTGCTGCCTGTCCTGTGAAACGTAAATTTTACATGGATTTAAAAAAAAAAATTTTTTTTTTTTTTACAGTGTGTTCACATAGCTATCATATGACTTTAGAAGAACTTGATCTATATATGCTATGCAAGTCCTGTCGACAGGATCCATTTGCTTGGCATAGGCAATTTGATCACCGTTTGTCTCTGCACAAAAAAGATTGACCAATAAATTGGCTAATTCGAAATGAATGTGTTTTCCACGACCATGAGACAGAAAGTCATCCAGGTTTGAAACGACATTTTTGAGTGAATCCTTAGCTAATTACCTCATAGGTACAAGCGATGAACTGTTCAAAAAAGCAACTGTTTTGTAGTAGCCTACGTCAGGTGAGCAACCAGATCGTGTCTTCCCTGATTCCCGTTTCAGAGCGCAGACAAACCAATGACAGAGGAAGAGAGTACTGGTTATCCACGCGCGCTGCCAACCCCCTTTTTCAGAAAGCCAACATTATCCATCTGTCACTTACAGACGCTCAGCACACGTATAATTTGGTTGATATAGGTGAGCTGACTCAAGAACCACAGGACTATCTGAATAGCAACTTTACTGGATCGAGTCCATGCGCGTTTTACTGGGGAATATTTCAGCACATCGTGAATGGTAAGAGATCCGTGAATCGTCCTCTCGCCAGTGTCCGTTCCGATCGCAATTCTTTCATCAGGTTTTATAAATGTTGTGTGTCTGCCGTCAATTAGACTCGCAATACTGATCATACTAACTTCTAGTCTGCAGATGCTTGATACAGCCTATCTCGGAGCTTGTGCAAGAAGTTGTGTCAGCGGAGGCTGTGAGACAAGTGATGCTCTTGACAGATGTGGCTGGATATAGAAATGTGAACTGCGAATAGCTCAGTCCTGACTCTGATCAGTGACATGTAAACTACTTTAGGTATACCAGTAAGAAGCTCGTAAATATTTAATACGTTATGTCTGTAATTAGAGTTAAGATTCTTTTTATAAGTGTAATAATAGGCCTATAAAATATTTAATTCATTTTTAAATCACTTAACAGGCTTATACAGATTTAAAAATATATGTAAAATATTATACATTGTACCTTGTTTCAGCTATCAGACATTCTCTGGTGTTTATAAAAGTATCGCAAACCAGACTAAACTGCACTGCCAGTCTTATCTGTTCTCCAAACCTTCTGTTGGCTGGTTTTGGAGGGGTTATGTGTATTTTTCAGCATGTTAACCTTGGAAACCATGCATGAATTCTAACTTGGTCAGGCTATCTTAAACCAGTTATGACCAGCAAACCAGCTGAATACAGATTAAACCTGCAAAAACAATAAATCATTTAAGGCTAGTAATGCACTATAGACATTTTGATGGTTATTTATTGAGCGATACTGTGTTTATGCTTTTTGGGATATTATGGATTTGTCGCTCACATTAGTGTCTTGCCTATAGCTATATTGACCATAGACACACACTAACCTTGAATAACACTGTGCCTGTAGGTATATAGACACACATATAAATAATGTGTGTTCTTTCTCATATCTTAGAATTCTGAATATCTCTCTAGTCTTGTATTAACATCTTAATGGTAAATTTGCAAGGGAATAAATCAATTTGCTCCTCATAAAAACAAAAGTTAAAAGTCTTTTCATTCCTGCGATTCAATTCAGAGTGGTCAAAAATGTGTTATAGACGTACCAATGTACTGTAGGTTGAGAACGTGGCAATTTTTTTGGGGGGGCAGGATGTAAACGTAAGTTTTATATTGCGGTGAGTTTGAATTTTTGTACTCCTAAGTATTCAAATATTTAATTAATTCTCTATCTACACATTTTATTAGGTGAGGTGAAAGCATGTCATCTTTGGAGACATTAACATGGTCGTAATGAGTTTTTAAAACAGGTTAATATATTGACAGAAAAGTCAAGAGACCCAAAGAAATTTTACAGGAGAGAAATGTGACAGATGAATAGATATCAATTTTCTTCCAGTAGCACTCTCATGTCTGATGGTGCATGATTGTGCTGGTCGATGTGGCTGGGGCGATTTTGTCAAATGGCAAAGAAAGCTAATCCTAGCTCTCAGTGTGCACAGCACACTGATGGAAATACATTTTCCCCCTGCATTCCATATTCCCAATGTGGTAATCATTTTGTTGAATGAAAAAGCAGAATCATAAGAGAGTTTATTGTAAGAGACAAGCCTGAAAATCTTGTAAATGGTATAAGAGCTGCAGCGAATGAGGCTTTCAAGATCGCTGTGATTGAAGAGAGAAACACTGTAAACTGCAGATGCTGAAGTATATGTTAGATTTGATTCTTTTTTATTATTATTATTATTTTAAGAGCCATCATAATGTGTTCTTGGCCTCTTTCTTGTAAATGGAAGTGTAGTTATGTCAGAAAACATTAGAGTCGACCCAACCAGAGGTTCACAAAAATATGTCCAGCAGGTCACATACAGCTGTAAGATGAATAGATTCAATACATTGATCGTCACAGACACAAAACAATCTGATAAATCTCTTGATGATGCTTGACTGTTTTAATAAAACAGCTCTCTTGTGCCAATAGCTGTATATAACTGACATTATATACACTGACAGGGACCTATTATGCATAAGGGTCCATTTTTTTTTTTAATTGAGATTGATACATTGTCTGAAAGCTGAATAAATAAGCTTTCCGCTGATGTATGGTTTGTTAGGACAATAGGACAATATTTGTCCGAGATACAACTATTTGAAAATCTGGAATCTGAGGGTGCCAAAAACAAAACAAAAAGAAACTTGAGAAAATCACCTTTAAAGTTGTCCAAATGAAGTCCTTAGCAATGCATATTACTATTAATAATACATTTTTGATATATTTATGGATGGAAATTTACAAAATATATACATGGAACATGATCTTTACTTAATATCCTAATGATTTTTGGCATAAAAGAAAAATCAATAATTTTAACCCATACAATGTATTGTTGGCTATTGCCACAAATATACCCGTCCGACTTATGACTGGTTTTGTGGTCCAGGGTCACATATAAGTCTCGGTGTCCTCAGAATATGTCTGTGAATGCGTATAATATACAGCAGTGTTTCCCAACCACGATCCTGAAGGCACACCAACACTGCACATTTTGCATTGTCCCTAATCAAACACACCTGATTCAAATGATCATCTTATTAGTGGAGACTCAAAGACCTGAAATGGGTGTGGCAGATAAAGGAAACATGCAAAATGTGCAGTGTTGGTGTGCCTCCAGGATCGTGGTTGGGAAACACTGATATACAGTTCCTAATGCTATATATGCTGTTAATATGAATCAAACAACATAAGGAAAATAGAAAATAACTCACTGCTCTTGATTGAATAACTTCAGTAGCTTTAATAAGGCGAGGTTTGGACGAGGTCTATGCTAATAGGGCAGAGTCCGTCAGCAGTCGTAGGCGGAGCCTGTGCAATGTGATGTCACAAACGACTTGAATCTGCAAACGACTTGTTTTGAGACACTTTTGAGACAGTTCTTAAAAGAACTATTTTTTCTTAGTTTGAAGAACATTTTGGAAATCTAAAGAACTCCTTTACTATAAAGAACTTTTGTGGAATGGAAAAGTTCATGATTGGTAAAGGTTCTTCAACCATAATTTAACCTTTATTTTTGAGGAGTTCGGAGTGATGATGTTTAATGTTCCCGACTGCTTCTGGAGTCCCATTTAGCCACTTGTTAGCAACTGCTTTTTTCAAGACACAAAACAGCTTATAAAAAAATCACAAGTGGCTAATACTGATAGAATGACACGTTTCGAGCTAGTGTTCACCACAGACCTTATTTCAGCTATATAAAGGTGTCATGAACTGGCTTTTAAAAACGTTTTATACTGTTGTCTGAGGTCAACTTATGACATTTACGTGGTTTTTACATTCAAAAACATCATAATGAATGAGTATTAGGCTATTTTCTATCCTGGTTTTGAGGCGCTCTCCTGCACACTCAGATTTTATGGGCGTGCCGCACTGAAGACTTGGAAGTAAATGCCCACGGCTAGGATTGGATAAGATTTGCATATTTAATGAGCTTCGGCTCCCTCGTCAGTACATGTGGAAATTGTTTTGAAGCGTGTGGGGAAACAGCAACCGGAATAATTCGTCCCACAGGGCTCACAAAACGTCTTTATCAACAAACACAATGATTTATCTATCATCCACCCGCGACTGATTGGAATGTAATTTTTTTATTACTTGGCCCACCCAATCGGTGGATATAAGCGCAAACCGTGCATCACACACACACACGCCAAGTACGTTGCAGACAGCATGATCAAAACTTCCACGATTGTATTTTTCCTTCAAATATCAAATCAAGAGAGTGAACAACGCACATCAAAAAAGGAATGTTATTTCACTATTTAAGATAGCCCGTCGGCAGGCCGGGCTTACGTTTTGGTAGCCTGTCTGGAAAACACATAGCCCCGGGACGTTGGGCTTTATGAGCCCTGGCCCATACATGTCCGAGTCTAATCCCGAATCGCAATGAACCAACAACACTAATAAAGGATTCTTCAGACTTTGACAGTGTGCTAAGGTATGTTCAGTTAGACACGTACACATACTCAATAGATCTATATCAAATGATCTGTAACAATGCAATACTATCACATATAAAAAAATATTTAAAAAAACATTTTGACTCACGTTAGTGTGTTGCTTCATTCATTCATGTAATCTCTTCCTGTCTGCAAATCCAGTCTCTTGTTTACAAACGAATGAACAAACACGCAATGTCTTTCCCACGTGAGCTGGATATTCATTAAAAATAAAGTTCATCCATGCATTCATAATATTGGAATCTGAATGAAGCTTATGCAGCATGTTTATTGCTTAGAAGTTTGATCCGGTTTAGCTCTATGTAGGCCTATGTCATGTCAGTGGCACGAGTCGGTGGTCAGGCATCGTTCTTCTTCTGTTGAGGCGGCGTTTCACCACACGATGATGTCACAGCCTGGCATATTCTGAGATCGATCGTTGGCTGGGTCTGGTGTTAATAAAAGCTTTTCTTTGACTAGCAAAGAAGTTTTCAGCTCTGAAACTTACAAGATATTCTTATATTACCATGACCTTTTATATATCAAAAGCCCAAGGGAAAGTTGATTTCTCAATTCATGAACCAAAATCCCTTTGACCTTGAGACGATGGAACCGGAAGTGATAAAATGCGAACTAATTTCCGCATTTTGGCCTACAAAGTGATGTCATACCTGCACCACTCTATTAGATGGTGATGAAACACTATAGACAGAACATGTAATATGCATGTGCATGACGTCATCGTCACGTTTTTGTTGTTTACACAGAGACCATTTTCAAAAACTTGCACTTTGAAACCCGTTTTTCAAAAGTTTGCGTTTTCAGGCACCCAAAAAAAACGTTTGTGTAAATGAACAATCAAGACGCATTAAAAAGTTTTACGTTTTTATTTGAAACGGTGTCGCGTAAACAGCCCCTAAGAGTGTACTGCAGTGGTGACTAGCCCCTCTCAGGGACAAATGAAGAGCACATGGAAACCACCTCATTGAATGCTCAATTAGCAGGCCAGAATGAGCTTTTTCATCCGAAGTTCAAGGAACCTGAGGCAACCGACATGGCTGTTCAATGATAAGGAGTTTGTTGAGTGCTTGATTATCATATCAGTAAATTATGCCCTAACAATGTATTTGAAATTCTGAAAACGTCCAAAACTTCCATGCTACATTTTTCTGACATGGCTGTTAATTTATATTAGCCACAGAAGAGAATATGTGCTTCTTAATTTTCTTCATAGAAAATCACTGATACCACAGACCATATTAATTCACGGAATAACAGCGAAAATTTGGAGGCCATCACTGCCAATTTTGTGCCACCTATGATTGATGAAATGGTTCTTAAGGGCTGACTCAAGAGAAACATGTGGCAACATACATCACAGCTGAAATAGGCACTGCATTATTTAAGATGGTATTTTTCATCATTTGAAGAGAAATGAGACTGTGATGAGAGGCACAGAATATGTTGCACATATTGCATTTCTAATAGCAACAGCGTGAACTGAAAACTGCAGAAACACATTGATTTGGTGCAGGTATTGGGCAATTTGAAAGTGGAACGTTTTTTTTTTTTAAGCTGAGGAAAGACCAGCTAGCTTGGATGTGACTAACACGATGCCATTCTAAAAGTTTTCGAGTTGATTTTTAGGCATTCAAAGGTAGAGGGATTCACATTATTGTTTTGAAGCACATGCTAATAAACTTCCACCTCACTAGTCTCACAGAGCCCGATCTTTGACAACACAGCAAAAGGTGATCACTGAGATTCTTTTTTTTATGTTATTATTTTAATATTTTCCATTTTCATTTTATGTAAAGCAACATGTCAATGTTTTTACTCTTATACCACAATGATAGAATAAAAATATTTGAATTATTTCAGATGTATCAACTTGGTACCTTGTAAACACAAATTTGTTTGCTAAGCTCATAAAAAATCATTCTGCTGTCAACTATTAAAAAGCAATGTATATCACATTAGACCAGGTGACAGAAATGGCCACCTCGTTACTGTGGTTTAGGTTACGGTTTTGCACTTATTTAAATATGGAAATAGTATGGTAATAGGGCCAAGTAGCCTCCTCTGTGATTGTGAGAATGATCAAATGTGTAAAATATGTAATAAAGACTCAATTCCAAACAACTCTCACATTGATAATGCATCTCACATCTGCCTATTTGTAATGAAACTCCACAAGCGCTCGGTGTGATGATTGTCAAATGCAAAGCAGACACGTAACAAGTGCATACTTAAAACAAGTCTGACAAACAAAGCAGTGTAATCCTTCCTGAATGCTATATAGGTTATTATAGTAAATAAAAGCCATGCAAAATAAAAGTAATTGTGTTATGCTTTCCTCACAGAGTGAAGAATGTGATGGTGACGGAGCAGTATGGAGTGCTCGTGGAAGACTCTACTGCTGCTCGTGTGCACATCCTTGGGGGTGCAGTACACTGCCATCCGCTCCCTCCATGACTCCTTCAGTGGCCCATGCCAAGATTCCGCACACTGCCAAGGACGACAGGGTAAAGGTGAGTCACTGTCCTGTAACATGAACATTAGATTTTCACAATGACATTTACCATTGTTTGAGCTTCCTGCAGAATAGTACTGTCACTCTCAGAATGGAAAAATGAAAATTTGAAGTGGAAATGTGTGGTTTTTATTCAAAGTGTATCAGCTTTACAATCCACCCTATTGGTGGATTTTATTTACATGTATTTTTATTAACAAATCAACAAGGTTTTACACTATCTATCTGGGGCAGTTCCTTAAAAAATATTCTAGATTTTTAATTCCATAATGTTTTCTTGCAAAATCCTTTGATCTGTAATATTTTTTTACTTTTAGTAAGTATTACCAATAATGTATTCTAATTTTGCAATGTTTTGTGGTTATTGTTTATCTAGTTGTTTAGAAGATGTCACACTTTAAAGCGTCCGATTACATTATATGATGGTATCAAAATTGTATCAAAAATGATGGTTAAAATGTATTTCCATTCTGTTCATTTTCTTGCCGTTGTGTAATTATTAGTAATCTTAGAATTATTCAAATGAAAGCATCTGAGCTTGATCAGAACGTATATCTGAAAAACCTTTTGTAGGAATATTTCTGTAAAATTTGCTACAGAGCTCAAAAACTGCATGGCAGCAATGACCCATCTGTGATGCGTCCTCAATTTCATCTGCATTCAAGTCCAAGTGCCAGAATGCATTTTTAGACACAGTTTAAGCCCTCCATTAAATTATAGTTTGCATAGAGACTTACATTCAATTAAAATGCATGTTTGGTTATGGATGTAGCTTTAGCTGGTTTGACAAGATTATCCTGAAGGTTCCGAATGGCATTCTTTCTATAGGCTTATCTCTCTCAGGTCATCACTTCTGTAATGAGTGAGTTTGTAAGGAAAGAAATTAGCAGAGAACTGTTAGAAATGCAACCTGGAAATTCCCCCCTCATCCGCTGTAAGGAGCGAGAGATGGAATATCAATAATTAATTCTACAATTATCTCATCATTAATCTAGTGTAATATGTCCTCATGGACCAGCTGTTTGCACTTCCAGCAAGCGTCGAATCGCACAACCTAATGTGCCACGCGCAATCAGTCTCTCATCAGCCATAATTACAAGCGTTATCAGTCTCTCCCACCCTCCTGCTATATATAGTAATTGTTAATTTTGAGCAAAAGTCGCATAATCTTTTTTCATGTGAAGAAATGCAGTCATTGTTCATATTTCAGTTTTATACGTTTTTTTTTTCCTCTCACATATTGCTCCAAAACCGTGAAATGATTACCATTGCAGAAGGAGGCGATCAAAGTCTTCAAAACAATATTATTATTGCTGTACATTTTCTCTCTGCCATGAGAATAGGTTTCTGAATTGCACTTTATTAAAGTTATTTTCCCCCTTAAACTAAAGCTCCAGGTATTTTCTTACCCAAATAACCGATTGATTAAAGATGAAGCTGAACTAATTGGGTCTTTTGTGGCCCTATAATGTCCTCTGTGGTTTCAGAGCGCCGTATTATCTCACTTTCTCTACTTCTCTTCCCCAGAGCAGAGATGGAAATCTCTCTGTGATGACAGCCATGTCCCTGCTGAGGCTAGCGCTGCCACCGCTCGGAAGCACATCCTTCTGTTTGCACAAACCCGTAGTGGCTCCTCCTTTACTGGACAGCTTTTCAATCAACATCCTGGCATATTTTACGTTTTTGAGCCTCTTTATCATGTGCAACAGGCTTTTACTAATTCTAGTAGCCGCCTTCAAAGAGCTTTGGATGGCAGAGCTCTTCTGGGGGCCTACCGAGACCTCCTACTCAATCTCTACAACTGTGACTTCAGCTTCCTTGAGAGCTACATTCGCCCTGAACCACAGGATCACATGACTGGGGCCTTTTTCCGCCGCAGCTCTAGCCATGCCCTGTGCACTCCGCCTGTCTGCCAGGAGGGTGGTGAGGAGATTCTAGCAGGGCAACCAGATGAAGCCTGGTGCCCAAAAAAGTGCCAGACGCTGAACCTCACACTAGCCTCTCAAGCTTGCCAAGAACGAAGCCACATGGCCATAAAAACAGTTCGTATCCCAGAGGTAGGCGACTTACGCACGCTGTCAGAAGACCCCCGTTTAGATTTGAGAATCATCCATTTGGTGAGAGACCCCCGAGCCATTCTTGCCTCCCGCATGACTGCTTTTGCTGGCAAATTCAGGGCCTGGAAGATCTGGAACGCCACTGGCCGCCAACCACGGTACGTGGACCTGACGCAGATAACAAGAACATGCAGAGATATTGAGTATTCTGTGGAGACCAGCTTGCAGAAACCCACATGGCTGAGGGGGAGGTATCTCTTGGTGCGCTATGAAGACTTGGCATTGAATCCTGAGGAAAAGGTCAAGGAGATATACCGATTTCTGGGGCTGGACCTGCATCAAAAAGTGCTCACATGGATTGCTCATAACACCAATGGCACTCTCCCTTCCTCTTCATATTGGAACTATAAGTACTCCACCACAAGGGACTCTAAAGCCACAGCTCAGAGTTGGAGAGTACATCTGAACTTTGACATTGTTAAGACAGTTCAGTCTTTGTGTAACAGAACTCTTTCCCTACTAGGCTATAAGCTTGTCCAGTCTGTAGATGAACTGAGGAATATAACAGAAAGTTTAATGGAGCCCAGGACATAGTGAAGTTAACTACTGATTCATTTAGAAGACACTTTTATCCAAAGCGACTTATATTGCTTTATATGTATACATTGAACCAAACAGGGCTCATAAGTCCATCATTTGATTGCATAATATTGTGTTAATTGCTTTTCATATTTTGCATAAAACTTGCATACATACATTAAATGCATGCAACATTATGGACACTACTTTGGGGAAAATTTTGAATAATGAATAATAATTAGGTTATGATTATGATGCTTGGTAAGTTTCCTTAAAGGGATCATTTGCCCAAAAATGAATGTTTTTCCAAACCTTTATGAATCACATATTTTTTCATGACTCAAAAGTGTTTTTTTTGTTTTTTTTCCTTCATGCAAAAGAAGTTAGTAGTAACAAAAACTTTTTGGTTACCAACATTTTTCGAAATATCTTATTTTGGGTCATACAGGTTTGAAAACATTATGACAGAATTTTCATTTTTGGATAGATTATCCCTTTAGGCGCCTGGTCACATGAAGTACTTAATATTCATGAGCCAGGACTTTACAATAGTAAGAGCATCCATGCCTATCACTTTCAGCTTGTAAATGTGCATTGATTTGGCCAAAGAACCACTACCGACAAAAGCACAGCAGACTTGCCAGTGGCAAAACATGCTAAAGCTGGTCAAATGAAGAGCATGTGTCATCTGGACGAGCCCATAAATGGCCTTAAGTATGAATGTTGATCAGCGAACATGTTCTTACAACCCCATAAACAGTCAAAGTATAGATCTAAAATGACTGAAATGCCATTCAGCACCTTTAAAACCCCTTTTTCCAGATTCTTCTTAAAAGCAAAGTCCCTAATAAAATAAAATCAGCACAGAAGGTCGTGTTATTCATTTTAAATCACTGGCAGACAGTTCAATGCGTTTCCATCCACTGAAGTCCTCAAATCATTTTTTTAGAAGCCCCAGCTTCAAAAATGATCTCTCTCTGATGGCATTTGAGAATTTGTAAATCAGAGTCGGGGATTATTTCTAAGTGCAGTGTCAACATTGGAAAAAGCACTTTGGAGCTATGGAGCCACTTTGCAATTTGTGGATAACATATGAAACTATACAAATCAAAATCCTGATTTAATTAATATGCTATCTCCTGTTCACAGGGCCCCCTTGAGCTTGAGCATTTGGCATCAGCCCATTTGATCCTTTGGGTTAATGTGGCTCTGCTAATTACAGTTCATATCAAAGATTAAATTACTAAATCCATGACCACATCCTATTTTGGAAGGCGGGGCTCAAATACCAATACTTAAAATCTCAAATTGTTCTGAGAATGGAAATGCAGATATTATGAGGCGTAGGAATATGGAATTGTGCCTTTAGCCTTAAAATACTCTTGAATTTCATGATATCTTGGTAACTTTGTGTTGTTGTTCATGTCATCATGTCACTTAAGCAATTCATTAATTCTATGTGAATAATGCCCTTAAGCGCAAACACTTTTACATTTTGGACAAATGCTGTGTAAACTGTTACTCATCTCAGGTATATGATGATTAAATGCAATTCTTCAGCTGCACTGCCAGTTAATAAATATGAAGAGAAAAGAGAAAATCTATGGTGAAACAAATTATTCCTCATTACCTTTATTTTGTTTCAGTCCTTCAGAATCAGTGGTACATAATGATACATAATGTGTTCGTTTCATTTAATTATTTATTTATGACAAATTATTTATTTATGAAAAAAGGTCCACAATTATGCAGGACACTGCAACTGGTGTAGCAGTATTAATGATCGGTTTCGAATACTTATTTGTCTAGCATATATGCTTTCTATGTATACACATGTAAACACACTGACCTGTCTTTTTATTAATAATTAAGCAGGACTGGTGACAAATAGAAAGGAATTGGAAACATTGTTTTTGATGTAGGTGTTTGCTGCTTCAGTTATTTTCTATGGACTGCTATTCTCATCAGTTTTCTACTTTCTTTTAATACTTGACATTTGTGATGTTCTGCTGAGGCTGGAGCATTTGGTGAAGTGCTGATTTCAATGTCAGCAGTCCAGCTTCAGCTTGGAAACCAAAAAAGTGATTACCAAGGGATATGGTCATGGTTCAGACTCTCTTTTTGTCAGTTCTTTTTGTTTTCAAAGCAAGGGTGCTATGGCAGTAACATACAGTAGGCCTAGCCTATTTAGTGTATAATTAGTCTATCTATCTATCTATCTATCTATCTATCTATCTATCTATCTATCTATCTATCTATCTATCTATCTATCTATCTATCTATCTATCTATCTATCTATCTATCTATCTATCTATCTATCTATCTATCTATCTATCTATCTATCTATCTATCTATCTATCTATATTTCTGTCTGTCTGTCTGTCTATCTATCTATCTATGAGCAATGTATGAGCTTGCCAATACTATATGCACCGATCCCTAAACCCCTGACCACTAAACCCCTGAAGGTGTGCTGTGGTATCTGGCACCAAGATGTTAGCAGCAGATCTGTAAGTTTCTAGGAGGGGCCTCCATGGATTGGACTTGTTTGTTCAGCACATCCCACAGATGTTCAGTTGGATTGAGATCTGGGGAATTTGGAGGCCAAGTCAACACCTGAAACTTCTTGTGCTTCTCAAACCATTCCTGAACCATTTTTGCTTTGTGGCAGGGCGCATTATCCTGCTGAAAGAGGCCACAGCCACCAGGGAATACCGTTTTCATGAAAGGGTGTACATGGTCTGCAACAATGCTTAGGTAGGTGGTACGTGTCAATGTAACATCCACATGTATGGCAGGACCCAAGGTTTCCCAGCAGAACATTGCCCAAAGCATCACACTGCCTCCGTCGGCTTGCCTTCTTCCCATAGTGCATCCAGATGCCATGTGTTCCCTGTGTAAGCGACGCACACACAACTGACCATCCATGTGATTTAAAAGAAAATGTGATTCATCAGACCAGGGCACCTTCTTCCATTGCTCCGTGGTCCAGTTCTGATGCTTACGTAGCCACTGTTGGTGCTTCCAGCGGTGGACAGGGGTCAGCATGGGCACCCTGACTGTTCTGCGGCTATGCAGCCCCATACGTAACAAACTGCGATGCACTGTGTATTCTGACACCTTTCTATCAGAACCAGCCTTAATTTCTTGAGCAATCTGAGCTACAGTAGCTCGTCTGTTTGATTGGACCACACGGGCCAGCCTTCACTCCCTATGTGCATCAATGAGCCTTGGCCGCCCATGACCCTGTTGTCAGTTCACCACTGTTCCCTCTTGCTTGGAGCACTTTTGATAGATACTGACCACTGTAGACCAGGAACACCCCACAAGAGCTGCAGTTTTGGAGATGCTCTGACCCAGTCGTCTAGCCATCACAATTTTGCCCTTGTCAAACTCACTCAAATCCTTACGCTTGCCCATTTTTTCCTGCTTCTAACACATCAACTTTGAGGACAAAATGTTCACTTGCTGCCTAATATATTCCACCCACTAACAGGTGCCATGATGAAGAGATAATCAGTTATTCACTTCATCTGTCCGAGGTCATAATGTTATGCCAGATCAGTGTATAATATGCTACGATCAGATCAGGAACAAGTATGTTATTGTTAATCATATTGAAAATATATTTTCTAAGAATCAGCTCTGGCTTCTTGATATCACATTCTGTATAGCTAAACATTTTTTACACTAGCCTATAAAACACTATAAAAGCGGAAGAAAAACAATCCTTTTCAACATGTCTGGACTTATGCGTATTCCTCAATTTCTGTTAATTTTTTGTTTGATGTTAAATGTCATTGTATGTTTATTTGAAAAAATAAATAAATACATGTTTGGACTTTATGCTAACTCTCTGTACTTTACTTCTGTAAAAACCATCATGCAGCATTTGATATTAGAATGGATACCAGGCATTGCAGTCTCAACTCAAAGGCACATGAACACAAAACAAGTAAACTACTAAAATCTATCTATCTATCTATCTATCTATCTATCTATCTATCTATCTATCTATCTATCTATCTATCTCTATCTATCTATCTATCTATCTATCTATCTATCTATCTATCTATCTATATCTATCTATCTGTCTGTCTGTCTGTCTGTCTGTCTGTCTGTCTGTCTGTCTGTCTGTCTGTCTGTCTGTCTGTCTGTCTGTCTGTCTGTCTGTCTGTCTGTCTGTCTATCTATCTGTCTATCTATCTATCTATCTATCTATCTATCTGTCTACCTATGCTTGCTCTGTTCTTAAGCTTTGGATGCAATAAATTGTGATTAAAAACACAAAAAAGGCTACTATGCTCTTGGTACACTGTTTTGAATTTGAACTGAGCGAACCAACATCATGCTACTGAACAATGCCGTTAATTAGCTATTAGCTGGTATTTTTAGTTACTGTTATTTGTAGTTTACTTATTAAAGTGGCAGGAAAAAATATTAGATTCTCTAATTTCATGGCAGTGCAATATTATAGCCCAGTTTTATTACTTCATGTTTTGGATAAAGAAAAAACAAGTCTGGCTCAAAAGAGGCATCGTGAGTAAATGGCTGCAAAAACACCTCAAGACATGATACTGCGAGATGAGTCACTATCATCTAAAAAGAAAGCCCAACAAAATGTAACCACTGGGTTCTATGCCTGGACATACTTCTAGCCAGAATCTGAGGGGTTAAAAGCGCCCTGAGGGAGTAATCCTCCCTCATTTACAATCACTCTCTGCCCTGCAGCTGCTGACTGCAGGGTTATTTCTCAGAGGCCCTGAGAATATATCCATAGAAGAAACTCAATAGAAACGGGATTTAAGATGGAGGGAGAAGAGAAGCCATCTCTCTTTGAACTTAATCTGCAAAGGCAACACAAACCGGCAATAAAGCAGAGTTTATGACACCCTCTGAGAACTGTTTCATTGGCTTTTCCATCGTGCCCTGACATACAAAGACACCAGCCGCCTGAGTCAGCCACACAGTTAATCGCCCATCTCTTCAGCCAATATCAGCCCCCTCTGTCCCTCTTAACCCCGCTGACAAATTTAGACCTCCGAGGATGGCGGTAACGAATGTTCCCAGCAAATCCACAATGCGTGGGGGTGTACAGTGTGCTTTTATACATGTAAGTAATGTATTAGCATGAAGAGATGGAAGTGAAGTGGCCACAGGTCAAGAGTCTAGCATATGCTCTACTGCAGAGAGAGAAACAAAAGGGAAAAAAATCAACCTGCTCTCCACGAATGACCCCTTTTTTCTTAGAAAACCGATCACATAAAGGTCAGGCACAGATTTGTGGGGGAGGAAAACGAGTCTATTGCAGAAATCATGAGCATGAGAACTGGATGTAGCAAATGTTATAGAGATAAATATCGTCACTGCTCAAAATATTACTATTTACACATTTTCATACCATACCATTTTGTGCTTTGCTTGGAGCATATCATTTATGTCTAAAATTTTGCTTTTCTTTATACTGTAAAAATGCTCTTAAATCTCATTTTTGCTAACCAGTGTCAAAGCCATTTGTCTGACACATACAATCAAGTCCAAATGTGTAAGATCACCAATGAAAATGTCTTTGTTTTTCTAATTTAATAAAAAAAAAAATAAAAAAAAATTACATTACAAAATATATTCTCAGCATAACATTTTTAATTCACTGAACTGAATTTGTTTATTGGACACTCGGAAATATAATCTTTTTTTCTTCTTCATTAAAATTCTAGTTTTTATTTATTTCCAAGCTCACAAAAAAATCCCAGAATTTTAATGTGGTTCGAGACTTTCTGACCCGACTGCGCAGTCTTCAGTTACATAAAGACAGGGCAACCATTTTTATTGAAATAAGAGATGAAGCATAATCTAATCAATCCTAACAATTGTGAAATAAATCCGATATTTTCTGTCCCTCCATCATACCAGTCTTAAAATGCATCTCCATCCATCTCAGATTTTCAATATCCACAGTAAAACTTAAGATGAATAACTCTCCAAGCTTACTGTGTGATTCACTAAGACTGATTTGACAAGTGCTGTGAAGGCAATAAGCTACAAGAGGGGTACAAATAAAAATATGTGTAATTTATGAACAACCAAGACATAATCGTCAGATCATTTATCTGTATAACGACACTGGTTTGAGAAAAAAAAAAAATGTTATCTATCTAGCTTGTCTCAAACTGGTACATCTGGAAAGCTGTACAAAATGGATTCAGTACCCATGAGGAAAGCATAGCCTAACGAAAGACTTTCAAATTGCCTTGTTCTCTCCGTCTGCGAAGGTAAATCATAAGTCCACATAATTAAAATAATGAAATGCTCAATTGACGCCCCTCAGGTGCCATTTGCTTGAAATTTCGTCTAATGGGGGCACGAGACAATTGCTGAAGCAATCCAACACGGCAAGGAGTAATTAGCCATATTACAATTTGCAGTAATAGGCACCATAAAATTGAATCCCGAACACTCTATATTTCATGAGCTTGTGTCTTTTTATAGTGTCTAGTGGGCCCAGGGCCATAGGAGGAGATCATGATGTTTCAGTGCTAAAAAAGGAGAGAATATGAGTGCAGGAATGGAAGAAATGCAGCTTGAGAACAGGATTGAGCGATAAAGGGGTGTGTAGGTGTATGTATGTGTGCATGTGTGAGTTTACATGCGCATATATACAACTATGCAAACTTAGCATCTGTTCTGTTGGTGCTTTCACCCTCACTATCACTCCTCCCACACTTTATGTTCTCTATAAATCACATTCCAGGCATTTCGAGAATACTTGCCTTCATGAAAAGATGATTACCCACAAGTCAACTTTACAGAGCATAATATTCTCCAAAGTGCAGATACAATAGCTAGTGAGTAAATGTGTCTCACTGGTTCTGTCAGTATATCGGTATCTTAAAAGCGGTAATGTGTGTTGTTACAGTAAATGGCACTGTTAAGCAGCCACTCATACGCACAGTTTTCACCATTATACCATGAACTTTGTCAAAAATATGCTGCGCCGTTGTATGTATGTGTGTGAATGCAATGCAAGGAGACAACGCATTCTGACAGCGTGCCAGTCAATCACGACATCATGTGAGTACAGTCGATATTGTTTCCAATATTGCCCCCTTGAAATTTTCCCACTCTTTGTTGCTTAGATATTCTTGGGTTTATTTGTTGTTGTTGTTTTGCACAGAACACTTTAAAGAAAATTACCAGGATCTTTTTAAAAGTAGATTTAAATGTAATTTCTCGCAATAAAATATTGTATTTAGAGTATTACTGTAATTCAGGCTAGGTCATATTCTGTCATAACAAAAAATGTTATTATAAAAACAATAGCGTTATGCTGCATTGTGAAATAATAATTTGAAGAGTTTTGTTTGAAGTCACCATTGGGACTAGTGTTCCCTTTGGCTGGGAAGCTGTATTTACTTTTAATTAGTTTACTCCCAGCAGATGTGTACAGAACACAATTGGTTCCACTGCATTACATGGAGAAAGTAAGCTCTGATTATAGACCAACTTGCAATCTACAATACATGGGACTATTATATTTTACAGAACCAATATAATATTTTATTAAGGGCTGCTGAGGTGTTTGCAATGCTATTATAGTGTGATGAGCTGAGTGGTAGTTTTTTCTTGTGATCTTCCAGATATGCAAAGGTATTAACATTTGGCAGATGAAACTCAACAAGGATGATCAAAAAACTTTACAAAGCAAGTAACTTGAAGTGACAATTATAAAAGTTTGTTTCCGTCACCGAATAAAAAATAGGTTATGGAGAGTAATTGCGACTTTTTATCTCAAAATTCAGACTTTTTTTCTCGCAATTGCAAGTTTTAATTGCAATTGCGAGATATAAAGTCAGAATTGTGAGATATAAACTCTTTTTCACCTCAGAATTGGACTTTATAACTCATTTGCATTTGCAGTTTGGGCCTGAGAAAAGAAGTCAGAATTGCGAGTTATAAAGTTTTATTGTCAACTGGATATGCAAAGGTATTAACATTTGGCAGATGAAACTCAACAAGGGTGATCAAAAATAAAAAAAACACTGAACAAAGCAAGTAACTTAAAGTGACAATTATAGAAGCTTGTTTCCACCACATAATAAAAAATGAAAAAGGTAATTGCGACTTTTTATCTCACAGTTCTGACTTTTTATATCTCTGAGTTTATATGTCACAACTCTTCATACCTCGCAATTCAGATTTTTCTTTTTTTTTATAATTGCGCAACTCTGACTTTATAACATGCAATTGCGAGATATAGGGCCTATTTTAACGATCTGAGCTCATGGTCTAAAGCACATGGCATAGTTTAATGATGGAAAAACCTGACGCATGGTCCAAAAGGGTTGTACCTATAGACTCTTAATGAGTCATAGGTGTGTTTTGGGTGTAACATGCAATAAACCAATCAGAGTCTTATCTCCCATTCCTTTTAAAAGCCAGTTGCGCTTGCACCGTGGCGGAATTTTGCGAGCGGAAAGACTGAACGCTTCTCCAAAGAGGAATCCTTTTATTTTTAATATTTCAAAATGTTTGTGTGCTGTTGCGTGTCCCTGTGTGTGTAATAAATAGAGTGTACGAGCATGATGCACCCGCCTATAGCATGCCCATGGGTGAACAGATGGGCGCGAGTGCGTTTGCGCCTGGCCTCGCATTGCGCCAGGGTGTATGATAGGGCCCATAAAGTCAGAATTATGAGATATAATTTTCCCTCAGAATTGGACTTTATAACTCATTATGTGCAATTGCAAGTGGTGGCCTATATCTCACAATTCTGAGAAAAGAAGTCGAATTGCGAGATAGAAACTTGCAATTGCGAGAAAAATGGCTTTTTCCCCCTTCAGAATTTGACTTTATAACTCGCAATTCCAAGTTTATATCGCCCAATTCTGAGAAAAGAAGTTAGAATTGTGAGTTATAATTGCAAGATGTAAACTCGCAATTTTGAGATAAAAAGTTAGCCTAGAAATCTAGACGCACCTCAGCGGCAGCAAATCTAATTTGCAGCCAGGGCATCTAGCAACTCTCTGTTGGCTTATGAGCTTGAAAAACCAAACTCTGGTCAGGCCAATCACATCGTGTATAGAGTCAGTGGGCCGGCTTAACATAATGACGGCAGAGTTGCGGCGTTTCTGCGTGCTACTTGAAAACAAAGAAGCTGGCGAACAGCGGTCTTTCGACTTGGAGTTAAGCTTTTCTTTGAGAAAAGAACAAAGAAAGGCACTGAAGCCATTCTTAAAAAAGGAAGATGTGTTCGGAGTTTTGCCGAACGGATACGGCAAAAGTTTAATCTATCAACTAGCTCTGCTTCACCATTGTTGCTCTGGTTGGTTGTAGCGCTACCCTATTGTATGCAGAGGGAATTTGAAAGACAACTGTTTATCCCGCCCCTCGGATTGAGCCCTGCCAACGGTGTGTTCCCAGACCCGACATCTTGTCTGGCTTGTCAGGCTAATAAAAAGTTGCAATTATCTTTTAAATTGTTTTATTCTGTGGCGGAAACAAGCTTGCATGGACAACAAAAAGAGCAAAAGCAAAATAAACTAATTAATTTCTGCCTTTTATACAGGAAATTTAAACATTATTATGCACCCCTAGCACAGCTAACTAAGTTTTACAAACAAAATGCTAAAGTTGTTGTGATAAATCTGTGATATGTAAATTTATAGTAAAGATATGAATATTAACAGAACTTGTTATGCTTATCGCAAATTAAAGTGAACAAGCAGTGTACTATTGCTATAGTTACTTCCTCCAGTAAACGCAACTTCTGTTTGTTATTGCATCTATTTTAGTGACAGGCGAAACTAAATGTGACTTAATTTTATGATAAAATAAAAATAAAAACGCTGTTGTTGAAATATACAGTATACAGTATGTGCTTATATTAAGTTAATCTGTAAATAGCCTATACAAGCATATATATGAGTAATATAGCCTTAGATTATCATCATGATATTTTTCATTGCAAAAATACACACGCAAAATAGTGGTCCCCTTGAGGAAAACAGCTTATAAATTACACTAAAGTGATGTGTTTTTGTGTTTTGTGTGTGTGCGTGTGTGTTTTATTTGAAAATGTAAAAAGTTTTCTGTGATGGGTAGGGCTAGGTGATAAAATATACAGTTTGTACAATATAAAAATATATTTGTCTATGGAATGTCCCCATACTGTAAATACAATGTGTGTGTGTGTGTGTGTGTGTGTGTGTGTGTGTGTGTGTGTGTGTGTGTGTGTGTGTGTGTGTGTGTGTGTGTGTGTGTGTGTGTGTGTGTGTGTGTGTGTGTGTGTGTGTGTGTGATTTTTGCAATTATAACATTTCACAATGACATAAAACAGTGAATGTGGGTAACTACCAAGGAATATAGCCTACAGTAAATTCACACTGTGGATGAAACGATTGGACGGACTGGTGAAGGGTTTGCACTATATCGCAGTGACTTGTATGATGAGGGGGAGAGGATTTACAGTACTTCTCTCCCCAAATACTCTCTCTTTCTCTCTCGCTCTCCCCCTCTGGATCAAGGTGCACCAGAACTGTCAGCAAATCCACAATGAATTCCATACAGCACTCATCTTTAGAGTGAACTCATCCATAATTCAGTCTCAACGTCAACACACAACTTCACTCAGAGAAGTCTTTTGACTGCATTTACCTTGTGTTTGTTAGCCCAGACATTACACACACGGGAGAAAGGAAAACTCTCTGACTGAAATTTGTCTCTGGGGGAGTTACGAGGAATGAATCATTATAGGACATGTTTTATGGTTAAAGGACCCCATGAAATCAGAAGAGTTTTCAATGTCTATTATCTTTGAGACCATGTATAAAAAAACTAACATTTAACATACCGACTTTTACCATAAATGCTTTTTAAATGCAGTCTTTGTCTTACATGTTGCATATTTCCTGTTCTAGCCAAGCTACTGCCATTGACATGAATAGAAATGCTAACGGATAGGACTCCCATGGAACAAAGCACTAGGATAAACTGGTTCACTGTAATATCTATAATGATGGTGATGAAACTGTCAAGCTAGGATTTTTTTCTGAGCCTTTTAGATGACAGTAAATTTCACTAATAATTTATAATAAAGCCAGATGAACGCTCAAAAATAAATAAGCTGTTGAACGAACTTAAAGGAAAACTTTTGTTTTTCCAACAAAATCGAATTGGTTTGAAATGATTTGTTGTATGAACTTAAATTTATTTAGTCAAGACTATAAAAAAAAAAAAAAAAGTCATTCTAACTAGATAAAGTAGGATAAAGAAGGGTAAAACTGATGACCATATTTAGATCATATTGCAGGAAATATGTCAAATTAATTTATTTTCTTTATTTCTATAAAAACTAATAGTCAACACAACACTTGATTGCATGCTAATTGTAACATTTGTAGCATGCAAGTAATGATCAAGTAAAACATTTCTCACCACTGGCATTAGTTACAGTTCATTGAGAACAGCACAGCCTAACCACAAGGTCTACACGTCACGATAATGGTAACCTCAAAAATCTACGCAACATAACACAACTTTTAAATGTTGAATATAACATCAAACTTTAACAGGTCTTTCCCTTTATTAAAAAACACATTAAACAACACTTCATTTCAACATTTACTCTCCTGACCCATCCCTATGCAAAGCATACTGGGAACTATAAATGCACTGCCCAGTTCAGTCAGCACAACATAAATGATTAATGTAGTCCCAACACAAATGGTTTAGGTTAATTTAACATTTTACAAGTTTTATTTAATTTAACGTAATAAAATTGAGTAAAATCGCAATTAAGTAAAAAACTGAAGTTTTGTGTTGTTTCAGCTTATTTTATTGAAATAAACTGAGCAAACAGCTAGAATCATTTTTCTTTTCTTCATGATAAAGTATATTGTTTGGTGTCCTCAATACCTGCTATTAGCTGCATCTGTTAAATGGTGTTGACCTCCAGTGAGCGGGAAGGCGAGCCAATAAAGTGGCTGTGCTCAAATGCTGTTAAATCATTGCATTGTGTTGTGTTTTAGGGTTAAACTTTATGGGAAACTTAACGGAAATAGTCAATAATGTCATTACCCAGCTTCAAGTTTTTGTGTTCTCTTCCAATAGTGTCAGTCAGTCAGATAATACGATAATATTAGTATGGTATATGGGAAGCATTCCTCCTTTTTTTTTTTTTTGGGTTTGTTTGTTTTTTCTCATCTAACTATGTATGATTACATGCTTAGTTATATTTTATTAATGACATTTAGACCCTATTAAAAAGACTTGTGGACCCTTTTCAGGTCTCCACCAGTTAAAATCCAGTGAATTATTAATTTGTAACATTAACAGTTATGAACAATTAGACGTTGCAGATTCATATACTCATAACTAGTAAACAGGATCTTCTATATTATGAGGGCACATCCTGCATCAGTTAGCAATTTGATTCTAACTCCAGGCCATCATATTTTTTGTTCTGTTGTTCGTGGCCTCAGAGTTCCAGAAGCCCTTCAGCCTGACACAACTGTTGACGGTAACAAATGACAGGCCTTTCCTGGACAAGCAGTCCATCTGTCTGTGTCAGAATAATTGAATTCTGTAAATATAATCAGAGAGCTCTGTTATGATAAATTTTGAATGATTCCTATCTCTGTAGTCTGTTTTATGGAGGGTATGACATATAATTCAGACAGATATAAAGATATGGACCAGCTTTGTGGCAAAAATAGGCCAGTAATCCTTCACAGTCCAAGTATAC
Organism: Paracanthobrama guichenoti; assembly: GCA_018749465.1. Lineage (NCBI taxonomy): Eukaryota > Metazoa > Chordata > Actinopteri > Cypriniformes > Gobionidae > Paracanthobrama > Paracanthobrama guichenoti. The sequence continues at coordinate 13,203,911 of CM031960.1, read as the reverse complement.
AGCTCTATTGGTTCACAGTGATTACCAGATATAGTATAGGGTCATTTTATATGAAATTCTGTTTATATCCAAAATGATCTGCTATTGCACATTATACAACTTGGAGGCCTTCCAATATTGCTGATATGCAACCCTGGGACTTTTCACTTTTTACATCTTTATGCCAATCGGTGGGAACATTTTAGAAGTGAATCATTGAATCACTAAACCCGATTTCGTTTAGGAAAGAAACATGTATGAGTGAGTCAAAGAATTATTGTGCTTGTGTTTTTTTTTTTTAAGTCGGATGGATTTCTGATTGGCTGTCAAAGTTTTTATTGTTCGCCGGCTAGAAAAAAAATCATTATCAAAGCGATTCCAACAATATTGTTCCTCTGTGATGTTATCGTAGTTGTGGTGCGTACTTCGCTTTTCTCATATCAAATTAGAGCAAACTTTATAGTTATAGTTATTCAAATTTACATAAAGAAGCAGTTCCTATTCGAATTAAACTCAACGCTGCGTCGTGGCGTTGACACTATGGGAATGCTTTTGCGTGACCAGTGTCTGAAACATGTGTGAAAACACGCCAATCTTGATTGGCTGACATGAGGTCAGGTGACGTATCATAGCACGTCAGCAAGACCATAAAAGGGCACCTACATCATGTAATCCCAAGCTTCTTTGTCTTCAGGAAGCTGTTTGTCTGTTTGCATTTGTGTTATTGTCAGTCTTACTCCAATAGTTCCCAACACCGCACATTTTTGATGTCTCTATTATCTGACATACCCCATCTGAGGTCTTGGGAGTCTTTACTAATGAGCTGATGAGTTGAATCAAGTGTGTATGAAAGGGAGACATCTAAAATGTGCAGTACTCCAGGACCAGGGTTGGGAACCGCTGTTTTCGACAGTATGGCCATTTGAAATGCTAAGTTAGGAGTTGTGCATGCCACTTTATTACTGGGGGCGAAACGCATGGTCTGTATGTTATGTGTTCGGGAGCGGAGCATATTCGGTCAGGTTATCACCTCGCACCTTCAGAAAGTGCATGGATGCAGCTCTGGCTTTTTGCGACTCGGGAGAAATCGTGTACTGAGGAGTTGGCGGCTCGGCATCATGTCCTTCTTGCACATATAAGGTACTGAGGCTGAACCTCAAAAAATGTGTGCTATCTCCAGGTCAGAGGACCACTTTTGTAGGAGTAGTATAGGATTTGACTGTGATGTTTATCTCCTGCATGTGTGGAGTCGATTATTTCCATTATGGGCAGCATGGCTAGGCTAAAGACATTAAAACATTTGAGAAACCGTTTCAAAGGCACAATGAGTCATGAGGGGAGGGCAGTCTATATTCCAGGGAATGCAAATCTGAGAGCAGGCATCCTGTCGAGGCATTCATAAGATTTTAAAATCTGGATATAGATTTAACCCCAGGGTTACAGGTCCTTCTTTGGATCAGCCAGTTTTTCTACTCAACAAGTGTCTGTGCCTGTGTTTCACAGCCTTGATTGGCAGGCATCTTTCCCTAGTGTGACAGAATTGGTATTGGCGTTCCCATATTGTTAATGCCTTGACGCAGCATTGAGTTCCTTTCAAAAGGGAACGTCTCAGGTTACATATGTAGCCTGGTACTCTGAGAAGGGAATGAGACACTTTGTTGTGTTGCCACATTTCGGCATGACTGCGTGGCTTCCTTTAGACAATTAGAATCTGGGTATTCTGTGATGTAGGTGCCCTTTTATGGTCTTGCTGATGCACTATGCTACATCACCTGACCTCACATCAGGCAATCAAGATTGGCATGTTTTCACTCGTGCTTCAGACACCGGTCATGCAGAAGCGTTCCCATAGTGTCGACGCCCATGACACAGCATCTCATTCTTTTCTCAAGGAACCGGGTTACATAATCTGAGTACTTTCAGACTGTAAAAGTGAAATCTCTTTTGGTTATAGTAATTGTCCTTGCACTAAATGGGTAAATGGGTTGTTTTAACCCAGCGGTTGGGTTAAATGTTAGCTTAAAACAACCCAATCGCTGGGTTAAAACAACCCATTTACTGGGTTAAAACTACCCGATCGCTGGGTTAGTCCATTTTCAACCCAACTTCGTTGTCTTTAACCCAGCATTTTTAGAGTGTGGTGTGAATGGCCCTTATAAGTATAATAATAATAATAATAATAATAAATAATAATAATAATAATAATAATAATATCAATATAAGTATAACCATTTGTGTTCTCTGAAGAGTTTGTGTACTAAGGTGCTTATAAGCATATTCAGTTTAATATAACAAGCTGAAGGCAGTAACAGATTTAGAAGAAACTATGATGTTTGTTTGTTTTGATCTATGGCTAATTAGATCATTTGAATATCTGTCCATTTTCAGACAGATTCTGATTAATATTTATACTCCATCTGCTTGCAACTTCATTTCATTAGTCATAGCTTCCAGCATCACATATAGCTTTTCTCTGATCCATTTTCTCAAACCATGATAAACTCTAGTGCTAATCATGTACCTGAACTGTAATTAAGTTTACAGACCAAATGTGTTTGTAGCCCTGCTATAAAAGCTACTTCAAATCAGTTTGTTTTACTGTGAATTGATCATAATACCCTCTGTATCTTATCATCCTTCAAAAGAGCTTTGTTTAAAAGCCAGACATTAATTAGGGTTTACTCTATGCTGGCTCAAAGAAAGTCCCAACACTGATAATCCCAGTTGATGCATCTGAGCTAGATAGCTCATTGATTGAGAAGCCTAGCTTTTGTACATGAGAACACAATCGACCAGACTACCACAGCTTCATAGCATTTAGTTGGTGAGGACAGACCAACAACAAAGGCACAATTGATGTTCTGTAGAGCTTCTGAAACAGTGGTGTTTAATTAGCCTACATTGAAAGGCAAGTAAGAGTGCATGAAAGGCAAGTAAGAGTGTGAAATGCAAGTAAGAGTGTGATCTATTTCTTTTCACTTGGTCCATCATGGCAAATTTTTAGCTTTATAATATATGGCATGTTAATTTCAATCCATACATAGCATTTATTTTCATTGTTTCTTTTAGCGTGTGATGCATGAGTGCCATCTAAAACAGACCTCAGATGTAAGCCCCACTCAACATGTGATCAGTTCCCAGAAGAGCTGCAGTGGCTCAGGGCTCATCCAACATCACACTCACAGTGCCTTTGCTTTTCTCCTCCAAACCCAGTTAAAACCAGATGCACATCAACTAAATCCCATATATGCAAGTGGTGTAGTGTCTCATTGCGCACAGTTAGGCTGTGTTCCACAACTGTTTCCCAGAGCATATGCTGTTTTAGGAGCATGGTAGCATATGGCACATTTAATTAGTGCAAGCTCATTTAATTTACCGACACACCTTGGTCTGTGAGACACAGTTTATTGTGCGCTGGTCCTATTGTACGCGATAACAGAGAGTTTCACTGGGGTTTTATCTTCACCATATTGCATTAATTTGAGCCACATGAGCTAGTCTCACACTTTTTAGGTCTGACTTGGTGTGACACCAAGGGTTCAAGGTTTGGCTGATTAGCATGGTCCCGTTGTTTAACCCCTGCTGCTGAATCCAGTCATAAAAAACGAAATTTACTGTATAACGCGTAATTTTGCATCATTTGTCAAATCTTGGATAAATAAATCAAAAGTAGGTCAGTACACTTAAATCAAATCGTGACATAGACTAGTGTCTGTGAATATTAAACTGCAAAAAGACTATTTAAATATGAATGTGCATATTCTGAGTGTCTGTGTGAATGAATGGCGTAGACACGGCTGAAGCACACGTGACACTCGCCGTGTTTTCAGCCTCTGCGCCTCCCTAGACCATATGTAGCCCCGCCCCTTTTCAGCGCTGCGCTAGATGTCTTTTGACTTCCGATTTGTATTTCCACAGCTATCTTACATATTTATGAATGAACTGCTCGTTTTAAAATCTTCCCAGTCTACTGACATTGTTAAGACATCTGCTTTAAACATTACAACGCTCATGATAACTCTCGTTAACTTGGTAATAAGTAAATCCACTTCACCAGCTAATTATTATTCGACAGCGATGCCATAGAAATATACAGAGCTTAAAGGAGTAGTTCACTTTAAAATGAAAATTAGCCCATGATTTACTCACCCTCAAGCCATCTTAGGTGTATATGACATTCTTCTTTCTGATTAACAAAATGTGAGTTATATTAATAAATATCCTGATGCTTGCTAGCTTTATAATGGCAGTGATGGTGTCTATTGCATTTGAAGCTCAAAAAAGCACATCCATCCATAATAAAGGCCTTCTAAAGCGAATCGATGGGGTTTTATAAGAAAAATATCCATATTTAAAACTTTATACAGTAAAATATCTAGTGTCCGGCAGACCACCTTCTGTATTCAACTTATAGAAAACGCATAACTGGCATGGCGTACCACTAGATTGTAAGCATTTTGGGCTGCAAGAGGCGTTACAATTTCTGCGTAAGTTGAATATGGAAGGCAGTCTGGCGGCAGCTAGATATTTTACTTTATAAAGTTTTAAAACTACTCCTTTAATACATTATAATTTACACACACGCATGCATGCATGCAAACACACACACACACACACACACACACACACACACACACACACACACACACACACACACACACACACACACACACACACACACACACACACCTTAAAGTAAAATCAATTCTTTTAATTGCTTCATGAATTTACAAAATTTCAATTTGTAAGTTTGTATCAGTGTAGAATATGACTGCGATGGAGAGACCTTGAAGTTGTCTTCCATCACTATTTTTATTGTATTCTTACTGTTCTTATGCATTTAATAATAATTATGTGGGGTTTGCTGGTTTATATTTCCTGCCTAGCTGAGGGGGTGTGTCCTTAAAGAGGCTTTTTAGGATCTCTGACCCAGTTTGTTTGCTGGCTGCATGGCAGCAATATGCTGTGTTTTAAAGGGGTCATGAATTGAGAAATCAACTAAAAAGTTAATCGTGATGTAAGAATATCCTGTAAGTTTTGGAGCTGAAAACTTCCTTGTTAGTCAAAGAAAAGCTTTTATTGACTCTACAGAAGAAGATCAAAGCCTGCCTGTTTAGCCCCGCCCACCAATTCATGCATGTAACATAGGCCTATGTTAAATCAGATCAAGCTACTGAACAATAAACATGCCATTGAGGATTACAAAATATTGTGCAGTGCCTGGACTCGACAGTAATGCAACATGTGTTCATTCTAATGCCTGATCTGAAATGTAGTAATTTATGTACAGTCAGATGTTCTTTGTCTGTGTGTCAGTAAATCAAACCAGTGACTAAACGTCAACTTGCGTTGTTTCTCTTAGTAGGATGAAAATAATCGTATTTAACAGTGATTCAATTCTCTAAAGAAAGTGATCAAAGAAATCGCTGGAGCAGCGCGCTGGAGCTGTCAATCAAACAGTGAGGGTTTATCAGTGACTCCCGTTTTATTCAACGAATCTCTTAAAGTCCCATTGAACCAGAAGTAGCAAATGAGTTTTCTTCAGTGCTGTGACGTATTTCCAAGTGAAACGAGATATTGAATAGAGGGCAGGGTTTTACTTCAGCGCTCCTCCTCTCCATCTCACGTTCATAGCAGACTAACGGTTGGAGGGGAGTGGTTACGCATTTTCAAACCTAAGCCGTCAAACTGACATCATCTGAGAAGGAACGCCGTTTCCAGACCGGAAGTTACTTTTCAGACTTTGAATAAAGATTACCACGACAAACAATTTTGTTCTGTGTATTAACTTGCATGGATTAATTGTTAAGGGTCAGTTTTGATTTGGCGTTAGCACTGTTAGTTAAGATGAAAGCATTCGTTAGTGTACAGAAACTGAGTTGCAATGATGAGATCACTGCTTTCATGCGTTCAACGTGTGTGATCGGCTACAATGATCATCACTGCAACCTTTCATGCCACGATCTAAATATAATGCCATAGAACTAAATATGATGCCATAGACCTAAATATAATGCCATAGAACTAAATATAATGCCATAGATCTAAATATAATGCCATACATCTAAATATAATGCCATAGATCTAAATATAATGTCATACATCTAAATATAATGCCATAGATCTAAATATAATGTCATACATCTAAATATAATGCCATAGAACTAAATATAATGCCATAGATCTAAATGTAATGCCATAGTTCTAAATATAATGCCATAGATCTAAATGTAATGCTATAGTTCTAAATATAATGCCATAGATCTAAATATAATGCCATAGATCTAAATGTAATGCCATAGTTCTAAATATAATGCCATAGATCTAAATGTAATGCTATAGTTCTAAATATAATGCCATAGAGCTAAATGTAATGCTATAGTTCTAAATGTAATGCCATAGATCTAAATATAATGCCATAGATCTACATGTAATGCTATAGTTCTAAATATAATGCCATAGATCTACATGTAATGCTATAGTTCTAAATATAATGCCATAGATCTAAATGTAATGCTATAGTTCTAAATATAATGCCATAGATCTAAATGTAATGCCATAGTTCTAAATATAATGCCATAGATCTAAATGTAATGCTATAGTTCTAAATATAATGCCATAGAGCTAAATGTAATGCTATAGTTCTAAATGTAATGCCATAGATCTAAATATAATGCCATAGATCTACATGTAATGCTATAGTTCTAAATATAATGCCATAGAGCTAAATGTAATGCTATAGTTCTAAATATAATGCCATAGATTTAATATAATGCCATAGTTCTAAATGTAATGCCATAGATCTAAATGTAATGCTATAGTTCTAAATATAATGCCATAGATCTAAATATAATGCCATAGATCTAAATGTAATGCTATAGTTCTAAATATAATGCCATAGAGCTAAATGTAATGCTATAGTTCTAAATGTAATGCCATAGATCTAAATATAATGCCATAGATCTACATGTAATGCTATAGTTCTAAATATAATGCCATAGATCTACATGTAATGCTATAGTTCTAAATATAATGCCATAGATCTAAATGTAATGCTATAGTTCTAAATATAATGCCATAGATCTAAATATAATGCCATAGATCTACATGTAATGCTATAGTTCTAAATATAATGCTATAGTTCTAAATATAATGCCATAGATTTAATATAATGCCATAGTTCTAAATGTAATGCTATAGTTCTAAATATAATGCCATAGATCTAAATATAATGCCATAGTTCTAAATGTAATGCCATAGTTCTAAATGTAATGCTATAGTTCTAAATATAATGCCATAGTTCTAAATGTAATGCCATAGATCTAAATATAATGCCATAGTTCTAAATGTAATGCCATAGATCTAAATGTAATGCAACACTTTTCACGATTAGTTAGCCATGGGAGCTGTAATATTAAAAACTCGCTAAAAGAGAGAGAGTAATACTTTGCTATTTCAAATGGAAAGACATTAGCTAATCACAGCAATGGGCGTTTACACTGAAATCTCACAGCAGACATGCCCCTTAAAACAGAGCTTTCAGAGCAGAGGCTAAAATCAGGGTATAGGAAAAATGCCATTTATTTATAAATTATGACCATTTTTGATGTAAAAAGCATTCTAACATAAGGGCACCCCAGGAAACATCATAAAACAATAAAAAAATTAAAAAATAAAAACGCAGTTTATGACCCCTTTAAGCCAACTGGCAACTGGTGTCAAAATACTTTTGGGTAAACTGGCAAGGTGCGTTATCGCACAGACCAAAACAAAAACAGACATTCTGACACAGAACGCACATTTCAAAGTAAAATAACTGGCTGTAGCATTGTTTTTCAAATGTGCATGTGAACTTAACTTACATACAGTACCTTTAACTCTTGTTCTTAATCATCTTATTTATTTATTTATCATATCATATCATATCATATCATATCAGTTCATTCATTAAAAAAAAAAAAATGGTATGTTCCAATTAGTAAGAGAAATGTTACAAAGATGTAAGATGGCTGTCACTAGTAGCAAGGTGGTTTTAGAGTAGAGGACCTAACATGGGGTTAATTGTAACACGCATGCCAGGATGACGAAACTTTGTGTATTTACTAGTTGCAATATCAACATTATTTAGAGAAAAATTGCACCAAAATTAAGAAATCTTTGGAAGATATCACTGAACATTTAACCATAGCAAAAGTAAATTTCTTAAGTTTATTTTTCATCTCTGTTTTTGTGCTTATTTAAAATAAGACAAATCTGATATTATTGTAATCTTCTATCTGTTATTTAACAGTTGAGATGGTTCTTTAATGCTGATCTAACAGCAGAAGACACGAGCCGGGGTTAAATCCCAGTTGTTCAGGCGGGGTGCATTGTAACACTGCGTTACAGTGAGCGCCTATTAGAAATATGCTGTTAGATTCTATACTTTTATGAATTCTTCTGAGAAACCATGAGAAAAGGGTGAATAATGACTGAGAGTCAATGTTCAGAAATTATTCATTATTATTATGTTTTGAACTCTGCTGTATAGCTGTGTTTAGTGATGTGTTTGTCGTCAAACAAAAAAATGTGTTTATTTTTAATTATTAAAAAATGCCATTATTTTATTTTAAAAAGGTAATATTTATTTTATTTTTTTATTATATCAGGTAACATTTTAAGCTGTCATATGCTCATGTTACATCGTGCCCCTCACGTTACAATGTACCCCACCTATGGGGCATGTTGTCACATTTCACTTCCATTCTTTCGGGGTAAATCAAGAAAAAAGTATACACTGTATTAATGAAACAAAACCACATAATTGTACTAGACGTGTGCAATTAATGTGGGAAAAAATAAATACTCTGAACCACAAGTGGATTTACACAAACTGAGACAAAAAGCGTTAGGTTGTGCCCCGCTCTCCCCTAAATTGAAACAAGTTTGTTGTATAGTGCTGCTTGAGTGCAGTGTACTCTGGCCTTTATTGTTGAAGAGGAGAGATGGTACTGTTTTTAGTACTAGCAGTTTTAGTTTTTAGACTGGTTTTACTAATAGCCTTTGCTTTATTTATGCTCTTAGCCATATTTATTTGCACATTTTGCACATCTGCTTGTAATAAACATCTTTTGGATGCCAAGATCGCTCCTGAGTTTACATCTTGATTCAGTAATAAAATAGATATTAATTTTAGATGATAAATATTACATTTAACAGATGCCAAAAGTAGAAAACTGTAAAAATAGTGTAAATGAGTATGCATAATAAAGATAATAAATATCCAGTATTGGAAATAGGCCAATAGTGGTGAATGAAATAAGATTCTCTAATTGGCTGATAACTGATATGGTACCTATAGTATTTGTACTTATCAGAATCTAGAAGTATTTTACATATCACTCCTATTTTCCCTTTTATATTTACAAAAGTGTATTGATTAATGTGAAATATAGACTGCACTGAGAGCATGGTGTAGCGAAGTGAAGATTATTAAACCAAATTAAAGAAACAACATTCCCTTTAGTACCCTCTTTTAAATCTGAGCCTGGCTATCATACTATAATCTTCAGATGAAACACACACAAACATATCTATTATGATTCCACATTACCCGATAGTGCCATGAGATAGATATGCTATCTGCTTTTTCATAGGGCATCTTTGTCCAGTAGCTCACTATAGCAAGTGAGACTCTAATGGATCTATTTTCTAAATAGATCAAGGGAAGTTTATTGGCTTATCTGAGCACATACATGACTGAATGCATGTGTCTATGAAAGGGGTCTTATAAACAGGGCTTGTTAAATTCTCCTGCCCCATTTTGACAATGTGATTTAAGGAAAATCAATGGAAATATATGGTATACGAAACAACACAACTGCAGACTTCCTCACAAGCTTTTATGAAATCAATTTGTGCATGATTCAGTTTTGTTACTCTTAAAAGCCCTTTGTACCCCTTTTAACCTTCTTGCGTCAGGGATATGTGTCTTCTGCTGTTGCTTAGGTCCCTTGTGGGTATGGCAACAATCTAGTCATTATCTAGACACTTCTAACCAAAAAGAGACTGATGATTTGCGTATGAAAGCATAGTGGCTGTTATATGTACAGAACATGAATGTGAAGAACACATTAGTATTGAAGAATATGGTTTTGTCACACACAAAAAGCTAAAGCAATGTTCTTCCAATAGGAGACATGGCCCTGATCCCCAATCTATATTCAAGCTAAGTCTATGTAACCTTGAGCATTGCATTCATATGTTTCATTGCATATTATATGTTTCATTGTTTAAAATCAATGGACATTTGAATTGTTCAATACAAGGAAACAAAGAATAAATTGTTCTGGTAAAACTGAATAAAAATCTAGCGAAGGCACAAAATGGATTTGAGCTAAAGAAGTAGGATTGTTGAAATATATTACTCATTGTGCTTCAACAGCATATTTGAGGGAAAGTATGATCCTAATCAATATTCTAAATCAATAGTCTTAGTCAGTATGAATGAGCGTGACCTTTTTGAAAAGGTCTTACTATTATGTGAATATTTACCTGAATTTGTTTTGTTGTTGTTGTTTTAATCAATTCATTGATTATTAAAATAAGTGTTGCAATAATCTAAACTGAAAGCATTGAATGGAAGATAAAAGACCATCGCTCACTGACTACAATGTCTTTTGATTCTCCAGGGACGTGTGTCTAGCGTGACAAGCAACTGACAAACCCGCCCCATTTGATCCTCCACATCTAAACACAGCTACTGTCACAGTTATGTTCTGTTATGGTCATGTTTTCATTGTCTTCCCTATGCCTGTCATCTGACTCAGTTTCCCAGTGTGTCTAATTAGTCATTACGTTCTGTTAATCATCTCGTTGGTTCTCCTGATTATGTGTTCTCCTTACATTAGTTTTTTGTCCATTCTCATTTGTGTATGTTGGTTGTTCCTGATGCGTTTTGTTATTAAATTCTGTTATACTGACACTCCTTTATTCGTGCGATTCTTACACTGCAGCCAACCCTGACAGCTACATGATGGGAATGTGGGTCAGGCATTCAAACCAGTGAACTAAAGATTCATGCCTCCATCCTAATTTGCCAGAATGTGTTTTTTTGCTAGTCAAGGGAGACCTATAGAGAGAGCATGGATAATTAAAATGCTTTTTGAAAATTTTCATTCAGCAAAGGCACATTAAATTGATCAAAAGTAACAGTAAAGACATTTGGTTTTGTACATGGTTTGCACAAAAAAATATTAAGCAGCACAACTGTTTTCAACTTTGACAATAATAAGAAATGTTTTGTGAACACAAAATCAGCATATTAGAACAATCTCTTAAAGATCATGTGACGATGAAGACTTTGCCATTGTAGCCCCTCTAATTCACACCACCCGCTCTAAGCGGGACTTGAACCTTGGCCTGTCAGCATGGGAGGCAGGTACTCTAACAAGGAGGCCAAAAGGTGATGATACATGGGGCAACTTTTTGAGCAATGTTGCCAGAAGATGTTGCTTGGGCACTTTTCCCATTGAGAATGGGCAACAAATTTCTATCTGGATACTTTAGATCGGTCATGGTCCCTGCGTCTCATCTGGTTGCCTGTTGACGGCAACATTGCCTAGCAACATTGCTCCAAAATTTGCCCCGTGTATCATCACCTTAAGGTTGCAGTCTCTAGTGTCAGTCACTAGAGCGCCTCTTGAGATCAGCGTAGTGAGGTTTACACACACAGCTCTTACTAGCCTATGTCTGTTACACTCACCCCCATTCCCATACGCACCATAAACCTCACTACCCTGATCTCAAGAGGTGCTCTAGAGACTGACGTAGAGACTGTGGTCTTAGGCTTCCTTGTTAGAGTGCTTGCCTCCCATGTGGATTGGCCAGGGTTTGAGGTTTAAGGTGATGTTACATGGGGCAACTTTTTGAGCAATGTAGCCAGGAGATGTTGCTTGGGCACTTTTCCCACTGTAGCCCCTGCTACACCACTGTAGCCCCTCTAGTTCACACCGCCCGATCTATGCAGGACTCAAACTCAGGCCCGTCCGCATGGGAGTGAGGTTTACACATACAGCTCTTACTATGTCTGTTATACCATCACAGGAATAAATTACAATCAAATACGATCAAATAAATGCAGCCAATTGGTGAGCATAAGAGATTTCATTTAAAAACATTAAACCAACCCCAAACTTTTGAACGGTAGTGTACTTTTGTTCAGATTTATGTTCAGATAAATTTTTTTTGTGCAGTTTTTCTGCTCTTTTCAAGTCTGCCAGAGTCTGCCACAGCATTATACAATTTTTTTTTTCACACCAGCATGTAATTGTGGTATATTCTTTCTTTTTTTTTTTTTTTTTTTTTTTTTTTTTTTTTTTAAGCTGCTCCCTCATTTAAAAGCAAAAGAACTGTGGTTGAGTCACAACATGAGACTACAATTATCCCTTCTCCCCTACTGTTAACCATTAAAATAGTTTTCATCTATTTTAATTAACATTGTCTGGTTAAAAATAAAGAAATTTTCTATAATTTTAATGATTAATGATTACACCAGGGCCATCGAACAGTTGGCAAATCGGGACATCTGCGCAGCCATTTCTGGCTCATCAAGCCTTAGGTAGTTTTAATGAATGGCTCTCTGCACTCACAAGTCTGTCATTCATGTGTCAGTCTCTAACTGACTTTCTCTTGTCCTCACCTAACTGTGCTTGCACTGTTCCTTCCAATTAAGACAGCAGAGCTGCATGGTCACCCGCCGTTCACAACCCTCTCTGACTTATCCTATTTTCCACTTCCAGACTGATGGGGGAAGGAGAAATGAAATAGCGAAAGCTTTGACATTGGCATTTATTTAAAAAAGAAAAAATCACCCATCCATAAGCCACTGTACCAAATGTGTAAAAGATTTTTTTTGACATGAATAAACATTAACAATAAATCATCCATGAATCGGACTGATTCAGTGTTGACTCACTGACTCAATGATCAGATCACAATCATAAGTGTAATAATAAGTGAATTATTAACAATAATAAGTGAATTGATTTAAATGCCTGTTTCTCAAACAAAGCTATCAGGTTTGAGAAAAGCTGTAATATAGCGCTTTTATGATTTTTTTTTTTCAATCTTTTTTTTTTTTTTTTTTTACTTTTTGCATTCAAGACCTTTAAGCAGTATGTCATTGATATTTATAGTTTGTGTTAATATGAATTAGATTTTTATTTATATTATTAAATGTAGTTTTGGTTTTAGCACCTCAAATTAAACTAAACATAAATGAGAAATGTTGCCTTATTTAGGCTTTTAATATTTTCATTTATTTCAGTTAGTGTTTATTTTATAATACTTTTGTATGGTTTCTGTTTTAGTTAGCAATAATAACCCTGCCTCAAAGCTTTTAGCATTCACTACTGTACATGCAGAGATGTTTTCAAAAAGATCTGGAAGTGTTTTTCTTTTCCTTCATAGTGATGACCCCAACAAAATCATATTACGCCCCAGACTTTTGTGTGTTGCATAAGTAAATCCATTAGCGGAAAGAGAATTTCCTTTTGAGAGCTCCACACAAAAATAGGGGTTCATGGTTCAATAGAGGTTTGCAGGCCCAGCAGTTCTCAAGGATGTGATGCTTTTCAAAGCACCTTTCATCTCTTATGAGTTAATGTAAAATGACAAAAAAATTAAAATAAAAACACAAATAAAAAACATTGCAAGATTGCTAAAAGCCACATGGGAGCTGGTGGATGCTCATAAGAGCATTTAAGTCTAAAGTACGACATATACTAAATGACTTGTGTATGGTACAGCATAGCAAAATCACAATTTAACAAATATACATCAGTAAAGTACCCAGTAACCAGGTTAATCCTGTTCTTCAAATTATTAGCAAATGGTTCTCTGCAGCCTTAGGTACAGCTTGAACTTTGTGAAGCTTTCTGAGTCACAGAGCTGATGTGGGGACTGATCAGATGTATAAACCTCAGGACATCTGGGCTGACCTTGCCTCTATCACTCAACACACAAACATATAGGAAGTATTTAATGAGAGAAAGAGTAAGAGAAGCCTGAGGAACAAGCTGGCCATGTCATGACATTGTAGATTAAAAATCTGACAAGTTTATTTTCCAATTATTAGGACTTTGATTTATATATATATATATATATATATATATATATATATATATATATATATATATATATATATATATATATATATATATATATAATTCTGTCACAGAATATGATTTCTATGATATTGTGTCTGATTCTAGTATGTATATATATATATATATATATATATATAATTAATCTCAAATTTCTTGTCAAGCATGCTTTTTAGTGACACTGTTCAAGGGGGGCGCTGTAGGGCCCCTGCCATGCCCGTATAACCGCTTTGGCCAAGCCCTAATGGCCGAGGATTCTCATGTGTGTGGCAATTTTCAAGAGATTTTTTTTAAAAGGCCTCGAAACCCCAAAAACAAGAACAAATATAGCTGCAAGCAGCGATGACGGGCCCAAGCCCCAGCACCACTGCCATTGTCTACTTGGTAACCAACTACACCAACTTTATTAGGCCAATTAATTCTTGGTAAAAATGGAAATGACATCACAACTGTCAAATTTTGTGTAACATTTTTTTTTTTTAATCATCTACATCAACCAGACGTCCTGCTTTCCAGGGACAGTCCCGTATTTCAGCTCTATTTTTACTGTCCCGACTAATTATGAAAAAATCCTGTATTTCTTAAATTGTCTTTGTTAGGTGATCATATGAAAGCGAGTAGTAGTAGTCTTCTGTCACGAGAGAATAGCCTAATCAAAGTTAGCCAATCTCGGTATAGTATATTTTGGAGAACAAAATTACCATCCAATCACAATTCGTTATAGAATAACTGCAGTTAGTGAAGGCGGAAAATAGAGAATGCAGAGGAAATCAAGTCAGACGAAAGAAAAAAAAGCTGATGCGAAGATGCCAAAGAAGCATGTGTGTACATTTAACAAGGATCTTCAGAAAGAGTTTGTAAAGTAATTATGTATTATGCAAGTAAGTTGTAAAACTCTCAAGCTCTCTCAGACAGCACGTAATCGTTATATATATATATTATATATATATATATATATATATATATATATATATATATATATATATATATATATATATATATATATACTGTACATACTGCCTATCTACACAAATTAAATTACTTTTTAGCTTTTTTTTTTTTTAAAAGTTCGTTTATGATGAATTTTTATATTTTAAGTCTTGAAAGTCTGTTTTAATGTGAAATTAAAGAACCAAAATGTGTTGGTAAAAATAAATAAAATAAAAATAAAAAAACTGAACTGAACCAAATGCCAAATAAAATTGATCACAAGAACAACAATACGAGAAAATAACTGGGAGGCCCCTTGCAAGAAAATTGCTGCTTCCCTATAACTTAGTTACTATGCAGATGTCAAAAATCTCATATCCATAAATACAATTTGTCAAATCAGTCTGTGCATTACTATGGGTTTCGGTTGTATTCTTATAGGCAAGAGATAATCTCTTTGAAGTAACTAACTTTGAAAAGATTTAAAGGGCATGCAGAGGCTGTTTATATTTATTTCAGATCAGTCTTTGGAAATGATAGAACTTGATGCAATAATAGGAATCGGTTCCAGTCCAAGAGATTTCTTTACGGCATGCTGTTGTGAATGGGTTGTAATGTATATACCGGTTTATAAAAAAACATTGTCTATATAAACTCCTTATTGTTTACTTTCACATATTATATTCCATGCCACCACATCATTACAAAATGTTATGTGTTCTCACTAAAGCTTCTAAGTCGCAGTGTGTTAATAGGCCCCATTGCTGTTCAGTGAATTGTTTACCATGCTTTCTCGATTTAACCTCTAAGTGCTTTGATAATGAATTCAGTATGCATGGACATTTGCAAAAAAAAACAGAATCCATTAAGGAACAGCTTTTTGTTGAGCAGAAAAATCCCTTTACTGTGTTGCATCTATTTCAAGATAGGTTTAGCTCATAGCCATTTGTAATATCATAAGGCTTTAATCATCTTTAACTGCTAATGTCAATATGTCTGTATTCAGTATGTAAGGGATAATGTACAGTTTACCTGTATATTACTGTATATTAAAGAGCTTCCACTAAGGAACAACAGTGCATTAATGTGCATTTGTATAAGTAAAGAGAGAGTGAGTCTACGGAGTAATATGAGAGACATAAAGTAGCAGGAATTTCAGTTACCCAGATGAGCGATTTGATATTCGGAAACATCTGACCGCCAAATGCTGCAATTGACCAATCAGAATCATGTATTAGAGAGCCACGTAATGAATATGTATATTAGGTGTTAAATAAAAGCCCATCTGAATATACAAAGAGAACATCTGCGAATTACAACAAATTTGAGAGCTTAAAGTATTTGAAAACTGCATGAATTGTAATAAAGTAACTAATATAGAAGAAAAGGTTATAGGACCTTAAAGGTTTCTGTCAGACGCTTCATATTATGGGTTGCCATCATGGGATCATTTTATGGATTTAGTAGGGGTGTGATACCCTCATGTCACAGTTCGATATATATCACGATACAATGTTATTGCGATACAGTACACCAAGACATATGGAAAAAATGTACTGTTGATTAAAATGCTACATTTGGTATTACATTGGAGGTGGAAATGAATAGGCTCGGACCTGGTGCCGGTAACCCAATGCACAGGACAGTGGTGACACCAGAATAAAAATATTCATGATTCTGAAGCAGAAAATACTGAATTATTTTAGATGAATATGCTTGCGCTCTGTCGCTGACTAGATATATTTAAAATAATGTAGGACACTTTTTAAGTGATATTTGACATTATCAGGACCCACAAATATTCCCCATTGCAATATTAATGTAGTACTGACACTAAAACTCTGCAAACTTGAATATTTTCCTCACATAATAGTTTTCATTTTGGGTGAACAATCCACAATACATATCGCTGCATTTTTGTATTGCGATATATTGTGAAAATGATATATTGTTACACCCTAGGATTTCGTTTTAATTAATTAATTTTGTTGATTCAAATGTAATCATTTTTTTATTAATTAAACAGCTCATAAACATACATTATCACTATAGACATTTCTCCTTATATAGAAGTGTTTAACCATAAAGTGTTCTTTAAAATAGAGTCAAAAACCCCACTGAATCTTTTTTTCTAAGAACGGACTCGAAAGTAAATTTTGTTTGACAGGACATCCTCGGGGTCAGTGTTCACGTGGTCATTGAGGACAGTCAAAGTCACATTTACAGCTATTTAAGTATTGTTGCCGGAGGATGTTTCTTTAAAGACAAATGCGTTGATTGCATAAGGGAAAAATTACCTTCTACAGTTTCTCTAACATTGCAATTGGTTTATTTGCACAGAGCCCTAAACAGTTACACTGCATCTCATTAATAGTTAATTATTAGAGGCCAAGAACAAACAAGGCACCAATGTAAAATTGATAATCTGTTTTCTTTGGGGCAATTAAACATCACCCAACGACAGTCATGCTCCGATAAGAAAACATGATATGTATTTTCAAGATCAAAGCCAAGCAAACTCTTTGATTGTTCCTTGCACTGTTCGTCGAAAACAGAGATGATTAAAAAAAAAAAAAAAAGAATCAATTCCTTGCTGCTTGTTGTTCTGGGCTACTTTAATCACAGAGCAGAGATGTAAATAAATTATGCTTTCCCCAATTTCCTGTGTAGTGTTTTGCTCGCCCACTGTAATTGATCTTTCAGAAGTCCTTGCACTGAGCCTGAAGACGGGTGGAACGGGTGGATGTGTATGTCGACATGTCTTACTGTATTTCTTGCAAACTTGATTCTAAACATGGCTGACATGCAGTCCCTTTCACAAGAGGAAACTTACATACATATAAATCATATATCATTATTAGTCTATTGTTGAAAAATGTAAGCATTTTGACACTTGTAGCACGTTTAAAATGTCTTATGTTGTTTTGCCTATATATCTCAATGCAGGTTATTTTGGATCTTTTTTTTTTTTTTTATCTTAAAAAGATTGAAGATTGATTAAAAAGCTTTTAAAGCCTAAATGATTTAAAGTTCCAATCCATCTGTCAAAGTGTGACAAAGTGAAGAAAGAAAGCTTTTATTCATTAAGACATGAGCATTAAAGCTGAAGAACAAAGTGAAATGGCGGAGATGAATAATGCAGAAGTTTGTATAAGCAACATGATGTGCTTCAGTCTGATTTTGTTTGTCAGGTCTCAAGTTTTTTTTCCTCATAATGCTTCTTTAAACTCTAAAGGAAGCTTCTGAGTGTTGTGAGCAATATCCTCAACACTGTTTACCTCAAGCCCTGAAGAATCTGAGCCCTTGTTGAGTTGCAATATGCTTGTGTCATCATTTGTAGTTTTTCCTCTTGGCTTAAGACATTACTCTAGGCTTTCATTTCAAAGTCCATATAGGTTTGCTTGAGGAAACTCCTGTTACACTTTATTTTAAGGTGACATATAGTTACATTGTATGCCTATGTACTCAAGTACTGAGTAATAATTAAAGGGATAGTTCACCCAAAACAAATGAAAATTCTGCTATTAATTACTCACCCTCATGATGTTCTAAACACGTAAGACCTTCGTTCATGTTCGGAACACAAATAAAGATATTTTTGCTGAAATTCGAGAGCTTTCTGACCCCACATAGACATCAGACCCCCACCCACCAGAACCTGGAAGCGCTGCACTGTGTTTACAATGTGGACAGAGTAGGAGAATGACGTTGTGAATGACGAGAAGAGATTGTTGAATAAAGTTGTTATTTTTTGGGTGTCGTTATTTATAACATTACGGTTGAACCACTTTAGTCACATGGACTGTTTTAACAATGACATTGCTGTCTATGGCTGGTTCAGAATTTAATTTGGGTTCTGAAAATGAACGAAGGTCTTACAGGTTTGGAAAGACATGACATTTATGCATTTGGTAGATGCTTTTATCCAAAGCAACATACATTGCATTCAAGGTACACATTTTTACATTTTGTCAGTTCTTGCTTTCCCTGGGAATCGAACCCATAACGTTGGCATTGCTAGCGCCACGCTCTTATTGTTTGAGCTACAGGAAAGCTGAGGGTGAAACATGAGGGTGATTAATGACAGAATTTTCATTTTTGGGCGAACTAACCCTTTTACTACATGTACTTATTATAGAGTTATGGTTAGGATTCACCTTAAAAACTCTCCTGAGTGTAAATTTTCATTTCTAATTCAAACCCATTAAAACCCCTCTGAAACTATTTTGGACTGAGGAAACAGTGTTGGTAACTAATACTAAAACTATTAAAACAACATATTCAGTCATTTAAATAAAATTAAATAAAGTGAAGTTCTAAACGTAATTTAGGGAGGAGCGAGCCCATCTAATCTTCCAATCAACAGCCAACAGCCAGAGTATATAAACAGCTGCTTACCTCTCCTCAGTCTCAGATGTTCCATCATCCCACCACCTCCCCCAACTCCACCTTTATCTTAGGTACCTTGCCCTACATAATCATTTAGTCACTGTGGGGGTATATCACAGCTCGAGTTGAAGCTGCTTCATCGAGCCCCTCATCAGTAGACAGCAAGCCAAATAAACTTAACCTAAATATTTTAAGATTATATGGGCAAACAAACTCATTAAATATAGGCTAAATATTAGACTTAAAACTGAAAATTGTGTTACAACGAATAAAATACTAAAGATAAAACTAAAATACAAAATTACAAAAAATGAAAATATAAAAATTTGTGAGGGAGAATAAAAAGGATATTTATGATCATTTTATGCTAATTTATTTTTCACGAAATCTCACCTACACAGATGGTGTCACAAATTCAGGCATAAGGACAACTGTCACTGCCCACAGACGGATCACAGTACGCATTTGTCTAATGGAACTGATACAAGAAAATACAGCATTCATGCTCATTTTAAAAGTTTTACATGAAAAAAAAAAAAAAAACTAACAGTCATCTGAATTGTGCATTTTTTAGCCAAAGCAAATAGAGCAGTTTCTGAAAAGGGTGATTTATTTATTTATTTACAGTCCAGGAAAGCACTTACACCACCTCTTATAACAACTCTCAACCACTTATATTTGGTCTTTGAAGTGTAAAGCCCTCAGCTCAAACTGATGCAGGCCTCGTTATTGATTTGCTGAAAGGCTGCCTGAATCTTGGAGTGGATATGGGGAAAGAGAAAGAAAAATCAGGATGTGAATGTTTAATTATTTCCTTCTAAACATTGCCGCCACTGATTTACATGTACACTTGTATGTATGTACATGTGTGCTCATGGCTCGCCCTCGGACGTGGCCCTATATTAAGAGTAGGGGAGACCGGGTATAGTTGTAACACGGGAGAGTTGTAACAATTCCACGAATCACAGATAAAATAGGAGTCATGTGACCATTTCAGTTTCCTCTGGCTTCCTTTACGATCCCACATGGAGGTTTTCCAGTCTGTGTTACTATCTCTCCTGAAGCTACAGCAGAAAATCAAACTCTGAGCTAAGAAAGTAAAAGAAAAAGAACAAAAGATAATATTTTGTTTAGTACTTCTACCATTGTAGATGATGTTGTATGAGTTATATCAGGTCAAAGTGTAGTTTCTCTAGTAAAGAATGGTGCATCAACCTCCTGCTACAGCTAGCTAAACAATGAGTGACGGTGGTGGGGTAGAGTGTTTTGAAACAACCATTCACTTAAAAGAAATTTTTTGTGATTTTAATAATTCTACAGAATGCCTATGTTTATGTTAATTTGCTATCACTCACACAATACATATACACTCACACACCTGGTATGAATGTGCATGTACAGACATGCACAAACACACACAATATGCACATACACTCACCCAAAAGGATTATTAGGAACACCTGTTCAATTTCTCATTAATGCAATTATCTAATCAACCAATCACATGGCAGTTGCTTCAATGCATTTAGGGGTGTGGGAGAATGGTCAAGACAATCTCCTGAACTCCAAACTGAATGTCAGAATGGGAAGAAAGTTGATTTAAGCAATTTTGAGCGTGGCATGGTTGTTGGTGCCACTCTGAGTATTTCACAATCTGCTCAGTTAGGTTTTCAGCACAGCATTCTAGGGTTTACAAAGAATGGTGTGAAAAGGGAAAAACATCCAGTATGCGGCAGTCCTGTGGGCGAAAATGCCTTGTTGATGCTAGAGGTCAGAGGAGAATGGGCCGACTGATTCAAGCTGATGAAGAGCAACTTTGACTGAAATAACCACTCGTTACAACCGAGGTATGCAGCAAAGCATTTGTGAAGCCACAACACGCACAACCTTGGGCGTACAACAGCAGAAGACCCCACCGGGTACCACTCATCTCCACTACAAATAGGAAAAAGAGGCTACAATTTGCACAAGCTCACCAAAATTGGACAGTTGAAGACTGGAAAAATGTTGCCTGGTCTGATGAGTCTCGATTTCTGTTGAGACATTCAGATGGTAGAGTCAGAATTTGGTGTAAACAGAATGAGAACATGGATCCATCATGCCTTGTTACCACTGTGCAGGCTGGTGGTGGTGGTGTAATGGTGTGGGGGATGTTTTCTTGGCACACTTTAGGCCCCTTAGTGCCAATTGGGCATCATTTAAATGCCACGGCCTACCTGAGCATTGTTTCTGACCATGTCCATCCCTTTATGACCACCATGTACCCATTCTCTGATGGCTACTTCCAGCAGGATAATGCACCATGTCACAAAGCTTGAATCATTTCAAATTGGTTTCTTGAACATGACAATGAGTTCACTGTACTAAAATGGCCCCCACAGTCACCAGATCTCAACCCAATAGAGCATCTTTGGGATGTGGTGGAACGGGAGCTTCGTGCCCTGGATGTGCATCCCACAAATCTCCATCAACTGCAAGATGCTATCCTATCAATATGGGCCAACATTTCTAAAGAATGCTTTCAGCACCTTGTTGAATCAATGCTACGTAGGCAGTTCTGAAGGCGAAAGGGTGTCAAACACAGTATTAGTATGGTGTTCCTAATAATCCTTTAGGTGAGTGTACACTCCCCGTATTCACAGATATTTTATTGTTGCAGCCGTTCATTTAAAATAAAACTGTTGTTGTGGCATATCACTTGGAGTACCTTTAGTTTTTGTGCATTTTGTCTACCTGTTACAATTTACCCCAAAGGACCAATTTGTATTTCTCATCATCTCACCAAGTCTGTGATATAGTTGAAGAAATTTAAATTGTTGCCATTTGTAGTAGACAAATGTGGGTACTTTGCCAAAAAGTTTCAGATGTGTAGCTAAAAAAAACCCATACCCGGTCTCCCCTGTAGCCAGGAGGTCTTCTCATAATCGAAGGTCTGAGTGCATTGGATTTATATGAACATATCAGTACCAGGCCTTCCCTTTAACCTTCATTGCCCTAGCTAGATCAATCTTTCATCAATGCTGACATGGCTAAATACATATCTGTTCAGTCTAAGAATAAGTAAAAACATAGACTTCATATTCTTCACGGGTATTCATAACTCAGTTGAGCACCATCTACCAAGTCAATGATTGTGGCCCCTGCAGTGTGAGTTTCACTGTCTACTTTTGATTTAAAGTGTTTACTGAAAGAGAAGCTCCAGGAGTGTGAGGAATGAATTTGTTCCAGGAGGTGACAGAGTGGGGAAGACCCCTGTCGCCTCATTCCCTAAGCATTAGACACTGACATCCGGCATGACCTTGGGACTGGAACTTGATTGCAAGTGTTTGTTCACCGTTGACAGACTTTACCACTGCCTCTCCCTGTAAGGTACAGACACCCATATAAGGGAAAAATCACTTTTCCTCCACAAAAGTGACATATTGTGTTCTAAATTGTTTTATCTGATTCTTTTAACTGATTCATTGGTTAACTTTTACTCTTACAAAACCCTTTTAAGGGAAGGCCAGGGATATGTCTGTTGTTCAGGAACACTTCATGCGCTAAAGTATGCAGACCTCCTATTTTTAATTAACAGGTTTGCCCATTTAAGCTACACCCATTACTAACAGGTTAGACAAACCTTTTAAGCAATTTGGGTCTTTTCTGCTCTAGCATTTCAATTGCCCTGTGCACAAAGTGAGGTCCATAAAACAATAGTTTATTGAGTTTGGTGTTGAAGAACTTGACTGACCTACACTTCAACTCATTGGATTCTGGTCCCGCAGGGCGCCTTCCTTAGCAGCAGACCCTCCTCTGTTACTTCAACAGTCAATTTAGCAAATTAAAGAAAAGAGAGAAAATAAAATATAGTACATATATTGGTTGGATAACATTTAATGAAAAAAAAATATATAGTAGTTAGGTACCTTAGCTTTATGTGTTATGGGGCCTGTGGGGGTCCTTTGCAGTCTCGAGCCTGAGGATTTAGAGGCTGTGGAGCAATGGCATGGTCCATAATCTAGTCCTATTTGAATCCAACCAGACACATTTGGAATTAATTAGATTAGCAGCTGCAAACCAGACCAGATTAAAGACCCATTTACACCAAGAACAAAACTATAACGATTACTATAATGCTAGCTAGTAGTGGTCAAAAGTGATCTCCAGAGGGGATATTTATTTTTACTGACCTTACAAGTTTGATTTATATATATATATTCATTTTTTTAAAGAACATAGCACTAAACTTGGTTAAGGTATTTATCTGACCTTTTTTTTTTTTTTTTTTTTTTTGCACAGAAAAAGGCAAACTACAGCAGGTTTTTCTTTATGCAAATAAAAAAATAAAAATGCATAGAAAAACAAAAGGCACAAAGGAAAGAGCATTGACTACAACATAATCAGTTATTAATATTTTGTTGGTTCTCTTGTTTTAGCATGTGTTCATAATTTCTTTTTATGACAGCTTTGACAAAAATATGTCTGCACAATGTGCCATTATTACAAATAAAACAAGCAAAACTATGCAATATACTTAATAATTTTGGATAAAGGGCAAAGACGACACTTTCCTAAGCCGGACATCCCATTTGGCCACTTCTGTATATTAGCGTCCACATTAATGCACACTTATGGTCTGTGAGCATAATTTCAGTGCACTTTAAAGAAGGAAGGGTTTTGATTGGTTGTCTGTATTTTTATTGTTCATAAGCTGGAATGGTTATTTTAGCATTTTTAGTTTATTTAGTTTTGTTTTTCATACTTCTATTTAGCTTTAATTTATTTTTATATCACTTTTAGTTTTAATTTAGTACTTCAACTTATTTCAGTCAGTGGCCAAGGCAACATTTCTATCTAATATTCATATTTAAATTTATTCCATATTATTATTTTATTTTAAACAACTTTTAATTGTTTTAGTTTTAAATGACTCTGGCTGGAAAGTGATTTCAACAGTATTGTTTCTGTGTCATCATTATAGGTGTGAAGTAGACTCCAATATTCTCTTAGAGCAATTTTTTTTTTTTTTTTTTTGTGGAAGTTTTCATAATTTTGGATATTCTGGTCAAACCCAGAATCCTTCCCAGGTTGTGTGTCCTGGCACCAGGGGGATATTCCAGAAAGCAGGTGACATACCCAGGTATGTTTAAGAGTAAGTTAGCAGATAACCTCAACTTTCGGTTCCAAAAAAGGAGGTAACTTTCAGGGTAAGTAGCCATAGCAACTCACTCACTGAACATAACCTGCTCCGGAGCAGCTCATGATCCAGGGTTAGTTTGCTTAAGAGGTATTCAGATGTGTTTTATATAATGAATATAGTTACTAATATAACTAAGTAGGTTATGTAAATCGCCATTAAACAAAAGAAGAAGAGTAAGTAGAATGGCACGCTTTTTCTGGAACCAGCATACCTCGCGTAAGCAGGGTTTGGGTTAATCAACCGAGAGTTCAAGATATATGTGACGGTAAGTTAACCTTGCTTTCTGGAACACCCCCCTGGCCTGCACCTTCCACAAAAGTAAACAATCACAAGCATCAGTGATACTTTATTTAAGTCCTTTCAATTCACATTATTACATTGAAATATGGATTGCCTCAAATAAAAAAACAAAACAAAAAAAAACCACACATTAATATATTTGATAACTATCTACCTAAAAGAGAGAGTACACTGAATAACAAAGTATACTGCATATTGACAAACAAAGAAAATAAATCCTCAAATACACTGAACTTTTTTTCTTTTTGTTATCTTTGGTAAAGGGAAAACAAATACTTGATAATACTGTATTATACTTTGCCACCTCATGTGGTTCTTTGTTGGCCCATTAAAAAATTATATATATATATATTTTTTTTTTTTTCACATTAAAGACTTAAGAGCAAACAGAACAAAGAAGCAAAAGGACAGTGAATAATAGAATGACATAGAAAAGACAAAAGAAAATGTCACTGGGTTTTGAAATACAGTCATCAAAACAGAGAGACTCATGCTTTGATGTAGATTGTCACGCATGTCCCCCCAAAAAAAAAAAAAAATAACAGTACTAGGAGCATTCAGATTTATGGCTCATAATTGTAATTTTGGAGTTGATTGACAAAATCTAAACACAACAGCTCGTCATGTGTAGGTATGCGTGTGTATGCTTGTGGTTTCTCTGTTTTTCAGGGGACACAGAGAGCGATCACTGGAGTTGTGTGAGGACAGCATGGATCGGCATGGACCCCAGAGGCACAAAGTAAGTAATCTCACAAACACTCAATCAGATGGATGGACGCCACCATCAGCACCCCACAGTCTGCGATTTCCCCCCACAGCACCTTGAGGGACACTTGATTGATCTTCATCTTCATTCCTACCGGCTTGCGGCAATTCAACTGTAAGGTGTGTTTAAAACATATGAGATTTTTTTGCATGTGTGGTCACAGACACAAACCATGTGTCTTTGTGTGCTCAGTATAGCATAAACAAAACATTTAGAGATCCACGTATCCATCTCTGGTCAGAAATGTAATACTTCATAGTTCAGAGATAAACAGTTTGACTCTGAATACAACACACACTTTAATGTCATATTCCAATAGAACACAAAATCAAAGGTTCTTGCATTGAGCAGATGAAGGCCACCCAGCTGTCAAATGACGTTTTGTTGGTCCGGTCAGGCAGACGGATATGGTCCAAATATGCTCGTAACACAAGCATGAACTCCACAATCAACTCGCTCAGGAGTCAAAGAAGACACGATGCAGATGCTTCTGACAAATGTACCTTAGAGCCATGTGATTCAATCAGACTTGTCCTTCTTCTTGCCTCCGCCAATGGGAACTTTACTGGCAACGGCGGAGCCGACAGCGGACACGCCACCAGCCACGGCAGACACGCTGCCCTTCACGAGCCCCACCCCCATCGCTGGCACAGATGCAACTGAGGTAACAGCAGTTTTCGTGAGATCAAAGCTTTTCCCTCCAACCCAGGCAACTCCGCCCACTGTGGCTCCAACGGCCCCCTTCGTGACACTGAACAGGCCACCGGCCACCCTGGAGAACATGCCAGGCTGGGGTTGCGGATGGTCTTTGTTGGTATCTACAGGACATAAAATGAAATGTTAATACAAAAAATATCATCAGATAAGACAACGGAGCAGCCGTCTAGCCTAAAAAAAACCAAAACAAAATAAAAAACTTGTTACATGTACTAACTGTATTAACAGTATCCACCTTATTTTTCAGGTAATCATGGGCGTGGCCATTTGTAATTTTAAGTGTCTGGCTTTTGGTGTCATTCACTTCCAGTTATTTTTAGCTGTACAAAACAGCTTGTTATGCTGCTTAATATTGCAAAAGGGTAATTTTTAATGTATTGTCTTAATTATAAACACACTGGTTTATAGTACACCTTATTTCCATGTTGGAAAATAAGGTGGATATGATATGATACATAATTACATGCAACTAACCTTAATATTAGTGCTAAGTACACGTTCTTAATTAATATTACCTTAAAGTGTAACCAAAATAAAATAAAACGATGTGAATGCCTACATATAATTCAATTTAATTCAATAGAAGAAAGAGTATCTGGCGAAATAATTCTGATGAACAATATGCATGATTTTACTTGATATTTATTTTATTTATTTATGCAATTTATCATTTAAAACACATTTTGTGCAATATTTTGCTTAAAGTGTGCTTGTGTCATCTTGATTTAAATTAAATGCCTGTTAATTTGAAATTTTGTCATCTAAAACAATGGCAATCAAGTCAAGCCAAATAACCTTTATTCACCTTCATTAAGCTCTGTTGTAAAGATCATCAATTATTAAATTATATATATATAGCAGTTCTGCAAAAAATGTCATCGCTCAGTTCAGTTGTCGAATTTGGAGCAATATTTTATAACCCAATCTACTAATATACACTGAAAAAATAATGGTGTAGAAACAATTTTCACTCATAAATTGCTAATACATTTGACAAAAAGATAGATTAAGCAACATTGAATTACATGTGAAATTTGAAATGTGAAAGTAGAAAACTTGATTTGTATTTTGTTGTAAAATTGACTTCAATAATTGTTTTATTAACAACTTACCAACTCAGTAACCATATCTACAATTTTATAACCATATCTACTACATATGAAAATTAAGACTGGAAAATACAGGGCAGTGTCAGTCTTGGGTTGTGCAAGAGCACCACTATGTGGCACAGAGGGTTATCAAGCATGAAGATGTACAAGGACAGCAGTAGAAAATTATTCATTTATCATGACTGTGCCAAGATAAAAAGCATGGTTGTTGCAAGAAGGAATAACTGTGACAAGGCACTCTGACATGAAAATGTCAGCATAACTTCCAGTACCTGTTGGAGGCTCATCTTTCAAGTATGCAGGTAACTCATCCCGTTGCTGGTTTGTTTCACTCATTTTTACTCTGCATTAAAAAAAAAAAAAAAAAAAAAAAAAAAAAAAAAAAACACAAGATGTGGCAGTTAGAATACCTCATTCATTTTCCACAGAGGAAATTCTAATATGTCTTTCAAGAATCCGGGCGGGACAGACACTGTGGGCTTCAACCCAACAACCATCAACACAGGACCGGGCAGACCAGTTTACTCAGTCAACAAAACGTAACCTGCAACACCCTGTCAACACTGCAGCAAACACTGAGAACAGGTAGACAGAACTATTTTAAGACAAATAAAATGACTGAATATGGTATATAACATACAATGGTTCCTAAATGGCTTGAAGCAATAATAAGACATATACAAATATTAAATGGAAATTATAATTATTTTTTTTTTAGTAAACCATATGAACACGAATGAAATTAAGAAATCATAATTAAATATTAACAACAGCTGTGATGCAGTACTCCACTTTAGTCGTTTATTATTCTGAAGTCATACATTGGGACATTAACTCAGGACAGTAAAGATAAAATACAGCTCATTGAGCGGTGTATTAATACGTGTACAGTTACACGTAAGCAATCATAGAATGAGTGTTAGAACATCAGGGTCTTGAAACAACTTTATGACGTAACAATTGAAACAAGTGCATCATTATAGTATCAAGTCTGTCCTAAAACGAACTTTAGTATAGTCAGACTCGTGTCACTGAATCAGTTCCTTCAGAATGTAAAACAAACCAGAAATTATTTTATGCCCTGATCCAATTTATCATTACGTGGTCACTGACACCAATGATTAGTTCAGTCTGTTGCAGCCATAGCTCAGCTCATAAAAACAAAGTAATTTAGACTAAATTTACGTTAACTAATAGGCCTAATAGAAATGATTCTCTCCGAAAAACATTTGTTATTTTTTATATTAAAGTATCCTATGTACAAAACTATAATAATCAAGTCATAAACATATTTCCAGGCCGTTTTATTTGAAATATTTAAAAGGTAATTCGAGAACCACTCGGAGGATTTCTTTCAGTTTCAAAGGATTCATTGAAAACGATTCAAAAGAATGATTCATTTGTGAATCGAACGTCGCTAAACCTTTGCTGTTTCTGAACTGAATCTGACGTGGCGCTTTTGTGAAGTCTTTTCTTTCACTGGGACTGATTAACAACCTGTGCTTAAATTAACTCGTTTTTTCACACAAAAATTAAACGTTATGCGAGAAACAACGATATATAGGCTTTTAGGAAATTAGCCTATATAAACCCTTTCGAAGAAAACATGTTAACCAGGCGGAGAAAACAGACTAACTTTAAAGAAAATTACATGAAAACAGGGCGGCAGCTCATCAAACGACAGTTACATGACGTTAGGTAAGAGATGCATTACTAGACAATTCAGCCATCATGTCGATAAAGCATCATATAACTAGAATAAAATATCAACAACCCCCTGTATAACACGAGGAAAACGTTTCCAGCTGTAGTAACGTACTTACTGTGTTAGAAGTTTGCTGCTGTAAACTTCTGCAGATCAGTATGGAAACTTCTGTCTCCACCCCTTGTTTGTTCCAAAGGAAAAATATGCTGCTCACTTCGGTGATTCAAAAAGACACGCTAAAATTACGATAGATCTGGGACCTGACAAGACTTTTCTTATAAAGACCTATCTTTGCATAATGTGTACGTGGCGTCCTAGCTGTTTTTAACCACGTACCAGTGTGGACACATAGGAGAGGAAGTGACGTTTTTAGTTCTTACCCCTCTGGTGTGTGAAATGACTTCACTATACTTTGCCTGAATGTAAACTAAGATGAAAATGAAGGGCTTATCTGTGCTCCATACACTTGAGTTCTTGGGTTTTTAATTGACTGAGACCTGATAATGGACATGGATCAACTAACTTGTCAACTAACTTTGTCTCTCTTTCTTTTGAACGGACAGCTAAGTGATAACTGAATGTTAAAAGTGATATTATAAACTTTAGAATTGGTAAACTCTAGGGAAGGTCTGTACAAAATCGGGTCCAATGTGCTGTTAACAAACCTTCCATATTGATTTTTCACAGGTGTTTTACCTGTATTTTCAGTTACGCCTTACAATGTTTTTTTTTTTGTTTTTTTTTTTTTTTTTTTTTTTTGGTTAAAACGTGTGTGAACCTCACAAATAATGTCTTGTAAGAAAACTACCAGCTTTACTGATTTCCTGCTGATTTATTTTATTTTTTTAAACAGTAAAGGTGAATCTGAACGCATTAAATGATTGTTAGCAACATGGTTGTGTGCTATTCAGAATTGAATTAAGAATGCCTTTTAAATTATTAATTTGAACATGATGTATAGTAGAATTGCAATTCCTTTTTGAATTTAAGGAAATTTAAATGGAATGAAATTCAAATTAATGTCACTGCTTTAAGTGGTTTTAAAATAAATTATTTTCAATAACCAATAAACAGGTTGACATTTAGCATTCACACAACATATGTGGTATTTCTGGAAAAAAAAAAAAAAAAAAAAAAAAAAAGTATGCAAATTACAATATAATCACAACATGAAAAACATCTCTCAGTAGTGACTCTTGTCCAGGGCAACACTATAACTGACCGCTCATCCTATAAATCTGCATCATAGGGGAGAGCGGGGCACAAGGTAACACTTTTTGTCTCAGTTTGTGTAAATCCACTTGGGGTTCAGAGTATTTATTTTTCCCACATTAATTTCCCACATGTCTAGTACAATTATGTAGTTTTGTTTCATTAATACAATGTATACTTTTTCTTGATTTACCCCGAAAGAATGGAAGTGAAATGTGACAACATGCCCCATAGGTGGGGTACATTGTAACATGTGAGGGGCACATTGTAACATCAGCTTAAAATGTTATCTGATTTAATAAAAATCTAAAATATTTTGTCAATAAAATACAATTATTAACTTTTTCATATAAAATAATGGCATTTTTAATCATTGAAAATATACTAATTTTTGAGTTTGACAACAAACACATCACTAAATACAGCTATACAGCAGAGTTCAAAACATAATAATAATGAATAATTTCTGAACATTGACTCTCAGTCATTATTCACCCTTTTCTCATGGTTTCTCAATAGAATTCATAAAAGTATAGAAGCGTAGATAGTGTAGTTCAAATAGGGGCTCATTGTAACGCAGTGTTACAACACACCGCACCTGAACAACTGGGATTTAAACCGACTCGTGTCTTCTGCTGTTAGATCAGCATTAAAGAACCATCTCACTCTCTACAAATACGCTAATAGGCCTACAATAATTTCAAACCAATATTTCAGATCCATGTTTTTATTTGTTGGTCATTATCTTTATCTCAAAATAAATCCCTTCAGAATAAAACCGCTTTGTGTCGTGACTTATGGCCACATTACCACCACAACAATTAATCTTCAATCTTACTTAAAAAATAATCAATGTTTGAATTTCCACTGGTATATTTTATAAAGCTCATACATTAATCTTAGACCATGCAAAAAAAAAGGAACTACTTTACTCCAGAGTCTAAAATATGAAACCAAACCACATGAATGACAAAGATGGAAACTGAAAAGAACGCCTAAGGGGTCATCTGTTGATTGTTGCAATTCCTCTGGTGTAAGACTATGTTACATTTCTTGATTTGTTAATTCCACTTCATGTCATTCCAATTCATCCTCCTATGGGCTGTGGCAAATGTTCACACGAACTGAGAGGGAGTCAGTTCTTAAATCCAAATTTTGCCCAACCCTAGAGGAGTAGGGTACTCTAAACCACTAGATGGCACAAAAACTTGCCTCAGCACTTTCCAAAACATCCGCTTTTCAAGATGCACGTGGAAATTTGTCTGATCTTTGACGCGATTACAGGCAAAGTTGATTTGAGCTAATATTTGTTGTTTTTAAAAATGTTTTAAATTATTGAATATATTTTGAAACAAAGGTCTTGTTAATGTTTGTCAGTTTTGTTCAAGGTAATTAAAGCAACAGTTTTTCAATAACGGAAGAATATGTAAAAGTATGGTATTTGGGGTAAAAGGCCCCCCTGCTGTTGGGACAAAAGGCACCATATTTAACATGATAATAAACAGCGGCTGACTTTAACATTTGTTGACATGACATGGTTAGATTCAGATTGTAAGCATCATATATTGAGAGATAATCACCATATTTATAATGAAATCATCAGATTTAAAAATGTGATATTAATCATATCATATAATAAAATATTTATTGTTACGACTAAATCTAAATTATTATGGGATCTCCTTCAATGCTTTCAGAATATTTACTTTTTAAAATTATTTGTTTCTATATTTTTCAGATATATTTCTATATTAACATTTTAATGACAGCATATTAATTGATTAAAAATGAATTCTTTTATTCATCAAAATAAACAGAAAATAGTTCAAACTTTGCTAAAGTGATTGTTTTGAACAAGTATTAACTAAAAACATATTATTTTAGCGAAAGTATTTGTACCAATACTATGTGCCTTTTGCCCCGTGCTGGTGAGCCTTTTACCCCATGTGTGGGGTACAATGCCCCCCTCGACACCCCATACATTTTTAAGATTTTTAAATAAAATAAACCACTTTTATGATTTATTTTCACACAAAATCTGTTGCTCCATAAATGTTCAATACAAACATATATATTTTTCTGTGTATCACACATTATAGGAGTAGCACATTTGTCTTAAGGTGTTCCTTTAGCCCCGTTGTACCCTACTGTTTATTATATGTCATGCGATCCTGCCCTGTATACTTCAATAGAGACATACACTGTATAAATACAATTATATTTAATTTTATCTAGTAGGTCGTGAAAAGACTAAACTGCGGATTGCGTGTAAACAGGTGTTTTAACAAATGAAACTAACAGTTCTTATTGGCTGTTGATCTGCAGCCGCTGTCACAGGGGTGGTTTCCCGCCCATATTCATAAAATGACGTATTTCCGGTATTGTCAGCTTGTAATGTTTTGCGGGAACGGACTTGTTCAGAGTCAAATATGGCATTCAGTTTCCAATAGATATCGCATAGATGTACATATATGTGATTAATTCCCAATCTGTTATTTTGTCGCCAGGTACATCATCGACTGGCTGCAGTTCGTGTTGCCTGTCTCCCCTTCTTCCTCAGTCGGGTAAACAAATAAGGCAAGTAACTAATTATTTAGTTTTATGCTTCATACACTACATGCATTTAACCTTTAAAAGCGTTTTTAAAGTTATGAGCCAGAAATCAGATATTAGCTTTCTGTGACAGACAAATTTTACGTCTTAAACATGAGTATTGGGCAGTTTTGATATGAGGTCATATAATGCACCGTTTCGTCATTGGCTGCACTGTAACAGTTCTCTGTCGCTGTCAAAGAATCAGGTACAATCTTCATTTGCAG
The DNA here is from genome assembly GCA_018749465.1 of Paracanthobrama guichenoti. NCBI lineage: Eukaryota > Metazoa > Chordata > Actinopteri > Cypriniformes > Gobionidae > Paracanthobrama > Paracanthobrama guichenoti. The sequence goes on along the minus strand of CM031960.1, from coordinate 13,170,659 downwards.
TTCATTATTGATCAACCAAGCGAGTCATAAAGACCGCGACTGTGCATGGCCACGGTTGTTCTGCTCATGTGTGTTATTAATGCACAGTATTGTTTGATATTTCTATTTAAAACCCAGACTAAGCTTTTGCTTGCACATTTACATATACAATGTTCTAGAAAGTTTTTGACCAAGCATTCATTTATTTTCTTTGATACTTTTTAAATCTATTTTATATAGAGATTTTATTGTTTGCCCTTATCCCAGACCAGACTTTAGCTTAAAATATATTCATAATAAATATTACTTTACCCCATCTAGTTTAAATGGAAAAACAAGGCTTTTTGCGAAATGTGGCCCCAGTTGTGTTTCTATGGTTGAAGAAACGCCCAATTAGTAATTATTTTAGTGATTTCTGCCTATGTTGATATCACTAGCTTTGCATTTATTTGAAATTGAACCGTTTTGTAACAATGTATAAGACTTTACTGTCACTTTAAGTCAATTTAGTGTACCATTGCTTAATAAAATTTACATTCTTACAAAAAGAACACAAAAAAAAAAAATCTTGAAGGGAAGGACATGTTAGTGTTTAAAGTTATGCTAAGTCTGTGGTCACTCTGATCTAGTTAGTTATGCTGGGGACACACTAAAAGATAATTGGGGCGATTTTGGGCTGATTTCTCCCCTTTCGACAATCCTAGGTAAAGTTATCTCAGTGGTTCTACAGATTATCTTATCAGATTTTCCTGTGGTGTGAGGTGTGTTAAGAGTGACTGAATTTGCTGGGAAGAACGTTGGAGGCGCCCCGATCACGAATCGTAAATATTCAACATGTTGAATATTTACAATCTGAAATCCTGTTGTGTGGGGGGAACCCTGAGGAGAAACGCACGCATGCTCTGGAGATTTTCATGTGAAACGAAACTATACCCATTCAGAAAGCAAGCTGACGGAAGACTCACCTCCAGCTCGCGCTGTAACGTGAAGTCCATCTTCACACTGTTTCCATGACTTCATCTAAACATTTTCCTTTTTTCCCCTGTGCAAATTTTCTGTAAAAAGCATTCCATACATTAGAAGCACAATTTCTTCTTCCCTGTCGTCCTCCATGTTTGTTAACTTTAAAGTCAGTCACGTTTGAGATGTTTTGATGCGAGAGATTTTGCTCACAGGCAGGACTCTGTTATTTGGGAATGGAATCTGTTAATGTGTAGTGTGCTTTCCTGGTCACATCGTGGCACTCCACACACTAGAGGAACAAAACGGTTAAATCTATGATTTCTTATCGTCATGTTTGTGGTCTCTCACATTTTAAAAATCTTATAAGAGTCTGGCCCCAGCTTTACTGATCTAGTTAATATCAGTACTGACACTAGTCTTTTATTTTGTATCCCTTAACTCAGGGGTACCCAATCCTGTTTTTGGAGATCTACCTTCCTGCAGAGTTCATCTCCAGCCCTGATCAAACACAACTGATTCAGCTAATTAGATCTTCAGGAGCACTTTATAATTACAGACTAACGAACTCTGAAGGCGAGTAAATGTCCAGGAACAGGTGGTTTGAATTCACAAATAACCAGTTATTTGAGATCCTTTGAAAAGTTTGGTTCCAATATTACACCCTGCTCCTTCATTTCACTATGCTTTGGCCACTGAGTGGCAGCATTTAATAACATTAGGCCTTCTGGACAGTGTGTCGATGGTTATTGGTAGTTTGTGATTTGTTTTCTGCTCTTCAATCTGAATTTAATTGAATTTGATGGCATTAAAAGACCGTGTCTCACAAAAAATAGCTTGAAAATGTCTACTGGAGGACTGTATGCTTAAACATGCACTTGTAAATGACTCTCATGAGGGTCTTTTTATGTCTTACTCAAAAGAACCGCCTCAAGTTATGGGGTTGATTCAATCAAAATCCTTTCAAAGAGATGATTGAATAATATTTGTTACTGGATCAACACTAAACACTTTTTGTGATCTCAAAATGAAGGACATCTAATTTCAGCAGCCATTACTAATGTTTTTGTGGGAACGATGATACTCCAACAATTAATGATACACCCCCACCCCCAATATAAAATTTAATTCTTTTAAAGTAATTAAAATCTTACTGACTTTAGTGTTATTGAGGCCCTCATGGAGACTGTTTCTCCACAATAGGTGGAAGCAGACAAAAAAAAAAAAAAAAAAAAAAAAAAACTTAACTAGTGTGCAAGAATATAGCCATTACACATTTAAAATGCATTTACCCATTTATGTATATAGTTTTATTTAAAGCCTGCTTTTGGTATTGAGAAATATCTGACCTTAATATCCCCTGGATTATAAGAATAAGTGAGCATAACATTCCATACTAAACTAATTTTCCATCGTAGCCTGTTTTAGCTGCTTATCGACAAACAGCTCAACTAATTAAGCTCAATTTGTCAGCAGTGAGAGGCCAGAGATGTGTGCTAATATCAGCACAATGACTCTGTGCTGTCTTACTAACTCTGAGTCTGACAGCCAGCTCATTCCTGCCCTGACTGCCCGTTGCTAACCTCTTCTCCATGGTTTCAGTTACACCACTGGTCATGTTGGTTTTTGCCTCCTCTTTGGAGAGACGCCCCTGTGCCTATGATTAGTGAAGTGTCTGTTACACAGCAGACATGCTTTTGCATGTTTGACTGGATGTTTCTTTCAAATTTTCTATTTTTTTTTATTTTTTTATTTTTATTTTTTCTCTCTCTCAAAAGTGAGCATTATTTGGCAAGAATATATCCATGGGCATAGATGCAGTGGCGCAGTAATTCTGACTGACATAGAGGTAACAGGTGTTTATAGAGAATTTTTACAACCGCTTCGAACATGACTCAGCCAATCATAATCAAGGACCAGAACTATCTACTTAATAGAAAGTATTTTTATATTAATAGTAATAAATAATTTATTTTATTATTATTATTATTATTATTATTGATATAATTACAACTTATCAAACTCAAAATCTAATAATATAAAAATATTTTTAAACATTAATATTATAATTTTTTAAAGTGTTAATTTAGATTATTATTAATAATAATAATAATAATAATAATTATAACAATTTAGAAAAAATGATTATGCTTTTAAATTATAAATGTTTTTAACCAAAGTAATGGCTAATAAAAATAATAGTTGGTGTTGGTTTTATTAAAGGCACAATATGTAAGAATTTTGGATTAAATTTCCAAAAACCACTAGAACAATGTTATACATTTTGTTGACTTGTGTACCCAAATGTTTCCAAGAATGTTTAAATCCAGAGAAATAAGTAATTTGAACCAGGACAAGGACCGTGTCTGTGCGTCACCTATCAGTGACATGATACCCGCATTAATATTGTCTATTCTATTAATATTGTTCATTCTAATATTGTTTTATTAGACAAGTGAGCAACTGTTTGGATGCATGTATCGACAGCAAAGTAATCATTATTATATAGCTCAACACAGTTAGTCTTATTGTTTAAAGGTGCCCTAGAATGAAAAACTGAATTAACCTTGGCACAGTTGAACAACAAGAGTTCAGTACATGGACATCACATACCGTGAGTCTCAAACACCATTGCTTCCTCCTTCATATGTAAATCTCGTGTGTGAAAAACACCACGGAAAAATAGGTGAATCTCAACATAACACCGACTGTGACGCAACAAACGGATCAGCAGTGTTCTTACAGCGTCACTGAGCTCGCTCTGGCTACTCCGGTTATCTCTGTACGTATATTTGAGGCTACAATAAAATGAAATATGTTCTAAAACACCACTTGCCTCTCTTCGTTTTCATAAAAAAATCTTAAACCTATTAATAGACACACAAATGTAGTTCAGGCGACGCGCACATTGATTATATTCACTGCAAAACGAAATATATTAAAAAAATATCAAGCATATTGTGGTTCACGCATTGTGTGCATATATGATTATCTTCACTGTAATAAAAATATGACACAAAACAACTCTGGTTTCGTTAAGTTTTAATGATCAAAGGAATATACTAAACTTCACTTTACCCTCAGCCAAAAACGAATAGCCACGGAACAAATGATAGATCCATGAGGCCAAAGATCGGCCCGATAGATATACACAATACGAATTATATCTCATTGTTTAGCCACTACAGAGACATCAGAGCCAGCGGCAAACATCAGAAGGTCTAGCCGAGGGAAGGCTGCTCTCGCCAGGCTTAATGAGCACTGAGCGCCCGCTAATTGACTGGATCTCACAAAATTTCAAATAGGCGCTCTCTTAATAAATAAACCACCGATTTTTACAGAAACAGGCTCAAACATATGAGGTTGGATCAATGCCTAATCTCTCCATTGTCATGCCGCAACTGAAATGAGCTGCGCAGTGAAACAGCCAATCAAAGCAGACCTCCACATTACTATTCATGACTCTTCCAAATAAGGCAAATACAGCCCATTTCATTCTAGGGACAATTTCTAGGGTTGTAAATGGACCTGTAAAACCATATCTGGATTTTTTTTTTTTTGCCCTTAAATAAGCCACATACACACTATGTAGATATCAGGGAACAATTTAAAATATAGTTTCAACCTTTTGAATTGAATGGTTCACGATTGTCTCCTGGAGTTGCCTGATGCTTGCTGTTTGTTTATGGATTGTTTTTTTCTTTTTCTCAGGATTCCCACTTCAAGTTTTTCATTGCATTTGGAGTCTCTGATTGTGACAGAACAGAGAAGCGCATTGTACTGTAGATTTCTCGGTGTCATCTATGTGAGTCTTAATAAGCTCAGCTGTGAAATATTGGATGTGCGCAGCAGTGTCTCTCTGGTTAGCGGGGGGAGGCAGTGACCTCCCATCCCCTGTAGTTTTTAATAGTTCTGCGGGAGTAGCCATTACACCATTGGAAGCGGGAGAGGGGAATGTCTGTAACAGACTTGCCTTGATGTGCTTAAAAAGATTAAATGGCCAACAAATGACTAATTTAATTTTATCTGCAGCTAGTTTTGTCTAAGACACCGGTGAGTTGAATTGAGTCATAGTGGGTCTTGGTTTGCAGGTTGCCAGATTTTGTTCACACTCGTCTGCGTCCTACGGCCCCTGGTAGTTGTTTATCACTCCGAACACTGACCCATTGTCATTGTGAATGTGATAACTGTGCCCCTTTCGGCTGTGATAAGGTGTGTCGTTGAAAGGCCCGTCTTATCGCATTTGTATGCTGTGACGCAGGCCTTGTTTTATTGCATGTATTTCTTTGTATCCCCTCTTACTTTTTATTCTCTCTCCCTCCTTCTCTGTCTGTCCCAGTCGCTGTCTGTCATTCATTCTTAGATGTCAAAGGCTTGAGCAATGCCCTCTCACGGCTCCAGGCATCTTCCTCACCTCTCGCTTCCCACAAACTCTCTTTATTGGATTCTACCTCTGCATCATCTGTCTCCATTCACTCTCCTTTTTTTGGTCTAAATGGCATCCTCCTTTCTCCTCCAGCTGGGTTTGTTGACACATAGTCAATCCTGGACACTTTTACCCCCCCCCACACACACCTCTTGTACCCGTTCCCCTTCCCCGAGCCGTAAAGCTGCCACAGCTGTGGGCTGTTGAACGAAAGTGGAGGGGGACATTAAATATATTACAACCATTAGCTTTGTTGGGGCTTGACAGTTTTAGTACGTTGAAGCTTTACGTCAGCCAAAGGCAGGACACAGCAGAGCTCTGCTATGATTTTAATTACTTTAAATATTGTGATGGGCGGATTAAGAAAGGTAAAAAGAAAAAGCAACTAGCAATTCATGTCATCTCTTTAATAAAAGCGTCTTCTAAAAATGTTTTTATAAATAAATGTAAAAAAATGTATATAATATATACAATCTCACATGCATATCAGGGTTGGTAAGATTTTACTTATGAAAGTCTCTTATGCTCACGAAAGCTGCATTTATTTGATTAAAAAAAGTTTATACATTTTAAATTCGTAATTTATTCCTGTGATGGCAAAGCTGAATTTTTAGCAGCCATTACTCCAGTCTACAGTGTTGGGGTGCTTTCACACCGTTTGTTTCAGAACCTGGTGTGTTTTCTCCCTTGGGTCAGTTTGTTTAGGCATGTGAACGTGGCAATCACGCTCGGATCCGCACCAAAACAATCGCTCCGAGACCGCCTGAACAAGATGGTCTCAGCCCGATTGCAAACGAACTCTGGGACAGTTTGAGGTGTGAAAGCAATCCGACCAAATGGACCAACGAACCGAGGGGTATTATAATCCATAATGGGAAATGTGCTATAATAGCAATAGTGTCTGATTCTGTGAGCACATTAGTTATCACAGCTGAAAACCAAAAGAGTCCCTCTTTCTCTTAAAATGTTGTGTAATTGCACTTCTCTTTGTGAGAATGCTGTCCCGATGAAGCCTTGATAGTGTTTGCGTGTGTCTTGACACTGTTAACTCTAGACAGTGCTGGGAGATCCTGAGTGTGTTTGAATTTGCTGAAGTGTTAATACAAATGTAGTATATAATTTAACAGCGGGAATGATGGCTACATTAGTTTAGTTTTTGTGTCTCAATTCCAAATAAAGCCACAATAAGCTCATGGAGCGAACTTGTCAATCATATTGATGAATAACGCAGAGGAAACTCTGTGAAAACTCTTGTGAAAGTGAACCGAACCAAGAAAAAACTGCAACATTGGTACAAATTAGGTCCCTGTTTCGGAACAAAACAAACGATCTATAGGTGTGAAAATGCCCTTTGTTATTTCCTTCAGAAATCATTTTTATATGGGGTCAATACTTGATGTATGTGAAAAATTATGCAGTTTTTATTTTTTTAGCCCTGGTCTATAGCCGCATTTGTACATTAGCAAGTACAACATTGCATAAAATCTAAGCTTGCTTAGACCTTTAACATTATTGCAGCCTTGCAAGGACTGATATTTCCTTCTGAAAATCTAGCTGTATACTTTTAGAAATTAAAATGTGCACCAATAAACTTACAAATGAAGTGTCTTTCCAGGTGTCATCATGAGCAAGGCGAAGTCGAGTAGGGACAGAAGGATCACTCCGCCTGCTGTCACCAGGGTGACCCGCAGTTCAGTCATCAACCCTCAGGACTCTCAGCGCACTAAACCTACAGACTCAGGCCTTGTCGATGATCTCAGCCTAATGAGCGTGAGTGAACAGCAGGCCTTGTTAGCACGGTGAGATGCCACATCCTTGTCACGCTTTCCAGCAAACAATCAGCAATTACAAAATAGTTGGTTACAAAATTGGCGTTGTTTCCGAGCAAGAATAAAACATTTTTAAACCATACATTAGTGGTCAAAAGTGATGTCTGACGGGGAGTTTTTATTTATTTATGACCCAACAAGTTTGATTAAATTGTCAAAATAATTTAAAGATTTTATAGATTTTTTTTTTTTTAAGGAAAAATAAAAACCCTAAACTTGGTTAAGGTATTCATCAGAAATTTTCCTATTTTTCCACTTGTTTTTTCCCTTGTTTGAGAAGTCGGTTATGTTTGTTTATTTTTCTAGACATTTTTCTCTTTTCCTTCTTTTTAGGGAAGGGAAGTCCTACCAGAGTCCCAGCACCAAGTCTGTTCTCTCCTCACCCTCTGGTAGCTCTGTGCCACGCGAGGCTTTGGGAACTATCGGCAGGCTGATGAAGCTCGGACGGGTGCGAAACATTGTGGTGGTTGCTGGAGCAGGTATCAGCACAGCCAGCGGTATACCAGACTTCAGGTGGATACTCACTCAAAAACTTTAAACTGTTTCTGAATCATATGGTCACTCAGCTAACAACTGTCTCTATATCAGGACACCAGGGACGGGTCTTTATGCAAACCTTGCGAAGTATGACATCCCTTACCCAGAGGCCATCTTTAATATTGACTACTTCTCTGACAACCCTCATCCTTTCTTCTCATTGGCTAAAGAGCTGTACCCTGGACACCACCGTCCAAACTATGTTCACTATTTCATCCGTATGCTGCATCAGAAGGGCCTGTTGCTCCGCATGTACACTCAGAACATCGATGGACTTGAAAAGAGTGAGATTAAATTTAAAAACTTTTAAAGGGACCATTCATTCAAAAAAACTGTCATTTACTTGCCCTCAAGTTGTTCCTAACCTGGATGAATATCTTTTTTCTGCTGAACACAAAAATATATGTAAAAGAATGTTGGTAACCAAACAGCTTTTGTGTTCAGCACAAGAAAGAAATTCATACAGGTTTGGAACAACTTGACATTTTCTTTTTTAAACCCTGTCTGTAGTGTGCGGTATCCCAGATGACAAACTTGTGGAGGCTCATGGGAGTTTTGCCACTGCTGCCTGTCACCTCTGCTATACGCCATATCCTGCAGAGGAAGCCAAGGTGATCGATTTTGTAATTTCGATCACTCATAGAATGCACCCCATTTTAGCACACTACATAATCCTCCATTTTCTTTTTTTTCAGCAAGCTATAATGAACGGCAGCGTACCCATCTGTACTTTTTGCGCCGGGGCAGTCAAACCTAATGTTGTATTCTTTGGAGAGGATCTGCCAGAAAAGTACTTTCAACATGCCAAAGATTTCCCAAAAGCTGACCTTCTCATGATCATGGGCACTTCTTTAAAGGTGTGTTTAAAATGTTTATTGTTAATGATAATATTAATATTTATAATAAGATGCATTTAAATCTATTTTGTATGTAAGTGTATTTGACTGTAGTTCTCTTGCAGTGTGATGTCACTTTATTTTAAACCGTGTTTTGGTAATTTAATTCATTTATTAATTTGTACATGCAGTTTTATTAGTTCTTTAATATAAAAACTTTTTTTTTTTTTTTTTTTTTTTTAACATGGAATGGAATGTTTGTTCTTTTTAAAAATGTGATGGCAAATTTTCAATTCCTGTGATGGCAAATCTGAATTTTCAGCATCATTACTCCAGTCTTCAGTGTCACATGATCCTTCAGAAATCATTCTAAGATGCTGATTTGCTGCTCAAGAAACATTTCTTATCTGTTTTAAAAACTTGAAGAGTTTTTGTTTTGTTTTACAGGATTATCTGAATAGAAAGTTCAAAAGTATCTTGTAACAATGTAAAAGTCTTTACTTTTGCTTTATAAATGAATGCATTCTTATTGAATAATTTCTTTGTGTGTGTAATGTATAAAATAAAATCTAAAATTATTCCATTTAATCTGCTTTGACAGATCGAGCCCTTCGCCAGCCTGATCAACACCGTAAAGTCCACAGTGCCTCGTCTGCTGCTGAACCGCAATCCGGTGGGGCCCTTTGAACGGAGGCCCCTGAGGAGGGGCGACTATATGAAGCTGGGAGATCTCTCCGACTCTGTCCAAAAACTCGCAGAGATCCTGGGGTGGCATACTGAGATCCAAGAGCTGATGAACAGCCATGAAAATGGTGTTTGTTCTTACACTGACCCGAGTAGTAGCAGCGGTGAGAACAGTGACTCCTCTGAGACAGACAGTATGCATTAATATCATCCACAGAGATGCTCTGTATGTTTAAAATATCCTTGGGTGTGGAATGGCAAGGGTTCAAGACCCATTTTGATGTTTATCTAATTCAATGCATCTGAATGTTTTATGTCAGTGTTCTTGCTAGTGTTTAACAGCCAGTTTTACTGTATTTGTAACGGTGTCTCTTTCTGACTAGATGAACACCAGCAATATTTGTTCAGGCGATGAAACTTGGCTGTTTCTGGTGGGTTTAGACTCATTTTAAACCCAGCTAAAATCAGTGTCTGCTGCTTATTTTGACTCAATTCACATCAGAATATCTTGAAAAATCTGGCTCTTGTACTCTATGAAAAGACTGTAATGTATACGCAGAGAACTTAAATGGCTATAATTTTATGTTTTTATCAGGCCCTGTTAGTGCAGGGGACAAAAACTACAAACATGGCACTTACATTAGTTTTTATTAATTTAGTATGGCTAATTATCTCTGGGCAAGCCAAGAATGTATTGTCAATGTTCCGTTAGCTTTCTACAAACCGTATGTGAGATTTTTAATCTGTTTGTTTGGAATAATTGGCGGTATATTTTGGTGCAGAAAGGAGTTAATGTGTAAAGGATTGGGAATAATGTATGTTTGTGTAAATGTGTGTCTCTATATTCATGTTTGCTAGTTGTAGGTTATTATAGTCTGCGAGTCCTGGTTTGGCCCCAGTGAGCGAACAGTGCTAAATTAGCATGGGATGCGTGACCTCCCAAGTGTGCAGTGCCCCCACTGTGTGTTTTCACAGGCACTGCAGCCTCCAAGTGGGAGTCCAACCCCCCCAAAACTCTAATAAATGTCTTTGGTCAGCAACAAAGAACCCCAATATCCTGCTGCTGTGTGTGTGTGTGTGTGTGAGAGAGAGAGAGAGTGAGGTTCTGCGTATGAGAACGGCTATGAGCGCAATATCATTTTGCACAGGATCAGTGAAGTCACTGGTAATTACCACACCGTTGAGATCGTATCTGTTCATGTCCCTCAGGGATTTGGATAGGAGTTTGGCATGTTTTGGAAATATGGACAGAAAGCCAGAATACACATTTAAATGTTTAAATCCGTCTATATATTTTTTTTTTTTTATTCATGTGTGCAGTTTGGTTCAAGCCTGTTAGCCAGCTGTCTTTGTTTCTGATTTATGCAACGTTGTCGGGTTTTTTTCCTTCTTGGAAATGGAACCATGTACCTCTCCAGTTGAATATGATTGTCAATTATTTGAGCTTGCATTTGTTAAACGTAATGTTCTTACCATTTGTACTTTGAATATTAAAATGCTTGTTTTCTGTTCTGTACTTTTGTACTTTTATTGCCGTTAATAGACATTGCATCTTACAGTATTTAATAAAAAATATTCATCTCGTCTCTTCACCTTCTGATCGTTTTGTACATTGCATCTGTTCAACTAAGGAATATTCAATTTCTGTGTAAAAAGTGTAACAAAGAAATCCAACCCTGGAATTTGGATACAAAGGATCTTGCATGGCAAAGCAACCGGTCTATTCAATATCTTTAAGCAGTCACTTGATTGTTTAACTTTTTAATGTGATATCTTGCAGAAGTAGATCTAGAGTTAATGTTTTAACTGATTTACTTTTTTTTTTCTTGATTTTGTTTTTATTCAAGGACAATATTACGAAAACAATTAGAAAAAGTTTATGCATGCAACAAGTGAATTAGACTAGTAGGTTTTTGTTTTATTCCAAATGATTGTCTGAAATAACAAAACAAGCTAAATTCAAAAAGTTGGGGAAAATTAATAAGTTTTACAAAGCCCCTTTACTCTGCTGACTTTTATTATAGTGGTTATAGAAGATGAGCATTTAGAAAATCAGAATATAATTACATGCTTTGTCTTGTGTAGAAAACCGAACATTAGAAAAAGGAAAACAATTACACCAACATTTAAAAGGAAAAAAAAATTACATAGTATATAGAAAATTGTGTAGCTAAAATATATAACATTAGAAAAGACAGAATTGTTTGAAACTCAAGGCTTAAGTGGTAGAGACAAAAAAAAAAAAAAAATGCACATTTTGTAAAAACAATTGAGTGCAAGACAGTTTCTTAATTTAAACAATCTCATGGCTTGTTCTTGGAATATAACATTTCAAAAGCCATTCAATTCTTTTTAAATGTCATAAAACTGGTTTCTTCGATCTGTGAACTAGCAATAGCCACGGACTGTAATAATAAATACAGCTTTTAAACATTGATTTGTAAGATTAAGTGTCATGAAGCCTTTGTACTTCCGTTATTGAAGACCAAGTGCATTTACTTGTTCACAAAGCGCGCCAAAGACACGTGAATATGTTGTGTAACTTCCTACTGAACAGTTCCATCTGATAAAAGTCACTGATCACATTTGATGTCTGATCACAACTGGACATCTAGTTAAACATTTCTGTTTCTTCTCTCTCTGCCCAATACATACTTCATATATGTCCCAATTAGAAAGACATGCCCCTCGTGCAACAAAAGTAATTGAAGTATCCCCTTTTGCAAGGCAGGTTTGTAAGACTGACGGCTAGCCATCAGCAGCGATGCCTGAAGGGTTTCAGTGAACTCCAGTTTCTGCTGCTAGTCTGAGTCCGAGTCACTGCTGGGTGGTGGGCTGCACTCATGGATAGCTTGTCCTAGGGGCGCTAGTGTGCCATCCTTCCTCACTCCCATTGGTCTGATCAGTTCTTTCCTGTTGAGAGAGAAGGGCAGAGCTCAGTACCTTTGCATGTCGTGTGCTACTTTTGCTTCTTATGCTTTGCATGTTCACGTAACATGCAAATAAGCGTACAGGGAGATACAACCAGCCGGAATGACCAAGCTCAGCTTGAAACTTTATTTCATTATGTCTAGATTTTCATTGTACAAAAATGATACAGTACACAAAACAGAACAGCAATCTATGATTCTATGATTGCTGGACACACACATATACATGTCTGACAGCATTCTGCAGTCTAACACTAAAGAACTTCTGGTCACAAAGGTCATTAAATGGCAAATAAAATCTAATGAGAAAAATACATTTCTTACAGGCCATGAAAAGAATACATGTCTATATAAAAGTTATATGTATTAGACTTGTATGTTTCTGCATATAAGTTGTATAATATTTAGCAAAACCACCATAATTTGACAAATTCTACTCGAGTACCACCGAGAACAGCTTGGCCAGTCCTTCAGGAATTTGTCACTGGCTCTTATGTAGATAGTGTTTAAACAGGTATAATTAATTTTGGGTATATCAAATGGGCAATCTTTGGTCTATTACTTGTTCCATAGCAATTTGATTTGACCACGGGCAAAATTAATTTTAATAACTTGTGTGTGGAATCCTGTAGGCTATAACTAGCGCTGGGTTTGTACTTTTGACTGAACTGTTTGCTTGTTTATTTCCTATTTTTCAATAAATATTATTTTATATAAAAAAATAAAAATAAAAAAACATTTGGTATTGAGAAGGGTCCGTTATGATTGTGATTTCAACTTCAGTGAAAGTTGCATTATTGTGCCATTAGTCTTTATGAGTGAGTCAGTAGCAAAGACTTTTATGTTGAAAGGGACTGAAAGAAGGACGTAAACAAAGACATTGTTTTCACTTTAAACAACACCTTACAAGACAACTTACAAAAGGACAAAGATATCGCCAGCTGACATACAAACTGATTTTGTGATTATGAATATAAGATTGACCTGAAGAATATCAGCTAGATACGGATCGCTTAGTCGATCTCTCTCATAATACTCTACTCTACATAATAAAATAAGCATCAATGAAGCGACTTTTCCTTTGTTGCTAGTTCTGAAGTGACGTTTTAGAATTAGTAACGGAGGATTGGGCTCAACTGTCAATTTGAGATTTGAACACGTGGCAGAAGTAGTTCCACACAAAAGAGTGTTTTTAAAGAAGCTCCGTTCTTAGTGTTTTTTAATAATTTTTTATTTAAAAGATTTGAATGCATGACGTAGAGGCAAAGAACCTCTGCGAAGTGCATTAAAATCATTTAATCTCTTCATTGAAATCGTTTAATGCACAGCTAGCCGTGGATTATCCTGCTTATACCATGGTCATTTGCCAGCATTGACCACTTAAATCTGTTACTGATGTTTGCAGCGCAATATATGACCGGAAGGGTACGGCTCGTTAGATCTAGCATTCTGCCCACTTTGAATCAGACACAGATAAATTAGTGTGGCAAGATTGCATTTATTTGAATGAATGAATTATTGCATTTATTTCAATTAATTTGAGAGAGTGAGAGAGATTAGAGAGGTGTACCTGCGTCTGTTCAGTGCCTCTCTCTCCATTACCAACAAAGCTGCGAGTTTAATTACTTCAAAAAAGCGATGTAACCCCCTCGTTGCTGAGAAATATAATGTAGCAATTCGGTAGCGAAGCTGATAAGTTTCTGTATGAGTGTCTGTGCTTCAACAAAAACAGCATATTAGTATAGAACAACTGACTTGGATTAAATTGTTTTAATGCACACCATCCAGCCAATCAGAATCTCGTATCCAGACAGACCATGGTATAAAGAGCAATATGGTATGGCTACTCATGTGATATTGCTCATATACTGTATATTATGAAGCACTTTTCAGTTTTTTATTAATACGTTTATCCAGAAAGCATGCATTAAATTGATCAAAAGTGACAGTAAAACCTTTTACATTGTTACAACAAAAAAATCTATTTCAAATAAATGCAGTTCTTTTGAGTTTTCTTTTCATCAAAAAATCCTGTAAAAAGTATAATGGTTTAAAATACAAAACAAAACATTAAGCAACAGCTGTTTCCAACATTGATAAATGAAGACTGGAGTAATGATGCTGAAAATTCAGCTTTGCAAACACAGGAACAAACTACACTTTAAATTATATTAAAATAAAAAACAGTTCATTTAAATTATTATAATAAATACTAACTCCAGAATCCGGCAGTTATCATTTACCCTACATATTTATTGTGCTCACATCTTGTCGATTTTGTTTTTCGGGCCACTAATTTGTCACTACAATCCACCTGGTCTTTGAAAGAAACCCTTTGTACTGACCATTGTAGCTGCATTCAGTTCTGTCCTCTAAAGAGGCCTGTTGATGTGTATAACATCTTTCTTTGCCTTTACATCTGGCCACATAAGAGCCCTTGGACTCACAACCTAACCCCCCCAATCCCAGAGCGGCCCTGCACCCCCACCTCCACCCCCTCGGCCCTGCAGTTTAATTACAGGATCAGTGCTCATTCTAATCTCTTCAAAGCCTCGGCAGCTCCTCCATGCTAATCCAATTATATCTGCACTGTGTGTCACCAGCACACCCCGAGATGATTCATCAGAGTATTAGCCAATCAAAGCACGGACAAAAATGATTAATAAGAGCATTATCCAATCAAAGCCGTCAAAAAGCTCATTTGCAGATCAACTGGTAACACTTTACAATAAGGTCCCATTAGTTAATGCATACTAACATGAACTAACAATGAGCAATCCATTTATTACTATACATTATTTACTATACAATATTTATTAAATCTAATTTGACGTTAACTCAGGTCCATTAAATAATATTAGCGGATTCAACTATTAATTTTAATAACGCATTAGTAAATGTTGCAATCAACATTAAGCATAATAAATGCTTTAGAAGTATTTGTCATTGTTTATGTTAACTAACGTAGTTAATTAATGTTAACAAACAGAACTTTATTGTATAATAACTTGTATCAAAAAGTTTTCTGCAAAAACGAGGGAAACAAATGATCTTACGCAAACCTGTACTGCACAACTGGCTGCAAAAGAACTTCTGACGTCAAACACCCGTCATGATGACTGTAAACAAGATTAAGGAAGGAAACAGACATTTCCTCTGCGTCCCTCGAAAACCAGAAACCAAATTTGAGCTGTCATCCAATCAACAGCATCTGCATTGATAAGCAGCCTGAGCAATTCTGTGTTCACTTGCGTACATCTGTGTGTGTGTGTGTGTGTGTGTGTGTGTGTGTGTGTGTGTGTGTGTGTGTGTGTGTGTGTGTGTGGTGTGTGTGATATGGGGTGGAGAGTCAGTACTAATTGGACAGCAAGTCAAGCAGCAAACACAGGGAGGGACATTCCTCCATGGACATGTTGCGTCTCCCCAGCAGCCGTAGCGGGGAGCACCAGTGCCCTCCCTCTCCCACACAACACCTCCTTCATCCTGATAAAAAGAATAGGAGGAAGGAACGAGGATTCATTCTCAAAGACAGGAATCTGCCTCTCTTGGGCAGACGCTGCTCATTACGACTCAAACACCCTAGAGATGGACAATGACTCGTCCTCTTGTGTTTGCAAACTTATTTAACATCACCCGGCTGCTAACGTACATACGCACACCCCTAATTGAGCCAGTGTCTCAAACCACTTCACGTCCGAGGACAATGTCTGCCACCCCGACTGAATAAAACAGGCGGCGTATGAAAGAGAACCACGTATATGTATTATGAAACCTCAGTGTATTGTACAAAAGAGCCTGAGCCCGTGACCCCACTGTGTGCGCCAATTAGCTGGTAATTAATGCAGCAGGGCTGCGGTGGCCGGTCGGTGTGCATTGACTCCTGCTGAATGTGGAAGGCCAGCTGTAAATGAGGCAGAGGACGATGGTGGAGGATTCTTGCCTTAATGAAGCGGTTGGTAAGGAGCGCGGTGGGAGCAACGGCGCTACACCTCTCACTGGTGTCTCGCTAGTTTACGCCACCGGCTGTTTAGGAAAAGGTCAACATGAATGCAGCCCTGCACATATCCAGCCTCCAAGGAGGGTGCGAAGAAAACAAGCATAATGCTTCTAGCAGATGGAGTCATTTATGAGGGCATTATGAACTGGTTCATACAAGACGATGAAAAACAGAAAGAGAGATTGACTGATATTAATGAGCAAGAGTAAAAACACAATGGCCAGAAATGACATTGCAGCAAATACAATGGGAAAAGTTTGGTTTAGTTTCTGCGTATTAAAACATTTAGTAACACTTTATTTAAGGGTCCAATTTTCACTATTAACTAGTTGCTTATTAGCTTATTGGCTGTTTATTAGTACTTATAAAGCACATATTAATGCCTTATTCTACACCCCTAATCCTACCCAATACCTAATTTAAACACTACAAAAACTACCTTACTAACTATTAATAAGCAGTAAATTAGCAGTTTAAAAGTCCCCATACTAAAGTGCTACCAAACATTTTAATTTTTGCGTAATGTTAAAGCTTGATGACAAAATATGTAAACCGACTACTGAATAAGTGGAAATAAGCCAGACAATATCTGCATGTATACATTTCCAAAAGAATGGGATTTAAATTTAAAAACTCATTTAAAACAATAAAAATATAATAATAGTAATTATATTGTTTTATTTATATTTTATATGTATTATTTATAACGTAATAGCATTATAATTAGTAGTTTGTTAATATTTCAAAATTGTAGCCATTTAAATTGCATAAATGTTTAATTGTTTAAAAAAACCCACCTTGATAATTCATCAATCATATTGACAAGCTTCTGAGCTTCATATTCCTTCTGCTCCTCTGTCATCTCATCTATGGGGTTTGGCATTGGGTGCTCTATGTGACCTGTAATGGGGTTAATGCTGAAAAACACAAGAGAAAAAAAACAAGTGATTGTTACTATAATCTATGAATGCAGAATGAATTGCAGGAATGTTGAGGAAAAATGTGACAATACAAAAATGCTACAATTGACCCTTCGCTAAGCCATGCCGAAAACCGGCACAGGCCAATTGTGGCTTAGCAACCGTAACTAGGCGCGGAAGGTCTGTCAAGCTTTCGAGCGAGGGAAGCATGCCGAAACAATGTGCGTATGGATTGTGCAAATCTGATACCCGGTATCCTAAAAGTTTGGACGGTGGGGTGGGGGTGGGGGGGTTTCCCTTCCCCAAACCTAAAACCCATGGGGAGAAATGCTGGGCGTGGATCAAGCAGTGTGAGAGGCCCCATTCACAACTAAATGTTATCATTGCAAAGTGGTTAGGCTAATGTCTTGTGTTTATTCCACAAGATTTATGGATAAGCTGTTAGATTTATAATTATTAGATTATTTTCTAATTTCACTTACCCTGTTGTGCATGAACATAGCTGAGGCGGCTGCTGCTTGCGCTAGGACCTATAAGCTTTAGCTTCAATTTTGATGAAATTATTCTCTAATCGGTTGCATATTATGTCATGGATATATCCCTCGAATACATACTGCAGTCCCTTTTGTCTTGCTCTCTCAGATATTTCACCTGTTCGCCATGAATGACTAATTATCTCCTTACGAATGTCTTTAACACCGGCACATACATACTGTAATAGAAAGCTTGTCAGGCAACAGTAACTAAGGAGGGCGGGGCTTAGCAAAGGGCTAATTTCTTAACTATAAGAAAGTAAGACCAGCTGTTATGCATACATAAAAATTAACTTACAAAGGTTTGGCTGACTTGTATTCATCAGTGTCAGAGTCTTCATCAGATGAGTACTGCGTCTCTCCTCTACCTCCGGCCAGCAACCCTCGTGCCATTAACAGCCCCGCAGCATTACCATAACCAGTGTACTTCAGCAGATTATCCACTGCATCACATGAACAACAGGAGAAAATGATGATCCAAATGAAAAACACAATTAGCTCATTCGATATTAATTATTGCATTTTGTTAGACAGCATAACGTCCCACAACTGCAAACAACAATCCATTTAAAAACGGACAATTTCATATACACTATATTGCCAAAAGTTTTAGGACGCCTGCCTTTACATGCACATGAACTTTAATGACATCCCATTGTTAATCTGTAGAGTTTATTATGGAGTTGGCCCATCCTTTGCAGCTATAACAGCTTCAACTCTTCTGGGAAGGCTTTCCACAAGGTTTAGGAGTGTTTATGGGATGTGGCAAGCAGTATGAATCCGAGGGCTGTTAGAGAACAGCACAAGGGCGTGGGGTGTTAATAACAAGCGCCAGCTGCACGCCGCATCGGCCTCATATCTCTGTGTTGAACGTTTGCCGGTTCCTGCCTCCATCTTCCCATAACAACGAACTGCGTTACATGGGAATTTTTGACCATTCTTCTAAAAACGCATTTATGAGGTCAGGCACTGATGTTGGACGAGAAGGCCTGGCCTTAACATAGTTAATTAATGTTAACAAAAATAAATTTATTGTATAACAACTTGTATCAAAAAGCCAGTCAAAGCTCATCCACAAAAAACTCACTCATCCATGTCTTTATGGACCTTGCTTTGTGCACTGGTGTGCAGTCATGTTGGAACAGGAAGGGGCCGTCCTCAAACTGTTCCCACAAAGTTGGGAACATGAAATTGTCCAAAACATCTTGGTATGGTGAAGCATTTAGAGTTCCTTTCACTGGAACTAAGGAGCCAAGCCCAACCCTTGAAAAACAACCCCACAACATAACCCCCCCTCCACCAAACTTTATACTTGGCACAATGCAGTCAGGCAAGTACCGTTCTCCTGGCAACCGCCAAACTCAGACTCGTGCATTGCATTGCCAGAGAAGAGAACATGTGGACAGAGAAGCGTGATTCGTCACTCCAGAGAACATGTCTCCACTGCTCTAGAGTCCAGTGGGGGCGTGCTTTACTCCACTGCATCCGACACTTCTTGCATTGCACTTGGTGATGTAAGGCTTGGATGCAGCTGCTCGGCCATGGAAACCCATTCCATGAAGCTCTTTACGCACTGATCTTGAGCTAGGACTTATTGCACAAGTAACAACCTATCACAGCACCACACTTGAATTCACTGAGCTCCTGAGAGCGACCCATTCTTTCACAAATGTTTGTAGAAGCAGTCTGGATGCCTATGTGTTTCATTTTATTTATATTATATTTTATACACCTGTGGCCATAGAAGTGATTGGAACACCTGAATTCAATGATTTGGAGGGGTGTCCTGATACTTTTGGCAATATAGTGTATATACACTTTAAGAAACATTAAAAACAAGCATAACTCTCACCGCTCTCCTTGCAGAGCACAAAAAGGAACTCAGCGGCCCCCTGTTTCACTGCCATGTCTATATGAGTCATGAGACGCACCAGTTTGTTTCGAACGGTGCAGCCGATTTCCGGCCTTTCCTTCACGTCTTTCAAGGGAGGCAACACCTGCAAACAAAGACAACACATTGAATCAGCAACTAAATATTTACTTTAACTGAATATCTAAAGCACTAAAGAAGCAGTGAATTACACTGAGCATGGACTCAACCCTGCACCTGGGCCTTGAGGTATATGCGGATGTCCCTGTGGTATCTAGAGCTCTCTGTCATCAGACTCAGCACAGGTGTCAAGCCTTCTTTATAGTTGGAACCCTGAGTGGATAAATACACATGAAGCATGAACGAACGCAACAAGGAAGAACAGCTGAGGAAGCTTGCAGGTGTTTAAGTACAATACCTTGTCGATCCTCTTTTCCATAAAATCTAGCAGCATCTGCACTATGTCCATGTTCTTCCCACCGTACTTTTCCATCCCACCTTGGACAGGGACATCTATCAGAACATCTAGGCACTGCACGGGAAGGTTACTCAGGAGATTTATGGCATGACTAGAAGAAATGACAAATGATAAAGGTTGAGCACACAATAAGATGAGAACAAAGCATGCAACTCTTGGAATAAGGAACTTTGATACTGTCTGATAACCAAAGTGCAGAACATTTTATTACGTAATAATTATATTAGTTAATAATTATTAACGTTTATTTATGTAATGCTTTTGCAATTTAAATGCTTTTTATTATATAATATTATATGAATGGATTAATATTATTAATAACAATAATTATTATTCTCATTAACTGTCCAATTTTTCCACAAACTGTATGGTTGATAATTTATTTTCATCTCTATCTACATATTTCTCAACTGAGAATGCATTTATCATTAACACTTATCATGAAATTAAGTATACACCATTTATCTTGTTTAACACATTCATTTTATCATCAAGTGAACCATCAGATTTAAGGGTGATTCTCACAAAATTGTAGTGTTTCCCACACATAGACTAATTTGTGGCGGTGCGCCACAGAATCAACACCAGCCGCCACATATTGCGTGTTGTTATTAATTAATTTTTAACGCTATTTAAAACACGCAGCGTATTCGTTCAGCTGCATTTCCTTTCCCTGCTCTCCTTGGCCAAATTGTCAAACCTGCTTTTGATATGAACCAAAGTCTAAGCTTTTTTTTTTTTTTTTTTTTTTTTTTACATTTGAATACAAAATCCATCCATTATCTTCCGCTTATCCGGGACCGGGTCGCGGGGGCAACAGTCTAAGCAGAGACGGCCAGACTTCCCTCTCCCTAGCCACTTCCTCCAGCTCTTCCGGGGGAACCCCGAGGCGTTCCCAGGCCAGCCGGGAGACATAATCCCTCCAGCGTGTCCTAGGTCTTCCCCGGGGCCTCCTCCCGGTGGGACATGCCCGAAACACCTCCCCGGGAAGGCGTCCAGGAGGCATCCGAAATAGATGCCCAAGCCACCTCAACTGGCTCCTCTCGATGTGGAGGAGCAACGGCTCTACTCTGAGCTCCTCCCGAGTAACTGAGCTTCTCACCCTATCTCTAAGGGAGCGCCCAGCAACCCTGCGGAGAAAGCTCATTTCGGCCGCCTGTATCCGGGATCTTATCCTTTCGGTCATGACCCACAGCTCATGACCATAGGTGAGAGTAGGAACGTAGATTGACCGGTAAATCGAGAGCTTCGCCTTACAGCTCAGCTCCTTCTTCACCACGACAGACCGGTACATCGACCGCATTACTGCAGAAGCTGCACCGATCCGTCTGTCAATCTCCGTTCCATCCTTCCCTCACTCGTGAACAAGACCCCAAGATACCTGAACTCCTCCACCTGAGGCAAATACTCTCCACCAACCTGAAGTGGGCAAGCCACCCTTTTCCGACTGAGAACCATGCCCTCGGATTTGGAGGTGCTGATTCTCATCCCGGCCGCTTCACACTCGGCTGCAAACCGCCCCAGTGCACGCTGAAGGTCCTGGTCTGAGGAGGCCAACATGACAACGTCATCCGCAAAAAGCAGCGACGAAATCATGTGGTTCCCAAACCGGACACCCTCCGGCCCTTGGCTGCGCCTAGAAATTCTGTCCATAAAAATTATGAACAGAACCGGTGACAAAGGGCAGCCCTGCCGGAGTCCAACATGCACCGGGAACAAGTCCGACTTGCTGCCGGCAATGCGGACCAAGCTCCTGCTCTGGTCGTACAGGGACCAAACAGCCCTAAGCAAGGGGCCCTGGACCCCATACTCCCAGAGCACCCTCCACAGGACACCACGAGGGACACAGTCGAATGCCTTCTCCAAATCCACAAAACACATGTGGATTGGTTGGGCAAACTCCCAATACAAAATTCAAATTAAATTATTGAATACAAAATTCAAACAATAAATAGCGTTTTGGTGCTAATATGGCATACAGAGTTCCGACATGCCATATTAATCTCCCGGTGGCGCGCATGGAGCTCTCAATAGTTCTAAACAAACCAGCGCTGTCGATACATTTGAATAGACAACAGCTTCACTATACTTGCAGTAATTTTTGGTAAACAGTACATCATAGTGTACGTTGATTTATTATGCCAACCACATTTACAGTATCATTTTATTATGGAGAGTGACGGAGATGCAACATTGTTAACATCAATGTTTTTCTTGTATTTAGCCCTCAGGTATTCCTTACTAATTGGTCACACTCATACTCATTGGTGGTCAAATGTGACCATACACCTTAACTATTTTTCAATTAAATAAATGTTCTATATTTTAGTTTAATATTTATTGAATATTTTGAGGAGATATTTTGGTACTAAATACGATTTGTACAATAATTATGGTACATTAATGACCACTTAAAATATTTTTCTTCTAATATTTTTATCATTTATATTATAATTAGTGTAGTAATTAAGGTTAAAATAGAGAATTTCATTTTGTGGCTGGAAAAATATTAATTTTCATTTGTAATGCCATTACCCAGTATGTGCCTGTATGGCTCTAGTCTACTTGCTCAAAAAAGTATTGCAGAACTGCTTACTTATTTTTAGGTTTTGCATTTGAATACATATTTAGACATGATCAAACACTAGATTTCTTTAAATGTGAAATTTTAAAAGCGTTAATAACTTACATCCTAATATCTTTTAATGATACTTAGGCCTATATACGCGCACACAAGTGAATATTAATGAATGCGAGCAAACAATTAACCCAAGAAAAGTTTAAAATAGTGCTAAAAAGGCAAACTTATTTTTCCTTATATGTACAGTAGATCTACATATGAACTGATACTAAACAAGATCGACATAGAAATGAAGGACAATTGAAGACTACAAAAGGACATCAAATAACCAAATGATATAGGGAGTCCATATAATACTTAAAATTTATGCACACCAAAGCACCCATGGAAAAAAAATATTTCAGAATTCACAGCTTGTTTGCATTTTAGACAAGTCAAGTTGCCCCCCAAAAAACCTCCCTCTCACATGGAAGTACCTTGTGCAAATGGATAGTAAATATTTGTATGCCACTTTCATTTGTTCATTTTATAATCTTCTCTGACGCAAAAAAGAACAGTCAACATACTCATGTCACATTCTAGAAATGTGATGGCGACAGACAAACATGAGCAGGCATTCTGAAAACACTGAGGGGGGGCCTTCAGTCTGTGGGCAAAATTTGAATAACAAAGACACATCTACTGACCAGGACTGGTTCAGCACATTCAGTGCACTTTGTTAAAGGGGGAGCGTAGAGTTAGTCATTTCAGAGTGCTGTAGAATGCATTGAGAGAGGGTAGCATTCCAGCAGTGTGAAAGGGCTGGTGACGGCACCACTGTGGGCACAATGAGTCAAGCCCAAATAAACGGGTGGGAGTTTCAGAATGCGTTGAGCTGTCTCGACGGGGCAAAGGGGTGTGTCATTAATCACTTGGAGAAGACATCTCATCATTCACATTCACCGCACATGCATTTCTTTTGCTTTCTGGCTCACTGGAACACTGGTTTTGAAGCAATTACAAAATACACAGGCCTGGTATACAGAGTAAACTGGATTCAGCTGTCGATCTTTCATAATTAAGTACCTGTGAGCCTCCTCTGTTTTATCTTCATTGTGTGTCTTCAGCATTAGGAGATGTCTCATGATGCCTGCAATGAGCCGAAGCTGGTGGTCATTGTCCTGTCAAAATGTGGAAAAATTGTGTGAGCAATAAACCAAAAGGATTTTTCAAAACAATAGCAGTCTGATGCCATGTTTGGGCTTCCTTTACAAATAATCAACCTGAGAACTTGGAGGCAATGGAGAGATCTAGGGACTGAGAGAACCACTGGCTTGAGAAAAGAAAGTGCATCTTATGCCAGGGTGATCCTGACCATTCCGAAACCAACAAAAGGTCAGGCAATTGAGACACACTTAGCCTTACTTCAGTAACTGTTCAAAGGGCTGAGAACTCTGGAATGTACCAATGTTGTTTCATCTACTTGATGAAAGGGTGGGGGTAGGAGCTTTTAGCATTTAGCCCGTACAAAACTCCCAACCACAATGGTAGGGTGTTGTTGTAGGTGATCAAAGTAGGTCACTCACAAGTCTTTATCATATTTTGGTTTCTACATATGATTTTGGCACCTCTTTCAATGTGAATCAGTGCTCCATATCTGAGGCCTTGTTTACACCTAGTATTAAGATGGATTTTGGTTGATTGGATCACAAGTGGACGACAAGTTTTGAGCTTGTCTATTTTCAACAACTTTGAGACGTAGTCGAAAGCGCATTCGACCGGATTGCTTTCGTAGTGTAAACGTCAAATGTGTTTGAACTGCCACCTACTAACCTAATGTGTAAACATTATGGGAAGCACGCTAGCCAGGTGCGCTAGTATGTGACTTTCTCGTCTACTTGTGATCCGATCGACAAAAACGCATCTTAATACCAGGTGTAAACGACCTGAATATGCTTACTTCCACACTATATACACATACACATACACACACACACACACACACACACACACACACACACACACACACACACACACACACACACACACACACACCTAAAGGATTATTAGGAACACCTGTTCAATTTCTCATTAATGCAATTATCTAATCAACCAATCACATGGCAGTTGCTTCAATGCATTTAGGGGTGTGGTCCTGGTCAAGACAATCTCCTGAACTCCAAACTGAATGTCAGAATGGGAAAGAATGGTGATTTAAGCAATTTTGAGCATGGCATGGTTGTTGGTGCCAGACGGGCCGGTCTGAGTATTTCACAATCTTCTCAGTTACTGGGATTTTCATGCATAAACAGAACGAGAACATGGATCCATCATGCCTTGTTACCACTGTGCAGGCTGGTGGTGGTGGTGTAATGGTGTGGGGAATGTTTTCTTGGCACACTTTAGGCCCCTTAGTGTCAATTGGGCATCGTTTAAATGCCACGGCCTACCTGAGCATTGTTTCTGACCATGTCCATCCCTTTATGACCACCATGTACCCATTCTCTGATGGCTACTTCCAGCCGGATAATGCACCATGTCACAAAGCTCGAATCATTTCAAATTGGTTTCTTGAACATGACAATGAGTTCACTGTACTAAAATGGCCCCCACAGTCACCAGATCTCAACCCAATAGAGCATCTTTGGGATTTGGTGGAACGGGAGCTTCGTGCCCTGGATGTGCATCCCACAAATCTCCATCAACTGCAAGATGCTATCCTATCAATATGGGCAAACATTTCTAAAGAATGCTTTCAGCACCTTCTTGAATCAATGCCACGTAGAAGTAAGGCAGTTCTGAAGGCAAAAGGGGTCAAACAGTATTAGTATGGTGTTCCTAATAATCCTTTAGGTGAGTGTGTATATATATCAAAAGCAGTACATCAAATGAGTGTTATGTCTGAATACACAGTATTATGAAAAAGTGAATGAAAAATATCCAGATGACCTACTACTTTGGCTGAGATTCTGAATCAGCAATCAGTAATTTACTTTACTTTACCATGAGGCAATGAGAGGGGAGTCACCACATTCATAATATTAATGGTGGAAAACAGAGAGCAGGAACGTGGTTGAAATTGTAGGTTACATGATTTTATGTTTGCATGACGGTATTCATGCTACACACCTACATACTTATCAATGGTTGAAAAGTAAGTTCTCCAATAAATGCAAATTCAATGTGCAGGAATTTTCGTTTTATCATTTACATTTATATAAGGTGCGTCTTATTCAGTTCCATAGCTCCCAAGCTTGTGAATCAGAAGATTGTGTACACTAATTTGGGACAGTAAAGGACACTGACTCACTACACACTGGGACATTGATGACTATTTCCGGCGACGTGACAAGGTCCTCATTGTACAATATCATTGCTGGTATTTATGAACAACAGCAGAGCTGATATCTTTTACATTACTTGTAACGTTATTTAAAGAACATAATGATAAATACTTTGCTTGTTACATATACATGCAACATTTCAGCCTTAAATAAATTATAAATGTTAGCTAGATTGTGTTCATTACCTGTCCAATGACGTATGCTTATGCTGAAATATAATAAAATAATCGTTTCCATTTTTAAAAACACATATCGCGTGTCGTTATCTGTCGTGAGTTGGCTCACGTGATTTAAGTTAGGCGCTTCAGAACTTCCGTTAAGGGCACATGGAAGGATTCTGTGATTGAGAACACTCATTTTGGGCAAGGATTCTTGCCCTTAAAATTGCCGACTCCTGATCAGTGTCCTGACTACTGAACTAGGGAGCTGATTGAGATGCACCCATAGTCTTTGGTATACAATTCAGGAATCATGGTTTCATGGCAGGGTTATTATAGTTTCGTCATTAAAACATTTTCATCACTTGAAATTAAGCGTTATCTGAAACAAACAAGTTTACGTTTTATATATTTAATTTTGTTTTAAAATAGCTGCTAAGGCAACATTTTCATTTAGTTTAACTTGATGTACTGAAGTTTTTAATAAAAAAATAGAGATAGACATATTTTAAAAAGTCATAATAAAATGACAAAAACTAAAAAAATTAAATAATTTTTTTAATATATTAATAAAAACTATAGTAGTCTCTCAATGATAGTAGCATAACACTGTTGTTAGATGACGGAAATTAATACTTAAGTATGCATAATAGTAATAGTGATGCTATAGCACGACAAATGAAGCCATAACCCATCATGTGCATTCTTTAAAAATTTACAAGCACTTTAGAAACATTTCAAACACGTTACAAATAGGCTGACACACTGCTGATTATAACAGCTTTATCACTTGAAACTAAATCTAACGTTGTGGATGTCAAATAAAAGTGGTTGAAATGATCCAGAGACATGAGATTCTTGCCAAAGTTAATGAAAAAAGCCTAACAGAGCATTGAAATTAGATTTTATAAAGCTTGATGGTGTTAAAAATATTAATGCCAATGAACCTACGATCTGATTAAGGAAAAAGAAACCTGTCCTCCTTTACTCTGCTGGAGGCAAGAGCACTGACTCCACTCACAATCAATTATTCAACAGCAGTATAACAGGAAACTGAAGCCCTGCATTATCCTCCATTCTGTTTTTAGTGTGAGATACACATGCGATTTAAATCTAATCCATCTTTTAAAAATTATGCTACTTTCTTCATGTTAAAGTGTACTGCATAGTATACGTGGGCGTCAATTTATACAGTAGGTTTTGTAAAAAGCATAAAATAGATATAAAATGTTATTTTGCTGTTCTACAAATACTGTCAATCTCACCTCATCGCTCGAATCAGACATAGTGATGTTAAACAGAGCTTTAAGGGCTTCCATGGCACGCTCGTTGTTTTCTGGTGAAATGGGCAGGGCTTCTGGATCAGGGGGCGCAGCTTCATATGGCCCCACCCAATGCACATCGAGGGTGCGTTCCAGCACATTAGTTAGCAGCCTCACTGCGCCTACCTCCTTCCGAAGCCTGCCACGCACATCTGTCCGCAGGGCGGAAAGCAGAAACAGCAGCCGAAGGGAGAACAGGCCCACCTCATGATGGGATGAGCTGATCAAATGCAAGCAGGCACACAGGCCCTCTGCCAAATGCAAGTCAGCTCCCACCTGTTGTGCTGGCATGCTGTTGAACACCACGTTGCACAGGCACTTGAGGGCCTCCACCACAACCCTCTCCTCCTCTGCAGACTGCGCCTCCTCTAACAGCTCTCCGTCGTGTCCTGCCACACGGATCCGGGCCAGCCCAGCTAGAGTGAGGATGCCCTCTCTGGTGGCTACGGGACCAAGTACACGCTTGTCTCTGGAGAGGATACGCAGTGTCTCCAGGCAGGTGCTTTGGCAAAGTGGAAGATCTGACCGGCGGAGGACTGTAAGAAGACCCCGACACAACTTCTGCAGAAGGGACCACAAAACACTAGAGGTTAAAAAAATGTCATTGATCATTTTAAATAAAACAAAGTACTACATACCAAAACAACACAGAACACACCATACTGAGATACAAAACAAAATAGATATGTTACTCACAATTCGTGCATCCTCCTCTTTGTGGTCAAAGGCGAACGTGTGACTGTTCTGAAATGAAATGAAAACATGACACGAGACGATATAAATCTGGGATAAACAAATCTCATGCTTGCATTCCTGTCAAACCATAAAGTAGCCAGACATGACTAAAACAGTTCACTCTTCCTGCAGTAAAATTCTGGGCTGGTAGCTGGTTTCTAACTGATCTAAGCTAGTTGATCATCTACGATGTTCCATAAACAAGCTTGACCACTTTAAAGTAAAATATCTAGCTTCCAGACCGCCTTCCATATTCAACTTTACAAAAAAAGCATAACTGACACGACGCATGACGTAGGGTAAGCATTTTGAACTGCAAAAGGCATTACACTTTCTTCACAAGTTGAATACGGAAGGCGGTCTGGCGGGAGCTAGATATTTCTAAGCTTTAATATTAGACATTTTGAAGTGAACTAATCGTTTAAGGTAAGACATTACATGCAAAACCATTGTTTTTTCAAGCACTGGTCAATTTTGAGGTTTTGGGATATTATAACGCGTCTTCTTTTGTCCAATTATAGCAATCCTTTCAGTTATACTTTGACTACGTGTTTTATTCATATCAGATACACATTGTAGAGTTAACTATATAGTTTACTCTATTCTTCTCCCAGTTCACCAGTCACTTACTTTCATGTATTTTGTGAGACGTGGATGAATTTACGTGATGTAAATCCGACAGAGCCGATTCTCTGAGGCAAAAACTAACATGGCGGCACCCATCGCACATTATATAGACTAACATAATCATTATAAAGGGTTTTAAATACAAAACACATTCACGCACACATATTTGAAAATCTAAATATTTCTGCAAAATAATAATTGCTGAAACTTGAAGTTGGTTTTTAGCATACCAAGAATACCAACTACTTTGCTGTGTTATTAGTACTGCAACTGTTATTTAGTGTTAATAACTTTTTTTGTGAATTTGTTAAGAAAATGTGTTGTGTTTTGTATTTATTTATATCTATATATTTAAGTATACTTTAAACTTTTAATAAATTGTTCAATTTAAATAATTTTTATTTGTATTTATTTTTCAATAAAAGCCATTCTTTAATGTCATCCACTGTTGTTTTGTGGCTCTTTTTTATGTATCGGTTCAGGCACCATTTAGGCACGGTACCATTTTGAAAGTATCAGTTTATCACTGGCATCATAAAAACTCAAACAATATCGGAAATACACATTTAAGTGTTTACTTTATTACACTTTTATTAGCCTCTGTAAATTAATTAAAATAATAATTTTATATATATTAGTCAGAAATCAGTAGCACTTACAAACACCAAACTTCAGTTTTATTCATATCCATACTTTAAAGATTTACAGAGAGGTTTGTTAATATATAATTCTATTATAATTAATTATAATTATAATAAATAATATTTGTTGCTGGTCTAAGATGGTCAACCAACTAATGGCTAGTTTAAACCAGATAGAAACCAACTATCATGGCATGGCCCAAAATACAGCTGACGTTACCAGCTTAAGATGGATTTGCCAGCAATGCATCTGATTTGAAGAATTTTATCATGATTAGATGAATCATAGTAAAAGTATCGGTCTCTTTCTAAAACTTAACTAAATGTGGTTTATTTCAAAGCATGCATCCAGGAATAGGAAAATCCTGTACTCACAAAAAATAACCATAACATTTCAGCATCACTAAAATCATGAGGTAAACACCGAATATATTGCTAAAATTGCTGTTATTGCATGTTTCGTTGAGAAACTGGCAGCACAATAATTCATATTTCCAACAGTATTTTCTGCTGTTACGTTAACTTAACTTACCTGTTTGACAGCTGTCAAGCTTAAGTTAGCTACCTTAGCCTTCCATAACTTAGTAACTTAACATCCAAAACAACAGTTAATTTCCATTCTATTTGTCTGCAATTAACATTTTTCTCCAAGATTTCACACACTGCTTATTAATGGGGGCAAATGTAGCATTTTTTGTTGTTTAAAAACCGTAAAATTGGATTAGCATATTGGTTCTATCTTTGCTAACAGCTGGATGATGCTAGTC
Organism: Paracanthobrama guichenoti; assembly: GCA_018749465.1. Taxonomy (NCBI): domain Eukaryota; kingdom Metazoa; phylum Chordata; class Actinopteri; order Cypriniformes; family Gobionidae; genus Paracanthobrama; species Paracanthobrama guichenoti. Next base: position 13,140,526 of record CM031960.1, on the reverse strand, counting down.
TTCGATCACAGGACGAACGCCTCGTGGCTTTAATCGCTAAATACGAAATAAGTACATGTTTAAAGTTCAAAAACAGATAATTTCCCCCCACAGAGATCATGAATCTTTTTGTTGGTTCATACTCACACTGGGTGTATTGATATTAGCGAGCGGCTAACGCGAATAGCCTATCCATTTACACTGCTAGCGCGCATTAAAACAACACGATATGGTAAGCTAACAGTATCTTTACCTCTGTGTTATACTTCTGCAAAAGCTTCTCAACCCCCTTGTCATCTCCACCGTCGATCTCTGATAGAATAGCACTTAAACTCATCTCTGAATGTTGCTTTTTCCGTTCACCTAGAAACACTGGTAGTCCTTCTCACAACAACAGAGAAGATGACAGTTACACACACCTCCTGTTTCTCGTATCTGTTCAACTTTCACCCGTTAAACGTCACGTTTTTTGCCAGCACGCTTTTAATATAAGGATTTCCCCAAAGCTCCCTGGATTGTGTCCATTGTCCAAATGTTCCAGGTCTTATATTTATTGTACACAATAATATATAATATAATTTAAGATGGTAGCTGTGTTTTAGAACATCTGGTTTGTTGAGAGGGTCATTATGGGCTGACCAGCAAAAATAAAATAAAATAAAATAAAATAAAATAAAATAAATAAAATAAAACCTAGGTTAAGGTGGTTAGGATGTCATGTTTTATAACGTGGTAGCTGGACAACCAACAAATGAATACCAGATGACTAACCAGCTACCATTGTTCCAAACACAGATGGACTTTCCAACAGGAATTAGATGCAATATTACTTGATGTTTAGAATGCTTTCTGGACCAACATTGTCACTAACTTAATATAAAATATATAAGTTAAAATATATCATCTGCTGTAATAAGAGCATAGAAGGATTTATCTGAGGGTTTGGTTTCATACTTAATGACAAGTATCAAGCTTCTTTCAATTTCAAACAGTTCTCACCTGCAATATTTTGCATTATGGATGATATTATATTATTAACTATTACTTTTCCCTCTACATTTCATCAAAGAGTCCTTTTTGAATAAATACTTTGGAAGTTTAGTTCTTTGTAAGATGTAAATGAAGAGGTCACTGCATAAAAGACATTGATGCATGCAACAATTTACAGTGAAATGCACAAATAAAGAAGTTCAATTATCAAGATGTGACCTTTTAAAGACTATTTGTCTTAGTTAATCTGATTTTTAGACTCTTAAGTGCTGGTTTAACAATGTAAGCAATTCAAAACTTTGATTAGTGGGAATTTCAATGGATTTCTTAAAATATATTTAAAACACATGTCAAATCAAAAATAAAGACAATCCAAACTGGGTTTTAAAAAATCTTTATGTGGCAACAAATAATTCCACATATATCATTTAGGTAACAGCTGTCACCACAGAAGTTACTGAGTGCTTTTATTTACAAGAGAAAGTGACTAAAGATAATAAATGTTACATTTTCATATTCTTTCCTTTTTATTCCTACCCATAGGGTAATAGGTCCACAGTACCTTTGAGTGCATTCAAAAACACACAAACCTAGGTTAACACTTTTCGGTTTCCTAAATCATACAAAACTGGATAAACAGGTCAAACACAGATAAACAATGCAAAGGGACACAATGTTACAAAGCTACAGAAAAGATCTCTAATATTCTCCCAGGATCACACTGGGGTAATTCTGCATTTGTGTAAAATGAGAAATCTTACATTCACATTCGCATGCAACAAGTACTCATGTGAGTGGCCCTTATTTGTTTAGACTCCTATGACGTTCGCATTCTGGCAGCTGGCCAATAGGGCGTTCTGAGATGAAATATTAAGGCATTTCTTCCTGGTGCTGAGAATGTGTTATGTTTATGCTAGGAAAGCAGCACACTTTGATGTTGACAGGGGCTGAGAAAAAACCCAGCGTGGTATTGTTTAAAAGCATCACTGTTTGACGTCAAACACCCAACCTGTGGTAACAACACTGTGAGATGTGCACATTTTTACACTGAAACAAGGTCAGCGATCAAAGTTTTTGCACAGTAAATGAGAGAATGGTCTATAAATGTTTATAGAGATAGAGATAAATGAGAAACAGACGAGGAAAGGCACAACTGGGACACTGCCTTTTTGCACTCTCACAATGATTGCGATTCGAAAAGAGTTTCATTGGCAGCTTACACTGTAAACACTGACCACACCAATAAAAACATCTCTGACACAATGTCTTTTCCACTCAAATACATTCTCTGTAATTATGTTAAATATGGGCGGCTGCTGTTTTATCTGTTCATCTTTCCACACGCAGACATCTGTTGTCTTGGACGAAGACTCTCGGAAGGACACAATCATTTTGCCCACCCAGTCGTGGCCTCCCCATTAATATAAGCAAATCCTGGAAAATGTTGCGCATGCTCATATTCAGAGTTCCTGCGCGGGGCAAGAGGGGAGTACATGTCTCCGGGGGAGTAGCGTGACGTGTGGACAGTGGGGCTGGAGTAACAGCTGTTGGCTGAAGGCACATCTGGCCAACGGGGGGTTACAGGGGTCGAGTGCAGAAGAGGAGACCCACTCATCAAACAGGACTCCATTCTGGACATCTGGCTGTTGAGTGGATACTACAAATCAGAGAGAGAGACATGCATGAGGACCATTGCAACAAAACACAAGTGACTTATGATGTGCATTTTGTAAACAAATCATCTCATATTCCTTCTTTATGTTATTAAAGCAATAAGCCACACATTGAGGCCATGCGTAAGGGGTGTATTAGTTTGAGTTTCTTTATTATTAAATGTTTTAACTTATAATAATAACAACAGCAAACATTAATAAACAACAACAGCAATAATATTAGAACTGATGATGACTGTTATTTGTATTATTATTATTATTAGTAGTAGTAGTAGTATGCCATTTCTTTATTTTTGAAGTAGTAATTATATTATATTATAAGTAGTATGGCATTTCTTTATTTTTGAAGTAGTAGTAGTAGTAGTAATTAAATTATATAGTATCATATCATATACTGTATATCATATCATGTGTCATATAGTATTCAGATGTAGAAAACATGGACCAACTGGCTAAACAGGACATAAATTATTCCTCTATGTTATGCATTCAATCACATTTTTGGCTTTTTGTTATTGTTAAAATTATGATGCAAGATAATCTAATAATCAACTAGAAGTGCAACAGTTCAGCATCATTTGAATGTCTGTTCTGGAAGCATAAAATAAAAAAAGCTACAAGTTAACAGCACTTAAAAAAAAAAAGAAGGTATTTTTGTACCAAAAACAAAACTGAGCATGTCAGCTCAAGATATGTGTCTGTATAAAACAATCTGTTCTCTCTGGGGAAGTCAACATAATCTTCATTTGTCTCCTCTCTATTGCCTCCTTCAGAGTAGATCTCTTGAACAAAGCGTGGACATTGTATCCGTTTTAAGTTGACGGAAAACAAGTGGAAGTAAAAATCTATAAGTGCTCTCTAAATAGAAACCGTCCACAGTCAGAGCTTTTATGAACGGCTGCGACACGGAAAAAGAAAGTCAGGCGGGGTCAGAGACCGAGATGTGTTGCTTGGTGACCTCTTGTTCATGCAGAGAAAAGAGACCATTGAATAATATTTTAATAAACATGCTTTTCCATCTGGATTTCCGGCCACTAGTTGTGCTGTCTGAGACGGTCATTGAGTAGGTGGTAGAGAGACAGAGTGTGTGTGTGTGTGTGTGTGTGTGTGGCTCTCTTGGCTCTAGCTGGTCCACCTTTCAGAAGCTGCATCCGCTGTGTGGAGGAGAACTCTGAGGACCAGCTGATCCCCCATTACAAAGGCAGGCTGGACCAGAGAGCTCTTGACAGGAAATTACCATCACCCCCGCTTTGACTCGCAATATATGTGACCAGACCCACTCCTCTCCATCCACAACTGAACAATTTCATTCAACTATTCACACTCTCTCTATCTTAAGCACAATAAAGACTACTTAACATTCAACTATTCCCTCAGTTTCTGAACTAGTAACATGCAGCATGTAAAGTTTGTATACACCTGCATGCAACAATGCAATGCTTGTCCACAATTCAGTAAAACCCATACACATTTTTCACCTATAAAGTTTTCAGGCTACATCCACTCAACCTGGCACAGACCTGCAGCCTGTTCTTAGTGTGCTATATTTTTTCCAACTGATCAGACTAATGGTTTTCCATTTTCCAGACAATGGTTGAAGACTAAAATTGTATTGTTTATTATATTATTTTCCTGTATTATTATTTTTCATTAATATTCATAATCATTTGTCTGTACATGTGTGCTGAGATGTGTACGGCGACTGTAGTACAGTAAGCCTATTCTATATAAGAAAAGGAATGTTTTCCACTGCATATGTGCCAAGGATGTATACACTAAAAGACAGCTGTTTTTATGGAAACTGGATAAACATGCGTAAGCATGATGTATGTCTATTTTAGCATAAACCATTGTCTTTTTTTTTTTTTTTTTTTTTGAAAGTCTGTTAACTAGCACCCAGAACAAACTACTCTATTATTCAAACTACGTATCCTTCAAACTTAAAATACATGGGCTAACACTCACTATACTTTCCTTTACATTTCACTGCCGGTTGTATATTCTGTATATAACTGTGTATGTGACAAATAAAACTCTTGAATCTTTAAAATTCAAAAACATTCCAAGTATTCCAACTACATATGGCCTAAATAAGCTTCAGACATCAAGGGAATTTTAACTTTTAAACAAGGCTTTTCCAGTGCAGTATTCAAAGTTTGTCTTGACCTATATATCTGCATGGAAAATATTGCTTTGGCTGATTCATGCTAAAGTAATGGCAGCATTTTGAGATTTAGCGAGAGCTGTTTTCATCAAACTTTAACCCAGGAATTGTCTAGAGGTTTAACAAAGACAATTAACTGAGCTTTTCCACCTTTGTTCTCTTTAAGAAGTCAATACACTTTAAATACATATGCTAAATGACCAGTATTTCTGATCAGGAGGAGTTCAGCGTATTAGCCCAGTGTGTGCTGAGTTAAGCAAGCATTCTCTATCCATAAAACTCTGTGGATAACAGTTACAAGAACATTTCAGATGCTAATGACTGTAAAACATCAACCACCATTCACATTCACAGTATGTACATAGTATACATCTCTCAGTTACAAACCCAGTAAAAGAGACAAGGATAGAATACACTTCCACTCCAATTAGGGCAGAATACACACCCATTTCCACCTGTTATTCCATTGCTTTCTTAATGCTCATTCCTAGTCTTATTGTTCATGATTCATCTGCAAAAAACTTTTTGCTTTACTCAAAAAGTCTTTACTCAAAAGAGATTTTCCTCTGAAACTTCCCTTTCAGGTGGTTTATAAAGTCAACTGAAAAAATCAAGTTCAATCTAATAGTCAAACCAAAATTTATTCAGACACCTTCAACATTTTCTCACATCATCACAGTTTATTCACTATAGTTTAGAAAATGGTAATAAAATATGACAAGTTAAACTGTGTCAGAACAAACTCATCTTGATAATGGCAGATAACTTTGATAGAAAGGTATGTAATGGATTACAATCAACCAATCAGCTGTCAGCTGTTCAATTTAAGGACACCATTAGATAAGAACACCAATTTAGGTCAACCACTTACCAAGCAATGCTTCATTTTGTTCAGTCTGTGGTGTAAAAGGTCACATTAGCAATTCAAGAAAAAACACGCAAGCAAAACATGGTCAGGTCAAAGTGTCTGAATAAATTTGGTCCCATTTTTATAAATTTTACTGGTATTCCACTGCCATTTTTGGGTATAATATGTCACAGTTTACTTTATTTTGCTAATAAATGAACTGTAGTGTCCTGCACCCACTAGTAAACAATAATATCTGTTGTCTGAATAATTTTTGGTTTGACTGTATGTTTTCTATTGAAAATTGGTTGAAAATGCAATTAATGCACATGCAAGCCCATTTCTGCCACATAGGAAAAAATAAGGCTTTGTAAATCATAATATAATCATAATAATAAGATACTAAGTCAAAATTGAAATAAAACGTTTTATACAACATTAAGTCATAACTATGAGATAAAAAGTAATAATTATGATGTACTAGTTTATAATTATTAAGACATAAAAAGTACTTTTATTGCCATATTCATGACTTTTGCCATAATTATAACTTAGTTTATCAAAATTTCGACATTTCATCTTCAAATTATACCTTAGTATGTTGACACAAGAATTCAATTTCGACTTTTATCTCATAATTATGTATTTTTATGTCAAAATGATGACTTTTTGTGTCATAATTATGATCTATCATTTAATTTAATCATGTTTTTTTTCTTATGTACAGTATAGTGGAAATGTAACTTTAACTGACATAAAAATTGAAGGCGTAGCCTGTGAAAATTGTGAATCTATATTCTGTAATTATGTTTTATGATATATCATAAATAGTTCAGAAATAACCTTAAGCTTGTAAATAAATAGTATCATATTATAAATAATACAGTAGTGTATGAGTTTAGAGGAGCCTGACCTGTGCGGAGGTCCGGTGGTATGAAGAATAGTGCAGAGGGGAGGGCAGTCCTGGTTCATGGGTTAAACTGGAGTACTGACTCTGGATGGCATGATGGTGCTGGTTCGCGTAGCTGCTGTAATTATAGCTGCCAGTATACCTGGAGAAAACAGAGTACAAATCTCTAAAATCATTTCACAATTCACACTGTAACGTCATTTTCAACACATCTTTTAATGTCTTCTCATTGTTTTGGGGGCTCACCCATGCTCATCCCGGTGTGGGTAAACTGGCATCCTGTGGGCAGAGGAGGAGCTGTGTAGAGGGGGTCCGCCTCTCATGCAGGATAGCTGGGATCCGGTCTCGGGTGGGCTGCCACCTGAGGTTGTCACTGTGTATGTAAGGGACCAGGTATATGACTGAACAGCTCCTGGCACATACAGACATACATATACAGAGAAACGTGTTTGCCGTGTTAATTAAATGATCTTACTGTGAGATACTGTTTTAATGAATGCATGGAATGGGCCTGTTGAATGTGATACTGTGATGTAAGATTTGAGTTTTATAATCAGTTCTACACCATTTACCTGTGGTAGCTGATATGCTGGTGTACTCCGGAGACTGGGCTGAATTGGGGGAACCTACTGCTGGTACGCCCACTGAGTGAACAGACTTGGCAGGAGAGTAGGGTCCAGGTGATGTAGATGTGGGGGTGGAGCCCATTATCATCAGCTCTTCTCCGGTATCTGCTGTAGTAGCCCAAAAAAAAAAAGCCTAAAATGTTCAGAAATCCTTGCGATTTTGATTAATTTATTTTAGATTTCCTCTACTGCAATGACCACAATGTTTTGGATACTGGTGTTCTGGAGTAAGATGCCCCAGCACACATCTTAACTACCTTAAGCAGATGTGATTTGGGACACTTTTTGTCATTAAGATCAATGGGAAAAAGTGTCCCAATCAACCTGAATTCACCGGTCAACCAGCTTAGCCAGAAAGATCTTAGACTAGCATAAAAACATGCTGGTCTAAGCTGATTTAAAGCATCTGGAATGTAAAGAGCTAGCAAGTTGCTATCAAGGACTGCAACTAACACAAGGATGTGAGTTTGCATGCTTAATGAATTGTTATTTCATTGTTGTCATTATATAGCAACCTTTAATCCTGTAAAGCCTGACATGAAATAATAGTTTTTAATGAAATAACTCTTTAAAAAAGTTTGCATGTGTGTTTTTTGTTGAGCATCATATTTGATACTCGGGTTTTATGGCTAGTAGTATGATATATGATAATATGTAGCTCATACTTGAGGAGGAAAAAACACCTCAGTGTTATTCAGAAGTCCAAACTGAGCAAAAATGTACAAAATTTGGTGCTGTTGCTTGTTTATATGGCCAAAAAGTGATATGAAATTGTAATGGCTTGTAATGTAAATCAATGAGATCTTTAAAACAATATAGCAGACTACTTAGTGTACATAAAATGCATATAAATATCAGTTGTTAATCTACTTGTCACGTCATTGTCTATCTCCTAATAATATGTGTTAGTAAGATGATATTTAAATGCTTAGTTTTATGATCAAATCTCTGTAGTTTTTATTATGGGGGATGAAAAGCCTGATGAATCATATTTCAACATGATTTTTCTAAAATTAGATATGAATGACAAAGTAAACCTAAGTTGGTACAGTCCAGCAAGTGATCATATTGAAATATTACTAGCAATATAAAAGTGATTCTTATATTTACTATATAAAAATCAGTAGAGACATCACAGCAAAAAGAAACATGTTCCACGACCTGAGGGTGGACATTTTTAGTTTTATACAAAAAGGCTTTATACTTTATAAAATGAATATAAATGATCAATCAGATGACAGAACATGTAATAGATTGTGTACAACAGCTTTGGAGCAAAGTTTTGATCATGTTGATATTTGAGATGCCTTAGAAATCTGTATATGAAATTGTATACAGTAGGCAAATTCAAAATTGAGGTTTGACTGTGTCATTTATGTTAGAACAAAACAACAGAACAACAGAACTAATGAAACTACTGTTTTAATGACAAATCAGCTTTCTGTGTTGGTCTACAAATTGATGTCATGACCAAATGTCCAGACAATGGATCTTACCTGGTGAGCCCTCTCCTTTCATAGCCCTCATCAGCTCATTGGCTCTCTCTTGGCAGTGCAGAGACTCAAGCAGGTATAGTACGTAGTCATCAAACATGAGGTGGATCAGATGGAATGAGCCTAGAAATATAAAGAATCACATTTACCATAAAAAAAGTTAATATATTCCACCAATTCAAGTCTCCTGTTTGAAACAAGTAATAAATTAAGGCTTTGTGGACTACTCCCATAAAGCATTTCGCATTTGAATCTTTGAGAGCTTAAAGCGAACAAAATTATTTGATGTTAACTGGCGTAATACTAAAGCACATTTAAACAGTAAGCACTCAAAACCAAGTCAGAACCAAGTTAGTGGTCCAGACATAAACTCTACAGAGTTACTGAAGCATATGATGCTTTGAGTCCATGTTCTGAATGAGATGGGGGAAAGAATTCATAAGGAGCATGGCACAATCCTCACATTGTGTTAGCAACTCCAGCCACTATGTGCATAATAAACATTGCGGCTATTCAGCGGACTGGGCGCAATACTGCCCGGTCATAAAATGGGAAGAAGGGGGAAAAAACTTGGTGGGGGTTAGCCTTTGTTAATTAGCTGTTTTGTACAGAGAGCTGCATTATCAAAACACTGCAACCAGCTGTGCCTTTGATATTCACAGACAGAGCTGACAGGGAGGGGGCCTTTACCTCTTTTATGGCCCTTCTTTCAGTAACTTTGCCATAGACAGCTAGATGGTGTAAGCCAAGAGTTAACAAAGCTGCCATCTTAGTTAAAAGTTGACACTTGGTGTTGTGGATCGAGAAACTTTTAGTTAACCTGACAAACTCAAGTTTCCAAACAAATAAAATCAGTGATGTGAAGATTCTACTCTTGTTAATAAGAATGATTGTGACAAAACAGTGCAGCTTGACTCACCGAAGCTGGGTGCACTATGCAGCGTCATATCCCGGATAACTCTGGTCCCGAAACACGACCACATGAGCAGGAACTGCTGAGCTACCCTCTTCAGGCATCCGGGTCTCTTCCCTGCCACCTAAAGGGAGTATTACCATTAGAAAAGCCTGGGGGAAGGCAGAGGGGCCTTAACCTTTGGGTCCATACTGGGGACTAACCCCCCCCAAGTACGAAAAACATGTCAACAAGTCAACTATTTGATTTGCCCCTAAGGAAACACCCTCCCCATTGAACTATTGTCTGGTAGGTAGTATAAGTTCCCATGGTGACCAGATTTACAAGCCCATATCTGGACTATAATTGAGGCCCCACAAAAAGGGGCCATGAAGACATCATTAAGTTGGGGAATTGCATCATGATAGGTCTTAAGTATGTTGTGACAGCATTTAGAGTTGCTTGGGTTGGACGCCTGCAAACATAGTTTGGATTGGAAGAACATAACAGTGCTATGACAATTCTTGATATTCTTGTCGAAATATCTCCATTATATCTCCATACATATGTATATGCTGTTTTCAACATATAATAATAACAAATTTGTCTTGAACACCAAATCAGCATATTAGAATGATTTCTAAAGGATCACGTGACTGGAGTAATGGCTGCTGAAAATTCAGCTTTGCCATCACAGGAATATATTACATTTTAAAATATATTAAATAGAAAGCAATTATTTAAAATAGTAATACTATTTCACAATATACTGTTTTACTGTATTTTTTGAACAAACAAATGTTTGTCAACAGCCTTGAGATCCAAAACATTAAAAAAATATTACCAACCCCAAACTTTTGAATGGTATAGGTATGAAAGGTGTATTTTTTATTATTCATATTTTAATATTTGTATAGGCCTATATCTTATCTATACAATCATCATACTGTAGAGTATAAATCAAGCCTGATTTTGCAGAGTTAGACGTGTTCCTGGGTCAACATTTTGTTGATCCTGGAACAACATTCCTGTCTGAAAATTTTGTCCAAACCATATCCCTACCCCTAAACCTAACCCTACCCCATAAGTTATCCCTAAAATCAGAGGGAAATGATGTAGAAGCACCTAACCCCGGTTGTAAAGCTGACATAAACATTAAACTTGTCCCTCAAATCTAATTGGTTGATTAGAATGTTGTTCCAGGATCAACAAAGATACACTTGGTGAAATCTGTTTCTGCATACACGCACCCTCACGACACATCTCTCCACCATAGAGTCCAGCCACTCGATGTAGGCTTCAATGGGGGACTGGTCCTCCAGCAGTCTGTCAAATTCTTGATACACTTTGAAATAAACAGCAGAAAACAGATATATATGATGAAGAGTTCAGATGCAAAAACCTCTAAAAGTCATTTCGGTCAAAAGTGAGATAATGATACGGAGTGAATGCTCTCCGCATATAGTATACGTTCATAAAATACTTTCACTTCAAACCCACTAAATCCCATTCAGAAGTACCGGTACTTAGGTAGAAACCTATACATAGGAGCCTGACAAAAATGCTTATTTTAAAGAAAAACGTCAGACGGACTTAGAGGCTTTTGCATATGCATATATATATATATATATATTATATATATATATATATATATATATATATATATATATATATATATATATATATATATAGAAGCATGCAAATCTCAAAATCCATTTTAATTACTTGTAAAGTTTGCTAATCCATAATTACAAAAATACTATTGGCACAGATTTGAGATCTCTGTATGAAACTGCATAGAGAAGAGCTTAGAGTCCTCTTTTGAGGATGACATGACAGAATCTTTGAACTTTGACCTGATCAGTCATGTGAGAGGTTGACGCTGAAATGAATTTGAAATGCTCCTCAGGGTGTCAAACTGTGAGGGTTAACCTCTCAGTGTCTGTGGTTAGAGCTCGCCACTCATGGTCGTGGGAATGATTCAGCGCTGGTTGACAGCTACTGTGTGAAACCCGAAACATAAACCAGTGGGGCTTTTAACACAGCGCTGCATGTGATTCTGCAGCAATAACACGGCATGCGGTGGACTAAACCAAACTAGTGTAGTACAGAAACACTAATAAGTGAATCTGAATCAGTCCGGCTAGGGCTTATCTGATACTTTTTCATTTAACTCTGATTCTGAAATGCACAACTCCTCCTTACATTGGATGATAAGTCTCCTCTCGTCCTCTCTGGAATCTTCCATTGTATAAAGAGTCTGTTTAGTGATGCTGTTGAGGTCTACGTTCCTCCAGTCTTCAAGCATTTGAAAGGTGATGTCTGCACTGTGGATCACTGTTCGAGAGGCCTGCAAGAGCAAAGTTTTAATTTAAATTTCTCCCTGCACTGATCATAGACATTTGTAAAAACATGATGCAAGCGTGATGAAGAATAGGAGTTAGAGAGAAAAGTTAAATATTAAACATTTGCTGTTTACCTGACAGAGATGGTTTAATGATGTTTGTCGTTTAAGTATCTGGGAAAATCTTCTTGACACTGAGAATAAAAAATATATGTTTGTTAAAAAATAGACTTAGAATACTAGCAAAGTTAATTTTGATGTTTGAATATATTGGCACCTACATTCAAACTTTATGTTGCGCAAGTTCTCAGGCAGGTCATGTAATGCCACCTTCAGCCACTCATCCAGCTGCTTGGCAAACTTCCTGATCACCTGGGTGAGGCTGCATTATCAAAACACATAAACAAGGAAAACAAGGAAACAAGTGAATAAAAACATTCATATGTACATTACACAATACAAAGGATGCTCTGACGCAATGACCTCTTGTCGAGTCAAATTAAAATTGGAGTCATGCGTCATTGACAGGAAACCTTCTGGTAAGTTAATGACTCTGACGCAAATGTTTGATATGCAAATAATGCCAGCAATGATCTCTGTGGCAGTAGTGTTTAAGTTATTTATTTAGCTTGAAGACAGAGGTCCATTTGACTAAAGAAAAAGTCTCAAGGCTTGGAGTTCAATCAGCACTGAGGCAATTCTGATAATGTTGAATGCGAAATATACCACCATATAAAATATGCACGTAAAAATCTTCATAATCGTAACAAATCTTCGTTATCCAATTAAAATGTGATTTTACTTGACTTTAACTTTCGGCTGATGCCACTAAACCCTTTTATTTAGCCAAATTCTCCCCTCCATCCACTTCATATAGGTACAACTTTTCTTAATCCATCCAGTCCCAATGAATATGTATTCTTTGGCTGAATCCGAAATCGTCCCCTATACCCTCAAAAAGGGCATTATTGAGGGGACAGCCATTTGTAGTGGTGTCTGAAACCATAGTGGACGTTTTTGAGTGCACTCATTCTATCCCACATTGCACCGCAGTAACGAGTGTACAGCCAATATACACTCAACGGATGTCCAAATTCGCTCACTTGTTTTCATTCACTCCTTCAGGTGAACTGTATTAGTGAACTAACACAGGGAATAGTAATTGAGGGTTTAGGCTTCAGCCTTTGAGTAATGTAATTACTCCTTACAATTTGCATGGCACCAAACTTTTTCTGCAGCAGTTTATTTCTGCTACAAGAGAAGTGATATCGCCATCTATAGGGCATTGAAGGTACTACATCTTGTGAGTTTTGCCCTTACTCAACCTAACTTGTCAACAAGTCTATTTTACACGAAAGCGAGTACATTAGCAGGTAGTTGTGAACTGTAGGCGTTTCATATATGAGATGAGGACAGGACTGCAGTCGGTGATGAGGCCGAAACCAGTGTCCAGTGCAAGCAGGCTTTGACTATTTCATTTTACTTAACATTATTTTATTTATCCTTTATATTGATGAGAACCTTTTGAAGGATATTGGTTTACTTATACCCTTTTTGAGCACTTGAGCTTAACTGAGACTTAAGAGGAGACTTTGCAGACATTTAAGAGGCTGTTCTGTTGACCTTGATTTATTGCAATTTTGATGTGTTCAGTTTTATTTTGATCTTAGAAAATAAAAAATGTGATTGCTCTCCTCACAAATCAACGGTTTCTTGTTTTTCACTGGCATGTCTCTTAGGTGTCGAGGACAAGTGCATCTTTGAGTCTACAGTCAGTAAAAGTCAAATAGGGCCTATGGAAGTACTGTTAAAGTCAGATACTCTAAGACTTGGTGACTTGTAACTTGTAATGGGGTCATTTTCGCTGTAAGGTATCTGCACTTTTACTCAAGTATGGTTTTCAAGGTACTCTTTACATCTCTGCACCTTTCACCCAGAATTATGCCAGGAAATAAAAAAAACCTGTAAGTGTATAAATTCTGAAATACACTTTTTAACTAAATCAAAATAGGCAGGGATGGGACTCACCTGTCAGGCAGAGCCTGTAGGACAGTAGGCATGAGGACTCCTGAGATGGCCTTGTACAATATAGAGTCACAAACACCCACTATATTCACCACTGTAGAAGAGCCCAGGACAGGGAGCATGTGGGGCGGCATGCCCTGCCAAAAGTGCAACAGGAAGCTCTGGACCTACGCATAATATAACATTGCGATAAAACATGAAGGAAGCCTTTTCTTGTGTGAAGCATCACAATTGATACCACTGGATGAAAAAGCTTGAAGAAAATATAATTCAAAGTGACTTGATGCACGCAACAAAAAGAAGAAGAAGAAAAAAAGTCAAACCTCATCGAAGTTGGCTCGTATGACTGTATCCAATATCCTCTGGCAGTGAGTTCTGTACATCATGATAAAGGTTGAGACCTTGTAGAGGAAAAAAAGCCAATTTAAACAACTTTCCCACAGAGACTTATTCAGAGAAACTCTTGGTGTTAATGATGTCATACCATATTCATTCCTGATTCATGGTCATGCATTAATAAGACACTAAAAGACTCTAACACTAAAGAAAGAGGATACAAATACCAAACAACAAAAAAGCTGCTTTCACGAACAATGCCTATATACAAGGTCTTGCCAAATCAGTGTATAAAAAGAGGCTTTAAAGATCAGAAACTCGCAAACCATTTAAAATTACAGGCACCTTTTTAAAAGCGAGACAGCTAGTGCCCATCCTTTGTCCAATGCGAGATCTTATTATCTACTTGAAAGATTAAGAGTTCGCTAGGAACCATCACATAAATCCTCCAGGTCCTCATCTAAATCCAGGCCCAGGGAAGGTCCGTCTGACACATGAAAGCAGGATCTACAGGGGTGGGTAGCGGGCAGGAGGAGGAGGGAGAGGGGGGATGGAGGTTAGCAGTTAGAGGTTTTAGTGATCTGTTTACCTTCTCTTCTGGCAGACTGGCGGGCAGATTTAGGTCTTTGACATTTGGAAAGTCTGGCAGGAGAGTGCCCAGCTTGGAGCGCGGTGAATACGCCACTGTCTGTTTGGTGACCTCTTTCTTGCCCGTCTCGTTCACCCACGCAGCACCCTTTTTAGAGTACATCACATCGTAGTACTGGGAGCTCTCCTTCACAGCAATTCCATAGTAGTGATACCTAAGAGGGACAAGTGAGTGGCAGGATGAAGATTGTATACGAGTTTTAATGCTTTAATTTTTAACATGATTAAAGTGTGTTCATAATCTAAAGTAGATTTGCAGTGGTTATTTTCTTTATACGTAAGCTTTTTTTGTGGAGGTGTAAATGGTAATATGTCTCACCGTCTCAATGTTTTTTAACAGGCCAATACATATGTACAAAAAGTAAGTTATTACAAGTTTTTACAAGTAATGTAAAAAGTAAGTTATCTGGTTGCCTTAAAATTTTGAGTTCATTGAAATTAAAAATCTGAGTTAATACAATGAACATTTTTGAGAATTGACATCACCCTTTATTCAAATAGTATTAAAAGATTTTGTAAGCATATTATGTAATTGTGTTTTATTTGTTATAATGCAGTGAAAATTGTGCTATTTTCATGATTTATCACTTTTTTTATTTATGTGGTTCAGATACAATAATATTTTGAGTTTCTATTTATTAAACCCATTTCCTTCATTGTATTAACTCAAATTTTTAATTTCAATGAACTCAACATTTTAAGGCAACCAGGTTACTTACTTTTTTAAGTTAAACCAACAATTTTTTTTTTTACAGTGTATGTACTGTGTGTGTGTGTGTGTGTGTGTGTGTGTGTGTGTGTGTGTGTGTGTGTGTGTGTGTGTGTGTGTGTGTGTGTGTGTGTGTGTTTGAAAGAATGCTCACCAAGGCTGCATGTAAACATTTATTTGATTAAAAATACAGTAAAGACAGTAATAGTATGAAATATGATGATTAAAAATAACTGTTTTCTATTGTAATAATATTGTTTTAAAATGTAATTTATATATAATATATTTAGATTTAAATAATTTTTGAAGGATCATCTGACACTGAAGACTGGAGTAATGGCTGCTGAAAATTCCTATTTACCATCACAGGAATAAAGTACATTTTAAAATAGAAAACATACATAAATAGTTAAAATATTTCACAATATTACTGTTTTTACTATATTTTTAATAAAATAAATGCAGCCTTGGTGAGCATAAGATTTCTTCTTTTAAAAACATTAAAAATCTTAATCATTCCAAACTTTTGACTAATGAGTAATATATTTTTAAAATACATTTTAATTTTTTTTTTTTTTTTTTTTTTTTTTAAATAACTACTCCTACTTCACAGGACAAAAATATTTTGGAGTTTGGATCAAAATGAGGGTGGATAGATAAGGGAAAAAAATGTATTATCGTTAATTATTATTTTTATGGAAGTAATATTGACTCCACTTGGCTGAGTTTCAGATTCACCAACTTGACAAAACATATTTAAAGTGATTTGATAAATGTAAAGAGTTGGAAAAGTACTTTAATATTGGAGAATGAACTTACTTTGATTGGCCTCTGGTTCCTAGTCTCCGTGTGGTTAACTGAGGAAACTGTTGTCTTATGATCTGTTGGGATCAGGTAAAATAAATACATACATGTATATTAAACTTCTCTGGCCAGACCATGCGTGACATCAGTGTGTTATCTGATACAACTACGACAAAAATATCTTCTCAATCATCTTGTTCGATTCATACATGTCCACTGACATTTCTTTTCTGGCCAATCTCTCTTTTTTCTCTCTGCTTTTTGTCCATGAGCTCCTTGGTCCAGCTCCTGGTGCAGAAAACTTTGCAAACAGTGGAGCTCTCTATTGTGCAGGATGAAAAAAGAGGCCAAGCTGTGAAGTTTCTGTCAGGCTTGGCTTGATAAATGAGCAGACAGGGAGGCAGGTCCAGCTCTCTCTCTCTCTTTTTTGTCCTGAATCAATGAAGCCTTCCTAAAGGACACCCCACGCTGCTCCAGCCACTGATCTAACATTCCGCAACATCTCACCCTTCCAAATTTCCTTTAATTACACATTAATCCAGGCCCCCTCTCTTTTTCAATATCCTCCGACAGGACCCGGGGGAGCGGGACAAGGGTGTCGGGGGGTGGCTATATGAGTAGGTGGGTTGAGGGGTTGTGGGAACAAGGGTGAACATGTTCATTGTTTATATTGTCCAGCTATGAGTTTGCAGAAGAGGTGTAAGAAAAGACCACTGGCTGTGGCTCTTCATAATACCCAGTATTATGTCATGCTTTTCTTTTTCTTTCTTTTTTTGTAACAGATGTTTTCCTTCCTCTTTCACGTGAACATGCATTTTTATAGGACCTTTGATAACCTCATCAAAACATGATTATCGTAAATATCAGAATATTTGATTTCATCACTGAAGTGTTGAATACAGGCTTTTACCTTCCCGAAGCTTGCAGCGTTGACCGGCTGAGAATCAAGTTTCTCGCAGAAGTCCAAGTAATGCATGTACAGTGCACTGCGAGGAATACAAACACCCTCTGCGATCTCATAGTTCTCCTCCAACCTAATGAAAATACAGTTAGGTCAGTGCACATAGAAAACTAGGGTCTAGGCATCATAAGTCAATATTAAATCAACTCTGCAGGGAAACATGGGGAGAGGCATTTCTGGAGTTCTAAAACAAATATTACTGCATGCAGTTATTCTGTATGTGATCTTCAAGCAATGGTCAACATGAAATTTTGTAAATTGTTTGCAATATTTTCTTGCACTATTTATGGTTTGGCATATATATTGTAGCCCATATACATATACATATATATATATATTCATATTCAAATGTATCTTCTTTTTTAGAGAAATTTTAATGTAGCTCAGATTGAATGGCTTCCAAGACCTAGAAGTATAATTTAAATAAATAAATAAATAAAATTGTATTCGAAAAATATTTTTTTTTTTTGTTTGCCAGTATACAATATGGGTGAGCAAGTTTTCGTATAATTGACTGATCCTTTATTTCCCTACCAGCATTTAAAAAAAAAAAAAAAAAAAAAAAAAAAAAAAAAAAAAAAAAAAGTCAGCACTTTTGATCATTTACACAAAGTTTTCATGGCCCCCAGAATATTTTGTTGTATGAATATCTGAACATGCAATATGTCGAAAGAAAGATCAGAGCCTCAGCTTTATTAAAAATAAAAAATAAAACATTTTATTCTAGCTTAATGCATTTTATTTTTTTATTTTTTTGATGTGGGTAAGTTTCATAAAAAAACATTTTGAGCAAAAATCTGAGAAAAAAACACGTTGTTGTCAAAGACTACATCCAGATCGGATTCGGAACGATTATCAAAACAGAGATGGTGTAGATCGAGTCCATCAACACCCCTAAAGCTTCACAGTCCTTTAGCTGCTTTAGGGTCGACAATTCATTCAGTAAGACCGCTTTGATTTATATGCTGGGCAGTTTTGATTTATATGCTGTTTAAATGTTATTATTATTAATTTTTTTTTAAATGCTTACATATGCTATTGCTTGTTTCTGCTTCTTGGACTGTTTTGATCAGACGGAGATGCATTACTCTTTCAGAAGATGTGTAATAGCGCCCCCTATCATATAACAGGAAGCCGGAAATTTCCGTCAGTGGCGGGGAAAGAGTTAAGCAATTTGAAATTTAAACACTTTTCTGAGAGGCTGCAAGTCTGTTGCCTTTCTGATACTTGAAACTGACAACTTACAAACAACAGGACTGCAAACACTAGAATGCCTAGAAAAGTGAATGATTTGTTTGAAAATTATGAAGCAGGAAAATGTGTCACATTTCACAAAATGGAGCCCAATACAAAAAAATAGCCTGTTTTTCCTCAAACCCTAGGAGAAGTTTTTCCATAGACAGATTTGCTCCTATTTGATGTCATTAAAAATATCAACGTTAATTAGGCTAGCCTACTATATTTATCATTTTACTATGGTTTGAAAACCTTTCAAGAGTTCAAATTTGTGTCACCCTTCCGAAAATGAACCATGGTTTTACTACAAATAAAACCAAAAAACTATGGTTATTGTAGTTAAACCATGGTAACCACAAATTAACCACGGTTTTGCTACTCTAACCATAGTTTAACCATGGTATTTGTGGTAAAACTGTGGTTATATAAATGGTAATCAATTAGCCAAAAAACATGGTTACTACACTTTTACTACAATAAAACCATGGTTATTTTTCGTAAGGGCAGGTGGTGGTAAAGATGAAAATAAGTGATGTCCATTTCTGGTGTAAATTAGACTCACCATTGTAATGTGGCAGGTGTTGAATGTGGCTTAGATGCTCGGTTATTTTCCTTCTCTTCGTCTTTTATAAAAAGAAAAACACAAAAATCAGAATCAGTAATAAAATGAATAAAATTATAGCTGCTATCATATTAAATTTTATATACAATAGCCTATAAATTAAAGTTTTCTTGTTTTTCTTGTTGAAAGATATGTTCAGTCACTAATAACGTTCACATTATGTTCTCCTTGAGCAGAATTATATTTCATGCAGTCTATTTTCATTGAATTGATCCATGACGATAAATGAGCCTACTTACTTTCGTCGTTGGACATGTTTCCAATAGAAGAGTGGCTGGAGAAGCGCTTGCTCTCGCTTTCGTTCAGACATCTTTCAATCCAGCTCTCTGCAAAAGGGAGGGGGAAAAAAAATAATAATAATATTTTTACATTATTCCTTTTTTTATCGTAGGCATGGCTGTTTTCTCGTAGAGCCCATTTTTAGAATAAACATAAAATTAAAAAATTAAACAGTAGCCTACAAAACAAACGAAATTAAAAACGTTTTGTGTAGGTATTCATTTAGACCCTTTTTATTCAATTCTGTTTTTCTTTACTTATTTAAACGTAGCCTGTATTTCAACAGCATATGGTTTCCTATTCCCATCAGCAAACGCAACAGGTGCACACACGCGATGTGGATTCTAAACAACTATAGGCCTATGCGAAAAAATATTTTTTCATTTTCCCCCACAGCATGACATATTTAGCGAATGTGCTGAACTGTAATTGTTGAAACGTTGTAATTTTAAATTCCATAGTCAGGCTGTTCACATTAACTGCCAGTTTGTGGACGAGTGCAATAACCATTAGAAGACGGGGCTGTGTTGCAGCCACTGCCTGAAGAGTTGAGGGGCATAATAATGACGGGGCAATTCAATTACAATCGATTGTGCGGATCTTTGGGCAGCTGGGATTCTATTTGAAATGTTTTCAGCAGAACTGCAGGAATCCCTCATTGTTCCCGAGGCGAATTACAGGCGCGCGCACGCTCAATTAATTCCGCGCGCTCCTCCATGGCGGTGTCGTCATAACAGAACCCTTTTAGCGCCATTCTCATTTCTGCTATGCAAGTAAGCCGACTGGTGTCATTACATCACAAGACAGAAACACTTATAATTCGATTCGAACTTCAGTCAGTCGTGTTTTTCTGCACGGGCCATGACAACAGTCACTATAGCAGCGGATGCCAAGGCTGCGAGTCACTGAGCAACCCATAGCGTACTGGCTCATCAGATGGCGGCTGAAGTTATGGAGAAAGTTATGATACTTAAAACTTGTTTGGATAAGTTATTTGATAGCCATTAGACATCGAACTACTAATACGGCAGGTGTAAAGTGAGAATTAGGACAGTTTTGACGATTACAATATTTAGTGAGGCAAATCTGAAGCTAAAATCTACATTCACAGCTGAATGGAGCGCATGGTTTGGTAGCAAATTAAAAGATGAAAATAGTGTGAATCAGGCCCAACTTTGATCTGCTCATTTTTTTGCATAATCATCAAATCCTCATCATTTCAAAAGGCAAGAAACAAGCAGAAGTTTCAAAAATGGCCTATTGCACATTACACAAAGCATCCCGATAAGAAGGTATTTTTATTTATTTTTTTAAATATAGTAATTTATTAAAGTTCTGAATAAAGTTTGGTTCTTTTACTAACTAAAAAACTAAATTTCCCTTTTTGTGACAGTTGTTGAGAGGCTTTGGATTTAATGAGAGCACACAATTTAGGCAAAGCAAATCTGCAATGAGATGGAGAAAAATATAAACTAGTTCAAATTACTTGCATTCTATATTCCTTGCATTACAGCATATTTTATAAGGCTATTTTTAAAAGGCAACTATCAATGATAACAGGCTGTCTAAACTATTTCAAATATTAACATGCTTTGAAATGCCAACTTTTGCTGACATTTTATTTAATTTAAATGAAAAGATATTGTTTTTATGCTGCAGCTGTTATTTTGAAGCTCAACAAATCTCTTTTTTTCCTCTCTCCTCAGAATCTAATTAATCTCTGCCTGTGTTGGCTGGTAGTGGGTTGAGATCAGATTTTCAGTCTGTAATTGAATCATTTGCTCTGTGAACGGTTTAAGTAGTTCTCTAAATAATTGGATTAAATCCAATCTAAAAGGCGAGACTGATCTGAGATCATTAATAATCATGTGCTGAATATCAGCGTGGAAAAGTGTCACCCAAATATCTAATAATTAACTTGTTTTCCCACAAAACAACAGAATTGGGTACACAAAACAAAACAACAGAAACGATGGGTAACTGCTTTTTGAAGCCACGCGGAGTTACATTTTAGACACGTTTTGTGTTTAAAACACTACGGCTAGACATATTCTGTACGAAATAATGTTGTCTTTAGAATTAATACCTTCAGGAGAAGCAATTATATATTTACCAATAGTACCGAGTTCAGTTATGACTCAAGTCAAAACTTGGCTTGAGCAGGTGCATCATTTAAAAAAAAAGTAAAAAAATAAAATAAAAATAAAAAACTTTTAAACTGGACAACAAACTCAGAACTGTGACCTTGCGTGAGTTTAGTCTCAATTCAGGGTCATATTGCTACTCCGTAAAAACGCCGTCCACTTTACATAGTCCCAAAACTGTGTAAAACAATACTCTCAGCAGAAGCACACCCATCCGGAGCAATTAAAAATGTGGCCAAAAAACATGCCAACTTATCTCTTGGTGAACTAGATTCAAGAGCTTCCCTGACGTTAGGTTAAATAACTTTTTCTGATGCCAATCTCAGGTCACAAAATCCCAAGGCCCGTTTCACGTTCCAAAAGTGCCCAGATCCCAGGCGTCCCAATGTCACAGCGGTGCAGCAGGAACCAACCTGTGGAATCCATGTCAGGCTCTTCCAGCAGCCCACAATGCATCCTCTTCCCATGCACGTTCCAGGGGCTCCTCTTAGAAAATGGCTCCGTGCTGGACTCCCCCTCCTCAGCTCCCTCCGTCTCTCCGAGAGAACTGCCCGTCGAAGAGATGCATAAGATGTGAGGTCCGTGGAGAGGGTGGCGGTGGTGATGGAGGTGGGGGTGTGGGTTGTAGGAGCGGGTGGGGTGGGGTGGGGGTGGGTCACAGACTCCAGAGATCCAGCGGGGGAAAAGCCAGAGCCGTCAAAATGTTTGCTGATGTTTCATGGGAAAGGGGCTGATTTTATAGGAGCCCTGATGGGGGACATGTCATTGATAGGCTCGGCAGGCTGATGAATGGCTTCGAGTCAGATGGGGATGTGGCAAGGCTCACTGGAAGTCTTTTGTGGGGCTGTTTTGAATAAGAAAAGCTCCCTTCCCAGAAAAAAAAAGAGGCTTAGATCTACGCAATCCCAGCACTGTGGCCTCCCCGTCTCCCATTATAGCTTTTAATACGTTTTCGTACCCTCTCCTCACACGCACATACACACTCTGCCCCTGCTGCTTTAGTTTTAAAGTTCTCCATCCAAGGGCCACTTTTTGGCCCATCGCAGAACTTTTTTGATGTCTGCGACGCCGTTAACAGGTCTGGAAACGGGAGCGTGAAAGTGGAGTTCATTCAAATCAGCGATGAGGACGTAAAAAAACAACGTCAAAATCTCACGCAAACATGTTCATCGTCATCTTTTGAAACCAAACGTCCAGAAACTTCACAGGCCATTGGCAAAACTGGATAGAGAAAGTTTGGTGGACCCCCCTCCCCTTCTCTCTCTCTCCTTGAAGCAACCTTATTTTAGTGTGCTGGGAGGAGAGCACAGCCACAAAAGGGGGAAGTAAAAGTGTAGAGCCTGAGGCAGGGAGGGCTCTGATGGAGTGCCTACAAAACTGCAGAAGGGAAAGCTGTGATTAGAATATGAATGGAACCACGGGGGAAAGAGAGAGCGAGTAGGAGAAAGGGGGATTATGGTGGAACTGCTCCCCACTTGCTGGATGGCAGAGGAACGCTCGCTCCTACACCTATAGACTGCGCAGGCGACGGCCTCCTCACTGCATGGAGGTCGGACTTCTGCTGGAGATATTTATTTGGCATTTGAGGTTTTAATGAAAACTGCTGTACAGTGGCCCCTGAAATGTGTTTGGACACTTAAGTCATAAATGTCATCGCATTAGATTAAATCATATTTGGACACTTTCTAGCTGTCAAACATTAGTGGAAAATGTCCAAAGATGATGGATAATGTGATCAATCACTTCACTAAGAGACGCGTGTGAACATGAGAACTGACTTACTTGCTATTGTAGAAGCATAAACTTATTTTCAAAGTGGTTAATTTGTTTGCAGATGCCATTGATGTGATATTTTATCATCTAAAAAAATTATTTTGGCTTTGGCAGGTTACAGTACACTCTAAAAAATGCTGGGCTAAAAACAACCCAAGTTGGGCTGAAAATGGACTAACCCAGCGATTGGGTTAAATGTTTGCTTAAAACAACCCAATTGCTGGGTTAGTCCATTTTCAACCCAACTTGGGTTGTTTTTAACCCAGCATTTTTTAGAGTATCTTGAAATTAATACGTTCTTTTCAACTTTCTATCTAGCAGCACAACTGTTTTCAACACTGATAATAATAATAATAATTATTAAAAATGCTTCTTGAGCACCAAATCAGCATATTTAAATGATTTCTGAAGGATCATGTGATGCTGAAGACTGGAGTAAATGCCTGTTCACACCAAGGATGATAACTACAACGATAAAAGATGTAGTTCTAAATATAAAAAAAAAAAAGACTAGCAGAATCCACAGCACAACTATAACAATAAAGGAACAGAGAAACAATATCACTGAAATCACTTTCAGAACGTTTAACAATAAACATTATCAACAGCCAATCAGAATCCATCCTGTTTTAAAGAGTGACAGACAGCAAAACTGCAGCACACTTAGAATAAACAGAACGATAACTGCCCCTTAATGGCTGCTAAAAACTTTTGCCATCACAGGAATAAATGACATTACTAAAATATATTAAAATAGAAAACAAGATATTTTGACATTTCACAATACTATGGTTTCTAATGCATTTTGGATCAAATAAATGCAGCCTCGGTGAGCATTTGAGAATTCTTTTAAAAACATTAAAGAATCTTAAATGACTCCAAACGTTCCTCATCTCGACTGCAAGTATGGAATCAACAACAAAACAATAAAAAAATTAAATAGACCTAGTACTACAATCCATGAAAGAAACGGGGAAAAAACCTGGAAAAAACAAACAAACAGAAAGCTTCATCAAAAGGCCAATATCCCAGCAGTCATTTGAGACTGTATGGATTAACCAGCACCTCTAACAAGCTGGGAAGTGGATGGTGAGAGAGAGCCAAACATCAATGAAAATGTCCTTAATTACAGTTTTAAAGATGGAGGCTGTGAAGGAAAAGAGGGAGGAGGAAGGGAATCTCTGCATCCTCTCCTCAGAAGACTTCCTTTTTCTGTTCGTCTACTCTCAGTCTCATTAGCCCCTCATTAGCTAGGACAGGTGCAGCCGGCAAAAAGAGACACCCTCAGACCCTTATACCCCCCCAACCAGTGAGCGAGCCACACTGTCAGTGTCCATTCTACCGATGTGAGATGCATTCTTCCAATCAAAGCCTTCCACGGCTGCTTGGTGGGTGGGAGCAATCTCTGAATAGTGGATGATTTAGTGTAAAAAAAAAAAAATAGCAGCAAAGTGGGAAGGTGGTCAATGTAACAACAAGCTCCTTTCTGCTGTCAGTGTTGTCACATTAACACTTCATCAAGATTGCTCAATACTTCCACCCCCAAAACTTCCTGATGATTGCTCTTAAGAAAAAAAATTTAGACATTTTTCATAATTTACATTTACAATTTATTAGTTTATTGAAAACCAAACCTTATTATTCTGAAGGTAAACTGAAACAAACCTACATATTTAGGATATATTTTACATAACATAAAGGAAATGAATCAATGAATTCCTAGCAAGTCAAAGTTGAAAAAAAAACCCAACATTCAAACAGGCACTTCTTTTTATATACAAACATATCTTATTGATAAGATACAAGATGTTTAACAAAAATGAAATTATCTTCCAAAGCCTCACTCGAGGCTTAATGTTTTATGCAGTCGTTAATATTATGCATCGCACCTCTGTGCGGAAAGCTTTGGCGAATTGCTGTAATCACTCTCCTTCACTCGTTGTAGCGAGCCAGTTTGAGGCGAGGGATGATGTTCATGGACTGCAGTTCTTGGAAGAGTAGTTTGCAGGCATATGGAATTCGTAGAGACGACACATGACACGAAGACTTGCAGTAATGACACCTGCCATAAACAGACAGAAAACTCACTAATTCATCTCTTTCATGCATTTGATTATTCTTGATAATTTAACAATATTTTAACTGAAATAGTTATTGCCCTTTTTTTTGCACAATTTTACTGACCATCCTGAATATCCCAGCAAGCCACACTGCCCACACACGTCCACCTCAAAAGCATCACTGGAGATCATCAGCCGCTCAAGCAGCAGCATGCTGGCTCCGTAACCAATGAGACAGTCTCTTTCCATTTCTCCCAGACGGAGACCACCATCCCTGGAACGACCCTCAGTGGGCTGCCTGCATTATAAGATAACCATTAAGTTACATTATATAAAATAAAATCCTGAATAATACAATTACATTACTGAGCAGACAATACAAGTGAAATTTTAGAGAACACACATTTTCGCTTTTCTTACCTAGTGAGTACCGCTCTCGGACCACGTGCTCTGGCATGCATTTTATCCAGCACCATGTGCTTCAGTTTCTGATAATAGACTGGACCGAAGTAGATGTAGGCTTCCAGAGGCTCCCTGAGAGCAAATAATAATTATTAATAATTCATTCATTAATTACAGTAAAGTGCCATTGGGAAAACACCCTCTGGTGGCTCTTTTGATTTTTGCAATATACATATATTCAAATATAATTAAGTACATGCATTTACATGTATGCATTTGGCAGATGCTGTTATCCAAAGTGACTTGCGGTGCATGCAAGGTACATATTACCATTATCTGTGCATTTCACAATTATTGAAATCAATATTAAAGGGTTTGCTCACCCAAAAATACAAATTCTGTCATTAATTACTCATCCTCATGTCGTTCCAAACCCATAAGTCCTTCGTTCATCTTCAGAACACAAATGAAGATATTCTTGATGAAATCCAAGAGTTCTCTGACCCCTCCATAGACAGCAACGTTATAGCCAGGTCCAGTTATAGTTCAAGGTCCAGAAAGGTAGTGAAGGCATCCTTATAATAGTCCATGTGACTACAGTGGTTCAACCTTAATTTTATGAAGCGATGAGAATACTTTTTGTGCCCAAAAATCTTTTCAACATTTTTTTCTCTTCCATGCAAGTCTCTGACGCTATTCACGTGAGCACCATGATGCATGCGCGTGATGCTGACGCAGGAGAGGGCCAATACAGAGCCGGCGTTCTAACGTTGAACCTGGAAGCGCTGCACTGTTGACACAATGTGAACAGTGTCAGAGACTGACACGGAAGAAATTGTTGAATAAAGTTGTTATTTTTTGGTGGGTTTTGTTTAACAAAAAGTACTCTCAACGCTTTATAGCATTAAGGTTGAAACACTGTAGTCACATGGACCAAATTTAACAATATCTTTACTACCTTTCTGGACCTTGAAAGTGGCAATAAAGTTGCAGTCTATGGGGGTTGGGGGGCTCTCGGATTTCATCAAAAACGTAATTTTTGTTCCGAAGAACGAAGGTCTTACGGGTTTGGAAGGTCATGATAGTAATCAATGACAATTTTTATTTTTTGGGTGAACTAAACCCTTTAAACAAAGCTTTAATAACTGAATTGTATAGCAAACTTGTATTTGTGAAAAATAAATGATTAAGCAAACAAATGAGTGATGCTAAAATTTTTACCCCGTAATGCCCGAGGTGACATAATCCTTGCCCTGGTAATTGTATCCATAGCGGATAAGATCCTCACAAACATCCTTCACTTTACTGCCCCCAAAAGCAGTGCCATAGTGAAAACGCCCATCCAGCACCCCGGCTTTTCCCGCCAACAGCTCAATCAGCTTCCCAACCTGACACAGAACAAACCAGGCAACTGATAATCACGGGACGCTAAACACATTTCTTTAATGTTGCAGTTTAGATTGTCTGGAGGACAGTGTAGATGTCCCAGTTTTCCCCTTCCTGACACTGCAGCTGGTGAATGTGAGTGTGACATCATGTTGAGGTCACGCACCACTGCACGACAGTAGCCTTTACTGAGGTCACGCACAGAAAGAGCCGGAAGATCTTTGACCCTTCTCTGTCACTGAGAGGAATCTTTTACTTGGCTCAAACAATTTCCTATATGACGCCTGCTGTGTGCACCCAAACACAGTGTTCAAAATTAGAAACCGCGGGAGAATTAATATCTCTGAAAACTGCATTGTATAGGACCACAAGAAAAAAACGTTGACATTCTTAGGTAAACAGGAACAGCTATTCCAGAAATACACTACTGTTCAAAAGTTTACTGTCTAATTAAAAGAAATGAATACTTTTACTCGGCAAGGATGCATCAAAAGTGGCAGGGAAGACATTTATAATGTCTATTTTAAATAAATGCTGTTCTTTTAAACTGTTGATTCATCCTGAAAAAACACATCAGTTTTCATAAAAAGTATTAAGCAGCATATTGATTTTTAACATTGATAAAATACGTTTCTTGAGCACCAAATCAGCATATTAGAATGCTTTCTGAAGGATCATGTGACACTGAAGACTGGAGTAACGAAGCTGAAAATTGCAGCTGTACCATCACAGGAATAAATACTACTTAAAAAAATAATTAAAATAAACAGTTATTTTAAATTGTAATAATATTTTGCAATATTATTTTTTCCCCTACACTTTTATAAAAGAATCCAGTGTTGGTGAGCATAAGAGACTCAAAAACATAAAATAAAAAAATCTTAGCAACTCCAAACTTTTGAATGGTAAATCTCAGCTATTAAAAGGAATACGCCTTTAGTGCTTTATCCTTCTTATTACCACATAAATGGACTTAAAATATTGATTTTGCTCAGTTTCCTGGGACACCACAAAGTTATACAGTTTAGTAGGGATTATTATTAAATATGAATTGTGTGCGTGTATGCATAACTGCTTTTTTAAATGTTCTATATAAAATCCTTAAAAATGTTATTATAAAAAGTTTGGTTACACTTTCAATGGTCCACTTTAGAAATTCTACTAACTACAAGTAACTTTGCAATTCCATGTCAACTAACTCTCATTAGAGCATTAGTAGATGTTGGGTTAGTAGAATAAATTGACATGTAGTTGCAAAGTTAGAATGTCTGTTGTGAGAGCATCAAAATAAAGTGTTAGCAGATATTAAGCAGACGGTCTACTAATACTCTAATGAGAGTTAACTGACATGAAGTCGCAAAGTTACTTATAGTTAGTATTAGTAGAATGTCTAAAGCAGACCATCAAAACATTTTACCAAAAGTTTATAAAACATTTGGAACAATTCATTAAAAGATAAACGTCATATAATCCGATGATGGGAAAGGACATACAGTCATTCTGGAGGGATAACCGTGAGGGTTCATGATGATGTCAGGACAGATTCCGGTGTCACAGAAGGGCATGTCCTCTTGAGGAACGATCAGTCCACACACACCTGTTAGAGAGAGAGTGGACAATATTATTTACAGATGCATAAAATGCATTTAATTCCTAAAGTTAGAATCAAAGACATCCCTATATTCAAACTGGTTGCAAGAAATGCTAACTCCACCCTGTTAGAGCAAACCTTTCCCATAAAGCTTAATTGAGTTTTGAGTGAATTCAATCACATACAAATGCTAGATGAGAAAGTGTGAGGTTTGTGTAACTCATCTAGTCCAACGGCCTATAAAGCGGACGTATTCAGGTCTGCTGAAGTGGAACCATTGGAAATTCAGACTGCAGGACGGAGTGAAAATGGTCCAAAGCAGTCAGTGAGAGTGTAAATGTTTGCAGAAGAGCTCCTCACTCTTCCCGCACCCAGAGCAAACACATTATTGGGCCATTTGCAAGTGATAAAAGAGAGAAGAACAGGGGCAGGAAGTGAGGAGAGGTGCTTAGCTGGACAGTGAGAAGGGGATTATACACCCATAGTTTCCCCTTTACCATAGAGCGCACAAAGAAAGGTTCAGCTGAGGAGAGCAATACATCCATATGCAAAAGAAAAATATATGAGCTCTTGAGAACTTGAGTAGTCATGAAATAAAAAATATATAATACATATTGCTATACAATATTCATATATCAGTTTTTCATACTGGAAATTGTTAATCACAAATATAATTTTGCACAGATTTAATCAGATTACTCCATTTTGGTTAAATGTTTAATGCAAGACCAAAATAAGTGCCTAAAGGTCTGCAACAATGAGAAAGCAAAAATAAATGAAAATGAAAATATTAAACAATGAATTTCATTATCGATAAGCAAGGAAACATCTGGCAGTGATGTTACTTTATGGTAGTAAATGTTTTTTTTGTTTTAAAAATAAAATAAAAAATAAAAATAGCCCAATATTAATTGTAGCCCAAATTATAACAGTTACAGTACCATTCAAAAGTTAAGAAAAAATGATGCCTAGCAAGGCTGCATTTATTTGGTCACAAATACAGTAAAAACAGTAATATAATAACTTAAAATATCGGTTTTCTATTTGAATGCATTTTAAAAATGTATTCCTGTGAGGGCAGAACTGAATTTTCAGCATCATTACTCCAGTCTTCAGCATCACATGATCCTTCAGAAATCATTCTAATATGCTGATTCGGTGCTCAAGAAACATTTCTTCTCTTATCAACGAGGAAAATAGTTGTGCTGCTTAATATTTTTGTGGAAACCGTCTTTTCAAAGGATTCTTTGATGAATAGAAAGTAAAAAAAAAAAAAAACAGCATTTGTTTGAAATGGAACTCTTTTGTACATTATAAATGTCTTTACTGTCACTTTTGATCAATTTAATGCATCCTTGCTGAAAAAAAAAAAAATCTTCCTGAACCCAAACTTTTGAACAGTAGCGTCTGTTTTTTAGAGAACACAAGTGGTCAAATAACATTTTAAATACAGGAAATAACTGTTAACTGAAAAAAAAAAAAAAAAAAAATGCAATGATCAAAATGTAGGAGTAGGAGTCCTAGTAGGATTTCCTAGGGGAAGGCGAGAGAAAGTGAGCAAGAACAAGACAAGCAGAGAGGTAAGCGAGAGCGGTTCCCATAGCACACATCCTCTGTGTTGTTTGTTTTGTGTGAGAGTGAATGATAAAAGAGGCATGAAATCAGCAAAGAAAAGCAGGACAGCAGTAAGAGTCCATGGCCCTCCATCACTGGCTATACAGCCCCTCTGTGGCGGCTCGCACAATGGACCCTGCCAAGACAGCTGTGTGAGTATCAGAGTGTGTGTGTCCGTATACGTATGTGTGTGTGCGCGCTTCGGTGTGTGTTTGGGTCACCGGTAAATAATTAACCTATCGTTCTCCGGTGACCGGATCTTATGAGGGCGGTAGAGGCTGGTCAGAATGGGGGTGCAGGACGAAGGAGGGGTTTAAAACGAGCAAGACAAAACTCCTGTGAAACCTGCTGAAAGCCAATGGCTCCAAACCACGGTGGGACGTCTTTAATGGGCTTTCTTTCGACCCAAAAGGTAGCCAAATCTCTTTCTTTTGAAGTACAGCACTCTCTCAAACAAATTTTATGACAAAAAGCACCCGTTTAACATGCACAATTGCACCACAAACACTGTGAAGCAATAGAGAAAAGTAAATTAATAATTCCTGCTGAACATTACTAAGCGGTTGGCAGCGCAGTCACACACCTCTGGAAAACACAGCTCAACTTCTCCATGTGGGACTGTTCAATAAAAGCCTGCCTCTAAACACACAAAAGACATTCAAGAGAACGGCACTATCCTTCACAACAACAATTAGCCGCCCTGTGTTATCCTGGTCCACGACACTTGCCTGCTCCTTTAAATACCAAAAGCTCCTTTAAAAAGAGCAGTAAATAGCATCTCGGGCGGTTCACAGCTAACCCCTCCCTGACCCCTCCTCACTGTCACGTCCCGTGATGAGTGCCAGTGGACGACCTCCGCTAATGAAATGAGTGAATTATGCATGGCGCCAGTTAACGCTCTGATTAAAACATCATACTGACCAGCGCTCTCAGCGGAGGTGCTCAAAAACAATGGGGGCTGTAAACACTTTCCCAGGACTGCGCCGCTGCTGTTATAAATTTGCATAGTCTGGCATGGGACAACAAGCTAATTAATTGAAAAACGGGCAGTGGAAAAAAAAGTTGAAGAGGATGGGAGGGCCAGCTGAGACGATATAGCTTGGACATTGAAAATGAAACTGACATCAAAAAACAAGTTTAGTAACATCTCTTTCCACTTGTTATTGAGGCGGGTTCATTTTGGCACAATGCTGAAATTGTATTTTATCCGCTAGTATCTACTAAAGCAGAGGAGAATATGCCAGTCTGGAAAAGAACAGGAAGGATGCTGCAGTACCTTTCTGCCCATGTCGACTGCTGAACTTGTCTCCGATCTCTGGTCTACGTGTCTGCCTGAGCAGGATCTT
The DNA here is from genome assembly GCA_018749465.1 of Paracanthobrama guichenoti. Taxonomy (NCBI): domain Eukaryota; kingdom Metazoa; phylum Chordata; class Actinopteri; order Cypriniformes; family Gobionidae; genus Paracanthobrama; species Paracanthobrama guichenoti. The sequence continues at coordinate 13,108,672 of CM031960.1, read as the reverse complement.
GATCAAGAAGGCGTCTTCAGCATTGGAGGAGATCATCACCTTCTCAATGTAGGAGTCTGTTGTTCCTTTGTACCTATAGAATGAAGAAAGTAAGTATTTTGGCTGGTGATGGACAAAAATAAAAACTTTAGCGAGACTTTTAGAAAATTAACATTTCAAATAAAACTCTAGGAATATTGCACAGTGGGGCTCTAATATTATTGAATTTGTTTCTTACGAGACTGGCACATCTCTGTATTGGGGTTGGCCTGGCTGGGCGCTGCCCTCCAGTGGAGTTTGGGTGACAGTGGGCATGGATTTATTCACCAGCACCTGTTTGTTCTCGACCTTCTCACCTGAGAGAGATGTGACGTAGAAAACATCACTACATATCCTTAGATCAGCATATTAAAGATTATTCGGCTGAAATCTAGTTCTTTCTAAGAGTCTTACCAGGCGAGCAGATGCCGTCAGCGTCCAGGATGCTGTGTCTCCAAATGGGTTTGCGTGTTTCGGCGTCCAGCATCGGACCCATCACCTTGTCAAAGGTCTGGTTAGTGTACCGCCTCAAGGTGCACTTAGCATTCTTGTACACCAAACATCTACCAAAGCCTAATAACAAGAAGAACAACTGAAGACAATGAACCATGAACAAAATAGAAGAAAAAGCCTTTTTTTTTTTCTCACACCACTTGACTTGACTTGATTTGTTTTTCAATTTCATGTGGAAATACATAGTCACTTCAGAAAGTTAATAACAGGTTTTATTTTAAGCAAGCAGCATTAAGTGTTTAGTTCTTACCTCTGTCAAGAGATGCTTTATTGATCACCAGGGCATCTTCTATATCATACCCACTGTAGCTCATTACAGCCACAGTGGCGTTCTGGCCTGCAGGCAGCTTCTCAAAGTCAATCAGCTCGATAGTCTTCGTCTTCACCATGGGCTTCTGTGGGTACGCCAGCAGGTACATTAGGGTGTCTATACGGTTCCTCTGGTTATAACCAATAGTTCCTGATCAGAAGCAGAGTAGAAATTAAGTTAAGTAAAACTTTAAAAGCAATATGTAAAAGAGGGTAAATAATAACTTAATGCTCCTCAATATATAAATGAGTTAATATTGTAATACATTTTATATTATATAATTTATTTGGGGCTTTTTGTCACTTTGTATTGGCTAATAAAATGTCATATATAATACATTATACTGCGTATTATGCTGTATTTTTTAACATTGCTCTATTCGACATACAGTAGCAACATTTTAGAATAAGACAATAATTGACAAAACATTAAAAATGGGAAAAACATCAGCAATGGGTTGCAACAAACCTCGTAAGTTAAAGGTGGCATTGGACTTAAGGTCCAATTTGAATAGACAGATTGATCCACTCAAAAATGAAAACTCTGTCATCATTTACCCACCCTCATGTTGTTCCAAAAGTTCTTTCTTCGGCAGAACACAAAATAAGTTATTTTGAAGAATGTTGGAAATAAAAATAAAAATGACCCCACTGACTTCCATTAAATGGACAAAAATCCTTCCTTCAAATATATACTTTTATGTTCCACAAAAGAAAGAAGATCATACAGGTTTGGAACAATGTGAGGGTGAAAAAATAATTAATGTTTTCACATTTGGGTTAACTATCACATTAACATTAAATAATGCATTACCATGAACTAACAATGAACACCACTTTAACATTTATAATTCTGGGTTAATGTTAATTAATAATATGCTAGTGTTCATTATTAATTTATTTTCAATCATAATGCATTAACTAATGTTAATTTGTATATATACAAATACATTTTTAACATCATGACCATTATCACCATGAAATTTATATTTTTGCAGTATTTATTAGTCCTGGATACTGCATTAACAAATGTCAATGTATAGATTCTTACTGTAAAATATTACCAGAAAATCCTTTACAATTACTACTAAAGGTTTTCTTAACTTAAAGGGTTTGTTGCAACTACATTCAAATATCAAATTCAAACAATATGTAACAACTAATGCACATAAAAATCACATTTAACTGACTGTTGATGAGAAGGCTGGTGTCAACAGTGTTAAAATCTCTGGGGTGGAGATTTAGCATGGCGGAGATGGAAGTGGGGGGTGGGGGGTTAGGTTATAGTATAATAGCCGTCGTCCCTTGAGGCCTTGACATTTGTCAGATGCTATTACTCCACAATCAGGGTACAAGCACACAGTGTGTGATAATAGTGCTGGGGCCACACAACTGGATTTGCACATGTATGGGGCTGTCCGTCCAGAAAAAAGAAGACAAGGCTGAGGATATTGGGCCAAATATAGTAGCAGTCTCAGTGGTTTTGTAATGGGGGTGGTGGCCAGGAGAGGTTTAAGTAGTTTTGGTAACCAGGGCAGCGGAGTGTGTGCGCTCTCTTTCCCTCTTGCGCAGCTGAGCACACTAACCCTGCTCCGCACACTGAGCTCAGGACACAATGAATGCCTAATGACACTCAGAGACACTGGCAGGGAAAGGCCTCCACACACATACACACACACACACACACACACACACACACACACACACACACACACACACACAAAAGCATGACTACGCAAGCAGGCGATGTTTGATGTCCACATACATACAGAATGTGGTGTGTGCGTCAAAGGTTTTGAATGTCAGTGTGAAAATGAGTGTGTCTGTGACTGAATAGGAGTGTGTGCGGATGTCTGCATTTGTAAGTGCGACTGGTCCTACGGGATTATTTGGAGATAGAGACTGTAGTAGTCTTACCCATAGCCTGCTTGCCCATAGCACACTGGTAGGTGTTTCTGGGGGATTGGTTATGATGAGGATAAGGAATCAAACCAGCGCAGACCCCCAGCAGTGTGAACGGCTCAATCTCCAAATGAGTTGTCTCCCTACATAAAACACATATAGCATATTCACAAGCTTGAACCTGAATAAAATGTATTTATTGTTTATTTGTATGAAATCTTTATTTGGATTAATATGGATGCCATATATAGTGGTTCTAAACTGCATTTGGACTGTTTGGATATACAACTGTCCAAAAATAATGTAAGAAATGCACGTCTTATTTCTGACCAGTACTGATAAATCAATAATTATTGATGTTATGGCTGATAATAAAATTCTATATCATTTTGTCTATAAAGTAAATAAAATATAAAACCCTAAAAACTTTATTATAGAATTTGTATGTACAGTAAGTAATGCATGTACAATTAAATATCCAGTAGCAACTGATACTGATGTTATAATTTATGGTAACACTTTACAATAAGGTTTCATTTTTAACATTAGTTACTGTATTAACTAACATGAACTAACCACGAGTAATACATTTGTTACAGTATTTATTAATCTGTTAATGATAGTTAATAAAAATGCAGTCAGTCATTATTTGTTCTCGTTAGTTCACAGTGCATTAAAGCGTTAGTTCACCCAAAAATGAAAATTAGCCCATGATTTACTCCCCCTCAAGTCATCCTAGGTGTATATGACATTATTCTTTCAGACGAATAAAACCGGAGTTATATTTAAAAAGTCCTGGCTAATCTAAGCATTATAATGGCAGTGAATTGTTGTTTCGTTTGTGAAGTCCATAAAAGTGCATCTTTCCTTTCTGTCCTTCTATCCGTGCAGACGTGTTTTCTCTCTGTTCCCTGCTGGCTCTCGCGCTGTTTTGTTTTGTCTAGTGTTTCGTCTCTTCTCTTCTCTGACTGCTGCTCTGCTGGACTCTTGAAAATACTGAAATGGAATTGATTAACTGGTCAATCAGCGCAATCGACAAGATTTTCTCACTAAGGAAGGGTGCCCCGGGAGAACCCACCTGCCCGGACGGGACCTTTGCCGCAGGGGTGCGTGAGGGACGCATGGAACAACTGGCAAGTCCTGTGCCTGGAGGCTCTGTCCGTGGAGGATGCGGAAGATTTATACATGATTGGATTATTGATGGCGGGGTTCCTATTCTTTGGCTTTGGGATTGCCCTGACCTATCGGAAGATTGGTAAGACAGCTGCAAGCAAATTCACCCAGCCGCTGTCTGTGGAAATTAAAGAATGCTTCAGGGTTATGTGTGACCGTTTGAAGGAATTAGATCAGAAAGTGATAGGAATTGAGGAACTGAACCGTAATAACGCAGTCCGGACTGCGGATACGCAGGGTAGAGTGGGCTCTATCGGGGTCAGATCGGTGAACTTTACGGACTGTAACCGGTCTGGCCATGAGGCTGGACGTAATGTCTAGGGAAACTGCACAGACCGGACGCGAATGCTGAGGACCAGATCTGATTGATTGATTATGATCCGGACAAATTACCAAGATCATCAAATGGATTAAAAAATAATAAATTGTATTTGCCTGACCTAATCAACTAGCCCAACGAACCTCACTTGGTCCCTATCTCTCGGTTGGGAGGTCAGCCGGGCAGCTGTCTGCTATCTTTCCCTGTGCACTGCCTTATCTCCTTCAAGGACAAACCATAGAACTGAACTCGAAAACATCTGAAGTTATGGCTAACATTCTCACACAACACAATCTCAGACTCACTCGCACCATACACAACCTACCCGATCCCACCCCCCCCTCCAACCGTCTGCCTGTTTATCTATCTCCTCTCCCACTCCATACAAAAAATCCCATCACGTGACCACGTGTACTGTGTCATGTTTATGTTTATGTTTTGTTGTGTTTGCTATGTAATGCTTGCTAAATTGCATTCTTGTATTTCTGGAGCGTAGGGCGGCGCTGAATAATCGGCTGCGGCCCGGAGGCTTGCTCCAAACTTCATTTCGTTATACTGTACTTGTACATGTGTAATGACGAATAAACTTCAACTTCAACTTCAACTATCCATCATATAACTGCTCCACATGGCTCTGGGGGGTTAATAACAGCCTTCTGAAGCGAAGTGACGTGTTTAAGAAAAATATCCATATTTAAAACTTTATAGACTAAAACAACTAAACGTACGCATCGATTTATGTAACCCTTGACGCATATATATTGACGAACGCAGAAGATGGGGTAATTTTCATTTTTGGGTGAACTAACTCTTTAACTAATGTTAACAAATATAACTTTTTATTTAAATAATGTATTAGTAAATGTTGAAATAAACATCAACTAAGATTAATAAATGTTGTAGAAGTATTGTTCAGTCTAAGTTCATGTTAACTAATGTAATTTACTAACGTTAATAAATGAAACCTTATTGTAATGTTACCCAATTTGTGTAAAAAAAAATTCTCTAAAATTGTTAGACAAATAGTATGCTACAGATACAGTATGCTTCCCTACAGATAAATTATATCAGATAACAAAATAAGACAGTCACATTTTCAAGCTAAACACGGTTTCTATTGCAATAACATTTATATATTTTGAGGTGTGGCTCAACTGTCCAAATACCTTTAAGGCCTGAACTGTAGGACTCAAGTACTCACTTGCTGATCATGTGCTCATATAAAGCAATGTTACAGTCGTTCTCCTCATTTACATCCAGATACTCCACCAGACTCTCGTGAAGAAAGTCCTCAAATGTTCTACAGGGAAAAGTGGGTGGTAAGAACACAATGAAAAGGCATGCATAAGACAGTCTCAAATCTACATACCGGACACTCCATTCAAATGTAACTTTCAAATATTGATCGGCTTCAAACGCACCTGTAGCCCTGAGACAATTCCTCAATGTGTTTGTTCTTCACAGCTGGCTGTCCATTCTTCACAATGATGTAGGGTCTGCCAGGAGCACACAGAATGCAATACAAATGTCTTTGTGCAATGCAAGGACACTAACCATCTGGTACTGGTTTTAAAACTTTTTTTTTTTTTTTTTTTTTATTCCAAATGGGTAAGAAAATAATTGATTTGCATAACTTTGTGGTACCTGCACAAACGCCCCCCATCAGAAGAAATATACACACAGCGGTCGGTCAAGTTGGTTGAGATAGACACAAACTCGTTTATAAAACCTGCTCTTCGCATTAGTCTGAAGGTGTAGACCAACTTCTGATGGTCTCTGATCACTCCAAGAATGTTACCTAGAAAAGGACAATAAAAAAAACTAATTAAGATTTACATGTGTACATGTGTGACAGCAGTATTAATGCACTTTCAAAGAAAAAGTTTTGGCTTGTTAGAGTAAAATGAACAACCCACTATGGTGCCACCCAAATGCATAAACAGCCTTAATGTTGTGTGAGTCACTTTGTGGACAAGTATGTTTGTGGATTAATTTGGGAGGGATTGTATTTATTTATGCACTGACACCTGCTGTGTTTGCTAATTAATTAGCCACAGCGGAGGCCTGTATAATTTGTAACTTATCAGAGCTGTGAAAAACATATACATGAATTAATTAGTGGGGTGAGTTTTCTGTGACATGACATTAAAAGGTAATCAATGGCACACCCTTTTGTAGTGGAAAGGCAGAGGTTCATTTGAATATTATTCAAATGCCTGTAGTCTGTCTGTGTGCTTGGAAAAAAAGAAGAACGTGTTGTTTTGCTTTTGTTCTGCCTGTGTGAGCAGATACCATTGAGGAAGACGAGGAAGACCGTGGGGTAGGACAACTCCTCTCCACACAGAAGGTTGACGTCCTCCACTCCCAGGTTGAAAGCCAGCTTAATGATAGGGCCGTCCTCCATGTCAGTGGTGATGTGGGTCATCAGAGCCAGATTCTTCACCAGACCACAAGCCTACACAACAATTACACAGCCGTGAGAATATAAATGACTTTTATAAAGACAATAAATTAGTGGTCATCCAATATGGGTTTCCAATTATATATGCAAAATGAATTGCATAAATGAATGCACTTTCATTGCATGGAAAAAAGCAGTGTGAAAATTCTTCAAAATTTCAATTCAACATTCATTGACGATGCTGATAAAATGGTGGTGTTTTCTAAATGAGGAATTCTGACCTCTCCTTCAGGTGTGTCTGAAGGGCACAGCATGCCCCACTGGGAGGGCTGGAGGGAGCGCGGACCGCTAACTTTCCTGGTTTTCTCAAACTGAGAGGAGATCCGGGTCATCATGCCCAAGGCTGAGATGTAGGAGAGGCGAGAGAGAACCTGAGTCACACCCTGCCTGTCCATCTTAAACCTCTTTAGAGACCAGTTTCCCTGGAAGACACATTACACAAATAAAAATTAAATATTAACAAATAAAAACAAAAACAAATGAAATATAATACAAAATATAAATTAATATATATATATATATATATATATATATATATATATCTATATATATATATATATATATATATATATATATATATATATATATATATATATATATATATATATATATATAAATATATATATATATATATATATATATATATATATATATATAAATAAATAAAATAAAAAAATAAAAAACATAAAATGACAACCTAAAATGAAAACTGAAAATAAAAACACTTCAAAATATATCAATGCACACTATAACAGTATATAAATGGGTATTGACAAATAAGTAAAACACCACTTTTGAAGAAAGAAAATGCATATTGTTATGTAGTGTGAAGTCTGATGTTTGAGAAAAAATAAGGGGTCATTAACTGTCAATTCTTCCACTCTTTTTTGAAAATTTTTTATGAAATGTGTCCTATGGTGTGACATAGAAAGAATTAATGTAGGGGTGTCGCACCAAAGGACAACAGAAATTAACACTTTTATAGTGGTTTCAAAAAGTTTTTGAACAATTTGGAGATAAAATCTTACCATGTGCAAGTCATGGGCTTCACAGTAACATGACCTTGAATGGGGTCCTTCAACTAATTAAACTTGTCAGTGGAATTGCCCGATTTGAAATCAGGATATGGGGTCACAGTTTTCAGTGACAAAATACATCAAGTTCCTACGCTTTTAGAAATATATGGATGCATTTGTACTAAAATAGACACTTTGACATTTGGCTCAAAAAAAAAAAAAAAAAAATTACAATCTAAAGACAAAGCAGTTTAATACATAATACAACATAATACAAATAAATGTTTAACCATTTACTGCATTTTAAATGATGACAATACTAATAATATTCATTTTTATCTTGTGTGACCCAAATAACACTTAAGTAACACTGTGCTGATCTTGAATTAAATACACACAACCAGTCAAAAGCTTAGACATACCTGACGAATTTGCTTCTCATAATCTTAAAAATAAATCTGTTTTTCAGACAAACTTTTTTTTTTTATCAATATAGTGGTATGGATAGTGAAACAAACAGGGACTCTTGCAATAGTGTTTAAAGGGATAGTTCACTCAAAAGGAAAAATTCCCTCAAGTTGTTCCAAACCTGTATGAATTTCTTTCTTCTGTTGAACACAAAAGATGATATTTTGAAGAATATCAGTAACCAAAACAGTTGATGGGCCCCAGTGACTTGCATTGTATTTTTTTTTCCCATAATATGGAAGTAAAGTCAATGGAGTCCAGCAACTGTTTGGTTACTGATATTCTTCAAAATATCTTCTTTGTGTTCAACAGAAGAAAGAAATTCAAACAGCTTTGGAACAACTTGAGTGCGAGTAAATGACAGAATTTCCATTTTTGGGTGAACTATCCCTTTAAAGTTCCTGATGTGCCATGCCCTGTGCACTGGCTACAAATGGACCGCTGATTATCTGGACTCACAGTAGAGATGGCGTTAACCATGCCGTTAGTGATCTGGTCCTGTCTCATGTGCTTCACCACGTCAAACTGAGCTGCTCTCTGCTTGGGGATGATCTGGTCAGCGATCTTCTTCAGCTCTGAGTTAAACTTCTTGAACAGATCTTCAAACAGCAGGGACAGGAGCTTAAGGAACGCAGAAACAAAGCGTTAAAACTTGATTCCCTAAAATGAGTACAAATCACCCCGTGTATCATCTTGCAACACAACACTACATATTATATATTTGTATTCCAGTCATTAACACCCTTCAAAATTATCACATCAAAAAGGACAGACAACGGATGACTTCATATCCAAATTTATTAACTTTATCTGGCTCTAAACCTCCCTCTCTCCACCATCTTATCCCAGATTTAATAAACAGGTGTTTCCATGCTCTGATAACTTTGCCCCAGCCTTTCAGATTTCCTTCAATAGAAGCCCCTCCTCTTGTGCACCATATTTGCATACGCGAAAATAAACATCCTCAGCGAAAATTAATAAAGAAATTAAGCTTCCATGGCCCAGCCAGGCCAATTAGTTGAATGTCAGGGAATCGTAAATGAGGAGAAAGGAGATTGGAGGTGTTGGGAAGCGGGCATGTGCATGTAAAGCCCTGCTGAAAGGGTTCCTGTCACTCACTAACTCCGAACTGCTCACACACTAATGTAAGCAAGCACGTACACACATAAACACACCCCACCTCGGTGGTGGTGGGGGGAAATTAAAGGACTTAAGACAGCGGTAATTACATTATCACAGTCGGGCTGGTGGATTAGCTCAATCGCTCCAGTCAAGGCGGCTATTCTTTTGTCATAGCTGGGCTAAATTATAATAAAGAGAAGAAATCCCTGAGTTTGGCTGGGCTGCAGTCGGGCGTTGCTGCCACATATCTCGCCCACAACAAAAGCGGGACGGCTGGGAATGGAGAGGAAGGCAGAAGAATGGGGGCGCAGATGAAACAAAGCATTAGGAAAATAATGACGGTATTATAATGACAAGCAGAGAAGAAACAAAAGGGAAGGTGAGGGATTGGGCACTAGCCAAGCCTGTATCTGCTGGTTTTGGCTTCTGATCAGTTTCATAAGAGGCCAACAGTGTGTCTAATGAGAGTAAAGACTGAGAAAGAGAGATCAGTTATGTTAGACAAGAGTCCAGAAAATGTTTGCTTGCAGATGCGAGACGGAGCCCATATGCAGGTTGTAATATGAAATCTCTCAAAAGAGATACTGAACAAACATTATGTGCTCTAATCTTTAGTTCAGCTCCAAATACTGTCTGTGCCACGCAGGATAAAAACAGATAAATAAACACAAGCATTATCATAATTAACGGCCTGAGCTTGAAGGGACTGTCAGTCATTCTTAATAGAATTAGAGGGGGTGTGAATGGAAAAGGCAGACAGAGATGGATAGAGGAGAGCGATGGATGGATAAAGAGTGGCGCTGCACATCGTACTCCTTTCTAAAGTGAATATTTCATGAGCCTTGCGTTCATCTGTGTGAATACATCTCGGTTGGGAACATCAGTCACAACATGGGCAGCTGAGGCTTGAGCAGGAAGGCAAACATTTTTTAGGGGAATCAGGACATGACACAGGTCAGAATCGAACCTATTTCTCCCATATGAACAGCAGAGCTCAATGGACAAAACAAATGCCATTTCTGAACCCTTTGAACATAAATATTTCAGAGAAGATCAGAGAATTTAATCACCATACACTACCGTTCAACAGTTTGGGGTTTTTGAAAGAAGTCTCTTATGCTCAAGCTCAATAACTGTTTTCCATTTTAACATAAATTAAAAATGTAATTTATTCCTGTGATGGAAAAGCTAAATTTTCAGCATCATTACTCCAGTCTTCAGAGTCACATGATCCTTCAGAAATCATTCTAATATGCTTATTTGGTGCTCAAGAAACATTTATTATTATCAATGTTGAAAACAGTTGTTGTGCTTAATATTTCTGTGAAAACCACGATACATGAGTTTTTATTAATAATTGAAAAGAACAGCATTTATTTGAAATAACTACTTTATCTTTACTGTCACTATCAATTTAATGCATCTTTTCTGAATAAAAGTATACATTTCTTTTAACAAAAACAAAAAAATTATTAGACCAAAAACATTTTAAATGCAGTGTATTAAGGCTGCTGTAGAATTGAGGACCTTATGCACGTGTTGCTGAATGATTATGCACAGAAGTTATAGAAGAACTGTTATTAAAGCAGCAGATACCTGGCCAGCCAACTCCAGACGCTTGTTTCCATAGTAATCTCGATCATCCACCTTGTTGTCCCCTTGAGCGAGAATTACTCTACGTACCATCACAGCGAGGTAGATACACTTAGCTCGAAAGTTAAACTCCTTTACCTGTGAGACACAAACACATGACAGCTCCAAAAAACAGCTAACAAACTATTTATACTCCGATTTCAACTGCATAATCACAGAATGAAGACAATTAAAAGAAGAATGAAGGCAAGGGGAAGATTATGAGAAGCCTGTTTGGTTGTGGCTAGACCAAGAACTTTATGTTTAAGTTCATTTTAAAATGACGTACAGGTACATGGGTGAGGATGGTAGAAGCTAACAGCTCTCTGGCCTCCTCCATCTTAGTTTTCTTAGGTCCGCCCCACATGCGCTGACGCCTCACTTTATTACCGATGTATTTTAGTGCCTGCAAGGAAACAAAAAGTGCAAAAAGACAAGTTATTAAGATGCAACATTTACAATTTTCTTTTAAAAATATTTTCACTTTTGTATTTACACTTGATGGCAGCTTTGCATTTCAAAGTATGTTATGATGAAATAAGTTATAAAGAATGAAAGGCATAATGTTTTAAAGCCTCAATTAATAAGATTAAATGCATCAAATCAAACCGTTTAATCTGGAGTGACCGAGTCAGTGCAGGGTTCACTGGCTCTCTAAAGAGGTATCAGAGAACTGGACCCCTCCATTCTCTGCAGACACTTGCATGCATACACGCGCACACACACACACACACACACACACACACACACACACACACACACACACACACACACACACACACACACACACACACACACACACACACACACACACACACACACACACACACACACACACCTGAGGCAGCAACTTGTTCTGCTCCAGAGGTCAAAGGTCACACAGATTAGGCTTCTCCATTAGACCACCCACTTTGAGGCATGGAATGATGTGCAATTGACTGTTACAAGTACTGTTCCTTAAAGTTATGCTAAAATTACTTAAAATATTTCCAGTTTATTTTGTAAGAAACACATTAGTTACTATGATGTCACAACTCTCTGAACAACTCAAAACATTTGAAAAAATCTTAACTCTTAAGCCTCTTATGCTCAAGTGCATGTATTTTATCAAAATACAGTAAAAACAGTAATGGTGTGAAATATTGTTTCTATTGTTATAAATAACTAAGAAAATGTATTTAGTTTTCAGTTATTTAGTTTTTTAAAAAAGTAGCTTATTCCTGTGATGGCAAAGCTGAATATTCAGCAGCCATTACGCCAGTCTTCAGTGTCACATGATCCTGTGCTGCTTAATATTTTGTGAAAAGTGAGACTTGATTATTTTTTGATGAAGAAAGAAAGAAAAAAAACAGCATATGTATATATATATATATATATATATATATATATATATATATATATATATATATATATATATATATATATATATATATATACACATATACATATACACATATACATATATATATATATATATATATATATATATATATATATATATATATATACACACACACACACACACACACATACATACATATACACACTCACCTAAAGGATTATTAGGAACACCTGTTCAATTTCTCATTAATGCAATTACCTAATCAACCAATCACATGGCAGTTGCTTCAATGCATTTAGGGGTGTGGTCCTGGTCAAGACAATCTCCTGAACTCCAAACTGAATGTCAGAATGGGAAAGAAAGGTGATTTAAGCAATTTTGAGCGTGGCGTGGTTGTTGGTGCCAGAAGGGCCGGTCTGAGTATTTCACAATCTGCTCAGTTAATGGGATTTTCACGCACAACCATTTCTAGGGTTTACAAAGAATGGTGTGAAAAGGGAAAAACATCCAGTATGCGGCAGTCCTGTGGGTGAAAATGCCTTGTTGATGCTAGAGGTCAGAGGAGAATGGGCCGACTGATTCAAGCTGATAGAAGAGCAACTTTGACTGAAATAACCACTCATTACAACCGAGGTATGCAGCAAAGCATTTGTGAAGTCAGAACACGCACAACCTTGAGGCGGATGGGCTACAACAGAAGACCCCACCGGGTACCACTCATCTCCACTACAAATAGGAAAAAGAGGCTACAATTTGCACGAGCTCACCAAAATTGGTCAGCTGAAGACTGGAAAAATGTTGCCTGGTCTGATGAGTCTCGATTTCAGATGGTAGAGTCAGAATTTGGCGTAAACAGAATGAGAACATGAATCCATCATGCCTTGTTACCACTGTGCAGGCTGGTGGTGGTGGTGTAATGGTGTGGGGGATGTTTTCTTGGCACACGTTAGGCCCCTTAGTGCCAATTGGGCATCGTTTAAATGCCATGGCCTACCTGAGCATCGTTTCTGACCATGTCCATCCCTTTATGACCACCATGTACCCATTCTCTGATGGCTACTTCCAGCAGGATAATGCACCATGTCACAAAGCTTGAATCATTTCAAATTGGTTTCTTGAACATGACAATGAGTTCACTGTACTAAAATGGCCCCCACAGTCACCAGATCTCAACCCAAAAGAGCATCTTTGGGATGTGGTGGAACGGGAGCTTCGTGCCCTGGATGTGCATCCCACAAATCTCCATCAAGTGCAAGATGCTATCCTATCAATATGGGCCAACATTTCTAAAGAATGCTTTCAGCACCTTGTTGAATCAATGCCACGTAGAATTAAGGCACTTCTGAAGGCGAAAGGGGGTCAAACACAGTATTAGTATGGTGTTCCTAATAATCCTTTAGGTGAGTGTATATGTATAGTATTGGGACACCCGTACAAATCATTAAATTCAGGTGTTCCAATCACTTCCATGGTCACAGGTGTATAAAATCAAATACCTAGGCATGCAGACTGCTTCTACAAACATTTGTGAAAGAATGGGTCGCTCTCAGGAGGTCCCGTCATAGGTGCCACCTGTGCAACAAGTCCATTCGTGAAATTTCCTCACTACTAAATATTCTATTTAGTCAACTGTTAGTGGTATTATAATAAAGTGGAAGCAATTGGGAACAACAGCAACTCAGCCATAGTGCGAAGAAGCCGTTACCTTTCATAGCCACTGGATTCTAGAGCTCCATATTAAACCCTATGGATTAAGAACGGGATGTCATTAAAGTTAATGTGCCTATAAAGGAAGGCATCCCAAAACTTTTGCCAATATATAGCTCCCACCCCTAAATAGACACTGAAACTGCGGCTAAAATCGCTCATTTGCTCACGCATTTACTATTTTCTATGACACATATAGGGGACAAGGAACGACTCAGACAGTGTAAATATGCTTTCCATTTGGGAAATGAAGTCTGGTTTTGCGTTAGTGTCACATGAACAACTGCAACGCACACACAGTCTGCTCCGGTTCAGAGACACGATAGCACAGAGCGGATCATATGCACGAGTCGGCACATACCAGAAAATGCATTGGACCCGTCTAAATTCTGCACAGAATGCTATATTTTAAAGCTTTAGGAGGAGAAACAGTTAGAACTGTGGCTTTACCAAGCTCAATGGTTCTGGCCGAGCTATGATATAAACTAAATGTTTTTGGCCATTTAAAAAAAGGGGAGGGGCTGTTCAACATGTCCTGCCCTTTCGTCTTGACCGTTTCAGTGGAAATTACATCAACACATTGAATAACGCTGCGCGTTTCAAGCAAGCGTGCCACACACGTCCTGAAAAGCCAAAGCGTCTTGATCGCCACCAGGTGGTTGGTCCCAGTATAGCTCATAAACTCTGCCCCCTCCATATATTCTAATGGGACACGAGACAAACTAAATCAAATTACACTTAAAATATATTTTTTTCCAAAGTGTAAGTTCAAGTGTTTGTTTTATAAAATAAGTTTGGTTTTGGCTAGTCATTTGATGCTATAAAAACAGGGGTGTGACGTCACGATTGACAGATTCTCTGAGTGAAGTAGTCACTGAGGCATCAACAGATTTTTTTTTCGGGAGGAGACTGGAGCTGTCTATAACCGTTTATTTCACACCGACACAATGAGTTGTTCTGCAATAAACAGTAGTAACAGATACTGCGGGAGTGTGGGTAGGTTTTGATATCGCGGCTCTACTTCCTGCTCTCTACTGTACAGACACAGGTCCCAAATCAGCGCAAGAGGTCAGCGCCATATTCTGACATAGGCGACTTCACTTTTCTCCAATGGAAGATAGTGAAGAGGCGTCGTCCATCTTTTTTACAGTCTATGGTTTCAAGGCACTTCAGATTGTCTTTAAATGTAATAAGACTGCCCCTAGAGGTCATAAAACTAACTAAAACTCTTGACCGATTCTCGACACATCTTATCTAATTGAGGTCTGCACTGGTCAATTGGTGCACACATGTAGGCTCATTAGTGGCCCTTTGATGAGGCCCACACATTGTCACAACCACATAAACAGGCATTCACATCCGCTCAGACAGAGGTTGCTAGGATGCAGATATGGTCCTTGCTGACCCATTGTTGGGTCTTGTGATGAATAATACATGTCACATTCAGCAAACTGTGCCTCAGCATTTGATAATACACCTCAAAAAAAATGTATCAGTAAAGTTGGCTACTTTATAAAAATGTATTTAGTAATACTTCTAGAAACATTTATGTTAGCACTGCTGTTTTTATTTAATGTATTATTCAATGCAATCCATTCTTTTAAATGATGGCAGAGATCTTGTCGGAGGTACCTGAGTTTGGGTGAATATTTGGGCCTTCTGACACTCCTCCAAACTGGGAGCAAATGCAGCCATGACATGTTCTTCTGTGCCAATCATCTGAACTATCTCCTGATCACTCTCCACTCCCATGGCCTGAAGGAGGACAAAAAGATTAGAGAATAAGGTATTTATTTAAGGTCATATAAGAAACACACAGTATACACTCTGTATTTAAAACTTTGTATTAAAACACATTTGAGTGTGTAGGACTCTGCTGTAAAGGTGAATATGGTGCCATAGGCCTCGATGACATTTATTTATGCTAATATGGGACTGTGGGAACAGGACTAGGTGGATCACAGTGCTTAAAGGTCTCCACCGTTTGGCACGGCTGCTGTGTTGCAAGGAAATCCTGGTGGAATGTGCTGTGGACGGACAAGTGCAAAGCAAACAGGCTCTACAGCCAATTTACCCCGTGCCCTGTCCCTAACCAATCAGACCCATATGTTTAGAGAGAGCCTGGGGTGAGGGAATTAGGTGGTACAGCTTTCATAGTACGACACGGTTCTCTGATTTGAGCTGTAATTAAATATGTTTCAACTGTCAGATGATTCAGAAGAAATGTCATTAAAATGCATAAGGAAGACTAAATACAAAAATCTAGTTAAAACTTAAAATATCAAATGCTTCAGGAAAGACTTGGATTGGTCATTTTAGATCTCAAATGTGCCCTCAATGACACTGAAGGGATTCTGAAACCCACTGATGCATCAATATACCTAAATATATCCTAATTAAATTTATAATCAAAGCCTTAATCAAAATGTATCCTCTTATATTATTATAATGATTTTTAATGATTCTTTCCAGTTATGATTTTACTTAATCAATAGAACCACTGATTGTTTATTGTTTCTTCATATAGGTTTTCTTTTGGTCTCTGAGGAGTGACTGAGGGTCTGGCCCATGCCAGGAGTGCAGTAACAGTGCTTACTCACTTAGCCCGATTATTTCCTTTAACTGAAACACTAAAGAATTATGGTGAATATTGTCTGTACCTCTTACTGAGAGAAAGCACATGTTATCAGTATGTTTTAGGAAACTTTCTGGTCAGAGCTGGGGCTCAGCCAACTCCAACCTTGGAGAAGCCTGTGTATCTGTGTATGTACGCTAGGGTTCTGTATTGCAGATCAGTATTAGATGTCTACAACGGGCATGTTGTTCTGGACAAGCTGGCATCTGCTCCAGACCTGGAAGGTCACTACGTGCCTAATTTCGGGGTGAAAGCGTCAATAAGCATCACGTGCATCTGATTAACTGACAATGTGTGGAAATTTACTATGACTGTTTTCTCTTAGCCAATCAGAATCATCCAACCTGCAGTAATGACGTAGCTAGACCTTGAAAAGAATATAACTGTTGAGAAACCGTATGTAAAAAAACAGGTAGAGGGAGAGTCTCACAAACTCCTTGTGAGACTTGAAGCTGGCTTCTGCTGATGAAACTACAAACTATTCTTCAGTACATTTTTCTTTAATTAACTGCACTCCTAAACAGTCCTGAACTGTTATCCCCCAACAACACATTTCAATAGTTCAGAAATAATTACAAATCCTAATGGCAAGACAGACAGTATAATATCTACAGTGAGTTCTCTCCAAGATCTTAAAAATACATTATAAAACATATTTCTAAAGTCCTGCCCCAAGCTCAAGGATGCTTCACAAAAGGGTCATCTTTGTTAAAATCAAGCAATTCTTTTTTTTTTTTTAAAGAAAAGAGTCATAGATTAACCTATCTGAAACAAATTCATTAAGCAGCATCATTTCACCATACGATATATTACCGTTCAAAACCTGTTTTGGGTAGGGAGAGTGTTTTAATGTTTTTGAAGAAGTTGCTTAATTTGATCAAAAATACAGTAAAAACTGTGATATTGTGAATTTTACAATTCAAATGTAATTAAATTGTTTTTGTTTTAATATATTCTAAGTGCAATTTATTCCTGTCATGGCAAAGCTTTTCAGCAGCCACTACTCCAATCTTCAATGTCACATGATCATTCAGAAATCATTTTAGACAACCACTGTTCTAGATTGAACAGATTCTCACTGTCTGAAAAACATTTGAATGTCTTTACTTAATTTAATGCATCCTTGCTGAATAAAAGTATTAATTTGCAAAACAACAACTTGCCTCAAATATTTGGGGTACTGATATTATATATTTTAGCAATACTTTTAAATTTGTGTAGTTGGTTTTCAGCCAAGCTGCACAGTGTATTCTTTGTCAAAGCGCACCATCTGCTGGTTGGACACAGAATGTGGCCTCACAACTGTTCTGGACTGTGCAATGAGCTAGCTAAACCATGAGAACTGCAAATAGCATAATTAATTCAACTAAGCAGACAAAGATACAAAACCATCATGCTCTAAACCAACCTCTTGAACCAAATTCTAACCTTAAAGATGATAGCGATAGGCGCGTCTTCAGAGAGGGTGTTGTGCTTTAGGTAAAAGCGTCCCTGTTTCACAATCATGTTGGTTCTGCTCTTTTTTTCATGTGTAGAGCTAAAACCAGAGACAAAAGAAAGATATATGAGCACACAACTGGAGCTTAACATTAATTCTACTTAACATTTGAATGTAAAACACTTTGAGCAAATATATCAATTAAAAGGTGCTCTTTAAATCGGGTTTATTAATATTACTTATACAGAAGAGCAAATTCCAGCACCTGGTGACCGAGGCTCCCACAGCACCTTTGCGATCTTGCTCCACAATGATGCGGTTCTTGGACAACTGTTCCTGAATGAGAATGACCTTTTCTTGCCCTTTCACAATAAAATAACCACCTGCACACAAACAAATCCTGTATCATACTTATGCGCCATGACCTGATCCCACACGTATGAGCTTCAGATAGGATTATCACACAAACAATGAAATATCATTGAGACAGTCTGAGAGGTTCAATGATAATCTACCTGGGTCCAGGGGACATTCATTGAGCTTAGAGAATTCCATTGGGGTCTTTCCTGTCAGGACACAGTTGGAGCTTCGCAGCATTATTGGCATCCTATTAAAAAAAGGAGAAGCTCGTTTGAAATCAAAAGGACAAACATATTAAGAGGCGTATGCAAAGCTTTCAGCAAGTGTATAATTACCTTCCGATTGGGAGAGCATTGCGAATGATTCTCTGGCTGCCTCGGGTGTACTCTATATCGACAGTGATGGGGGCTGAGTATGTCATATCTCTCAGACGACACTAGGGGTCAAAAAGCATAATTATCATAAGCAAATATTGCCATCTAGACCTATTCTTATTTTCTTCAACAAACTTTTAACTTTGCTTTGAATAAGAATAGTCATTAGGTCACAGGTGAACAAAGATGTTACCTCATGTGGTGCCACTGGTCTGGTTACATTAAAGCTTTCTTCTACGTCAGGCATGCCAACATAGATATTGAGATATCTAGGGACGGATGAGATGTAACAGGCAGTGTTGTTATTGTTAATAAAACTATTAAACATTTTTTCCCCGGTAATTCTATTAAAATTTCGGTAATTTATTTCAAAAGCTGGTATTAAAATAAAACACATTAGATGAAACACAAGGAATTTAAAAAAGTACTAAAGTGCTAAAATGATTAAAATAATTTATTAGAGCTATATTACGCCTGCCACTGTCACGCTCATGAATTTTGTGTTGACGTGTGACTGTCATACAAATAATTAGGATTAACGATTTAATTCTGTTTTGTTCATGTCACCAACAGTGTAAGCCTAATACATAATTTCTTTTTACTTGGAATCGTATATAATATAATAATAAAAATGATAATCAAATAGTCCCACATGATTTCCTTTAATGCTGAGAAGATTTATATAATATAATAATACAATACAATATGCATTCTGATTAAACCCACAAACCTTCATTTCATATGAAAGAAGAACTTTGGCTATATTTGTATACTTTACAACTGTTTTTTTAATTTATATTCTTTGGTAAAATGTGATTGAAATTCAAACTGCACAATTATTGCAGTTCTCTCAAATAATTGCGATTGGATCGAATAACAATTAGGCAATTAATCAATCAATCGAGAAAGGTTTTATAAGAAATATAATATATATATATATATATATATATATATTTATATTTCTTATATAAATATATATATATATATATATATATATATATATATATATATATATATATATATATATATATATATATATATATACACACATATAGAAAATATTAAGATAAAAGTTAATAAATACAGTAATAGAATATAAATAATACTAAAATAACACTAGTAAAGGTGAAAAGGTGGCATGTTAAAAATGTTGTCAAAAACAAGAATAATTGAACAATATCCTCACTTCAGATACCACATTGGGTCAGCATCACTCGTGATCTTCTCGTTACGCCTTCATGATCTTTTTTATCTGGAAACGTAAGTAGACATTAGTTTATGCTACTTAAGCTTTTTTTTGTCAAATCAAATTATTTTGCTGGTACAAAAACTAACCAAAAACATAACCTGATGCAATGGAAACCACTGAAATGTAAACTGATAATAAATGTATTGCATTTGCAAAATATGTGCAGGACACTGGTACATCCTTAACTATGTCAACAAACCTCCACATTGATGAAGTAATTGAAGGAATCAATGTGCTGCTTTACTAAGCCTTTAACCTAAAACACATAAATATGACATCAGAGGCTGTAAATATAATATCATCATTCAAATTCACATAAATCTTCCTGGACGTTAAGAACGTATATAATATGCATAAAAGAGCGTCTATGTTAAATCTGTCTATTTTACAATCAAATAAGTTATGTAGGCTCAATTATCGTGAGGTCATTACAGTTTCTTAAATAATAATTATCAAAGTAGAAAATGTGTAATATAAAATATTTATTATTTAAAATATAAATATAATGAGCATGTCTCAGTGCTGTCACTGCTTGACACGCCAGATGCTGTCATGTTTTCATGTTTAATTTATAATGACAACTTGATTTTACCTTCAAAAAGGCTGGAAGCAGCTTCCACTTTTCCTGCAGTACAAGGGGACAGATGAATTACCTTGTAATGCCTCTCATTCATATCGAACCCATATACTAACGTTTGCTATTTTTGAAATGGCACTCATGCCTCTATTCACTCACCTCCACAGTGTGGACGGGAGCAGCGAGCTGCTGGGGAGTCATCTCCCCAAACTCTTCTTGCAGCATTTCTGTTATTAGCTGAGGTGGCAATGGACTGTAGTAATATAACATAAGTTAGGAAACCATCATACACGCCGCAGCCACTCTGCAAAAACACTCCGAACGGAAGTTTGCGCTACACGTGAAAGTATGAGGTGTAACATGAAAATTAGACCGGGGAGGAACGCATGCGACCATATGTATTCCGACCCATGTCGACTAATATATATATATATATATATATATAGTACGGTAAATGTGTCCATATGTATTAAATAATACAACAATACAGAAGGGTAGTTGACAAATAACATGCAAAATCTAATTAAATAATCATTTAACCACCGTCGCACGTTCATCTGCTTTCCCAAAAACATCTCAGGTGCTACTGTTATTAAAGCAAAAAATGGACAAACCTAATACAAAGAAAATATATATATTTTTTTAATAAATTCAGATTTTTATTTAAATTACAAAATAGAAGCATTTTCACTAGTGGTTTTAAACATTGTGAATATCTGGTGTATATATAGATGGTGTAGCTGGTCTCCATATTTTTAATCACATTGTTTATTTTTATATGCATTTATGGTTTGCAGTTAACTTAAAATCATGCTGTGGTGTGGCAAATAAATGTTTAAAATCATAAATATTCCAAATTGAGTCCATGAATCTGTATGTGTAGCAATTATACAATACTTTTAAGTTGTTTATAGCAACTTTATATTAAAATAGTAATGATACAGAAGTTGTGATCATTTTTAATTCACCATTGTGATGTATATTGTAGAGATAGTTGAATAAATATATGTAATGAATTCTGCAAATAAACAAATCACAAGTGGATCAAGAAATTTGTTTTAATGTAAAAGCTCTATTTTCCATAACCAACCATGTATAACAGCATTTGTGGTCAAAATAGGCAAGATATAAAAGATATAAGAAATGACCATTATATGAGAGAAAAAAAAAAAAAAAAAAATGTTGAGCATGCTGTAGTATGTTAACATATTTGTAAACACAAGCATCTAAAATAAAGACTTTTAATAAAATTTTTTTAAAAATTCTTAAAATGTAAAAAAACCTCAAAAGCTACTGTCAGGGTAGTACAGTATGTGGGATTTATACGTGTCTGTTGTTGCTGCTCAGCAGTTTGGGATAAGCGGTGCCGATAGAGCGGCCATGTCTGTGCACCACCAGCTCCAGCTGGTACTCATCCAGATTGACCACAGCTGTGGTGGTCTTCTCAGTGGACGTGAGGAACAGGATGGTAAAGATGGCCATCTCAAACTCAGGACTCACGCCAACAAATGCGCTGGCCACTGGCTTGACCAAACCATGCCAGCTGAACTGCACATTCAAGACATGGTCATCGGCATCAGGCTGCGCGTAAGAGAAACAAATACATATTCAGCAAAGTCTGCACACAGAACAATCAATGATTATATATTGTTATGTTATCTTCATATTTATTGATGAAAAACGTACCACATCGTTATCCCTGGCTTTGTAGCCCTTGTAATCGAGAAGATCCTGCTTCTCTTGCAGGTAAATCTGGACCCAGTTGTGAAGACCCATGATTTCTCTGCCAAACTTGGTTTCCCCAACAAATACATGCTCAAATCCACTGGAGTCCTCCCTTTTTGGGATAAAATAGTGATTTATTTTATATTTTGAGCAGATGAGGAATAAAAGAGACATTTTCCATGTTGCATTGGTGCATGTTGCTTACCCTCCATTTCTGTCTCTATGATAAAGGCGGAACCACATGTAGTACAACTGACTCTTAAACTGTCTCAGAGCGAAGCGTGATTTCCCCTTACCGATCAGGTACCGGTGGACACGCTGAGGGAGTAAAACATGATTCATATAAAACAGTTTTAATGCGCTGAACTGATGACCCCAGAATCATCGTACACCCTCTTTTCCTCTTGGCATAATAAGCAGCTTCCAAGAACAGGGTGTGGCAGGGAACAACCACAATATTTTGGTTAGCAACGAGAGAAAAAAAAGTGAACTTGTCTTAACATGTAGTACTTTAGATATCTTTTGTTTTTGCTTTTAGAAACAAGAGGGTATAATTTGAGTCATACTGTACCTTCATGACTGCTGTATCCAAGATAGCATCCAGAAAGGAGTTATTTTCGGTCACCTCCTCAGCGGTCACCCTCTCTGCCACACCAGTGGACCTCTCATAGTTGTCCAAAAGCTTCATGAAACCTGTTGAGAGGTGAGAGAAAAAATAAAAAATAAATCACGGGATACCATTTTTGTTGGTGAAAATTTTATTTCTGGTCATTTCTGGTGGTTATCATATTCATACACATGTAAATGGAAGAAATGTAAACCTTCCTTTACTTTAAAAATTCTCACAAAATCATGAAGAAATAAAGTCTCAAATACTTCAAAAACAAAGCCGTAAGACAGTAAACGTATACTTTTTTTGTATGTTAATAAATGTGCCTTACGAAACTGCTACGTTCCCTGTCTTGCATTGTAAATGTGAAGAAGAAAAAAAAGATCATGTCTATTTTGCTATCCTATTCAACCCCATAAATCAAAAGTTTATATGCATGAGGGTTTTAAAATAACATTTCAGATTCAGATTTTTCTGGTAAAGTGTTGCATCAAGCAATCAATAAGTGGTTTCTCTGGGAAACTCAGCACTCACAGTTCCACCACTCAACTTTAGGATTAACTGCCTGCCTGAACACGCGACTCTTGGTGTGTATGTTCAATGTTTCAGCACAGAACCGCGGATAAATACTTTTTTGCAAACTGACAATGATTGATGGGGGTTAGAGGCTTTATTCTTTAGGTGTTGCATTTTACAAAAGAAACATACGTTTATAAGTGGTAATGCTGTCCAATTTGGCCTCATCAACACTGGAAAACAGCGGGGATGAGGCATGGTCTACCGCACTTGTGCTTCCCTGTGGTATGTAACCAGCTTTGCCCTAAAAGAAATGTTAGATGTAATACATGATCTGTCACTATACTTAATATTGTGGGACATTAGAAAATACTGACACCTGTAGCGTGATGTTGTAATCAGTTCCAGGCTTCAGGCGATTCACATCCAGCTTCCAGAGCTCATTGAAAATATTCGAAAGCTCCTGGTTGACAGTTTGACTGCGAGTGTAGAGAGAGAGAAAAAAAGTGAATTGTATAACACTTGTATAATTTTTGTTGTTGTTGTTGTTGCATAAATTGTACAAAAAGTTCTCAGGGGTAGTGCATTGCATTCATGTATACAGGTAAAACTGTTAAATAATTTACCTTGATGCATCACTGAAATTAAACAGTGCCAACAGCACAAGGATCCACCCACAATCGTACCTGCAATATGCAAACATAAGAATGTAGTTTATATATAAGTTACAGTACTTCATGCCAGCTATCTACTTAAATGGACATACATTATGCAATGATATAATTCATGTTTGTAAAACCTAACCTGCTGGTGCTTAGAGTAAAGAGAAATGCAATATCAATGCGCAAAAGGTAAAAGCAAAGATAATATTCTAATAAATATTAACAGTAAACATATGAACTTACAAACATAAAATGCGAATTAAGAGGTCCCGTAAACAAGATTGTAAGGATCATCACGTTAAACTGAATGACCTTTTGTAAAACTGTTCTGCTCTTTCAACACGTAACGTTACAAGTGTATATGCAAAACATAAAAAGTGTGTAACATACCGTTTGCGCATGGTTGTTGCTACAATGCGCGTGCACAGATGAACGCGAGTTTGTGCAGTTTTCCTCTTTTGTTGAAGGTCTTATATAGAACGCCCAGTGAAGTGACCCCTGACGATACTCTCATGCCTGAATACACCCAAATACGTTGACAGAGTCGAAGCATTTGCACATTGCACCATAAAAAAAGAAAACAGTAAAGGAGTAGAATGAAAATGTACACCAAAAGGGGAACGCAAGTGGGCGGGGCTTCTGGGAAGTTGTCTATGATTGGTCAATAATGTAGACAGCGTATTTTTTTAATATTTAACTTACCTTTTTAATATTATTTTTTATCATTAAAAGTTTAAACTAACTTATATAGAACGCTGATGAAGCAGCACTTTGACACAATGTACTTTTTCTTGTCTCTTCGCTGGTCAGGACAGACCAACCACAGTAAATTGTGATTACTGGATTTTTAATTAATCATTTTCACGGAGACAACAAAGGAATATTCCCATTTGTATATTAGATAGTAAAAGTTTAAATAAAAATAATACATTTTACTGCAAAAATATATTCAATAAGACAAAGGATAGGAAGAACACAGGGAACGAGGTAACGCCTGACTCATTTCATCAGTTTATTTCTAAAAACTGAAAGCAAAAACAGGATACAATGTATAACCTGAGTCAAAACCTGATATTAAAAACATGGAAGCAAGTTATATCAATTTATGATCACCTAAAAAGGGAACGAACAACATGGACTTGTTATAAAATGCTAGCAAGCAACTATGTACAGACTGTCCAACAGATGGCGCTGTTTTTCAACTTATGGACCGTTCCTTTCAATGGTACAAAATATACCAAATTTCCCCCCAAAATACAGTTACAGTAATAATAATTGCAGTAACTGTATTTGCTAATATTTAAAAATTACAAATTAATATGAAATGCCCATAAAATATTGAAATGGGCTATGCTATGTCATTTAAAATTACAAAGCCACGTTTGCATTTTAGAAACAAAATACATCATACTTCATTATTTTAAGAAATTCTGCTTTGCCAAGTCACACCTTTGGCATTGGTTGTAGAATTTACACGCGAATATAACAAACAAAGTCTGCATGCTTTCAGTGTTTTATTCACCTTTGAAAACGAGCAAAAGTCTACAAAGTACAAACTCAGAAAAGGTTATGAGTGGCACTATATTTTAAATATGTTTTTCAGCTGCTAACAATTTTGTGCACATGCCAGTATTGCATTAAAGATTCATACTACATGATAGCATTTCCATAAATGAGAACATTATTGCTACCCTTTAAGTACTGCAGCAGTGGAAAAATAATTCACAATGAACTTTCATTAAAATAACAATATTTTATCCAAATGAGACTTAAATAACATGCAAACCTTTACAAACTGGATGTAAAATATATTGTACAGAGTTTTGCATGCAAATGCATGAAGCATATGCAGTATCAATTCATGAACTGGCTTTATAAATTGTACAGGTCGAAAAAAAAAAGAAACTTAAAAAAAAAAAAAAAAAAACCTCCAAACATTATGTTTAAGACTGCACCTGGAGCCTTCATTTGAAATATTAATTATACTTGCTAGTTTCATTATTGGCAGTGTACAATTTCAATCTATCAACAATTTAATAAAATATATCTTTGATTTTGACTGAAAGTGTCATTGTGCTCTTCTGCCACCATAACTGGCACAAACCTGTCACAGGTTTTATTTCAGACCAGCAAAATACAGTAGGACTGCTTTTCATATTTGACCATATTTCACAAAATGACCACTAACAATCTGATTAAAAAAAGGGCAGACATTCTTCCATCTACCTTCGGGAGGCATATTAATAAAAAAAAAAAAAGGCAATTGAAATACTTTAAAATGAGTTGACGTGGCTGTGATTGATATATTTGGCATTCAGATGGAGGTGCGTGTGTGGAGGCGTTGGCAGAGGAATTGGCACGGTCACTTCCGATTAAAGCAGCAGCACTAGGGGCGAGAGTGTCCCTGCAGTGCCCTCACACGTTGGAGTCATCATCCCTCATGCTGGCATTGGGATATGACGTGGAGATCTCCTTGAAGAACTCATCCTCCTTCAGCATACTCTGAGTACAAAACACATGACACACAGTTGAGACTCAAGCCCTATCTATCTCTATATATACACTGAACAAAATTATAAGCGCAAATGTTTTTTAGTTTTTGCCCCCAATTTTCATGAGCTAAACTCAAAGATCTAAGACTTTTTCTATGCACACAAAAGGCCTATTTCTCTCAAATATTGTTCACAAATCTGTCTAAATCTGTGTTAGTGAGCACTTCTCCTTTGCCGAGATAATCCATCCACCTCACAGATGTGGCATATCAAGATACCGGGAGGGGTCCGGGAGGGGTTCGAAAACCAGTCAGTATCATGCTTAATGGGTGATATGTCCGGTGAGTATGCTGGTCATGCAAGAACTGGGATGTTTTCAGCTTCCAGCAATTGTGTACAGATCCTTGCAACATGGGGCCATGCATTATCATACTACAACACGGGCTGATGGTCGTGGATGAATGGCACAACAATGGGCCTCAGGATCTCATCACGGTATCTCTGCGCATTCAAAATGCCATCAATAAAATGCATCTGTGATCGTTGTCCATAACATACGCCTCCCCATACCATAACCCCACCGCCACCATGGGCCACTTGATCCACAATGATGACATCAGCAAACCACTCACCCACATGACGCCATCTGCCCCTGTACAGTGAAAACCGGGATTCGAATGTGAGCATTTGCCCACTCAAGTCGGTTACGACGACGAACTGCAATCAGGTCGAGACCCCGATGAGGACGATGATCATTTCTGACAGTTTGTGCAGAAATTCTTTGGTCATGCAAACCGATTGCTGCAGCAGCTGTCGGGGTGGCTAGTCTCAGATGATCTTGGAGGTGAAGATGCTGGATATGGAGGTCCCTAGGCTGGTGTGGTTACACGTGGTCTGGGGTTGTGAGGCCAGTTGGATGTATTGCCAAATTCTCTGAAAAGCCTTTGGAGATGGCTTATGGTAGAGAAATTAACATTAAATTCACAAGCAACAGCTCTGGTGGACATTCCTGCAGTCAGCATGCCAGCTGCGCGCTCCCTCAAAACTTGTGACATCTGTGGCATTGTGCTGTGTGATAAAACTGCACATTTTAGAGTGGCCTTTTAATGTGGCCAGCCTAAGACACACCTGTGCAATGATCATGCTGTCTAATCAGCATCTTGATATGCCACACCTGTGAGGTGGATGGATTATCTAGGCAAAGGAGAAGTGCTCACTAACACAGATTTAGACAGATTTGTGAATAATATTTGAGAGAAATAGGACTTTTGTGTACATAGAAAGTGTTAATATATAATAATATACAGTGAGATCAGATATGTAGCTGCTTGTTACCGTTAAGTTGTTGATGCCCTCAGAGAAAGCACCAATCTGCCTTACTGTCCCCTCAGAGTCCTCCATCTGGATCAAAAACAATGCCATAAAGGTGTTAATGATTCAATTATCATTGTCTTTAATTATTAGATTAGGGTTAAATCAACTGAGCATACAAAAGCAGTCAAAAGTTTGGAATAATTCAGAAATCATTCTAATATGCTCAATAATTATTACTGATGCTGGTGTTAAATATATATGTTTTTGCTGCTTAATCTTTTTGTGAAAACCGTGATACATTTGATTCTTTGATAAATAGAGTTCAAAACAACAGCATTTATTTGCAATAGAAATCTTAAGTATCATTACAAATATTTTATCAAATTAATGTGTCCTTGCTGAATAAAAGTATTAATTTCTTTCTTTCTTTTTTAATCTTACTTACCCCAAACTTTTGAAAGGTCAGCATCATGGTTTACACAAATACATTAAGCAGCATGACAGTTTTCAACACTGATGATAAATGTTTCTTGAGCACCAAATCAGCATTTCATGATTTTGCAGATCATGTGACACTGGAGTAATGATGCTGAAAATTCAGCTTCGTTATTACTGAAAGTACTTTATTATTTATATATTTATTTATATAAATATTTAAAATATTATGTAGTTAAAATGACTCATTATTCACTGAGTCTTTCACATGTTTTGCTGTATTTAAATGTTAACCAATGAGAAATTCTTGAAAATTCGAATGTTCAGTCCGACCACGATAAAGCTTCTATCACTACCTGGTCGAATCGATCGAGGTCATCATCATAGATCTGGAGCTCCATGCCTCTGCATCCCTTCTGGAAGCTGCGTCCTTTTGGCATCTCCACATCCATGGGACAGACATACTCTTCATTGTCCTCTTGTTTCTTCTTCCTACCAAACCCGCCAAACGCCAGCTTGTGCGGCTAAATATGACACAGACACAAAAAATATATGTTTATACTCCAAACTGAACGACTCACATGCCAGTTCTGCAGTAGATGGCTTGGAGATTTTCTGCATCATACCTTGACTTTAGCCGTGGCAGTAAGTAAGATGTAGTCTGGGTTCTCTAGACACTCCTGTTTGAGTTGCTGGGCCTCAGAACCCACCAGCAGGTTAAAGTGAGTTGCCAGATGCCTCCGCAGAAGTGTCTTATTGGGGGGAATATTTAGCAGCAGAGCCATAGTCTCCACATTAAAGCGAGGTTCCAGTACCTGAAACAAAGGGGAAAAAATGACACCCATTTCTTAGGAACAAACACTTATTACTCAAGAGGCTGGGTTGAGAGCAACAAAAGCAAAAGTTCTCTCAAAATGTAGTTTGATCACACAGCAGCACCTATTTACATATCCACCTAAACGGGTTGCAATGTTGGCTAACAGTATACCACTGCGAAGGAATTTCAACCTTCTTTTTACCCCTAATATTTAATAAATATATAAGCCAAGATCAAGGCATTAGGAGGTACACTGTTCATAGATGAACTCTTACAGGCTTTTAACTTACAACTTTTTGGTTACCAGTGCAGCTCTTTAAACATTTCAACCAATAACCTAAACTAGACTTTTCTCACCATCAGTCCTCCATGTACTCCGCTGCCCCTCAGGTTGGGTGCATATTCAGCCAGGTCAACGGAACGCAGCCACTCCATCACACGGTGGTTGGTCCATTGAGAGATCTCAGCTGGAGTTATGTTGTTCTGAAATGAAGGGGACCATAAGGATTGCTAGTACAAAAGGTGCAAAAATAACATGATAGCACAAATTAGTTTGGTCTCTCTTCCCACCTCATCTGAAGGTCGTCGCCGTAGACAGTTGGGGTCATAGTTGTTGAGTCGGAGCACCTGGATGGCTCTCTTAATACTGAGGTGATGTAAAACACTGCCCACTTTCAGAGATAACAAGTCATCCTGTTATGCAGGAGAAGAAAAACATTACTAAAATGCTACCTACCTGTTTGTTGGTAACCTTTCTATGAAAGCTGATGCTACTAATAAACCGAACAACTTCAAGTTTCTTATTACAATACCATTCATTTCTGAAGGACCATGTGACACTGAACACTGGAGCAATGGCTGATGAAAATTAAGTTTTGCCATCAGAGGAATAAATTACATTTTAAAAATATATTAAAATAGAAAATGTCATTTTAAATTGTAAAAATATTTCATTACATTACTGTTTTTTGCTGTATTTTTGATCAAAGCAATGCAGCATTGTAGAGCATAAGAGACTTCTTTCAAAAACATTTTTTAAAAATCCTACCGATCCCGAACTTTGGAAAGGTAGCATATATTAAAAGCTAGTTTAACCTTTTGTTCAATGATTAAAACTGTGAAATGACTGAGAAAAGGACTAACCACAGTCATATAGTGAAGCATCCGTCCATCCACACGTCCCTCGTCAAACTGAGTCTTGTACTGCGGGAGGCCGATATCATCAAGCCACCCTAGAACAGAAGGAAAGCGGTAACAACTCAAATACAGTTCAATCAGTTGAATCAATCAAGAAAATCATTCAATCTGATTGTTAGCCTTAATTTAACCATAATTTAACAAACCAATCTATGATACTGTGAATAAATAAACATCCATTCCTTACTCGTCACCCAGTGGTAGTCTAATTTGCCCTTGTGGTCATCTTCCTCTGAGCCCAGTGCCTGCAGGGCCAGCTGGAGTTTCTTCCTGTGGAGAGGGTGTTTTATTCCCAGCTCCTGCATAGAGAGAGCAGAACAGTCCTTAAACATGAACTTCAGAAGGAAAACTGATTATTACCAGGTTTAAATGTAGTTTGGACTCCACTATATGCTCTCATCCTAATTCTAAGTAATAAAAACTCACTCTTTCCAGATCTTGCTGGGATGCCTGCAGGAGCGTCTGGCCGGAGGAGACCCACTGCCTTGCCAAACCCACGTACAACCCCAGTCCCTGCTCCTGCATCCAATCACACACCTGCTCCCGGGACCAGCGTGCAAATGGCGCATCCAGCTCGCTGGAAAACACAAACAAGAACATCTTACAAGGTACAAAGTCTCTGATGGAGATATTTGACTGCATGTACTATTAAAATGTCACTCTGACAACAAAATAAACTAGTTTTTAAATAAGAAACTGAAGCAACGAATCAACAACTAGCAGCACAAGTTACATGAATGTGAGCCTGTCATCAGGGTGTCTTTACTAACAGCAGATCTTCCCAATTTGAGAAGGTGCTCCTGTCTGTATCGCTGTAAATACTAACCTGTTGGTGTTCTGCAGGTCACGTGACCAGCCCAGCCTGGGCCCAGCTGTGGCTCTGACTCCACCCCGTTTAAACTCACTCTCTGATAGGTTATCATCCAGGTTGAATGTGGTTGATTGACTTCTTTTGAGTCTTCAAAGAAAAGGAGAAAGTCGATTTTATCATGCTCATCTCTAATTGAGGTGGGTTAATGAAGCAGTTTACAGATTTCTTGAAACTGCATGCTTTAAATGACAGACAAGTTTTTCCACATTTATCTCAATAATAATATAAATAAATAAACATAGAATCTCATTTATTCAATTTAAGTAAAGAATA
The DNA here is from genome assembly GCA_018749465.1 of Paracanthobrama guichenoti. Lineage (NCBI taxonomy): Eukaryota > Metazoa > Chordata > Actinopteri > Cypriniformes > Gobionidae > Paracanthobrama > Paracanthobrama guichenoti. Next base: position 13,077,145 of record CM031960.1, on the reverse strand, counting down.
TTTGTAATAAAATAATACTTTATTAAAAATAAATATTAATTATACACTATTATAGTATTTATTAATATTTTGAGTTAGCTTTTGTTTTTATATTTTAGTTAACATTTTATAATTTTATGTGCATGTCGTTTTTATTAGTTTTTTTATATTTCTATTTAGCTTTAATTTATGTTTATTTCAGTTTTAGTGCTTTTAGCACTCATTTTCATTTCAAACTTATTTTCATTTAGTTACAATGGCAACATTACTATTTTTTTTGTTTGTTTTTGTTTTAATAAATCTAATATTAATGCTTTATTTTACTGCTTTTCTCAATTAACAAAAACACATTTTTAATAATTTTAGTAAACAACACTGATAGGATATGAAATATGCTGGTTAAGGAATGTCCAAAAGGTCCAATACTGCATCTCTGTTTCAGACTCACTTTCCAAAGAGTGCTTTGATTCCTTTAGACTTTTTCTTGCCCTCTGGAGAAATGGGGAGTGTGTGTGTGCTGTCACTGTCAGCTGACCTCTGTGGCATGCCTGCCAGATCCAGATGGTCAGTGCCGTCCCTCTCAGTCTCAGCTGTGCAAACAAACACATACACAAGACCTGGTGTCACCACAGCACAACACATTACCCACAATGCCATGGTAAGTCAAGCATCAAATAAACTGAGGATTATGGGAAGGAAGAAAAAAAAAAGGCAGTTGTTCAGTTGGAGACCAGAACAGTAAAAATGTCATGAATAACAGGAAGCCCAAAAATTACAGTGTATTCCTTGAACTACTGGAATCAGCATCATGGGGCAAGATCGCAGATGACTTCTCGTCGGGACTGAAGAACAACTGGATTGGGTTTATTTTAGTAGTGGAACCATGGAACAAAGTCACATGCTGACATGCAAGTTAACACAATGGAAGTAATAACATCTCTGTAGTTGAATGGCACTAAATGCAGCCTGAACATACATTCTTATGGTAGTCTAGATGTGAAGGACACGTATAGAGCTGTGAGAATGTGGTCAGAATATTTGAGTGCTGGGTAATGTGGTCACAAAATAACATGCAATGATTACAGAACCTCCATATTCGAAGGGCTCATGCTGGTTACCACATGAGCTCAATTGCTTACTTTCAGAAAGAGTAATCTAGATTTTTTTAATCTAGCTTGAATAAAGCTAAAATAAACTATGTGGTCACTTCTACAATATGTCCGAGATATGTTAGGGTTTTCAAAATCATCTGCATCTGTTGCAATGTAATTCCTCAAGGACCCCTGAGTCTCAAGTATGACTTTAAAGGGGGCCTATTATGCTTTTTTAGTATGTAATGTAGCTGTTTGAGCATGAAACATGTCTGCAAAGTTACAAAGCACATAGTCCAGAGAACTGTTTCTGAACTCCCTGAAACGCTTCCATTGTAGTCTGGAGTTTTCTTCCAGGAACAGACACGTCACAATATTTCTCATTTAAATAATTCCCGCCCAAGGCATGCACAAAAATGGGGCAACAATATAAAATGTGAGAATTAATGTGTTTAACATTCATTAACACTCAACATTCAAGCATGAAAACCTAGTAGACCCAAAAGCAAAATCAAAAATTTGTAAAAGGGCATCATATGACCTCTTTAATAGCAGAAGGAGTCTGTTTGATATGGTACAACATGGTCAGCGAGCCAATAGATTATGTTTGGAAAGAAATGCATTGCATTGAATGATTTTTCCTTGAAGGGAAAAATAAATAAATAAAAACACACCCAAGTTCTGCTTTGTCTTTCTCCATAGAGGCCATACAGCAGGTCTGGCCCATAAATGAGTGTCTGTATTACTACTAAAACAGACACATGCCCACAGTACCAGGCATATGTTTGGTCTAAAAGTCAAAAGTCTGTATGTCCAAACATTTGTCTCTACTGTACTTACAAACAGAGCAGACAGTTCTTCCAAAGTTATAGGAGCTTTTTTGATCACAGTGAAACTTTTAACAGACCAGGGGCATATTTATCTAGAAGTAAGATAATCTCACCCAAATTAGGGGCACTGGCAGTCCTCTTCCCTCCCTTAATCTTGAAGAATCCCCGTCCAAAGGAAGATCTCATTTTCCTGGTACCGAAGCTGTCATCCTCAGCAGTACGAGAAGAGCTTGTGGATTTGGGTGGTAGAGTTGTAATCTTGTTGAACTCATCAAAAGCATTGCTCTAAAAAGCAGGAAGAAAACATTTCAGAAACCTCAAATAACTTCATGTATGTAATATAAAAATGCATTCTGTTAATATAATGTATTGTAATATAATATAATATAATATAATATAATATAATATAATATAATTAATACAATAGAATTACCTCTGCTGGCCTCTTATCTACTGCTAATGGCCTCTAGAATAAAAAATTGCACAATAGAAACTTTAAATCCTCACAATTACACTGCAAGTATTTAATATATTGCCCATCCCTAATAAAAACTTTAAAATTAAAAAAATAAAATAATAATAATTTCTCAAGTCAAGTCTTGAGTAAGCTGAAATTCACCTTTTCACTGGCTTTTCCATCGAGGTTGTCCTGGCTTCCTGATTTTGTGACCTCTGATGTTCTAAAACATGAAAAGACAGTTACCGTCACTATTTCCAACATACAGATGTTCATAATTGACATCTTCTAGGTATCAAACCACCCTGTTAAGGTGTCAGACACACTTTGTTTCACAATAATAGTGGCATTTCAGGTTACCCAAAAACTGGCATTTCAAAATGTGCCATTACTGTAACCGAACTCCACCAGACACACATACTCACTCGGGACTCTCATGTAATGGGCTCTCCTGTGATTGTGTTGGCTCCTGATACTCTTTATCACTACAAAGGACAAACACACAAGCATTGGGATGCAGAGGTGGTGGCAAAGCATGATGGGAAAGCAGTGAGGTGTATAGACAGACATACACTGATGTGCTAAAAGTGAGAAAGTGACACTATAAAACGATGGGATAGTATAAAGAAGGTGGCATAGTCATGAACTCTGATATAGATAATAGACAAAAGGCATTTCAAAGACTAGAAAGAACGAAAAGAGGATGCTATCATAAAAACACAAGAAAGGAAAAGCTTCAGAGGTGAAACACGGAGAATGGGATGCTTAGCTAGTAAGCTGTAACATAGGTGGCATGCTTCGGGATGTAAACCTACAGCTATGATATGAAAGAATGTTTGCTTGTCCAGAGTTTGTCAGATGATGAGCCTACATGAAAAAACAACATCAGCAGACACGAGGTGTGTTTTAATGTACTAATCTGAGAATGTACCTTGAATGCATGTGTTCCAGGACTGAATCGCTGTCTGCTCTGTCTGGGGATGATACTGTGAATGATGGCACTTGGAGTGTACTGACGAATGTAGCCGCCTACATATGAAGAGAATATGCAAAGGTAAATTCTCAACAGTGAATTCTCTATAACAGCATTTTTCAAAATGCAGACCCCCAGAGGTCCACCTCAAACAACCTTTCAAGCATAAAAATACAATATTTTATTTAAAAATACAATATTTTATTTAAAAATACAATATTTTATACAATATAATTTCATATATAATTTTGATTAAGCCTTTTTATTAAGGATTTTTGTTTTGCATGTACACCATTTAAATAATTTGTCTTTTTGTAGTGCTTTTATCTATTTGGAATGTTGTTATTGTTCACTAAAACTATTAAAATAATTATTGTTTATTGAAATAAAGCGGAAATAAAAATATATAAATATTAGATAAAAAAAGTATAAAGTAATAAACTAATAAAATGATCAATTAAAATTAAAAACTCAAAATATAAAAATAAATGCCAATTCAATATTAATACGGTAAATACTATAGTAAAAAAAAACAATCAACACAACTTTGATGAACTGTTGCTCTAAATTAAGATACTCATAGGTTGCAGTGCAGTGATTTCATATTAGGCATGGCAAAACAAAATATAGTTCTTTAACAAGGATGCAGACTAAGCGACAAAAGTGAATGGTATAACCTCGATTGAATTTTGTTGGTCTGAAAAGAAAAACTGTACCTCATTTTGACCCCTCACAGAAACTTCTTCTGTGTAAGCGAGCAGAGACTTCTCCGTGTCCATGGAAATGGAGAGCGCGGTGGACATGGAGAGGGAGCTGTCGCTATTGCTCTCATCACTGTCTCCGTCTTTGACCTTATCTGATGAGAAAGACAGGAGAGGAGGGAGATTAGATCATTAGCTAGGGAACACAGCACCATAAGAGCAAATACAGCCTGTCACTTAACAACAGCATGTTATGGGATTTAACTAATTGGGTGAATCTCTAGAAAACATATCAAGGTCACATTCATTACGTAATATTATATAATAAAGTAATAATATTAGTAATAATTAATACAAGTTTTAATATTATTTATAATATAGTACATAAGTATATAATATACTTTTATTGTGTCTTTCTGCATTTTGACATTATTTTTATGATAATCGAGTAAATTTCTTCCCTCATATTATGATTTTCTCCTGTAAAGGAAAGTCCCCATGGTGTTTCTCTTTACTGTAATACAGTACAATATATACAAACCCAATTCCAAAAAAGTTGGGACTACAAATTGTGAATAAAAACAATGCAATGATGTGGAAGTTTCACATTTCAATATTTATTCAGAATACAACATAGATGACATATCAAATGTTTAAACTGAGAAAATGTATAATTTTAAGGGAAAATAAGTTGATTTTTAAATTTCATGGCATCAACACATCTCAAAAAAGTTGGGACAAGGCCATGTTTCCCACTGTGTGGCATCCCCTCTTCTTTTATAACAGTCTGCAAACGTCTGGGGACTGAGGAGACAAGTTGCTCAAGTTTAGGAATAGGAATGTTGTCCCATTCTTGTCTAATACAGGCTTCTAGTTGCTCAACTGTCTTAGGTCTTCTTTGTCGCATTTTCCTCTTTATGATGCACCAAATGTTTTCTATGGGTGAAAGATCTGGACTGCAGGCTGGCCATTTCAGTACCCGGATCCTTCTACGCAGCCATGATGTTGTAATTGATGCAGTATGTGGTCTGGCATTGTCATGTTGGAAAATGCAAGGTCTTCCCTGAAAGAGACGACGTCTGGATGGGAGCATATGTTGTACTAGAACTTGGATATACCTTTCAGCGTTGATGGTGCCTTTCCAGATGTGTAAGCTGCCCATGCCACACGCACTCATGCAACCCCATACCATCAGAGATGCAGGCTTCTGAACGGAGCGCTGAGAACAACTTGGGCTGTCCTTGTCCGCTTTAGTCCGGATGACATGGCATCCCAGTTTTCCAAAAAGAACTTCAAATTTTGATTCGTCTGACCACAGAACAGTTTTCCACTTTGCCACAGTCCATTTTAAATGAGCCTTGGCCCAGAGAAAACGCCTGCGCTTCTGGATCATGTTTAGATATGGCTTCTTTTTTGACCTATAGAGTTTTAGCCGGCAACGGCGAATGGCGCGGTGGATTGTGTTCCCCGACAATGTTTTCTGGAAGTATTCCTGAGCCCATGTTGTGATTTCCATTACAGTAGCATTCCTGTATGTGATGCAGTGCCGTCTAAGGGCCCGAAGATCACGGGCATCCAGTATGGTTTTCCGGCCTTGACCGGAAATGATGATAACTTCAAACTCTTCTGATATTGCTCCACTATTTTTGGCCGCAGCATTGGGGGAATTGGTGATCCTCTGGCCATCTTGACTTCTGAGAGACACTGCCACTCTGAGAGGCTCTTTTTATACCCAATCATGTTGCCAATTGACCTAATAAGTTGCCAATTGGTCCTCCAGCTGTTCCTTATGTACATTTAACTTTTCCGGCCTCTTATTGCTACCTGTCCCAACTTTTTGGGAATGTGTAGCTCTCATGAAATCAAAATGAGCCAATATTTGGCATGACATTTCAAAATGTCTCACTTTCAACATTTGATATGTTATCTATATTCTACTGTGAATAAAATATGTTTATGAGATTTGTAAATTATTGCATTCCTTTTTATTCACAATTTGTCCTTTTTGGAATCGGGTTTGTATTTTATTTATACATCAGCATGTACGCCTTTCACAATATAAACACAATTTATTTAAATTATGCATTTTTGTATTACATGTAATGTTGCCTTTGTTCACTAAAACTATAACAAAAATAAAATAAAAAAAAAAAGACAAAAATTTTAAATGTTGCTTTGTCAATTAACTGTAATAAGTTGAAGTTGAAGTACTAAAATAAAAATATTTAGTATTAATAAATACTATAATATTATATAAATACTACTAAAATAACACAGAGTGATAAATGCATATTCATTTCCTTTTGGAATTGTTTTTATTAAAAAGTTAAATGTAAAATAAATCACCTTTTCTTCCCTGAGCTGACATGACCATCTCTTGCACTTTTTTGTAACGCATGAGTGACTGTCGCAACTCTTCAATCTTGCGATCCTACACAAAGCATCATTATCAGCATTAAATGTTAAGATCCTTTATTTATTTTCAAAAGCAACGGGAAAGGAAACTTATGACCTAAAACTACCTTCTCCTCATTTGCAGCCATCAATGACTCCATTGCTTTCTTCATCCTCTGTACTTCCATATCTGCAAAGCACAGGCTTAGTAAACTAAAGTCCACTTCATAACACTAAAGGGCAAAGAAACATTAGGCCTCAGGCCTGACATTTAGCGTCACATAAGCTGTAGACAGACACATTGAGCTGAAACAGTGACCTTCTTTGACAAATATGAGAAATGTACACAACAGAAGCGAGGAGGAGCTTGTTGGGATTAAACGTGAGTGTATACAGCCACAGATAAGAGTGGACGTCCAGCCTGTGAGGTCATGAGGAGTGTGAACAAGGGTTATGGGCAACTGCTGATAATGGAGGGAAGAGAGGAAGTGAGGTGAAGAAACTAGCTTTGGGGAACAGGAGGTGTTACAGTAGGAGGTGACGAGCAAGAAACAAACAGACAATCATGTAAATGTGACATGCCAGATGGTGACCACAATCTGACTATTATCAGGGCTACAACATAAGAAAGGATTGTTATTTATTACTCATTTCCTGTACCTAAAACGTAACTTTTTGCCACACCTGCCAATGGCCGGTGACTTAAGTAAATTTATAGGCTATAAATATTTTTTTACCAGCCAAGAAACTGTTTTTGCAAAAACAGGCAGTAATGACACCAAAATTTTAGATACCAGAAAAAATTCACAATTTTAGGCACAGAAATGTAATAATCAAAATGTAAAATAACACTGCATAGTCTTCACTGTATAAATTAAAGAGATTAATCCTTATTAAAGTTAATCAGACAAGAGCAGTGAGTGATTTTCTCTTTGCCTTTTGTTGTTTGATTAACATTAACTGCACCAGGATTATTAGGATGCTGTCACTTTAAGACCTGCACGGCTCCAGTATACTGATACTGTGCACATGCGTTTTCTTTCTTAATTATTTACGTTCACTTAAGACATAACCGACTATGTTTACAAGGATACTTTGTGTGAATTTGTCCTTTCAAGCGCAAGAAGACGTGAAAGAGAGCTCAATTCAGTATTTGTGCACTGAGATGGACAGCTTCGGATGTTGGCACAGAATACTTACCACAGCGCGTGAGTAACGAATTGAATCCACTTTCGTGTCTTCTTGCACTTGAATATTAGGATTAATTGGATTGAACAAGGATTAATTTGTGGCAATGTTCTCACAACACTGCATTGTTAGAATTCATAAAAATGTTACCAGCCAACTGGAGATTGACACCATTTTATATACTCACCAATGTCGATTTTTACTCACATTTGACGCTTGACGAGGGTTAATTTAAGGCCCTTTCCTGTACCTAATAACTGGTATTTTTAAATCCATTAACTTCCTATAAGACTGTAATTTGCACTACTTCATGTCATAGAAAAGCAAGCTTCATGAGTACCATGCCCAAACATGCAGGCACAGGAAGTAGAGGACTAAGAGGACAAAAATAGTACAAAGATTAAAAATGAAAAAGGATGTATGGGTAGAAGGTAGACATGGAGCCCCCTTACGTTTCTCTTTGAGCCTCTTTTTTAATGTTTCCTCAGTATGGAAAACTGTTTAAGACAGAGTAATGATATTAAATGTATTCTGTTATTTAAGGTATTGGACCAATAAAGTGCTATACATAAAATGTTGCATAGAAAAAGACAAACTAAACAATAAATAAATAGACAAGTAAAAGCAAATGTCAGCAATATCAAAGAAAAAAAGGGACAATTAATGAATACAATAACAACTGATTAAGTTGATCAACTCCTTTTGTTTTAAATGAGTCAGTACAGCATCACAGATATAGTATAATGACAAGACAAAACTAGGCCCCTGAAGGGCATGCTGGGACAGGCAGCACTGTGATTATTTTACATGACCCACCTCTCTCTGTGCCGTCTAGGCCTGCAGGCGTTGGGGATCTGGACCCCGTTTCATCCTGCAGCCTCCTCAGATCACCATCTCTGACATCAAGCTGCCTTCTCAACGTAACCAGCTCCTCCTGCACATTAAAACACACAGATCTCACAACGCTGAATCCAAAGCCTGGATCACCAACAAAGTTAACAGGTTAAAAAGCCCAGTAATTCCAAACCATGCAGTTACTAATTACTGTAAGAGAGTTCAGTACACGGCACATGCAAAATTAAAGTTCTGTTTGATGTATAAATAAACAGCAATAAAGGTGTTAAACCGATATAATAATAATAATTATAATATAAAAAATAATAATTATAATTATAATTATTAATATTAATAATGATATTGATATTAATCATATTTATTATAAATAATAATAATAATAATAATAATAAGTGCTGTCAAAATTAGCACGTTAACGCATGCAATTAATTTGTTCAGTTTAACGCATTAAAAATATTTAACAAAATTAACACAGCATCCGTTTTTTCTATCATCCTACATTATATGATCACGCTCTTATTCATGCAAATGCTTTTAAACCATTCAAGCGTGATAAGACCAAAGAGAGTCTCTTTCGAACAATAACAGACAGAATTATGCCAAAATGCCCATTTTGTTGGGTATTCTCATAAGAGAATGAACTTAAAGAGTTGTGAGAAAATTAGATGCGTGTCACAGCGCGTCGGATCCGCGTCATGTTCGGCGGCGGCAGATCTTAAAGTGACAGCAGCCTAATAAACCAGTTGCTGTGATGTCTGTCATTAATGTAAATCAAAGAACAAAGGTAACAGAGAGGAGTTAATCTAGATTTAATTTATTTATACAGTGCAGACTGTTTGATAACTTTTAGTCAATTTCTGTATATTTCCTACCCGTTTAAAGCCTAATAAATGTTGAAAATGATATAGTTTTCGATTTTACTATAATGCTGAATTTCCATCATTAATGTTTAAAAAATAATTTCTTTGAGACATCAGTAGCTGTATTTGTATCAGTGATACTGGCCTTCATTCATAAAAATATGCCATTACAACAAATCACTATGTTTAAGTTGTTTCTACATTGATTTGGAGAGTAACTGAAATTATTACAATATAAAAATATAAAAAATGTGCGATTAATTCATTAATTTTTTTTAATCGATTGACAGCACTAATAATACTATTTTTTATAATTGAGACATATTACTGACAAAGTCACTGATAAAACCAGACAAAATGACTGAAATTAAAACACGTTACACAAAATGTACTCAAACAAATTGAAAACACAAAATTCATCCATTGATTTTGGCCAAGCATGCAGGGTTATTGAATTAGCATCACAAAATAGCAGTGTTAACTTAATTATATATCAGTCTACTACTAATCAAGAACTTCATTCAAGAGTTCAAAGCATTGCCACGGTGGGAGAAGAACACACACACACACACACACACAAAACTAGAGTAGCACATTTATGCAAACCTCACACTGAGCTTTTTGAAGCGTGTGGCTTAACAGTATGCTACAGTAGGAAGTAGCGACAGAAATAGCTTCTCCTGCATTATAAAGCAGTCTGAAATTTAGCCCTCTCAGCTTAAACATCACGTAGAGCCTCACACTAAAGCATACTTGTGGTTAATTAAACACGCTGAGATCTTATACTGGAGCCACTGCTTGGAGACAAGGGCAGATTTAATGAGCAGCTTTCAAATGATGATGAGAACTTTGTTTGTATCCTTTAAATGGCGTAAAATAGAGAGCTATGGAGCTACTATAGAGCCCTCAGTCAAGTTGAGACGATTACAAGTTTAATTCTGTAATAATATGAGAGAATACACTCAACAGTGGCCCTAGAATGTATTTGGACTCTAAAGCAACACTAACAAAATATTAAGTGTGGCCACTGTAATGCTTAAACTTAAAACTGATGAAGGCTTCAATAAAAGTGCCAAAAAGCAAAATTACAGTGCAAAAATAACTAAATAAAAGGTCTTTGGATCACAACCACAAGCAGTAACCACCCTGAGGTATGCCGACCTTAAGTTCCTGGATTTTTTGTTCCTTCCTCTGTTTCTCATACTGCATCTGGCCCATTTTGATTTTCAGGCTAGAGAGTTTGGCCATTAGCGACTAGCGGCAGAGAGGTTAGCCAAGGAGGAAAAGGAAAATAAACACTTAAAGATAACAAGAATAGTGACAGGTTATGCAAGAGACAAGAGCAGAAAAGAAAACCCTATGCAAGCCTAAAGATGAAAACAAGTATTGGTTTAACTAGTAAGAAACTAGTGTTGAAACTCACCTTAGTGGATTTCAATTTCTTTTCATACTGTAACCGTTCACTCTCCATCTCAGAAATGCGATATCTCAGTTCATTAATCTCCAAAATCAAACCCTAAAAGAAAGAAAAGTCTTAAAAATGCAAACAATCTACATTATTATTAATATTATTATTAATATGAATTTAATGTGAAATTTACTGTTAAGTGAATGAATAATAGGTTTAAGTTAAACTCTACTGATGCATATGTATGCTGTTGATTATCACCAAAATAAAAAAATAAAATGACTATTTACACAATTTCAAAAACGGAGGGACTTAATGTAGCGTTAATGCACAGAACCTAATAATGATATTAATAACTCGCTTCAAAATGCATACAGATTATCAAAGCCATATTCCTTGAAGCTTCAAAGATAAGCCTTCTCTCATGTTTGAAATGGTTTGTTTAGCAAACAGACTAAGTATTCAATCTTTAGAAATGCTTTACGAGTGAAAAACAAGAATCTAGTGACAAGCTTCCATTCAGCACTCAGGCCTTTCAGGGCCAAGCTCTTTGTCAGGATGTCTAGCATTCAGACGTGGATTTATGATTCAATAAACAACAGAACAGCCTCCAGTTGTAAACACTCAGTGAATGCTCCAAACTAAAAAAAAAAAAAAAAATACATCCACCTTGAGCAGTGACCCCGGAAAAATCAGAATTAAAAAAATCGGAATACTTAAAGTACAGTTCCAAATTTTGGGATCAGAAGAAATTAATCCTTTTATTATGCATTAAATTGAATGTTCCTTGAGCATCAAATCAGCATATTAGAATAAATTCTGAAGATCATGTGAAAATTCAGCTTTGCCATCTCATTTTCAACTGTAATAATATTTCACAATATTACCATTTTTACTGTAATGTATCAAAGAAATGCAGCCTTGTAGAGCATAGGACACTTTCAAAAACATTTAACAATAGTATACATTAAGTAATTCAGACTACAGCAGTTCTGGTAATTCTTTAAAATCTAAAATGACATATTGTAGTCTCAGTCTTAACAGGATAAAAAAGGACATTTTGGCAAACAAACTGGAGCCTTGGTAAGACAGTAAATTATGTGGCAGCAAAATAACACAGGAAACAACAGAAATAATTTATATCTTTGAAAAACGTGTTTATCGTACTAGACCAAACACACTTGCTGATTTAGTGCACAATTTGAACAATAAATAATTTGTATCTCTGTTCTAGAATATTCTAGGAATAATGGATAACACAAATCACAAAAAAACTGGACTGAAGGGGAAAGTATGTCAACAAGGAGACATACTTGCTGTTTTTGTGGGAGGTCTTACACACACAGAGGTGCAGAGACTGGTTGATGGTAAACCTTCAAAAACCTTTTGTTTTTCTTTGTTGTTGCATGTTGTTTTAGCCCCTTTGCCCTAGTCTCAAGCAACTAGACTTTATTAAAAAAAAAAAAAAAAAAAAAAAAAAAAAAAAAAAAAAGTTTGGTCAAGTTTGCAGCTTAGTTGGGCCAAGAAATGCCCACTTTGACATGAAGTGTATTTGTCAATGACATGTAAAGCAGCCGACTATAGTCTGTTGTTTTTTTTGAGCAGTTTAGGGGCAGGTTTATCTGAAATAGTTTAAAAAGCCCCAGTGTGGAAAACCATTCCAAAAGATGGATCCCAACACACTCATGCGGAGGACCATTCCTACTCCCGTACATCCATTGAGACCTAGTCCATAGTGGTAATGACTACTTTCTAGAGAGAAAAGTGGCCACCCAAAACAATTTTGGAGAGGAAATGATATCTGGTAAAGGGTGTTTTTGCAGTTGCCATTTTGCCCAGACAGCAAACAAAGCAGAGAACAGTTAAAAGCCCAACATTCCAGTGCAGTGGAATAGACCTCTGTACTGCAGATGACGTGATTGGTAGATGTCCGAGCACTAACAGAGTACATTGTTGAATGCAAATCTTTCTGCTTCAGGCTTGTATTGAAACAAAAGGTTGGCTATACTGCAAAATCACGATTCTAAACAAACATTCATGTCAACTTTCCAGCAAACTGCAATATGTTAAATCGGTCAAAACAAAAGGGCTCTGTGCACCAATGGTGGAATGACGAATTAACCAATGATTAGCATTACAATTAAAGCACAGCCACTGACATTTTCAAACGAAGACATCATTACACAATTATTTCTCTCATCCATGTATGAATGTTTCTTACCTCACTATCTCCAAATCTGTCATCAAAATCATGTCTCTGTTTCTCCATGGCTGTTAACTTCAATTTTAAGTTGGAAACCTCTGCCATTAGTTCCAGCTTCTGAGTCTCAAGGGCTGATCGGCACAAGAGTTCCTATGAATAAGAGTTCAAAAATGAACATACTGGAGCATGAGCTTAGAAAAATTATTTTATGGGCTTTTTGGCTGTAACCGGACAGTATAGTAAAATAGTAAATAAACTGCAGGCTGAAAATAAGTTTCACTATAGGGCTGGGTGATATGGGCAATTTTTTATTTTATTTTATTTACATTTTTCATATCAGTCGATATCAATAATTATCACAATAAATGTCAAATCTTTATTTCTTTCAAGTTTAAAGGCAGATTTTTGCTCCTAAATGAAAGTTGTAGAAACCAGACTGTTAATGGTGTTTTTAAACTTTATTGTCTGAACATGACAAACCCTTCATGTTTTTGAATTCTTAAAAAAAAATTCAGTCATTTGTGGTGTTTTTCAGGTTTGTGTTGCCTGACTTTGATGCACATATGATGCACATATCTTTGGAGTTGACAGTAGTAGTACCTTGAGTTAGGATGTAAATGTCAGTTTGTTCATTAACAAAAACATTAAAATCTGTAAAAAAATTAACAACCTAATTTTTGAGGTTTGACTGTGAGCTTTATTAAAAATAACCATAGGTCTTCCATAGTAGCATAAATTTAGATCATGATAACCACAGTTAAAAACACACATATTGCACCTCACTACCATGGTAAAATGTAACTATATGGTTTCTGGTATTTGTATGAAAAACAGTAGCCTAAATACATTTAGTATAAATGCACAAACTATAGCTTAAATCTGTAATTATATTCAATTACTCGTTAATACATTTAATGCATGTCTACATTAATAATATAATAAAATTCGATATGAATATCCCACATCTGCCACAATACCATGGTGCAGTTAGTGCTACTACAGTAAATCCATCGTAAATGATGGCAATTTGTAGAGTGTAAAGCCAGACTGTAGATTGTATAATTGCGCAGTGTTTTTCCTGTTTGTCAGCATAGTTTCATCTGACTTTAAACTAGTTTAAAAATCACAGACACATTTGTATTCTTCACTGAATTCAAGTGCTTCTCACTGGATATCACCGCACTGTTCAGTGGTCTCATGAGTGAGATCAATCAGTGAGTAAACACATCTGCTATAGTAAGCTCACGCTGCATTGCTGTTTGAACTTTGAGCCAGGCAAATAAATGATCCATGTATCATTTTATCAAGGAAAATTATATCACAATAATTATCGTTTTATCATCTAGGCCTACTTCACCATGCAAAACGCACATGTAACCAACCGCTAGACCCTGTCTGCAATAAACAAGGAATATCTTTAAACCCACCTGTTGTAACATTTCTTCAGTGGCATTTAGTTTCTCACGGTGTTCATCAAGGCAGAGGTCTAGATCCCTTATCTTTTCTCCCTGCGCCTCCACTTGATCCGTCAAAACACTCACCTTCAAAGAATGAGCAGTTAACTTATTTGTCTGCTTATCTCCACAACCGTTCAAAATTTGAGTTCAATAAGAGTACATTTTATTAAGAAATTAATACTTTTAGTCAACAAGGATGCATCAAATTGATCAATTAGATTAGAATATTAGAATTAGAAGACTGGAATACTGATTGCTGAAAATGCAGCTTTGCTCTCATAGGAATAGGAATTAAATGTTAAAATATTCAAATTTGAAACGGTTAATTAAAATTGTAATAATATTTTACAATATTATTGTATTGTTAATAGTGCTGTCAAATCGATTAATCGCATCCAAAATAAAAGCGTTTACATAATATATGTGTCTGTACTGTGTACAATTATGTATATTTGAATACACACACACATATAAATATTTGCATGTATAAACTGTACATATATTTATATCATGTAAAAATATTTAAAAAGTATATAAATATAAAAAAATTCTTAAATATATAAATGCATGTGTGTATATTTATATATACATAATAATTATACACAGTACACAGAAGTATCACGATTAATTGTTTGACATCCCTAATTTTTAAATCAAATGAATGCAGTCTAAGTGAGCCTTTCAAAAACATAAAAAAAATAAAACACATTCGGACCCCAATCTTTTGAATGAGCATGAATATAAAGGTACCTGAAGCACAAGGGATTCTTTATCACTTTCAAGACGATTAAGTCTGTCCTGGTAAACATCACCGGTGATTGAAATGTGACCATTTGACTGTCGGAAAAAATATATATATAGAAAAATAATTTATTATACAAGACTTCTGGAATCCAACATGAGATGTCTTGAAACAATTGGAGTTAACTTTAAGTTGCTTTTCTGAGTGATACTGAGAAAAACAGGGTCACTTGATATTCAAGGTTTTTATGCATCATTTATTGTGCCAAAAAATGTTAACATTGGGTGAACAAACATAATACTCCTCGTAAACTGACTAAATATGGTATTGTGTTGACTTTCACTTGGCAGTTGTTCAATCTGTCTCAAGACACACAAGAATAATGTTTCTTGGATTTGCTGTAACTAATATCTTAAGACAATGACAAAACTCAACTGCAGAGTCTTATGAATAGAACTAAAACACAATACTATAATAGCTCAATTAATAAATTATGTCAGAATGAAATTGGTCAGCCTAGGCCTAGCAATACCAGCATGAAACAGAAAATACTTCCAATAGGCACAAACCAACACACAGCGTATTTGACCATCATTAAAAAGAGACTACAGACTTTTTGACTACTATAAATAAAGGACATATAAATAAACATGCGCTTCCCTACAACATGGCAACACATAGTATGTTAGCTCATGTTGAGCTAGAGTAGTCACAGTGAATTCCAGAGTTCTGGAATGTGTCGTACGCACCAGGTGACCATGCAGCCACTCCACCAGGCTGTCT
This sequence comes from Paracanthobrama guichenoti, assembly GCA_018749465.1. Lineage (NCBI taxonomy): Eukaryota > Metazoa > Chordata > Actinopteri > Cypriniformes > Gobionidae > Paracanthobrama > Paracanthobrama guichenoti. The sequence goes on along the minus strand of CM031960.1, from coordinate 13,061,224 downwards.
GCGGTAGAATCTGGGATCTGACAACGCAAGCTCTCTCTCTCCTCAGTGTCCATGAGCTCCAGAACACCCCTCAGGTCCTCCAGTAAGTTCAGGGCTCGCAAGCTGCCCATGAAGGGCGATGTTGGGGACTGACAATCAAAGATGCCATTGGAGTAGTCCAGAGCCTTGGAGCCTGAATGACAACGACAAAAAAATAAAGTCGTGAATAGGGATTTTGATTTTAATGCATGTCAGAGTGAACTGTTAGGGGGCTTCTATTTAAACACCAACATAGACATATTACAAACATTGATACCATAGAGTTGATCACATATTATTCAGACAATGTTATGTGCAAGCAAATTGGTGGAGCTACACAATATACATTAAATATGAATGAGAGAGAGAGAGAGAGTCAGGCAATACAAGAATAACAGAATCTTTTCCAATAGATAAAAGGCAGGGTAGGTGATTTGTTCCAGAAACATTTTTTGTTATACTGGTTAAAAGTCTCCTCACATCAAGTTAGTGGTCTAAATGTATTTACGTGTGTGTGTATATACGGAAGGTGTAGGACAATAAAATGTTTGTCCAACTATTGCATTTGGTCCTATCTGCCTGTCAGCATATGTATTTCCATACCACATGAGATCTCACATCATCAGTGCATTTCATGCTATGCAGACGTCAAGTCACCGAGCACCACAACCAAAGCAGCATCCACCTTTTACAAATCTTTTTTTTTACCAAATTTCTGCGTTCACACCATGTCATAACTGTAATTACAAAATGGCAACCCGTGACGCTCTATTCAGAGCCGTCCACAGACTTGGATTTCTGCATTTCTCTGGCAACACTATCAACGCCGAAATGAATCTGCAGCAGTCAGGTGATGCAGGTCAGCGCTTTTTAAAGGGTACATAAAACACAGTTTCTGCCAATCTCATGTTTAAACTGGAGTACCTATAGAGTAGTATTGCATCCTTCATATCTTCAAAGAGTCTTTATCATATTTATAGAAGACAGATACGCTGTACCGATTCATTCCAAAAACAGCCAAACTCGCAAAGGCATGCAATGTGTGGGGCTACACACACACACACACACACACCATGGCATTATCCCTGGATATCTTTTGATTCACTTTACGTTTGTGTTGTTTACATTATATGCACTTACGCGCTGAATGCCAACAAAACAGACATTTGATGCAGTTTCACTCACCACCTGCGGTTTCAACTCATGACCGGAAACAAACAAACACACTTGCAGAATTCCGCTGCTGCTCTGGAAAAACAAACTGCATCCACTGTTTCCTTAACACTGGATTCTTTGGGAAGCTGAACAAGGTTATCTTTCCCTCACAACCAAAAACACACTTTAGGTGACACTGTTGATTTCGTGGTCTAAAAACAAAATGACAGTGCTGCCGACGGCTTCTACCCGAACAAAGCTGGTTGATGGGCACGCTCTTGCTCTCTCTATGGTCAGTGTGTGCGCATGTGCTCATCCGGGAGAAGTGCCCATACAAGGAATTCCGCCCTTTATGAGGTGTCTTTGGCATAGAAATACTGTCATATGTCCAACTAATTTTATTGGCCATGTTTAGAATCATTAGAATCATGCATAAGAATCAAACTTTTTAACAGTGTAAATAAGTCAGAATGCATGAAATAGCATTAGACTGTTAGACAATTATATAGCATTAGACAAATATAGTAGTTTATATTTATTATTATTGTAATACAAACCCGATTCCAAAAAAGTTGGGACACTGTACAAATTGTGAATAAAAAAAGGAATGCAATAAATTTACAAATCTTATAAACTTATATTTTATTCACAATAGAATATAGATAACATATCAAATGTTGAAAGTGAGACATTTTCAACAATTTTCAACATTTTCAGTCAGTGGGAACTACGTAAGACTGCTATTTATTGACTATAGCTCAGCCTTTAACACCATAGTTCCCACCAAGCTAACCTCCAAACTCCTGGATCTCGGCCTGAATCCTTCTCTCTGCCACTGGATTGAGGACTTCCTCACTGGCAGGCCTCAGGTGGTGAGAATAGGCCAGTCCACCTCCACCTCCATCACCCTGAGTGTGGGAGCTCCACAGGGCTGTGTCCTGAGCCCCCTGCTCTACTCTCTCTACACGCATGACTGTTTGTCCACACACAGCTCCACCTCTATCATCAAATTTGCTGATGATACTGTTGTCCTGGGCCTCATTTCCAACAACAATGAGACGGCATACTTGGACGAGGTGGAGCATCTAACATCATGGTGCCAGGACAACTGTCTCTCTCTGAATGTTGGCAAGACCAAAGAAATGATTGTGGACTTCAGGAAGAGACAGCAACGGACATACTCCCCCTCATGATCAGCGGGTCACCAGTAGAGAGAGTGAGCAGCTTCAAGTACCTGGGAGTAAACATCTCCGAGGACCTGACCTGGACTGCTCACATTCAGACACAGGTGAAAAAGCCAGGCAAAGACTGTACCACCTGCGCCAGCTGAGGAAATTCAGGGTTTCACCAGCTATCCTGAAAACTTTCTATTTAGGGGCGATAGAAAGTGTTTTAACTCAGTGCATCACAGCGTGGTATGGGAACAGCACCAGTCATGACCGCAAAGCCCTGCAAAGAGTAGTGCGCTTATCCGGCGTATCTCAGGGTCAGCTCTCCCGTCTCTGCAGGACGTCTACACCAAACGCTGCAAAGGTAGAGCTACCAAGATCATCAAGGACTCTAATCACCCTGCAAACCCTCATTTCACGCTGCTACCATCTGGTAAGCGCTTCCAAGCCTGATGGCCAAAACTGAGAGACTCAGGAGGAGCTTCTTCCCCAGGCCATCAGACTCCTGAACTTAACATCACGTGACTTCACGTCAGGATAAACATCGATACACTGACATTGCACTGCACTTTCTGTTCTCGTTGTTACTGTGTAACAACCTGTCATAAACCTGTTTGCACATTATACTCTTTATACATTTGTTAACCACATATTTATAAGTCTACAGTTTACTCACTGCAAAGTCTACTTCAATTATTTTATTCCACTTTATCCTTATTTGTTACCTTTTTTTCTCTTGACTTGATTATTTATAATTCTACAGATATAGACATATATATATATATATATAGATAGTACTTTTTTTATATCCTATTTCTATTATAATTTCTTCCTTGTGTTTTTAACTGTGAATTTGCACTGTCCATGGAGCGGACCTGTTTACATTTCACTGCCGGTTGTATATTCTGTATATAACTGTGTATGTGACAAATAAAACTCTTGAATCTTGAATCTTGAATCTCTTGAATTTTGAAATGTCATGCCAAATATTGGCTCATTTTGGATTTCATGAGCTACACATTCCAAAAAAGTTGGGACAGGTAGCAATAAGAGGCCGGAAAAGTTAAATGTACATAAGGAACAGCTGGAGGACCAATTTGCAACTTATTAGTTCAATTGGCAACATGATTGGGTATAAAAAGAGCCTCTCAGAGTGGCAGTGTCTCTCAGAAGTCAAGATGGGCAGAGGATCACCAATTCCCCCAATGCTGCGGCCAAAAATAGTGGAGCAATATCAGAAGAGTTTGAAGTTATCATCATTTCCGGTCAAGGCCGGAAAACCATACTGGATGACCGTGATCTTCGGGCCCTTAGACGGCACTGCATCACATACAGGAATGCTACTGTAATGGAAATCACAACATGGGCTCAGTAATACTTCCAGAAAACATTGTCGGTGAACACAATCCACCGTGCCATTCGCCGTTGCCGGCTAAAACTCTATAGGTCAAAAAAGAAGCCATATCTAAACAAGATCCAGAAGCGCAGGCGTTTTCTCTGGGCCAAGGCTCATTTAAAATGGACTGTGGCAAAGTGGAAAACTGTTCTGTGGTCAGACCAATTAAAATTTGAAGCTCTTTTTGGAAAACTGGGACGCCATGTCATCCGGACTAAAGAGTACAAGGACAACCCAAGTTGTTATCAGCGCTCCGTTCAGAAGCCTGCATCTCTGATGGGATGGGGTTGCATGAGTGCGTGTGGCATGGGCAGTTTACACATCTGGAAAGGCACCATCAATGCTGAAAGGTATATCCAAGTTCTAGAACAACATATGCTCCCATCCAGACGTCGTCTCTTTCAGGCAAGATCTTGCATTTTCCAACATGACAATGCCAGACAACATACTGCATCAATTACAACATCATGGCTGCGTAGAAGGATCCGGGTACTGAAATGGCCAGCCTGCAGTCAGGATCTTTCACCCATAGAAAACATTTGGCGCATCATAAAGAGGAAGATGCGACAAAGAAGACCTAAGACAGTTGAGCAACTAGAAGCCTGTATTAGACAAGAATGGGACAACATTCCTATTCCTAAACTTGAGCAACTTGTCTCCTCAGTCCCCAGACGTTTGCAGACTGTTATAAAAGAAGAGGGGATGCCACACAGTGGGAAACATGGCCTTGTCCCAACTTTTTTGAGATGTGTTGATGCCATGAAATTTAAAAATCAACTTATTTTTCCCTTAAAATTATACATTTTCTCAGTTTAAACATTTGATATGTCATCTATGTTGTATTCTGAATAATAATAGAAACTATATTTATTCTAAAATATTGAAATTTGAAACTTCCACATCATTCTGTTTTTATTCACAATTTGTACAGTGTCCAAACTTTTTTGGAATCAGGTTTGTATTATGTGCTTTGAGACATGAGGTAATTTAACATTGTCTCTCATGATGCTTTTGATTGCTCCCTGCTGTACACATTCATGTGTTTTGGAGGAGGCGTGGCTTTGGAGACGCTCTGAAGGGAGAGTGGGATCTTATGCTTTCAAAGCTAGCTTGCTATTGCTTGCTTGCTATTGCGAAAATTGCCTTCCCTTGTATAAGCGTTTCTAAAATGAAAATCAATATAAAAGATACAATTATCATGTACTGTGGGGTAAAAGATAGCATGACCTTATAATAAAGCATGCTGTGGGTGAATAACCAGTCAAGTCTTGAAATCAGAACCAGGTCAGAGTAAATGCTTTAATTGCTGAAACCTCAGGAAATCACGTGATTAGACAGGCGACTCCAACTTGAAATGTCAGCCTTATAATAAACCAGTGATGAATTACTTCATATGCCAAATCATTTGGTCAACCTACTAATATCAGTCTAATCTTACTCTGTAAAGGTTTCATGAAACAAGTCTGACATTTTCTTTGTACCACTGCCGAATATTTCAAATCTGGAAATAATGAACAAATGAAAAATGTTGTTTCATTTCAAATTTTTTATGGTTATTACAAATATTAAAAAGCTTTACCTGCTATGATACCATCCATTTGTTCCAAGGCGGCTGCCAACATGTCACTGGCATCAGACATCATCTTGTTCAACACTGTTAATCCTGCATAAAGGGGAAAATAGCAAACCAAATATTACAGTCCACACTCGACAGCATAAAATACTCTATAAATGTAGTCTCTAATGCATTAATAGAAGCCTTCTGACGGCTTAAGCACTGAATAAGACAGAAAGTGATGTGAATGCGATTCCAGTGAATTTAACAGAATCTAGGCCAGAAAGGATGAACAGAATAACGTTGTTACAGAAGCCAAATATACAGAAAAATTATTGTTGTATTATTTATATATACACTATTATAATTTTTATGTTTTTAGTTTTTTTGTTGTTGTCAATTTTAGTACGAGTTTTAGTTCTTTTGTTATTTTTACTTCAGATTGCCAAAGCAACATTTCTTAGTTTTTCATATAATATTTATATACTATTTTATTTCAACTTTATTTATATTTATGATTTGCAATAGTTTTAACACTGATGTGAGCACAGAAACTTTTTTGCATGACATAGGTTTTATGGTTGAATAACAAAAATATCAAATGACACAATGAGATCTTATCGAAATAACAGAAACGATATTTCTCAACCCTTCCCAATGAGGTTTGTATGTAACGGTGTATATATCTGGACCGGGTCTCCCTGTGGTGGTTCCAGAGAGAAAAGCACATCCTTTGGGTGAAAGGTTGGCTGGTTCTCAGCTTTCTGCTGTTCCCTGGGTAACGCAGTCAAGCTCCAACCATTAGCCACAGATTTTAAAGAATAACTGAGCCATTTATTTCAATTATTGGCACAGTGCTTGTGCTGCGGCCGGAGACACTGGGTACTTTGTTGGGGGACTAGTGGGGACACATTGTTAGGCCCTTTTGGCTCGTGGCCCGAGAATACAGCGGCGGCATTCTCTCAGTTTTAATCCTCAAAACAAGGAGGTGAAGAGCACGCTGTCATGTTCTGATATCCCATCCACCAGTGTTGGTAAAGCTCTCTGCCGTTAATGAACAAACATAAGAGGCCAAAGGTTAATATATACAGATCCAAATGTAGGAAAGTGTGCTATAAAATGCCCATTCACACCAAGAAGGACAACTAAATTTGCGTCCACACCAGCGGAAGACATTGTTCTGTTTATTCGAAGCATGCTGCAGCTTTGTTGTCTGCCGCTTTAGATGCTTGAGCTCTTTAAAGGAGGATGAATTTCTGATTGGCTCAATTCATCAGCTGGAAAAAAACATTCTGAAAGTGATTTCAACTACATAGTTTGAAATATAGTCTGAGGCAACCCATCCTCCCCATTTGCTGTTGCGTGTACAGACTGATTTGAGTCTCACTTGCCAGTAAATAAGCTCGTCAATCCCAAACACTGTGTGAACACAGCCTTTCTGTCAAATGAAAAGTGGATCAAACACTTTCCTTTGAAGAGTTTTCAAAGATACTATGAAATCAGTGAGTAAACTAATGTGCAGTGTAAAGTTTAGTTGTTAAAAGAATTGTCTGATGTAAGACTAAAATCCAAACAAACTATTATGGAGAATTTCAATCTGTTTCCTCAACCGTTTATGTACATAACAAATCAAGACCTTGTGTGGAGACTCATGTTATGTCTAGAAAAGCTGTGCCATCCACACATCTTATTGGTTACACATTCACACAGCGAGATTTGGTACATTTTTCCCCCAGCACGTTTCTAAACAATTCTACATTAATATAATTATTGTTTGTCATTTTAGTGTGGTCAAAATACTATTATAGTTTGTATTAAATATTTTAGATTTTTTGAATTTGTATTTTATATTTTTCATTTTAAAGTTTTAGTAATTTTGTGTTGTATAGAGCTCTATTAGATTTTATTACATCAAGTTAAAACTAAATCAAAATGAGAAGGTTGCCTAAGCAAGTAGCTGAAATAAAATAAGTTTATTTTTAAATATTTTATTTCATTTCAGGCAAACAGCATTTTCTTATGGTTTTAGTTTTAGTTTCAGTTAATTATAATAATTCTGCTATAGAGCACACATCATTCCAACCAAGAACTCCTTTTATTATGAGCTAACCACCATGCAGCATAGACTCAAGCACAAGCTAAGCACAGGTTGCTTTGCATTGCAGATTTTTGCATGACTGGTATTTCCTCTCATGGCGGGAACACGGTGGCTTCCAGTCTGCGAAAAGCGATAACATGATCTTTATAAAGCTCATATTTCCTCTCAAATTCATATAGTCAAACAGAAAAATCAAGACTCAACATCAAGACTTTTTGTGCACGTGCAAAAACAGCATGCGGTCCACCAGCAAAAAGTTACAACACTAGTATTTTTTTTTTTAAACCACAGACAAAGGACAATCTTGAAGTATGTGTTTCAACAATGCTTGGAACAAATCTTAGGAGAAATCATGCCAGTAATGACATTAAGTAGGAAGAAACTATGAATGAAGCCTGTCTTTTGTTTGGAAACATTTTCCTGGACTCACAGAACACAAGCCTGTAGGAGCAACGGTCACAAAAAAAGCAGTCAACTCTGTTTTTGGAAAGTATGAGTATTTTTATGGTTTTCTTGAAATGGGCTCAAGATGTCATAGAACAAAAAGTTATGAACATGAGCATGAGAGTGAGAATAAGGAGAAAGAAAATCCTAATGGCCTCTCTCAAATCAGCCGGGCACCTAAGGGCATTGTGTGTATGAACTTTACCCACTCCACACTCAGTTTGAGCCACATTTGCTACTATCCCTCTCTGAACCGCTTTGACTGACTGACAGAAAAACCTCTGCTGGCACATGCTGAAGAAAAATAGCAGCCTTCGGGTCATTCATCTCAACAGAAATAAAAGCATTTATGGCAGGCGAGCCGTGTAAGCCAGCAAACTTGCCTCAAGTCAAGCTAAAGCAAGCATAGAAGCATGCTGGGAGAGTCATGGGAAAGACAATTTTTAATGGACCCATAAGCACATGCTCATCTGATAAATAAATATGTATGCCAAGCTTTCTAGTAAAAGTCTTACAAATTCTATACTATACTATTTCTGCTAAATTAATTAGAAACACCACAAACAAAAATCATTTGTTTTGCTAATCATGAAAAATAGATTTGGTAAATATTACATTTAACACACTATTACAGTGTTATGTAATTCTTGTTTTTAGGAGTGTTAGATGACAGCAAAGGTAATCTAAATGTAAAAATAGCTGAAATTAGCATGCACAATTAAATATTCAATATTAAGCGATAATAAAAATAAGTTAAAAAAATCTTCAACATTGGCAGAAAACTGATGCTAATGATAAACGTTAAATCACACATTTTTTCAGCAAGGTTGCATTAAATTAATTAAAAGTGACAGTAAAAATGTTTACATTTCAAATAAATTATGCTATGTTCTTCTGAACTTTCTATTCAAATAATATGATATACATGTTCATCACACACACACACAAAAAAACATGGTAATTCCATGGTAAATGTCACACTGATTGTGTGAGTAGATTTTATACACTATATAAATGTATGCCAAGTTTCACATGGATGAAAAAAAGCAGTCACACGTGCATTTGAGCCAAGCGGAGAGTTATAAAAGATGTTTGGGTCCCGTGCAAGTACTAGAGCAACACAGATGTGCACAAGCCTTCAGTCCAGCCTTTGCATGTGGGAGGAGGACAGCCCCTGGTTACAACAGGCTCCTTTTCTTAGATATGTCAGAAATAGAAAGAGAATGGAACATTACATTTTTTTCAAATCCACTTTTACATATTTGTGGCTATATTGGGGAGTCACTAAGCAGAGTTTTATACATAAGCTGCCAATGAACCACCACCGCTGACTGTTCTCACACTCAACACATCTAAAGGGACACCCATCTGACACTGATATGAAAGCCAAGCCGTCGTCGTAGAATATGATGCATCATACTTCACATAACCACATGGAGTAGAGAAGGAATGCCTGTCTGTAGTCAAGGCGTTCTGTGTGCTATCTATAGGTAACAGTAAAAATAAAAAAATGCCACTCTGCTTAGATAAATGCACAGATGTGTCTGCAAAATGCATATCAAAGTGGAAGAAGGAAAATAGCCTCACATGCACTCATGTGATTTAGCCCTTCGAGATGGTAATAAAAAAGATGGTCTGATGAAACCTGTAGGTTTACTTTGGGCTACAAGCACAAGAATCAAACGATGCAAATGATGCTCTTTGAAGTCTTTCAATGGAGACATATACTGTAAACATCACACCACGAGCATTTGCACAATTTGACAGATGTGCGATGGATTCAGACGCCGCAATTACAAGGCCATCAACTTGGGATATTTAAGTAATTTCAACTTAAATTGCATTAAAATGACTTAAATTAGTTATATAACTTAGAAAAATTAAGTTGAAGCAATGTAAAAATGTTGTTATAACTTATTGATCATATAATTTTTACAGTGATTATCCACAATCTTAAAAATCAAATTGACCTTTCAGTCAATAGTTCTTAAATAAAAACATTGTTTTCTTAGTCTGAAAAATTTGTAATAATCTTAAAGAACCTTTTTCCACTATAAATAACCTAAAAGGTGCGTTAAAGGTTCTTAATGGAACCATATAGTGCCAACCTTTATTTGTCAGCATAAGTACATTTCTGAATAGAGACATATCTTAAAGTGCAGCATGGCTACCAAAAAAATCCTTAATTAGAAGGATAAAGCTAAAGTTGTTTTGGCTGTTAAACTTTTTAATTAAAATCTATCGTCTTATAAGGTCCCCTTTAACACAGCAGATATTATCATATTTTTGGTGGATTCACAAAAGTAATGTAAAAATGAGATGTTTAAAACATACAAAGCCACACAACACACATTTGTATATTTGTCATTGACTTGACTCAAAACCATACTTATATATATATAGACAACTTCCAATAGGACAACTTCCCCTTCACAAAAGTTCATTTTAATAGAGGAACATGTTTCTGACTGCATAGTTAAAAAGTGACAGTTATGTTTTGTTTGCTTTTTCAGTCCAGATCACAGGTGAGGATGTAGTAAAAGAAACTCATGTAAGAGCAGCTCTTGTTCTTCTGTGGCTACGTGGAATGTGTGAATCACTTCTTCACAAACACAGCTGTGTCTCCACTAACGTTACCTACAGTTCTGCTCTTCAAATCATACCTTACGTTTCTTCATTTTTAAAATAGTTTAAAATATACCTTGTGTTTTGTGTTAAGTATTACACAATAGACATCGCTTTAGCGATCTAGTGTTCTGAATTTAACCTCATGCACATGTACATTAATGCTATTTGTAAATCAACCCCTTAGGCTATGAAAATATCAATAGGCTAACTTACTTGTGAAAGGATGATAATAGTATAACTACGGACAAAACAAAATTTCTGTCATGTACTTTTAACAACAACAAAAAGATTTTGACACAATTACAAGCAAGTCTGCTACTCAAGCAAGTTTAGAAAAGCCAAGTAAATTCACAAAGAACAAATACTTAGAAGTTATTCTGACAAAAAAAAAAAAGTACGCTTACCAAATTTGGACTGCCGTCTAAAGTATGGAAATGTAATCTTTTCCTTGTTTTTTTAATGTCTTTACGAGATTTGCTCTTTCCGTAGTTGGTGTTCCCACCTCGCCAGCGCCATGTCGACAATGAAAGTGGGAATGTGGGACGTCATAGGAAGGGAACATCCTACTACGGCGAAGGCTTGCTGCTTCATATTCATAAGCCAAGTCTTAGCCATTGGATGGTTACGGAGGAACCTAATTAATATGCAATAGACAGTTTTTCGCCATAGGAAGGCTATGAAATTGCGTCACCGCTATCTAATTAATATTTACAATTAGCCTTCGCTGTAGTAGCATTAGGAACGTAAAACTTGTGTATATATTTACGTAAGTTTGGCAATACTTGTGATAGCTATATTGTGAAAATGTCAACATATAGCGAAAAATGTCAAAAAACAACTTTTGTCATAAATCTGCAGATATGCGACTGCGTGTGAGGGCATTTCACCTTTGTATAGAAATCGTTTTTTTGTCTCTCTAATGCAGTGTAATCAACATGTTTATGTGTCACAGCAAAGTGGAGAATGAAGAATGAATTTCTGCTCAGATCTCTTTATTGGCCAGGCATTTAGTCTATTTTACTACTGGCACCAAACCACAGCTATATCTTTGGGTCAAAAGTGTTCCTCTAAATTAAGTCAGTTGTTCAGCTATCAGTAAACAGCTGTAGGAACAGGGCATGCAGATACATTCTGGTGAGACTAAAAGATTACAGATTCCGTGTATCAAAACTTGTGAGAAATACAATAGAGTAGGCCTACTGCAACTTACCATAGGCAACTGAAGATGTGAAAGCAAGTCTTAATACTTCTGTTTCTGTAGGGTGCATAATATGTAGTTTCATATAATTAAAAAAAATTATTGTATGAAAAAAATATAATGGCACAAGAATCTGGCTCTTCTGAATGCAAATGAAGATCTTTTTTGATGAACATATTGAATTTAGGCTTTTATTTGCACATCAGTTGTGGTAAACAGAAACTCTAGCATGTTCACTTGACTTGTGAGAACCAGTGGGGTTCATTCTTGTTTGTTACGCAGCAACATCCGCAACAAATGATGCTTTGTTCTTGTGTGTCAAGCAGATTCGCTTGAACTTCTGTTTAAATGTTGATCAATGTTTAAATGTGAATAAAATTCTACATTAAATATGTTCATCATATAAAGAGATCGAGCCCCTTCAGAAAATTTGGACTAAACCGCTCAATTCATATGGATTAGTTTTACGATTTCTTTATGAACTTTTGAACCGTCAAAGTGTCAGTTATGTAGACTGTAAATGGAGAGTACAGAAAGCTCTCAGATTTCATTACCAAAAAAAAAAAAAAAAACCACTTCATTCCGAATATGAACGAAAAGTCTTACGGGTTTGAAATGACATGAAGGTAAGTAAATGATGTTTATGGGTGAACTATCCCTTTAAGGAGGTGAGTGACTAATAACATCAAGTTAAAAGCTACGAGTTAAAAAGAGTTAAAACTAACTCTGAATACTGAAAACAACCATGTAAGAACCAAATAAAACAAATATTTTTCTATTTAGATGTCCTTTGTTCACATTTAAAAAGAAAAGATACAAAATGATTTGATTAAAAGAAAGATAAATAATTATTTGGTGTTTGTTCAGCCATTATTTCAGTATTGGAAATCAATTACAAAATGTGATACAGTATACTGTACATCTAATATTAGAAGTAATTTGAGTGCCATTGATTGTGTTCATTTATAGGTCTACATTATTACAAACTACAGTAAATAGCGGAGCACAACCTAACGCGGGGTTAATTGTAACACGCATGGTTTAACACTTTCCACACATGCCAGCATAACAAAACTTTGTGTATTTACTAGTTGCCATATCAACATTATTTAGAGAAAAAATTGTGCCAATCTTTGGAAGATATTACTGAAGTAAATTTCTTAAGTTTATTTTTCATCTCTGTTTTTTGTGCTTATTTAAAATAAGACAAATCTGATATTATTGTAATCTTCTATCTGTTATTTAACAGTTGAGATGGTTCTTTAATGCTGATCTAACAGCAGAAGACACGAGCCGGGGTTAAATCCCAGTTGTTCAAGCGGGGTGAGTTCTCTACAATGAGCCCCTATTAGAAATATGCTATTATATTCTATTATTTTATAAATTATTTTGAGAAACCATGAGAAAAAGGTGAATAATGACAATGTCTGAACAGTCAATGTTCAGAAATTATTCATTATTATTATGTTTTGAACTCTGCTGTATAGCTGTGTTTAGAGATGTGTTTGTTGTCAAACTCAAAAATTTGTTTATTTTTAATGATAAAAAAATGCCATTATTTTATTTTAAAAGGTAATAATTGTATTTTATTGATAATATATTTTAGTTTGTCTTGGATATTTTTGATTATATCAGGTAACATTTTAAGCTGTCATATGCTCATGTTACATTGTGCCCCTCACATGTTACAATGTACCCCACCTATGGGGCATGTTGTCACATTTCACTTCCATTCTTTCGGGGTAAATCAAGAAAAGAGTATACACTGTATTAATGAAACAAAACCACATAATTGTACTAGACGTGTGAAATTAATGTGGGAAAAAATAAATACTCTGAACCACAAGTGGATGTACACAAACTGAGAAAGTCAAAAAGCGTTAGGTTGTGCCCCGCTCTCCCTTATGCTGAATAATTAATGAACTTCTCATCTTTAAGGCATTCCTAACAGCCCCATCACAGTCAATGCTGCACCAACAGCCACAGACCCAGAGTTTTACAGCACTGCATGGCCTTTGAGAGGCCTTTCCATCTTCACTGTGTTTGGATCACACTCCAACATCTCTCTGATCCATTCATCATTCAGCGCGCCTTCAATGAATTCCTCTTGGCTGATTATAGCTGTAGAGATGGAAAGACAAAGAATGACAGAATGAACTTTCTGTAAACTGTCACTTGCTGGTACAGTTCAGTGCTGTGAATTTTAAGAGTGGTCGAAATGATATGGGGTACTTTAGATAGCAATATGATAGCAATGTACCATTGTTATCTTTGTCCAGCCGTATAAATATCCTATTGGTGCACTCTTCAGCAGTCAGCGGATTAGGTTTGGTCAGTGATGCTGCAACGCTCATCTTGTACACAGCCTGAGGACAGCATTTAATTCTGATTATACATTGCCCTCTAGTGGAGCGATCCAGAATCGAGTAAACAAACACAATTTCGAATTCGATTTGATGGTAAGAGTTCAACTATAATCACTCACCTGCATGATTTCAAGCATCTCTGACCGTGTGATGGCTCCATCTTTGTCTTTGTCATAGAGTTTGAAGGACCAGCGCAGTTTCTCCACCGTTGTGCCCTCAATCAACATGCTGATAGCTGTCACATATTCTCTGAAGTCCACAACTCCATCCTGTTAAATGGCAATCATAATCACATTTTCATACAAATAGCGAGAAACTGTCATTTCTGTCGTGATTTTGGAACTAATTTTAAGAATCAAACTTTCTAAAAATATATATTTAAGCAAGAGCCTACTGCAGAACACAATTGTACAGTTGTTTAAATACATAACAAAACTATCACATAACATGTTTGGGTTTTGTTTTTGGTTTGTGTTCTAATACTTTTTGGGCCCACTATGACAAACACGAACCAAAAATCTGTTCTGTAAAAAAGGAGCAAGGGTCAGTGCAGTGTCCTGCATGTCTCTTTGTTAGGCCTACGCCTTTTACAAGTTTCATGTTTTGTAAAGGCAGTGTGAAAAATGATTCTATTTAAAACACGAGGCTTAAAACATCACATGTGTCAGGCCTCAAAGCTTATTTGGTTTATAGCTGTGTAATACCCCATTGTTATCTAGCGTGCGGAATATCTGCTCTGCATACTCCGCTGACTCTTTTCCCACGGTTCCATTGCAGAAGTGACGCCGGAACTCGTGGAGGGTGATCAGTCCACTGGGACACTCATTCAGGAATTTCCTGCCAGACATAAGTACAAAGTGGACACATTTTATAAAATATTTTTATATATATCGGAAGAGGGATTTATAAAGCTGAAAGGATGACAGTGTGGTTTAAACCATACTGATAATTAGTTGTTTTTAATCTATTCTCTCATAACTTAAAATAAAAATTCTCTGAATACAGTTCTGTTGAGCAATAAGTATAATGCCTATTTATAAATATTAAATATGATACAATATACATATATAAGCAGATTTATATGGCATATAAATTATCAGCACGACCAAAACTTTGCTGAAACTCTTGTTGTACACATTCTGCATGCCTTCTGATTGATAGTTTAGACTTTTTTTAAGCAAGTAACTGAAGCAACTTGTGTTTACATTATTATTCATACAAAAAAAATTGTACGTTAAAAATGTTAAATTCTTTTTACATTTTTTCATGTTAATGTAAATGTCAAATATGACACAACAGGCCTTTGGGGAACATGAATCCATCTCTCAATTACTGAATTGCATATATGAGCTATAAAAGCCTAATGTATGAAATATGATACTCAACAACAAAAAAAGTATATATATATATATATACACACACACACACACACACACACACACACACACACACACACACACACACGTGGTCATATAATTAGAATATCATCAAAAAGTTGATTTATTTCACTAATTCCATTCAAAAAGTGAAACATGTATATTATATTCATTCATTACACACAGACTGATATATTACAAATGTTTATTTCTTTTAATTTTGATGATTATAACTGACAACTAAGGAAAATCCCAAATTCAGTATCTCAGAAAATTAGAATATTACTTAAGTCCAATACAAAGAAAGGATTTTTAGAAATCTTGGCCAACTGAAAAGTATGAGCATGAAAAGTATGAGCATGTACAGCACTCAATACTTAGCTATGACTCCTTTTGCCTGAATTACTGCAGCAATGCGGCGTGGCGTGGAGTCGATCAGTCTGTGGCACTGCTCAGGTGTTATGAGAGCCCAGGTTGCTCTGATAGTGGCCTTCAGCTCTTCCGCATTGTTGGGTCTGGCATATCGCATCTTCCTCTTCACGATACCCCATAGATTTTCTATGGGGTTAAGGTCAGGCGAGTTTGCTGGCCAATTAAGAACAGGGATACCATGGTCCTTAAACCAGGTACTGGTTGCTTTGGCACTGTGTGCAGGTGCCAAGTCCTGCTGGAAAATGAAATCTGCATCTCCATAAAGTTGGTCAGCAGCAGGAAGCATGAAGTGCTCTAAAACTTCCTGGTATACGGCTGCGTTGACCTTGGACCTCAGAAAACACAGTGGACCAACACCAGCAGATGACATGGCACCCCAAACCATCACTGACTGTGGAAACTTTACACTGGACCTCAAGCAACGTGGATTGTGTGCCTCTCCTCTCTTCCTCCAGACTCTGGGACCCTGATTTCCAAAGGAAATGCAAAATTTACTTTCATCAGAGGACATAACTTTGGAGCACTCAGCAGCAGTCCAGTCCTTTTTGTCTTTAGCCCAGGTGAGATGCTTCTGACGCTGTCTGTTCAAGAGTGTCTTGACTCAAGGAATACGAAAGCTGAAACCCATGTCTTGCATACGTCTGTGTGTAGTGGTTCTTGAAGCACTGACTCCAGCTGCAGTCCACTCTTTGTGAATCTCCCCCACATTTTTGAATGGGTTTTGTTTCACAATCCTCTCCAGGGTGCGGTTATCCCTATTGCTTGTACACTTTTTTTCTACCACATCTTTTCCTTCCCTTCGCCTCTCTATTAATGTGCTTGGACACAGAGCTCTGTGAACAGCCAGCCTCTTTTGCAATGACCTTTTCTTGTCTTGCCCTCCTTGTGCAAGGTGTCAATGGTCGTCTTCCCCATGATTGTGTAGCCTACAGAACTAGACTGAGAGACCATTTAAAGGCCTTTGCAGGTGTTTTGAGTTCATCAGCTGTTTAGAGTTTGACACCAGGTGTCTTCAATATTCAACCTTTTCACAATATTCTAATTTTCTGAGATACTGAATTTGGGATTTTCCTTAGTTGTCAATTATAATCATCAAAATTAAAAGAAATAAACATTTGAAATATATCAGTCTGTGTGTGATGAATTAATATAATATAAAAGTTTCACTTTTTGAATGGAATTAGTGAAATAAATCAACTTTTTGATGATACTCTAATTATATGACCAGCACCTGTAGTATATACAAGTTTGCATGTATTTTTTGTTGAGTATCATATTTCATACACACATATACATTTAGAAAGTGTTGACCAAAATTGCCTGGGGAAAAAAATAAATAATGTAATGTTGACCTAAAACTGAATTCAGTACAGCTACCTGAACGATTCATGTCTGAATGATTGAATATCATTTTCCATTCAAGAGTATTAAGTATTGATTTTAATTGATTTCCTAAAACAGGCCACAAAATATTAAGACCACCGAGTCTATTTTATACCCCTAAAAGGGCAATGTATCCCCTGATACAAATATTTACATTATGGAAAAATTTAAACGTTAAATTAATAATATATATATGTATATTGTATCATATTTAATAAGCAGATTTAGATACTCAACAAAAAAAAAAAAAAAAAAAAAAACGTGTGTGTGTGTGTATATATATATATATATATATATATATATATATATATATATATATATATATATATATATATATATATATATATATATATATATATATATATATATATATATATATATATATATATATAGAGAGCAGGAAGTAAAGGGCGCAATATCAAAATCCTGCCCACACTCTCGCAGATGCAGAACAATTAATTATGTCGATGTGAAATAAACAGTTATGGAAATGTAGAAATTAAAGCTACAGCTCCAGTCTCCTCCTGAAAATCCAGAAAAAAGTCTGTTAGTGCCTCAGTGACAGCTTCACTCAGAGAAGCCGTCAATCTCAGCTGTCAATCATGACAGAAAATTTAGTTATGGGGAAAATAACCGTTAAAATTATTAACGCATTTCACGCACCCACCTCAGACCTACATATAAATTTCATACAGTTTATTGGTAACAAACATGAAGCAACTATGATATAGTTATCAATATCACAAGTAACAGGCACAATATCGCACGAGTAACTTACCGTTTTAATCCTTAATAGCACAAGTACAAATAAGAAGTTAATACTGTGTTATATTTTAGACACAATATTGTCTGCTGTTGCTCAATCTTGACAACAAAAATATTATCTATAAAGTCAGAGAAACACATAGCAGGGTTTCGTTTCTGAATGAATCCGCGCTTTGAGTGAATCAATCGGGTGGACCAATAATTCAATGGCCCATTTGTCACAATTCAGAGAAGGCCACAATCAAAGGCCGATTACTTCACTGTGGCACGACGAAGTCTGTCCCTATTCGAAAGCACCTTCAAATGCGGCTTCCAAATGAGTCCTTCGTTTCCCATGAAATTAAGAATACAACAAATGCATCCTTCACGGCTTTGCCTACCCCAGAATTCTTTGCATGCCAGTGAGAGCAGCTGTCAAAGTTGCTAGGCGACAAGAAGAAACCTCCATAGGCAAGAACGTTTGATTTAACAAAGCCCAGTCCGACCATCGCAGCCTTTGAAGGATGCAAGCAGCCTCTGAATTGAAGTTCGAGTCCTTTGAAGGATGCATCCTCTGAATTTGGACACGGCTATTTACTTCATTCCTGAATGAATCAGCTATTGAAGGAATCGAATGAATGAATGACTCAATGACTTACACATTTCATTTACTGCCACCTACTGGCAATTTCAGTTTCCTATTTAGATGTAGCTACGGCGTAGGTTTGATGCAGAAGTATAAATCAGCGTTCTTTAGTAAACAATATGATAAAGATGACAAATTATTTCCTTGTTTTTTTGTGACATTACGTTTTATTATGTACGGGAAGAAGCACATACTCTCCCTTCCGCGCTCTCTCTCCACTCAAACGCACACATATACAGTGCGCGGACACACACTCGCACAGAAATGTGTTGTCAGCGCTGCTCTGACGGTTTTATCAGTAAAATAGTTTAAAAACTTAAAAGCTACATGACATTTCTTACTAGCTCTTGGAGAAGATAACTTAACAGTAGCTAGGCGCCGATCAAGCACCCACGAAAAAAAAAACAAAAAAAAAAACCACGAGATATTATTCTACATTAATGTTAACCAATTGAAATTCGGGAACCTCTCTGATTGGTGGACCTCGCTGGTCGTAATATCTAGCCAAGACGTACCCTGACGTGCATCTTTTCAAAAGGACCTTTTGGCGAAGTGATATAGAACCGTAATGCGGTCAAAACCTGCCTGGAACTACTTTAGCCCTGCGTTTCTACAACGTACATCGACAAATCAGATGCAAGGAAAGCATTCAACAGCCCCGTATAATTAATTCATAGCAATGTTACCACTTGATAACTTTGAGACATTGTGTTCTGTCAGCATGATATCTAGAACACAGCAACATTTTAAATGATTATTATAAAAGCAATCTTATCATGCACATCATGAAATGAAATGTTCCAGGAAAAAGACTGGCTACAGTAAAAGGTCAAAATACAAAAGGACTCTGAATTGAACAAGCAGATGACCTACTTATACTGAGATAGATTCTATTTGGTTTTACTGTCATGGTTGGCATTTTATGGCCTATAATAATCTTCAGTATGGCATGACACATTCTTGACACATTTTACAGCTGTATAATTACTCTCCAATAAAAATAAAAAAATACAAAAACCAAAAAAAACAGAATGGGGTCTGGCTGGTCTTGTATAAAAGCATCTCAGATGACATGTAACCATGCTTATGTATCCTACCTACTTCCCTAAAGACCAGCTGCTAGTAGTCACCTAATATTTTGCAAACTTACCTGAACCATTCATAAAGCTCGGTGACGTAGGTACCACCTTTTCTGCAGGGTAAGGTTGCAGTCTGTCCCATCTTCATCAGTGCAACAAAACCAACAACAGCAGAGAGGCGCATATATAGCAAAGCCCAGCTTACTTGTCTCTCACTTAATCATTCTTACCTAGACCCTTCTGCATCTGTGAAATTAAACTAAAGTAATCTCTCCACAGGAGGGCAACAGGCAGGTGTGTGACAAATTAATTATCTCAAAGACACATGAGTGACACTTGAAATCCACTAGCTTCTCCAGGATGGAGGACGAGAAATGACTTAAGTATAAATGAATAAATACATAAATGCAGAATTAAATAAATAAATAAATGTAGAAATACATAAATACATGAAGAAGTAAATATATGAAGAAATAAATATAGAAATACATAAATAAATATGAAGAAATACATGAATGAAATAATTAAATGCTGAAATAAATAAATAAATGCAGAAATACATAAATTAATAAATAAATAATTAAATCCTGAAATAAATACAGATATGCATAAATTAATGAATACATAAATTTTGTTAAAAGTATCATTTTTAACTGTGCTATTTTTGTATCATTGTGTTATACTATATTTTTCTACATTTATTTATGTATTTCTATATTTATGTGTAGCCTATGTATGTATTAATATTAATAAGGTAGGCGGTCCTAACCTCTCTCAATGCAGGATTGGTTAAACAGGATCGTTATCGTCGTTACGGCTGTACTACTGAGGATACTAGTTTTGTTAAATATGGCGGGTTTTTTAAGTTCCCTTGCTAATGATTTGCATTTAATAGCAAATGATATAGATCATGCAGCAAGCGACCAAGCGGATGTAGACTTGGATCGAGAAGGGTCTGACTGCAGAGCCACAGTTTATGTCCTACTTCCCACTTCTGAAGTCGCGATTACGAGCTCATTGCATGCAAATTTTTACTTGAGAGTGCGTTCACGTCCCATCTTTTAACTAGGAAACTAGTATTTACGAAAATTCAAGATGGCGCGTGAAAGCAGCTTTTGCCCGCGCATGCGCATTTCGTCGTGACAGTTTTATGTTGTTGAGATGCATGTTACGGCACTGGAAGGGAATAATTTCATGATTTACGTAGTTTACCAGGATTTACCACATTCTAGTATGATTTACCATGATTCTAGCATGATTTACTATAGCTTCAGGGGCGATTCTAGGATTTTTCAACTGGGGGCACAAGTGGGGCCACATGTTATATTGTGTATTTATATGTAGAACTGCAGCGAAGCGCGCTCTTCTCTTTGCGCATTAATTTAAACACACAATTTATGAATTAATATTTATAAATTAAACACATTGATAAAAAATATTTTATTTTCATTTTATCCACATGAAATTTGCATTGATGAATAACAAAATCTAAATATGTCAAGGCTATACTCTAAAAAATGCTGGGTTAAAAACTGCCCAAGTTTGGGTTGTCAGCGATTGGGTTGTTTTAACCCAGCGGGTGGGTTAAATGTTTGCTTAAAATGCTGGGTTAATCCATTTTCAACCCAACTTGGGTTGTTTTTAACCCAGCATTTTTCAGTGTAATTAGTCTTGCACACAAATAAATGTAGAAATACATAAATAGTATAGAAAAAGTATAGTATTTAACACAAATGATACAAGAACAGCAATTAAAAATGATAGTAAAATTATGTATTCATTAATTTACGCATATCTGCATTTATTTATTTAATTCTGCATTTCCTTATTTATACTTGTAATTTCTCGAAAATAGCACATAAAATAATGTTCGCAGCTCCATATATTCCTTCGAAGCATAAAACATGTGTCAGTTGCTTGTGAGCTGACTGCTTCTGGTGACCTAGTTAACAAACAGAAAAACACTTGTACTTGCAGCTGAGAAAGCTTGTGAATATTCTCAGAAATGTGAATGGGACAAAAACCCATCAAAGATGCTCACGGAAGTTTGTGGTTGATCTACAAACCCGATTCCAAAAAAGTTGGGACTGTACAAATTGTGAATAAAAACAGAATGCAATCATGTGAAAGTTTCAAATTTCAATATTTTATTCAGAATAGAACATAGATCTGGACTGCAGGCTGGCCATTTCAGTACCCGGATCCTTCTTCTACGCAGCCACAATGTTGTAATTGATGCAGTATGTGGTCTGGCATTGTCATGTTGGAAAATGCAAGATCGTCCCTGAAACAGACGACGTCTGGATGGGAGCATATGTTGTACTAGAACTTGGATATACCTTTCAGCATTGATGGTGCCTTTCCAGATGTGTAAGCTGCCCATGCCACATGCACTCATGCAACCCCATCCCATCAGAGATGCAGGCTTCTGAACGGAGCGCTGATAACAACTTGGGTTGTCCTTGTCCTCTTTAGTCCGGATGACATGGCATCCCAGTTTTCCAAAAAGAACTTCAAATTTTGATTGGTCTGACCACAGAACAGTTTTCCACTTTGCTACAGTCCATTTTAAATGAGCCTTGGCCCAGAGAAAACTCCTGCGCTTCTGGATCATGTTTAGATATGGCTTCTTTTTTGACCTATAGAGTTTTAGCCGGCAACGGCGAATGGCACGGTGGATTGTGTTCACCGACAATGTTTTCTGGAAGTATTCCTGAGCCCATGTTGTGATTTCCATTACAGTAGCATTCCTGTATGTGATGCAGTGCCGTCTAAGGGCCCGAAGATCACGGCATCCAGTATGGTTTTCCGGCCTTGACCGGAAATGATGATAACTTCAAACTCTTCTGATATTACTCCACTATTTTTGGCCGCAGCATTGGGGGAATTGGTGATCCTCTGCCCATCTTGACTTCTGAGAGACACTGCCACTCTGAGAGGCTCTTTTTATACCCAATCATGTTGCCAATTGACCTAATAAGTTGCAAATTGGTCCTCCAGCTGTTCCTTATATGTACATTTAACTTTTCCGGCCTCTTATTGCTACCTGTCCCAACTTTTTTGGAATGTGTAGCTCTCATGAAATCCAAAATGAGCCAATATTTGGCATGACATTTCAAAATGTCTCACTTTCAACATTTGATATGGTAAGTTTATGAGATTTGTAAATTATTGCATTCCTTTTTTATTCACAATTTGTACAGTGTCACAACTTTCTTGGAATCGGGTTTGTAGATTCATCATTTGAGTCAGCATTGTTCTTACAATGCACTCAACAGCTTAAACAAGAAGGGTGAAAGATGAATGAGTTTGATTTACTAGCAGAGAATTGGATTTTGGGATGAGAGGAAGGATTTATTAAAATGTAATAAATATAAACTAAATATATAAAAGTAAACAAATTAAAGTAAACAAATTAAAGTAAACAAAATAAAATACCGATATAAAAATAAATATAAAAGTAAATATAAAAAAAAATGTGTGGTGAAATGCCTAAATGCATTAAGGAAATAGCTTGAAGCATATATATGAATGTATGCATGCATGTGTGTGAAGCATGAGCGTGTCAATTAAACTCCCCCTTTTAAGGCCACATCGACACGACATCCTCATTAAACCCGTCTCCGGCGTGACGACTCCAATCTTTCAAATAATCTTACGAATATCTATTTGCCTAATATGACTTAAGACCTGCAATGTTGCCAGAATTATAATCATATACTGTTTGTTCGTCGGCCAGAGGAGAACTGGCACCCCGACTGAGCCTGGTTTCTCCCAAGGTTTTTTTCTCCATTCTGACCCTGAAGGAGTTTTGGTTCCTTGCCACCGTTGCCTCTGGCTTTTGGCTTGCTCAGTTGGGGACACCTAAATTTCATCTATATTACCGATCTGCCCGCATTGACACTATATGATACTTGAAATTAGCTGGATAACATCACCGTTTCACCAGAACGGCTGTACAAATTCTGTTGCATTATTTTCCTGTTAACAGTGTGAAGCTGCTTTGAAACAATTGGACTTGTAAAAAGCGCTGTATAAATAAAGGTGATTTGATTTGAAGCATGAACTAACTATTGTTTGATAAAAAAATACAATAAAACAGTAATATTGTGAAATATTACAATTTAAAACGCCTGTTTTCTACCATAATATATTTTAAAATGTAATTTGTGATAGCAAATCTGAATTTTCAGCATCATTACTCCAGTCTTCAGACTTCAGAAGTCATTCCGATTTGCTGTTTTGATCCTCAAGAAACAGCTCTTATTATCAATGCTGAAAACGATTGTGTAACAATATTTTTGCAGAAACAGTGCAGGTACGTTTTTTTCTGGATGCTTTGATGAACAGAAAGTTCAAAATAAATAGCATTTATATTAATACAATGTATATATACGATTACGTTTGGTCAATTTAATGCATCCTTGCTGAATGAACATATTAATTGCTTTAAAAAAAAAAAAAAAGTATCTTACTAACAAAGTTGAGCAATAGTGTTTAAACATACAATCAAGTCTGCTAATAAAACATTTAAAAAGGCATTTTCAACATCTCTGAACAATTGTACGCTGACACATGACAGACCAACACAGATGTACAGGAAACTAATGTTGTTTATTTAAGAATCTTTTTACATTTAAATCTGGAGAGACAGATTCTCTGCTACTAACCAGACTTGTTGACAGCAGCAGCGATGGTATCATATCAATGCTTGATAACAAACAGAGGAGGAGAAGGAAATAAGCAAAAAGACAAAAAGGGCCCTTGCCTGGACGAGGCCCCCAGTTCCATGACAGCCTTGTTCAAAGGCTCAGACAGAGCGACCATGAGGCGCACACATGCAGATCTGGTGGCTTGACCCAACTGCTGCTCCCCGACAGAGATATTCACGGAAATTATGAACAGTCTTCAGAGCATCCAAACCAATTTCATCACACACGCTCAAGAATCAAAGGGAAACAGAACAACATACAAGTCTTTGACTGTCTTATAAGGCAAAAACCTTTATCCAATACCATTAGATAGCTAACAGAACAACAAAAAAACAGAAGAAAAGAAAAAGCAAAGGGTACACAAAAAGGCATGCATGAATGTACTGGAATATAAAAATCAATAAATTCTATAGGCTACACAGAATGAGAGATCTGAAATTAGAATAAAAGCGCCAGAAGAAAAGGTCTGTGGTTTAAACTTGCGTACAGTACTTGATTTCTGCCAAGTGCAACAGCAGAGCGACACTCCAAACAGAACATAGTCACATTAAAAACCAGTGACGCTATGTGGGGGAGTGGATAGTAATTAAAATAAAAAATAATTTATCACAATTGTCATTTTACCTTTTAGGACCAGCCTGCAGTTATGGCACAGCTCAACGCTCGTACATCGGGACGAACAAAGTAGCCGTTCCTGTGCCCAAGGCTAAAACTGCCCCATCAAAACCCCTAACTAGCCATCTTACAAGAACTGTGATTGGCTAACACATCTAACCACCTGTATGACAAGCACTTACAGTTGATCCCATGAAATTTCAGGGTAATATAGTACGTTTACCAAGCGTTGGGTGACGATGGATCGCGGCGAGACTTTTCACAATAAAACCCCATACTATTCACATCATCTAGCAGGATTTCATTTCAGCTGGATGGGGTTGGGGGGGGTTCCTCCCTTCAAGTAAGCTCTTGGCAGCATGTGGCAGAGTTGACAATGATATGAAGACATTTTTTTTTTTAAAAAGCAGCTCACACCATAGTCACAGAATCACAGGACATCTGACAGCACAGGGCAGCCGAGCGTTAAGGGTACTTGAAATATGTCTGCGGTCAACTTGCTTTGGTATAATTGGTCAAAATCTGCCATTTCCAACACCAAGTCATGAGACTCCTGTGGCACATATGCACCGTCACAGTAAAGCAGTTCAGTACTCTGACCGCCTGAATGAAAGGTCACCAGTAACAAGGGAAGCAAAATTCTGGAAGAAAATGTGCAAAATCGGATACAAAGCCACGCTGAAATGTGAATTCACTGAGCTGAACGATTACCCGAAGGATTCAGATAACTGTTTTGGAAAATATTTGTTACAAGAGAGTGAGAAATATAGAAAGAGAAAGACCGAGAGAGAATCAGTATCCCGAGGATGTGCATATGCAAATTAGAACTCATTTATAATATTAAAAAAAAAAAAAAAAAAACGGAATTATTACAAGAAAGGGCATCATTTAATCATTTTAGCATTTTAACAGCCTATAAAGAGGTGTCATGCTTCCCAGGCTGAAATCTACAGTGGACATTGTCTTTGATTGAACTATTCAAAGATTAATACCATTTAAAAACTGTAAAAACATGTTCTTAGGTCTCTTGCCTTAGGTTAAAGTGATAGTACAGCCAAAACTGACAATTCCAGCATTATTTTATCTAATTGTTCTAAATGTGTAAGTTTTCTTTTTTCCAAGAGGCTGGTATACACTACATGACTTTAATCTGAGCAGATGATAAAAGATATTATAAATATTATTTTTAATATTTAAAAAGTTTGTGTGTAGCTGCACGTCCCTGTGTGTGTAATAAACAGAGTGTATTGTGTACACCCGCCTATAGACGCATATTACTAACGCGTCCCTTAAATAACACAAAAAAATACTGCGCCATTGACTGTAGACCAGGTTTTTGTTGGTCAATGGCGCAATGGCTAGCTTTTTGAAACTAGCAAAAAACACCATGCAATTGCTGACTTTGTAAATGGTTACAGAAAAAAAACAGCATCACTACATATACTGAACAATGAGGATCACGCTCTACCAGACTTTAAAGTCATTCCGAACATAACAAAATCACGCAGAAACGTGGCTCATTGCTAGATGTATAAATGGCTCTTTTGACAACAAGCAGCGGCGACTCCAGACTGTAAATCGGACAAAATCTGGACAAGTCGTGTAGTATATTTCCAGCCTTAAGATAAGGTAAAATGCAAACCAAGA
Organism: Paracanthobrama guichenoti; assembly: GCA_018749465.1. Taxonomy (NCBI): domain Eukaryota; kingdom Metazoa; phylum Chordata; class Actinopteri; order Cypriniformes; family Gobionidae; genus Paracanthobrama; species Paracanthobrama guichenoti. The sequence continues at coordinate 13,034,563 of CM031960.1, read as the reverse complement.
AAATGCTGCAAATGAGATTTGAGATCTACAGAGGAAGTTGTACTTTGAATTAGCACTTTTTTTGCTTTTTAGTCATTCATCACTCTTAAGCTTGGCAACCCCTGGTCACAATTGACTTTCGTTACATGGAGGAAAAAAACAACATTATTCTAAACATCATTTGTGTTCCATAAAAGAAAAATCACATGTTTGAAAGATATGAGGCTGAGTAAATGATTATAGCTTGTTCATTTTAGGGTGAATTCTGTCTTTAAAAGTGGGTTACCACTATGACTTAATGGTTGGGTTTATATTAAATCTCAGCTTGAATCAGGAAGAATGTGCAACCATTTCTCCCCACTACTCTATTGTCAAGATTTACACTATACAAAGTGATTGTTAGTATTTTGAAGTTGAGTATAGATTAATTTATTCCCATAATTAAAATGATGGGACATAATTCCAAAATAGTTTAGTTTAAACAATCACCTACTAAATGCTGACCACACAAGCATGTTATATCTCTTTGCACATAACTGAGACCTAATGAAAGAATGAAGCCCTGAACAATGTCTTCAACACCATCTTAACACTCTGTTAAGTGTTACTTGGCTGATCCAACAAAGGATTTTGAGACAGGGTTTCCATGAATTGTTCCCTGAGAGACCCTGCCCATATTTCACTTTCCAATCACCATTTACCAGTTGCAGATCTCCATCCAGGCATTCCTTCAGAACAGAAGATCTAATTATATACCTGAAGGGGAGACAACTGGGAACGTTTTCCCAGGTCCTCTATAATACAGCTTATACAGCTCATTGGGCCCATCAGTAAAAATGTTGTCCCAGGCCCTGTAAATTGTAGTGGCAGCCCCATTTCAAGAGTAGCGTAGCCCTGGCAGGCTAGACTAAGGTCTGACAGAAAAGCACACATTCACACACAGATTTGTAGAACAGAGAGGAAAATGACAAACAAATGTCAGGCCTAACGGTGATCCTCAATTTTTCCTCAGTCTTTTCAAGTAGTTCTGTTTGACAAATGACCACAAGCGCTCACCAATACCCCTCCCCATTGTTCCACTCATGTTCACCATGAAATATTGAATTCAAGACGATTTCTGCTCTAAAAGGGTAAAATAACTACCAGGCTTGCTTTGCCAAAGGAATCCCATGAGATTATATATATAAAAATCAGTCCAGCTTTGCCTCAAAGCATCCATGTACTGTTCAAGTGTTCATTGACAAAGGAAACAGTTTTGAAATCCTTACGCCACAGGCCAAGAACGTCTCTGTTTTGATCCATGCCAAGGGGTAAGAGTGACCTCAGAGCTGAGATGAAGAAATGCACACCAGACCACATAAAACCTGGTCCTGTTGCTTAAGGTACTCAGCTTAAGGTACTCAGAGAGACCCCCCAATCCCCTTCGGTTCTCCTTCACCAAGGGCAGCCATCAGATAACCTGCCATGCAGCTTGCCCAGACGCATTAAAAAAACATTAATAACTTAAAAAAACAACAAAAAAAAACAAAGGTCAAAGAATTTCCGATAGCTGGCTGCCCAGTGAAAATTAATGGATTTTAAATAATTTTAAAAAGCTCCAGATAAGTTGGGTGTTTAAAAAAAGAAAAAAAAAAAAAAGAAAAAAAAAGGAGCTGTGTGTTCACAGAGACCAGTGCATCTCGTCAAAGTCCACGGCCTCACCCAGGTTGGCATCGGTCTCCAGTAAGCTCATTATGACCGCCATGGCTGCCTCGTCAGTGCTCAGAGCGCTCAACCCAGGAACCCCCTCAAGGTCCAACTGAGAGCTTCCCTCTGGAGGACAGACACAGAGGCAGAGAATGGAAAAAAAGTGAGTGCCACATTTGGAAATAATTTTATTTGGTTAAGGTAAAAACCTTGCACAGTATCTTTAGCTCAATAGGATTGAAAAAAAAAAATATTTTACAAATATTCACATTTAACTTAAAGTCGGCCTGAATCGAAAGATGCAATTGTTCTTTTTTTTTACCCTATAGTGACATATCCGAGTGAAACGCCTTTTGAGGGTGGGGCTTTATTTTGTCCTTCGTTGCTAACAAAATGGTGGCAGAAATGATTGACCTTGATAGCCCCGCCCTCGCACCGTAGCACATGACAGGCAAAGTCATTTCGAGGGGGAAGGGAAGGTTAACATTTTTATTAAAGATTATGAGGGCACATGAATTTAAAAAAATTATGTAAAATTAAAGTACACAGATAAATAATATAATAAATATTATAATATAATATAATATATAATAAATATTATAATATAATATAATATAATATTATAATAAACAACAATATTACTTAAAATAAGAAGTCCATTTTGATTTCATGGTGACTTTAAGAACAACTGTAGAACATAAAAATATTGATTTTAGTTTTTAATGAATTAGTTTTTAGTCAACAGTACAGATTTAAAATTTGGACCAAATATCATTTATTTGTCTGAGGTCAACTTATGTTCGCGTGGTTTTTACATTCAAAAACATCATAATGAATAAGTAATAGGCTATTTTCTACCCTGGTTTTGAGCCTAGCTCCTGAAACGGTCGGTTTTTTATGGGTGTGCCGCACTGAAAACTTGGACGCAAACGCCCACTGCTATGATTGGATAACAGTTTTGCATATTTTAATGAGTTTCGCCTCCCCCGTCAGTACCATAAACTGTAAAAAAAAAAAATACGTCACCCATAAGATTCTGAAGAGCAGTTTTGAAGCATAAAGTAGGGTCGAGCTGGCCGTTGTCATCTTGTCAGCGCGTCACTCCCGGATAATAGAAAATGGGCAAAGAGGCGGGACGTGGGCGGAGCTGAGTTGACGTGATGACTAACAGACAGCAGACAAACTGCTATCCACCTGTCACTCAAAGTGGCCACGCCCTTAATTATGCAAAACTTTAAGGCTTTATATAAATGTAAACAAATGAGTTATATATAAAAAAAAAAAAAAAAAAAAAAAAAAAAAAATTCACCCCCTCACAGTTGTCATGAAGGGCAAAATTAGCTATATAGACCAAAACCACAATTTGTACCAGGCTGTAAACATGTTTTTTTTCTGCTGTAAAGTTGGGCATTTTAACATGCAGCTCAATGAAATTCTGCTCCCTTTTGGAGCCTGTCCCTAGCGGCCAGTCGATGAATTGCAGTTTGAGTCACTTCCGTACTGACTTCAAGAGAGACCACGGGAGGTTGCTGCTTGGTCAGTACACGTGGGGAATTGTTTTGAAAACTTTCAATGTGGAAAAATGGCAACCGGAATGATTCGCCCATACATTCGACCCAGAGTCTGATCCCAAATCGCAGGACAATGAACCAACAACACCGCAAATAGAAAGGATACTCCAACCTGTGACAGCGTAGTAAGCTATCAGTAATTATGTTTAGTTAGACACGTACACAGAGTATTGCATTGTTACAGATCGTTTGCTATCGATCACATATAAAAAAAAAAATTCTCACATAAGTGTTACACCATTCCTGTTGGATCCAATATAAAAGGCACATCATCATTTTTAATCATCATTTAAATTTAATGAAGCGAACAAATGCGCAGTGACTTCCCCACGTGAGCTAGAACTTCATTAAAATGAAAGTTCAACCGCATTCCTAATATTGGAATCGTATGTGTATAGGAAGCGTATGCAGCAACTGTGTTCTTCCACAACCAGGCACTGCACAATATTTTGTAATCTTCAATGGCATGTTTATGTATTGGTAGCTTGATCCGGTTTAGCAGCACATAGGCCTGTTATTTATGTTACATGTCATGCGTGAATCGGTGGTCGGGGCTACAGAATCAGGCGTTCGTCTTCTGTTGAGGCGGCATTTACAGGATATTCTTATATTGCGATGACCTTTTATAAATAAAAAGCTCAAGGAAGTTGATTTCTCAATTCAAGACCCCTTTAAATGTTCCAAAACATGCCCAATTTTCATTTGACAAAACACCCCCAACCCCCGAAAGGAAACCCATGAGATTTTTTTACCCGCTTTACCCATGAGATTTTCACCCGCTGTGAAGGCCCCACCCCGCGCTTCATCCTCTGAGCTTGATTTGCCAGGCATCTCCACATCTGTTACTTCACCATTTGGCACCTTACAGCATGAGGAGTACACAGTTGTGTTAGAATGCAATAAACCACAAAACTAATTTCTAAACACACATACACAGTTGCTCGGCAGACTCACGTTGCTGCTTGCCTGCGCAAGGGCCAGTGGAGACTTGTCCTGCAATACACTGAACGGACTTGTATTGCCGCTGGATGGTGAGGAATTCATCCTTAAGAAAACAGCATAACATCAGAATTCATCTTTTCTTTTCTTTTTTTTAACTACATATTTTCAAAACTGACTAATCTTTTACCATGCAAACTGCCAGCCAAACAACAGATTAAGTACAGTATGGCAAAATTTTCCCGGTCCCACTTTATATTAGGTGGCCTTAACTACTATGTACTTGCATCCAAAAATAAGTACAATGTACTTATTGTGTTCATATTGTATTGCAAAACACTTTTGCTGATATTGAGGTGGGATACGGGTAAAGTTAGGGACAGGTGTGGTGGTATGGGTAAGTTTAAGTGTAGGGTTAGGTGTAAGGGAAGTGTCAACAGTGTAATTATAAATGTAACTACAGAAATTAATTACAGCTGTAATGACATGCAGGTAATTTTTAAAATGTAAGTACAATGTAAAAACATGTATGTACACATTAAGTGCATTGTAACAAATTATTAATTTAAATATTAGTACATAGTAGTTAAGGCCACCTAATATAAAGTCCATTTTCCCTTCTATATTTAATATTTAAACTATTTGACACCACTAATTAACTACTCATTTGTTGCATGACTAGTTTATCTTCAATCCAATCCATAATTTTCATAGCTTGTAATATGTCACTGCAAATCATAAATTAATAATAACAACAACAACAACAACAACAACAACAACAACAACAACAAGAACTGCAAGCAGTTTTACGGGGCCAAGCCCCAGAAGGGGCTGTAGCTGAATGCAGAGCAACATTTATGAAGCCGCTCCCCACGGGACTCGAACCCAAAAGCCCTGGGTCCGGCGCCTGGCGCTCATCTCGCTGCGCCACTGGGCAGGCTTGCGTTCAAGGACATGCTGAAGTTCCATTTCTAATGAGAATCTACTCAAAATTAAGATTTTTTCAAATAAATACACAGCATTTTATAATTAAAAAGTTCAGTTGGCATGGACCCTCAGATCATGGGTCCGATGAAGCGTACCAATTTTCATTTCGATTGATCAAAGTTTGACAGAGATACAGCTCTGAACCAATTCTGCGACATCATAACCTTTTTTTCCAGTTGGACAAAAAATTCTGTTCAGTAATTTCTGTGCGGCTCGGTCCAAAGATTATCTCTGCCAAGTTTTGTAAGAATTGGACAGATTTTGAAGGAGGAATAGCAGAAAAATTGAACACTGTACTTTTCAAAATAGCTGCTACTGTCATGGGCGGAGCCTTCATTTCTCTATCTCAAATGGTTCAAAAGCTATAACAGTTTAAATGTTGCATTTTTGAACTGGTGGTGGCGCTAGAGTTGGTCCTAGAGACTCCAAATTTGGTCCAATGACTATTCATGAACATCTCTACAAGTGTGCCAAATTTCATAATTTTCCTACTTATGGTTCATAGGGCTACCATAGGAACCCATTGGGAGGAATAATAATAATAATAATAATAATAATAATAATAATAATAATAATAATAAAATAATAAAACTAACAGATACCCTTCGGGGCTTGGCCCCTAATAATAATAATGGGTTTACCTATTATAGTCCATTATCTCATTAGCAATTTGGGTCCCTATGCACCCAGCGTAAATCATGCCTGATGCACTGGAGATCCCTGGGATGATTGGAACTTGTTGAGACTTCTTGGCATCATCTATAAAACACAAATTACTATCAGATAAGAGTCACATATATTTAAAGTTAATGATAACAGAGGCTTGCTAATCATAATGCTGTTTGATGTCCTTAGCAAATGGACTTTGTGGCTATCAGTACAGTTAAACAAAAAACAAAACAAAACCAAAGACAAAATCAAAATCAAACCAAACACAAACCAACCAACCCAAAAACAAACCAAACACCAACCAAACCAAAACACCAAAAAAAAAAAACCCACCAAAACCACCAACCAAACCCAAACCAAAAATCAACAAAACCAAAAAAAAAAAAAAAAAAAAAAAAAAAAAAAACACCAACCAAACCAAAAACCAACCAACCCAAAAATCATACCAAAACAAAATGCATCTATCTAAAAAGGCAGCAGGCTCTTAACTAGAAGGCTGGACTTCAATTGATACAGCTTCCATTGAATAATGCGTTTTACCCATTTGTTTTTCTAGGAGTACTGTCTTTCCCCTTGTGTATGATCTTGCAATGCAATATGCAACTTGTAAGTACACGCCTAGAAACAAAACATATTTTCACAACATTGGTAGATCTCAATACTCACCCTCTGAGGCCTTGGAACTGCTAGGCTGCTCGGCTTTATCCCCTGATCCACCTGGATTACTTTTACCACTGAGTCAGGTGGAAAAAGAGTCGAGAAATAATCTGTTATCTCATTGATCTCGGAATTTGGGTTCAACAGGCTGAATCATGACATTGATACGGAGTAATAGCAAAAAATGGGCTTGGAGGAAAAAAAAAAAAAAAAAAAAAAAAAAAAAAGGAGATACTGGTACTTACGACATAACTGTGTTGGTTGACACTATGTATTCTACTTCTTTGGTCCAGGGATTTATAAAACTAAACCACTGACTTTGTAAGGTGACAAAAGAGCCATATTTCGTTTTGAACTTATAGCAATTCGTCTCAATCTTCTCTTTACTCCTCAGCACTGTAAAAACGAAGCAACCAAAAAGACATATTAAAGGGATAGTGCACCCAAAAATAAAATTTATGTAATTTACTCAAATTCCAATTCCATATGACATTTTTCAGATAGAACACAAAAATAACATTGAATGTACGGAATACTTTGCATATAAAATGAACGCAAATGAGGATCCGAAAGAAACTTATACAGAATTGGAGTTTTTCACATGAAAGTCAGAAAAGGTATTAAATGTCACATTTATTTGTATATGCATGTAATCCAGTATAAATCTATGCAGATTTCTCTGAGGCACTGGCCTCATGTATCTGCCATTGAAAGCTGCTCTAATGTTCTTTGGACGTAAGACTAATGATGGATGATGGGGATTTGGCTACTCGTGTCCTTCTCTGTACTAGGCAATCTGCCCAGTTTCTTGGAAAATACTTTCAGGAAACTCTGTTTACAGCTCCAGTGTTCCTAATAGGAAGTAATAGTTATAATAAGTAATAGTTCCGGATGCATTGTACCTTTTCGATGTCTATCCGCCAAGTGAGGCAGGTCGTCCAGGTGGAAGTATTCATAGCAGGATGTACCTAGCAGTTCCTGAGGTAAGTAACCCAGAATAGTGGTGGCTCTGTGTGCATAATGCAAATACACAGTAGTTTCTTAAATCTAATTTTTTTCACTGTACATAAAATGTAAAGGTGATGTGCGGTGTAATTTTTTCAATGTTAAACACTTTCTCATACCACAACATGCAGAGGCAACTGTAAATACACACTGATAGGTTGATTTCCCAGAGAAAATGTGAAACACTGTGGCACTATCAAACACCGACAGATGGCATATGCATCGATTTACAGCAAAAGAGTAACCCCTGAGCTGACGCACAACATACTGACGAAAAAGGAAGCGCAGAGGATAGAGCAAAACAAAACCCCAGTCTACTTAGAAGTCTAAAACGAGAATTTCAAAAAAGAAAAGCAAAGCCTTTATTAACCCCCTGGAGCCGTATAGATTACCTTTATGATGGATGTATACCACTCCCATTATAAAGCTTGGAAGAGCAATGATATTTTTTAATACAATTCTGACTGTGTTAGTCTTAAAGAAGAATGCCATATACACCTAGGATGGCTTGAGGGTGAGTAAATCATGGAATAATTTTCATTTTTGGGTGAACTATCCCTTTAAGAATAATGGTATATGATTTACTCAAATTTTCACTGCTAGTAAATTTAGTAAAATAAATGACAAAGAAACGGCAAGTAACACATTGAATTAAACATTACATTTTAAAGTAGAAAGACCGTCTATCCTTTTTTACAACTTAAATAAAAAAATAAATAAAATAAAAATATTGTTACATTTTATCTGAATAACATAACTAAATACAGTTGTCTCCCTTTAATAAGTGTCAAACTAATACAAGCTTTGAAAAGAAAGCACATGCTGCCCTCTAGTGAGAATGACAAATCCACATATAGTCAACTTACTACTGAATGAATGTGGCTAATTACATACTCTGGGGCTTTTTGTGTGTACATTACTATGATTATGTACACAAACAATTATCACTATAAAAAAAAAAAAAACTCCCACACATTTAGTTCTTCCTAAAACAAGTGTCAACTAACCGTTGATCCACAAAGGTGAATTTGCCATCCATGGCGTAGCGGGTGACAAATTCGGTGGGCTTGACCTTGATCTCTCCGTTGGCCTGCGGGAGGGTGTGGGGGTGCACACGGCCCACTGCTACCAGGCAACTGAAGTGGGAGCTCTCTTTCTCCACCTCGGCCTCCCCCTCCGTGCCCAGCTGGCGCGTGGGCCAGATGCGCATGTAGCCTGTGCAGTGAACGGTGCAGTACCGCTGGGACTCTGATGGGGCAGCCGATCAACACAGAGTTAATTTACAGGTGAGCTGTGAGCCAAATGTTCCACCATATGTTGTTAAAGAGGGACACAAAGGTGCACGTTTAGTTCCCTTTTCGATTTGCTCTATTTAATCTAAAAACGTGCGGTGACAAACATCTGACATTTTTTTCTTTCAGTATTGTGCCAAAAGTGACACGTAACAAAGCTTAAAAAAATAAGCTTTTGCTTAACATGTTGAACAAACTGTCATTTTGAAAAATCCATGTTCAATGCATAAAAATAATCAATGCATGGCTTTACGGGGTTGTCTGAATGACTAGTCAACTAACTTCTTGGGCCAGTTTGGAAAAGACTATGCTCACCAAGAACAGAAACATCAATGCTATCCAAGTCCAGACATCACAGCACAACACTTTCCAAAGTGAAGTCACTATCCAACTATCCAAGTTTGTAGGGATACAGCTGTCGGAATAAAATCCCACAAGCTGTGCTCACACTACTGCATGTGGCGAGAAGAAAGAAGAAAAGATGACGTGTGTAATGGAGAAAATATGCAGGCCACGTCATCAACACGTCACAAAATGACCACTTGGATTTTTGGTTCTCAGCAAGAACAGAGACATGAAGATGTTTTCCGCTCATTGGCGGTCTGAAGTCAAGGAAATCATTTTATTTTAATTTCTACTTCCATTACTTATTTATTATTTTTACAGAGCAATCATAACAGACTTAATAATGGGTTTCATCACAGTCGATTTGGTTTCATGAACATAAGACTCTTCTGATTCACTGATACAGAAAAACAGCTTTAACAACTTAACTGTAAAAACAAGATGAGCTCCTGACATTTCCCAACTCTAATTCTACTGACCTTTCTTTTTTGAGGCACCAGCTTGGAAGTCCTTCTCCTCTTTAATGGTAACTTTGTTGTACTTCATTCGGCAGAAGAATGAGCGCCGGGCTCCAGAGCAAAGCCGAGCCGATCCGACAGGGAGCTCAGCCTGCACCTGCAACCCCGCTACACGCACACAAGCACGCACACAAGCACAAGAGAGAGTTGGATTGGTTAAAGTAATGCTTCCCCTAAAAATGCATGTTCTGTTATCATTTACTCTCATGTTGTTCCAAATCTTTTACGAGAAGCAATCCTATTTTCCTTACAAAAAGCAATTTTATAGCTTTGGAAGACTTCAAATACAGCGCATGAGTCATATAGACTACTTTTATTGTGCTTTTCCTGGGATACAGGTTTGAAACATGTGGGAGAGTAAATAATGAACTATGAATGAATAATAAACAAAATCACTTTAAACGCTCATTTATACACTACCATTTAAAAGTTTGGGAGCAGTACAATTTCTTTCAAAGAAACTAATATTTTTATTCAGCAAGTGGCAGTAAAGACATTTATAAAGTTATGAAAGACATCCATTTCAAATAGATGTTTCTTTGAACTTTCTATTCATCAAATAATCGTGAAATAAATGTATCAGTTTCCTTAAATTAAGCAGCAATTATCATTAGAATGATTTCTGAAGGATCATGTGACACTGAAGACTGGAGTAATGATGCTGAAAATTCAGCTTTGCATCACAGGAATAATGTACAATTTAAAACATTAAAATGAAAACAACCATTTTAAATTGTTAAAAAAAAATAAAAATAAAAAAAGAGCAGAAGAGACTTCTTTACAAAACACCTTTTGAATGGTAGTGTTTACTTTAAGCAGACTGAACACAGCGTGCACAGAAAGGCATAAAACTTTAAAAGCACTTAAGAAAAGCATTTAGGAAGCATGCACACAAACTTGACACAGAGAACAACATTTATACAGCCTATATACATATATATATGCGTTTACTTTTGGCATCTATGAGGCGCTCCCGTGGGTAAAGTTCAGAGGCAGACAGCTGTTCCTTCACTTTTCCAATGTCCTTTGGATGAACATAATCAAACAGACTCTGCCCAATTAACTCCGACTGGGGAGAAAAATATTCAAATGAGCCATGATCTGACTAATATAGTCTGCAAACAGGTCACAATATCATCAGCTTAATTGTTTATCACCAGGTAAACAAAGGCATTTTTTTTTAAACAGCCCTCAAAACACCTCAAATATATACTACCAGTCAAATGTTCGGACATACTAGAATGATTTATGTTTCTCGTGATCTCATAAAACCTATTAAACAAAATCTTACGCTTTCTTACTGTGTAAGAAAAATATTAAATAAAAGACAACATGCTGTTTCCAAAATTAAATAGTTTTTCATTAAGCTGACAACATATCTGAGATGAACAAATTCTAAATCATATGATCAAAACCTACATTTTTGTACTCTTCCTGGTAATCCTGAAATTAATTGGGATTTGTAGTATTCTATGTTCATCTCAGATATGTTGTCATCTTAATAAAAAAAAAAATGTAATCTCCATCTCTCTCTTTTTCAAAAGAGCGACTATCTAGCGACTTTTTGGGCTGCTATATCATACTCGTTCCATTGTCTGGCAGATAATATGTAAATTAGAACATCTTTTTTTCATCTAAATTACAGTATGTGAGGCTGGATTAGGTGAGAAAACAGATGTAAACTGCAGACAGTTGGTGAATTAAGTCATCTGCTGACATTTAGCGATTTTTGAGCAGCTTTTAAGATACTTTCCATTTAAAATAGTTGGCAAATAGTTGGGCTTTTTATAGTTTCAAATTCTCCTACCCGGCTGTAGTTCAGGATTTTTGAAACAGATTCTGAGACGAAGACAATTTTTCCACGATCGCAGCCAACCACAAAGAGAAATCCATCCGCAGCCTGGACAAGAGAGAGATCATTTAGGGTTAATGTTGTAATTTTGCAATTGCAAACAGTCAAGATACCCCGTTTAAACAAAAGATATTTTTGGAGGCTCTTCCACCCACATCATCAATGATTTGCTGTGATATTTCTTCTCATATGTTACATTTTGTGGAGAAAATCAAGTTTTTAATTTTGTTTTTAATATGAATTTGCACATGGTTTGTCTTAAAGCATAAGTCAACACCATTGCAGAGTATTTTCTTAAAACTGCAAGAAAAAAAGACGCGGTTTGAAATCACCAGTGATTCTTATGTCACAAACCACCTTGTAACCAATCACGTCAACGTGCGGGCGGGCTTTAGCATATCATGACTATGATGTGAAGCAGGGGAGTCTAAAGAAGTATTTTCTTTTTTTTTTTATATGAAAAAAAAAAATTGCGTACATTTAGCAATAAAGCGGGTGAATTATGTATATGATGTATATTACAATGTTATGATGAACTAGATGCCTTTTTCCACTGACGTTCTAAGTTGTTCAAAGTGTTTCTAGAGCCCCGTTTCCACCAAAATTACCCAGAACAATTTGTCCCAGGAACTTTTCCCCCCCCAGACCTGCTGCTGTTTGCGTTTCCACCGTGGTCTAAAGTACCAACCCTGCTCCTGGAGGGCTACTGTCCTGCAGATTTTAGTTCCAACTCTGCTCCAACAGACCTGTCTGTAATTATCAAGCAGCCCATTAACACCATGATTAGCTGGTGCAGGTGTGTTTGATTCAGGTTTGAGCTAAAATCTGCAGGGTGGTAGCCCTCCAGGACCAGGGTTGGACACCCCTGCTTTAAGGAATACAATTACTGACTACAGGGGATTTTAAGGCATAGCTCTATAAACTGAAGGATTTACCTTTAAGACAAGGTGCTTGAGCTCATCATCTGGGAGAAACGCAGGTTTGTAATTGGCTTCTGCAAAGGAGTTGGTCGCTCCTGAAAAACAGGGACTTTATTACACCACATATGCTCAAGAACATTCATTACTGGATAACAATGTTTGGTATTCATGAGGAAAAATACCTTTTCAAACTCAATATTAGTCTTGTGCATGCTAGTCTACACAAAAAGCAACTGTAAAGATACAGTTACAGAACTGTGTCTTCTAGGTACCTTTGAGTGATTTGAGGTGCTGGACAGCCATTCGTAACACAGTGAGTTTGTCAAGCTTGCGGGACATGGGGTTACAGGTGGGAATCATCACTGCCAACTCGTCAATCAAGTTATTCATCTTATCTCGCCGTCGTTTCTCAATCTGACTGTGAGGTTCCCTACGAGATGACATTATGTCATAAGTACCACAGTACTCAACTTAGCTGAAACATAACGTCACTAAACAACAAATTACTTTAATGTTTGTTTTCAATGACAGTTGAAATTGCAAATAAAAAGGAAAAATAAATAAGTAAATGGAGAAAAATAAACAGGGTAAAGGGAATAATAAAAAAAAATAATCCCCATAAAATTGAGAAAATAAATACCTGATGCACTTAATTTTTAAATGCTGGTCGTCTCCTTCCGATCTATAAAAACACAATAATAACAACAACATACAGACATTAAAAATAATGAATAAAATTGTGGATCAAGGTGAGCCATACAGAGTATTGATAATGGGCATAATACCTTCCCTGATTGTCCTCCATATCCTCGTCTAGATTTGATGCGGATTTTGTTTCTCTGGAAACAAAGTGGTGAGATGATTAAAATGACTCATGAAATGCTGCTGTGATTCAAAGAGGACATTATACACAGACCACGCACTTCCCTCTCCAACACATCTCGACTCATTCAGAAAAGCAGGACGAAGTAGTAGTCATACAAATCAGCTATAAAATCCCAATATCTAACATCAATCATGTTATACTCGGACACCCACACATACACTCTTTCTAGACACTAGGGGATGGACGGTATGGCATTTATAGACATTTATGTGGGAAGGACTATTTCATGCAATTTACAAAAAAATAAAATTCAACAAACAGAATAATACCAAAATCAAAGAGGAGTAAATATGTTGTTAGGCAAATGCAAAAGATCAGTTCTTGATTAATAGAAAATTCAAAAGAACAGCATTTATTTGGAATAAACATTTTTTGCAACATTATAAATGTCACTTTTTTCTAAATGTCAATTTAATGAATCCCTGCTCCATACTGGACAAAAGTAATAGATTCAACTGGATCAAAAGAAAACAACTTTTGAATAAGTGTAAATAATTTAAATCAGTGGAGTAATTATATTTTATTTAAGAGAAAATTTGAGCATTTAAAAAAAAAAAAAAAAAAGCCATTACTACAGTGTTAATATATAAAACATTTAATCTTTAATTTTACTGAAAAAAAATAACAATATTGTGATATATACAGTTCCTGTCATATTTTTGTCAAACCACCAGCCTACTAGAGACAAACAAAAAATATTTAAATTTACTTACGGGATGTCCATGCTGCCTTTCCGTTTCCTGGGCAGCTCCATGCCTGAGGCCATGCCGGTGGCTGAGGTGGGGGTCATCAAACCAGACAGAGAGACAGAGAGGCCCTGGGGTTCTTCCTCTAATGCATCTCCTGCCATTAGTGGGAGGGATTTATTTTAGTAAAGTGACAAAAAGAAACGTGCCAAAACAATTTGAAGAAGTAGGCAGGACTGCAATGTTCAACTACGTGCTACATATTGGAACCAGGGCACTGTGGAACAGATTTCATAACAGACATCTAAAGAATCAGACCATCTGTAATCGGCACACAAAAATCAAAGGATTTTTATGTGAATTCAGAAGAAATGATACTTTTTGTCTGTGTGGCGACTTTAATAATAATCAGGACATTTTTTATCTTGTGGAAGTCATCACAAAAATGTTTAAAAGTGTACCGTAATCTTAAAACCCAGAAACCCAGTTTACACCTGGTTCTTAGAAACACAGGAAGTTCAGAGAGAACTGCTTGACGCATTGAGGCTGGCCGACCATAAGCACAATACAGACAACCTACTTCACCACCGCAAGAACTTGCATCACTCTTTCCTTTATGCACATCGGCCCATTTAGACAATGAAGCATCAATTAAATACGGTCTTTGACTTCCCTGTACAAACAAGGCTTTAAAACCAGAAGCCTTTATGGCAGCTATGTCTGTTTACATATCCAGTCTGAGGACAAAACACCAGTCAAACACTAACACCATACATCCATTGCGTTAAAACAGCTTTAGCCTCTTGGATTTTGGCAAAAAATTATTAAATAAAAATCGCTAAGCTGTATTTAGTTACCGTTTCAAATAAAAGCAAAGGAATCTGGGGGATCTTAAAGTCAATAACATTTCAGTTTTGGTTTCTATTAAATCGGAAAATAAATGAATAAATAGCTTACTGGCCTGGTGTGATTATTAAAATGCAGAATTTTAATAGTGCAATTGAAACAAATATATTCAAAAGTACATTCAAGGGCAAGTACTCCACACAAACTCTAGCAGGTGGCTTAATTCACGACCTGGTTGAAATGCATTGTGTGAACGTGAAGTGCACCTGCTTCTCTTCTTTATTTATGTGTGCAATTCTGAAAATTTTTGCCACATTTATCACTATACAAATCAAATAACGCAACCGAGGACCAGAAAAAAAGGGGATGACAACGTTTCACAAGAATGGAAAGCATATTAAACTACAAACATAAACCGTTTTACCAAACTCAAGGGTTTAACCAGCCAGAAAGTTATAAAAAAAAAAAAAAAAAAAAAAAAATGTTACTATATGTAAAAAAAAAAAATTAATAATGATTAGGGATGTTCGGCATCCATATTATTCGGCCAAAAATAGCAAAAAAGGCACTTTTGGTGTCCAGCTAAAAAGAGACTTTTTACCGAACAGCAATATTAAGTTTTTGATGACGCAATCAAATAGCAACCAGCGTAGAGTGAGGAGTATGAGGTCTCTGCGGAACAAAAGTGGGCATTTCTAAATTTGTGGGTGTTTTCAAATTGAAGGGTGTTTATACACCATGCAATGAAAATGATCCCCTTCACCTGACCCCTCCCCTAAACCCCACCCACACCGTGACGTGGGCAAATCAGGTAACGCAGTGAAAAATGCCCTCTGTTTATAGCCTCGCCCACTGATCTAGTAACTCCTATTACTATCCTGCAGAGACCTATACTTGAGAGTGAGAGGTGCACATGCAGATGCAAAAATGGGCGTTTGCAGTCGTGTTCTGCTGGATTGTCTAGAGGGGGTGCATCTGCAAAGTTTAATTTGTCATTTAAAATCAAGACACCCTGAACGGCATGCGGTTTGTAAAATATGTTTAATAAAAATAGAATCACATTTTTATTTTACTAATTTATTTATTTTTAAGTGATATTGTTACACGTTAAATAAATATTTTTAAATTGTGGTTTTGTAATTGATTTTTTGATAAGCAAGAAAAAAATACTAAAAAGCAATTTATTTAATATATGCAATGGTTTGGTATCATAGACTGTAAAATATGGACGACTCAACTTCATTCTCTTCCACTGAAGTAATTGAAGCAGATCTAATCTTGCGCAGATTTGGGACCGAGTCTGCGCAGTAATGACCTCGGGAGCGGAGTCTGCGCAGTAATGACCTCGGGAGCGGAGTCTGCGCAGTAATGACCTCGGGACCGGAGTCTGCGCAGTAGAGAGCAGGAAGTAGAGGCACGATATCAAAAGTGTAATTTCATTGTTTAGTTTGTCTCGCGCCCATTAGAAAACACGGAGGGGACCTACCACCTGGGGGCGATCGAGGCGCGGAGGCTTCAGTTTCTGAGAGGAGTGCTATAGGCTTGTTTGGTATTCGGCCAAGTATTTCATTATATTCATTTTCGGCTTCGGCCAAGAATTTTCTTTTCGGTACATCCCTAATAAATGATAATAAATTTAAATGATTATCATCATCATCATTATGACTATCAATAATAATCATAACATTGAAAATGCAAATGAGAATTTTTTTTTTTTTTTAAATCAAAGTGTGCAGCTCTACCTGACACCAAGGGACATAATGAAGCCGTTTTTGCCATCTGTCATTCCCATTGACCGCCCTAATCCATTCACAAACTCCCTGTGAGCAAAGCAACTTATTCATGAACAGGCTCTCACAGCACAGTCTGTTTTCCCGCCGGCTTCACCTGTTGCTTTAAGCCTCCAAGACCAACAGACACACTCGTCCTCGAGCCATGTGTACACGTGCATGTACTGTGTGTGTGTGTGTGTGTGTGTGTGTGTGTGTGTGTGTGTGTGTGTGTGTGTGTGTGTGTGTGTGTGTGTGTGTGTGTGTGTGTGTGTGTGTGTGTGTGTGTGTGTGTGTGTTTACAGTGACATCAGGTTCAGGTGACAATGGCAAGGGCCAGTCCAAACACAGCTTGTGGCCCTGGCTCCTATATTTAACAGTCCTCTGCAAGACCAGTGACCTAAATAGTCGTTAACAGATCGGCAACAACCTGATTTTTAATCCTGTGTGCTGGAGTGAAGATCTGTAGTGGGATTATTTGGTTTTACGAGGGCGATATGAAGGCCACAGAGCTCCGTCTTTCACTGGCTCATGATTTTATCTGGACTCCACTGACCTGCATGTAGATGCTAACACTCATGATGACTGCGTGATATAATTTGCACAAGAGAAAGGCCATTTCACTGACTCACTATTCATATTGATGTGAGAATTTTACAGGACCATTTAAATGCATACACATACATAACCTACATATGCATAGGAACAATCATATTCCTAAGTATTCAACCTCAAAAATCACTCAACATCTTCACCTAGCCTGCATCTTCCTGAAAACAAAATGCATCGTAGGTGTAATTACACTCTTTAAAAGCAATACACACCCAGACTGGGTAAACCCAGCCCGATCTGACGGCGATTTGATTCCGCCCTGCAGCTCAGGCTGGAAACCTGTACATATTTCTATCCTGCTTCTGTTACAAATTTGCAGGGACCAATCACAAACCGGCTTCTCCACCTGGCACGCTATTGGCAGGTTTAACACAATGACGGATAGAGAAGTGATGGATCGTTGGTCTGATTGGTTGAAGGACTATCCGATTGCGTAGAGATTCATTTGAACTATGCCCATTGATCATGCCTCTTGTGGTCTGATTGGTTGAAGGTCTATCCAATTTCGTACAGAGACATTTGAAATATGCCCACTGATCACGCCTCTTGTGCAGTAAAAATACAGAGCAGACTCCCCAGACCAATGTTCAATCTTAAAAGATTGAACTTGGTCTGTAATAGCCGGACAATTACACACCCACACATTGCAAAAATGCACTAGTACTCTGTACTAGATAATCCAACTAAATTACTTGAACAGACAGTCACTGCGAGCACCACTTATCACAGAGAAAAATTATCATGTCATAAGGTGAGCTCATTATTTATTATATTTTATGCTGTTACCATAGAGCTGCATGAGAAACATGTCCAAACTCACATCAACCATTGTGAAAGAAACGTGACAAAAGTACATGAAAGTAGGTCAACGAGTCGTTTTTAGCACACGTTTGGCACCACACCACACCTTGGTAGTATATTGCGTCAAGCTGTTAAGTGACTGTTCAGCTAAATGTTTGATGAATGGGAAACCACAGGGTTCAATTCTAACTACTGTTGACGCATTGTCATTTGTAAGTTGATATAGTATTTATGTTCTGCAAAACTGTCAACATGGTGAACTTATCTGGCTGGCATCTTTGAGGTTTACGGGTGAAGAATGATTTGTGATTTGTGACCTGACCTTAGACAGATCATAACATCATGTTATCATCTCTCCATCTTAAAAGTGCCCCATTATGGTTTTTCAAATATTCCCTTTCATGCAGTGTGTAATATAGCTGTTTGTGAATGTAAACGTTCTGCAAAGTTGTAAAGTCGAAAGGGCACGATAAATAAAGTTATTGTCTCCCAAAAGAAAGAATCGACTCTGAACCGCCTATACGAGTCGCTTGTGTTTCGAATCCCACTGCATGACGGTTATACTTCACTAGAAAATACATTTGGATAATGCCTGCCTATGCTGTACGTTGTCCGTCCACGAACAACTTGACTTGCCCTCCAACGTCATTTTACTGACAACTGCTTCTTATATCTCGGATTTCAATGCGGGATTTGCAAAACGATGTTCTTAAAAGATGGGTCACAGCACCCAGTTTATTTAGACCAGCTTGCTCCTCAGAATCATAACCTGCAAGTATGAATAATTATTGATGTATATAATTTAGTACCGGGTGTTCAAAATACATTTGTTTAAATACGCGTTTTAAACTGTGTAAGTTTTCCGGCTAATTGCATTACTCACATTACTGTCTTACTGAAATACTTCTGCTAATCAGCTGTGGGTCACTATTACCTAAAACTGTGTCTATTAATGCGGATTGTCTATCATTCTTACGATTTTGAGTAAAGATGAAGGATGGAGCAAAGGCATTCGTTTTACAAACGTTTGTTACATCAGTCATTCACGTTAGTGCTCGGCAAACACCTGCGCTGTTATTGATACAGTTCCCGCATATGCACTGCAATAAATTAGAAATGTACACATGGGTTTGTTGATGGACATTGACTTGTTAATGCTGATGGTGAGGAATTACAGTTTCAACATCTCAATGTACCTCAAAATGAGTAGCGCATAACTGAGAAACGTCATGCTCACGTCGTCCTTGAGAAGGAGGTTCAGGTTGAATAAGGTCTTACAATGTTTCACCATCGGACTCACACTCGGATTGTTATGGTAAAAATCGTTGTAATCGTTACTGTCTTTACAGTGTGTACAATCGCTGAGCTTTAGGAAGCCTCCAGATGGAGCTGAAGTTCAGTTATGGTGATGGTCATCCGTCACATGCTGTATGCGGTAGACAAATCGCAACAGACTGGGCCATCTGGCCAATCAGAGAGTAGCTTAGGGATTTAGTGAGAATGACTCATCTGTCCAGTCGTTTGAAAATCACTGAAAAATGTGGTGATGTGTCTTATAAATGTATATATAAAATTAAACAGTTTTTTTTTTTTTTTTTTTACCTTTGATGCATGTAAACCTGTTGTAGGAGACTTCCAAAACAAAATTAGGAGCCTTTAAAATTGCATAATAGGGGCATTTTAAGATGAGACATCATAATAAGAGTTATGGTGCCAAATCAGCTCAGTGGATGCAAGGGAAGAAGGAGCTGCTGTAACTTCTTATAAAATAAGTATTTTATCATTTGTGACAAAAACATAAGTAATCACTATCTTCACGACCACAAAAAAAAAAATAAATAATAATAATAATAATAATATTGGTGATCCGAATCCTGACATGAAGCAGAGGGTATAGAAACTATTTTCTCGACTATTTCACGCAATTCTGACTTAAAAAAAAAAAAAAATAAAAAAAAAAAATTCATATTGCTGTTCATATTGCAGTTCATATCGCAAGCATAGTATTTGTTATTATAACTGCGGTACGATTTTTGTTTTTTATCAAACTGTGTAGCTCTACCTGACACCAAGGGACATAATGAATCTGTTTTTGCCATCTGCCATTCCCATTGACCGCCCTAATCCATTCACAAACTGAGCAGGGCAACTTATTGATGACCAGGCTTTCACAGCGCAGTCTGTTTTCCCGCCGGCTTCACCTGTTGCTTTAAGCCTCCAAGACCAACAGGCACAATTGTGAGAGAAAAAAAAAGTCAGATTTGCAAGATGTAAACTTGCAATTGTCAGATAAAGTCACAATTATCTTTTAATTTTTTTTAATTTTATTTATTCTGTTGCAGAAACAAGCTTCCATAAGACAGATCTTCTATCAACCTGAATGGATTTAATTTTCCGTCAATGACTGGCTGACTAGATTAATCCACTTATTAAATGTCTACTTGCCAAAAAAAAAACAAAAAAACACATTAAATATTGATTACATAAACGGACATCTTGTTATCAGTTGAAATGATTGTTATGTGAGGTTTAAGCTTAAAAAGAAAAGCTATATAATTACTGATAAAGTGTGAAATTGACAAATGGTATAGTGCATTCAAATTGAACAGCAAATGATAATTAAATAATTCTTCCCATGGTTGAATAAAACACTGGCACATTCCTGTCACTAAAGCCAAAATAACAATTACTAATGTCTAGGTTGTTTAGAACCACAACCCAAGCCAGTTGAATCATCTTGGCAATAAACAGTGGATTTTCTGTATGACGAAAGCAAAACTCAGAAGGCACTGATATTTAGTTTCAGATTTAATATTAATGTAGTGAAAATTATCACTCAGTTTCATTGTTTAGACATGACCTAATTTTTCTAACAAATTACAAAAGCGCCTTGCCTGCCTCCACACTTAATTATTTTGATAATTGGGCAATTAATCCAGGGCTATAACCGCCACACAAGCGATAAGTAATAAATCATTTACTAATTAAACTAACTCAAAAACATAACAATAAAAGCAGCTATATAAAAGTATAATTCTTTTTACAAACCAACTTACATGCAGTATTTCTAAATGGATCATATAAAAGTGTATAGAGTAAAAGAGTAAAAGAGTATATTTCAGTCTCACACAACGTTGACGTTTTCTTGATTACCTCTTAATGTGTAATAAAAATTATTATTGCTTCTAATCCCTTTATCTGGGATATAACACACCTAATCCCAGTCACAGATGAGAGATTTGGACAAGAAATCATTTTGATGTGGGTTTGTAATAAACTGGATAAACTCTTTGAGCTTGATGCTGTTATACCGTTAACATAAAACCAAATCACTAAATAACCAAGAACGTGAAACTAGGCAAGACAATCAGTTAAAATACTTAACATCTCAATAGCATTATCAACAAATCACATGATTTTCTGATGTCTAGACATGGAGGAAACCATCTCTTTGACATGAGAGGAAGTCAAGAGCAAGCCATAAAACTGACAAAGAATTGTGATGGGATAAACAGAAAGATTGACAGCAAAACAATCAGTACTGACTATGATTTCCAGGATTTAAAAATGTTGTAAAAAGGTCCTTGAGAATGAGACCACGAAACAGAACTCCTCCATTCAGTTGAATTAAAACGCATACTCAAAATAGCCTCACCATTCAAATCAGAGTAGCCTCTTCAAATGAACATGACAAAGTAAGTGTATACGCAACACTTACAGGAATGACCCACTAATACTACAATCTTAAAAGCTCAGCTAAATAATTCTGTATTGTACTAAAATACAGTTCCTTATTCCTTAAAAATAATATATAAAAAATTGCTAACATTTCACAAACAAATTTACTTACTAATACAACAAATAATAAAAAAAATGCTCTCCATGACTTTCACACAATAAAGTCCTCTGACTCCCTGTAGCAAGTCATAGTGCAACACATTTCATCTGCACATGCTACAGCTAGACATGCAGTGGTCAAAGTGTTGCTAAAATCGTAATACACCCCCTGTTCTTCTGAACTACATTTATGAGTACATAAAAACTGAACTTGTATTAAACAATTTATATATTCAGGTCAAGAACTCTAGGTATCTACACAATTTAAAAGATGAATTACTTTTTAAATTAATGACTACACTAACATTTTAAATACATTTTATACATAAAGTTACACAATATGCATCAATCAATATACCATGCACGATGAACTAATATACATACATATAAAAAAATTTTTTTTTTTTTAAATGACAGTAGTTCAGCAGTTCAAAGGGATGTAAAATATATAACAAAATATATACTACCAATAGAACAAAACATACACTACCAATAACAATATACACTACCATTCAAAAGTTTGAGTTCAGTATTTCTTTTTTTTTTCCTTTCAGCAAGGACGTGTTAAATTGATTAAAAAAGTGATAAAGACTTATATTGTTAGAAAAGATTTATATATTGAATGTTCTTCTTTTTAACTTTTAATGATAAAAGTATCACGTTCCAAAAAATATTAAGCAGCACAACTGCTTTCAACATTGATAACGGAGTATCAAATCATCATATCAGAATGATTTCTGAAGGATCATGTGACACTGAAGACTGGAGTAACGATGCTGAAAACTCAGCTTTGCATCACAGAAATAAATTATATTTTAAAGTATATTAGAATAGAAAAACCATTATTTTAAATTGTAATAATATTTCACAATATTGTTTTTCGTTATTTTTGTATTTTTCTTTATATCTGTATTTTTTATCAAATAAATGCAGGGTTGATGAGCATAATGTTTTAAAAACATTAAAGAATAGTAATAATAGTGTGTGTGTGTGTGTGTGTGAGGTGTATAAATAAAAAACATTTTTTAAATGTAGTACTCTGTCTGAAGAATTAAATCAGATAATTTTTCCAATGCATTGCATTGTTTTTTAAATAACATTTTATTATCTTTATTATTTATTATTATCGTTATCTCCAATATTATAAATGTACTGTCATTGAAGTAAAACCCACATTAAATTAAGAAATTAGGGTATTGATATGTTATGCAGTGTTTTCCCCCATGAACAATTCCCACAGACAATTTGCCTGGGAAAATGCATTTATTTGTCAGCTATGCTAGAATTTACAGATGGGCCAGAAAGCAAATAACTGACCTGAAAAAACGCCTATCACTGGAAATGACTGGAATGGGTAACTCAAAAGGCCAGTTACCTAAGAGACATACTTTCCAGATAAGACCCTAAATTCCAGTCACGTTTTTTAGTGTTGGGGAAGGGAGGGGGTGTCCGTCACGAGACGAGACAAACCAAACTGGCAGCAGATTTAGGTTACACGTTTTAGTAGGAATATATTGTCCTGTCGTCCTATTACATTAAACAGCTTTGTTTGGAATTCATAAACTATTCATAAGCTACATTCATAAGCTAGTTATGCAAAGGTTCACTGATTGAGTTAGGGTGAAGAGAGAAAGCAACGCCTGAGGAAGAGGAGGGCATCACAGCCCTGGCCTGCACGTGTGCCGTGTAAGTGTTTGACCTACATATTACACAACCGTCACGTTACAAGGTCACGTTACAAGAAATCAGACTAGATCAGGCAGCACTATGACCTCACAATGCTAATTCACATTTACGTCACAACATGCAGTTTCACTCATTAAAGGGGACACTGAATTCACTAGAGGAAAAGACTACACAGTGTATGTGCGATCAAAAAACAATGTTCTGTGATCAAAAAAACAAACAATGTTTGTCATTCATTTGGGCTCAGGTCAATGAAACAGCACTGCAAGTGATGGATATATAATATATAAGCTACATTAAAAGTATGAAACCAGTATTACAGTTTTCTATAAACAAGCTAGTAGCAGAACAGAGAACATGCTGTTCTTAAAATAAACCTTTCTGATTGGTTATGACAACGTTTAGAGATACACATGGGGTTTGTGGCAATCAGCTTTCTTTCATAAAAATAAAATTAAAGAATAAGTTAATTGTATGTTATTTTTATTTATGGCCAAAACGCATTTACGCCTCCTTTAATAGACAGAATTGTAAATTTAATTTCTTTGTATCTTTTGTGTTGAACAGACCGCAACACATTAGTTTCACACAAGTGCTATAAAAGAATGGCTAACTTTGCTAGGGAACCGGAATAATTGAAACCTGCATCAGAATCGAATGCATCAGAACATTCTTTAAGATTTCCACCCCATGTCAAAACAGTACATCATCGATTTAACGTATTTTTCCGGATAAAACCCGATTCTTTTATTTTGATCCAAGGATTGGGTTTGGGGAAATTAAATATAAAAAAAAATAGTTGGACATACGATGGAAACAAAGTTCCCCAAAACATAAAAGAAAAAGTCGCCAGCAACAAGCAAATAAATATAAAGACATTTAAAGAATGAGCCACAACTGACCGAATGCGACGGAAGCCAATCAGCCAAGGCCTCGCAAAATAACTACAAACAACATACTATATTTAAAATACGTGACTGTCAGTTACATTAAACCCAGAATATGTGGTTAAATGCCGCGTTAAAGCCCCAAATGTGGCCCTGCGAGCAGTTCCTACGCAGCCCTGCTTGTGTTTGCTAGAGTTCGCTCTACTGAACTACTGACCTAGTTTCGCTGCGAACGCGAGTGTGCAAACCAATCAGCGGGGAACACCGAGCTCTCCCCTCTCCTCCGCCCGGCCGGCACACAGCGCAATCTACAACAGCTCTCTCCGCTCCAAGCGGACCCGTGTAGGGTGGACTAACTTGTACTGTTTATGCGGCGTTACCTGTCTTTTCCCCCGTCGCTCCGTCACCGACGCCAGCCGCTGTATTCCTCGCCGACATGGCTGGAGCCGGTACACCGGGGCCCAGGACTCCGATGCTGCATGTGGAGAATGAAGGCGGTGGTGGTTATTTGCAAAGGGGGGAGAGAAAAGGAGAGGTGACGGCGGAGGGGGGACGGCGAGGCCTGTATATTGATTTAATTATTTGTCTTTTCAACTAACTGAATTGGGAGGGTGGGCTGAGCGTAAAAACGTGCAAGGAGAGGACACGATGTAATCAGGACAGTGGTTGAAATCCCGGGAAACGCGGAAGACTACGGCGCACAATCTCCTCCTACCATCATCAACACCGCCTTCTTTGCTGTCCTTTCCCTCACGTTACTAACCTAGTAAGTCACGCGATATGTTATGCAAGCCGAGAAAAATGCGGTCACGGATGCGATGGCGGTATGCGGGTACTGAACTGTACGGGTGCCGGTGACTGTCATCTTTTCAATTGCAGCAATGTAATTCGACCATATCGCATTCAGTTTCTGCACTATCACATTTATTTTTAGACCAGAACTGTTTGTTATTTTAAGGCGTTCCCTGAATGTACATAATTAACATATGGCTGTTGTTTGATTATTGTTGGGGTGAGTTTATCACTATTGAAAAAGACATCAAAAACGATTAGTTGGCTCCCTGATATCAATTTGGTTAAGACTGTCAAAATATTTTAGCGCCTTATGTCATAAAAAGGAGCTATTGTAACAATTGTCTGTAAATATTCCCATATTATGCATATTTGTTTGCAGCAAATTCATATTTCATGCTAGAAATCTATGCTAGCTACTTCAATTACAAAGAGTAATAACATTGATATTTTAAATGCTGTGCATGAACTGATAGTGAACAAATGCTTTCACCGGGAAATATATATATTTTAAAAATCTTGTCAAACATTTGCTCGTTCATGCTGTTATAGATTAAACTAATTCTATAAAACGACGGTAGGCTACTATTTAAATATCAATAGGCATAATAACGTATATTTTTATATGTAATGCTTTCAAATGCGTATATATACATTTTCATACATTTTTCTTATGTGACAATCGTCTGTGTGGGGGGTTGTCACGTGATTTTTTATTTATTTATTTTTGTTCATTATGCGGCATCTGGTCTTATATCGATTCTAATCATCATTGTGGCCTGAACTTCTGAAGATAATATATTAAATGCATCTCATTGAAGTGTCTTTGACTTTTTTTTTCCCTTTCTTTTTTTATGGCTGAAAAACCGTAGCTGGTTGAGTTACGAACTCTGAAAGAAAGAAAAAAATAAACACTAGCGCCAGCTAGTGGACAAGATTTGCACATCTTAATAATTTATATTTTATTCCGTTGGTTCCTGGAGATAAGGATCTCATATAAGTAGCTGCAACAAAACCTGACACTGCTGTTTTATAGCCACAAACAACACAAATACCCACTAGAAAAGTAAAGAAGAATTATATTAAATACATTTGCTCAGCTCTATATATTTATATTTCATCAGCTAACTATGTTTTTTTTTTCTCTATATGTTTTTAAAAGCCCTTATAATGATGAACAGCCTGGAGAATCATAATCATGGATAAGTTCTGTAAAATGAGTCACAAAAGCATAGTTCAAAATGAGTTTTTTTCTTTTCTCTTTTGTGACTAATGCTTTAAAATGGAAACAAAAGAATATGAGTAACCAACAGTTGACTTCCATAGTATGAAGAAAAATGTTTGAACTCCTGTGAACCACTAGATGTCACTCTGTTATTTAAAAACAAAGTGTCATGGGCAAGAGTATCACTAAACGCAAATATTAATAAATAACTTGCTAAATAATAAATAACTTTAGTAAAAGTATGTGGGTCAGTGATGTGGAACTTTTTTGCCATGTTAGATTATAAAAACAAAATTAAAGAAAAAATTCCTATGATGATTATGATATTTTTGTCAAATAAAAATGTCTTGTTTGTGTAAGTATCCAGAGAGAAAACTCAAAATACTTCTTAAAATGCTTGATTATTTATAATTATGAGGCAGTTGTGGCCTAATGGTTAGAGAGTCAGACTTATAACCTCAAGGTCGTGGGTTCTATTCTCAATGCTGGCAAGAAATGACTGAGGTGCCTTTGAGAAAGCCATCTAACCCCCAACTGCTCCCTGGGTGCAACAGCAAAAATGTGTATGTGTGTTCACTACTCACTACTTCTACTCCACTACAATATTAATACTTGGATGGGTTAAATGCAGAAAACAAATTCCGAGTATGGGTATTACTTGGCCTTCACTTCACTTTTATCATTTATTTAGGGGAAAAACAGTGGAGCAATATTGATAAAATTCAAAATTAATTTGTCTGCCAAATCAACATCAACATCATGTTGCGCAACCAACAAGTAGGAACCTTGTTGTCATGTGACATTAAATAAATAAATAAAACAGAGTACCTGTTTAGACCTTCATGATAGTATGGCTAAAAACTGATTTTGAATTGATGGTTGTAAAAAAAGGAAAAAAAGAAAATCACAGTTCGCAGTTTATTCACTATAGTTTAGAAAATGGTAATAAAATATGACAAGAACTCTGATTTAAACTGTGTCAGAACAAACTCATCTTGATAATGGCAGATAACTTTGATAGAAAGGTATGTAATGGATTACAATCAACCAATCAGCTGTCAGCTGTTCAATTTAAGTACACCATTAGATTAGAACACCAATTTAGGTCAACCACTTACCAAGCAATGCTTCATTTTGTTCAGTCTGTGGTGTAAAAGGTCACATTAGCAATTCAAGAAAAAACACGCAAGCAAAACATGGTCAGGTCAAAAATAATTTTTGGGTATAATATGTCACAGACAGTTTACTTTATTTTGCTATCCTCACTTACATGAATGAACTATAGTGTCCTGCACCCACTAGTAAAAATTAAATCTGGTGTCTGAATCATTTTGGGTTTGACTGTATATACACAGTAAGCATATCCAGTATAAGTGGCAGGTTTTTTCCTCTATAAGTCTGAGGTGTATATTACAAAGTGTCATGGGCATTGTTGTTTACTGCAGTCAGCCGGATCCGGGCCGTATCCAGATCAGATGGTGGACCAGCGCCTGGACATGACCAACGCATCCCTGAAGTGTCTGCAGAGAGCATGTCAAATAAACTCCCCCCGTAAATGCTGCATCGACACGACATCCTCATTAAACCCGTCTTCGGCGTGATGACTCCAATCTTTCGAATAATCTTACAAATATCTATTTGCCTAATATGAATTAAGACCTGCTATGTTGCCAGAATTATAATCATACACTGTTTGTTAAATCGGCCAGAGGAGAACTGGCACCCGACTGAGCCTGGTTTCTCCCAAGGTTTTTTTCCATTCTGACCCTGAAGGAGTTTTGGTTCCTTGCCACCGTTGCCTCTGGCTTTTGGCTTGCTCAGTTGGGGACACCTAAATTTCATCTACATTACCGATCTGCCCGCATTGACACTATATGATACTTGAAATTAGCTGGATAACATCACCGTTTCACCAGAACGGCTGTACAATTTCTTTTGCATTATTTTCCTGTTAACAATGTGAAGCTGCTTTGAAACAACTGGACTTGTTAAAAGCGCTGTATAAATAAAGGTGATTTGATTTGATTTGATATTAAAATTGCAGATGTCAGACCACAGTGTACAGTTCATTCCTTCAGACCAACACTTTAACATTGATGATTTTTATTTACATTTTGTAGTTAAAGAATCTTCATTTGCAAATTTTGAATACCTGCTCATTTTGATTGTATATGAAAATAATAAATCCCTGTTTCTCACAATTGTTCATGACTTCAGGGGTTTTGCACTGAATGACAGACCTTCAGTGAGAGGTTTTATTTATGACTATTGAGGCACCTATAAGCATCAGTGAAACAGAGCCTGGGAGCCTAGCACAACACCACGCAGACTACCAATGAATTTTTTAGACCTCAATATCTGAATTTTTAAAGCACACTGCATTTTTGATGATTATTGCATAAAAGAGGCTTTCACTGGAAAAAGGTGCAGCGCTTCACTTACAAAAGCAATAGAATTACATTGCGAATGTGCCACATCAGCCACAGTGCAATGGCAATCACAGTTTGAACCTTCATGTCAGAGTTTGGTTGTTGACGTTGATACGTTTGACCCATGAACCCCTGGAACGGTTTCTCGGGATAAGGGTTAGACTGGGACTGTTGGACGCAGTGTCTTGTTACACCTGCTCATATCATACAACCTTGAGCCTGCGATCCTTGACTTCGCTATCAATATTTAATGAGTTCTGCTAGTTACTCTTTTCGGCCTGCTTTTGTATAGCCGAGACCAAAAAGGGAGGGTCTGGAAAACAGGCAGGTGTTCGGCATCTTCTGTCACTGTCTGTGTTGGGACCAAAGAGAACGCAGGAGTTTCCATTATTGATGTAGGTCAGCATAACTTTCACGATGCTGATACACTGAACCGAAGACACCTGGATTCATCCCGTTTCTCTTCTTGTGCCTTGTTTCTGGATGTTCTGTGCCCAAACCGCATGAAGGATTGTACCCAGACCATCAAAAACCAAAGTCCCTCCTCTTCTTTCTCTCTGTGTCCCTCCTTGTCGTCCCTGGCTCAGCATCTCTCCTCCTCCCCTCCAGCACACCTAGACCATCTCAGTCCGGCTCAGGAGAGGATGTGCACCAGAGCCTAGTGGATATCCTGCTCTTTTTTTCTGCAAGAGCAGAAGAGTGAGAAGACAAGTGTTTGAGGGACAGAAGTGCAAGGGAAGGAGAGATGCCACTGGGGGGGTTTGCGGGTCTAAAGGAGAAGCTCAAACCGGGGAAGGAGGAGTTGAAGAACAATGTGGGCGACTCTCTGGGGAACCTGCAGAAGTAAGTGTGATGGCAGTTGAATTAGAATCCAAGCGCTGAAAGGAAGATGTGAGAAGATTGCCTGTGTTATATATACGGTATGCTTTTGGTACTGAATGAAACTGGAAGGGATATAGCCCACATGAAAAATACTATAGTATATTATAGTAAAATTACTCTAGTAAATACTATAGTGTTTTTGAACCATAATATAGTAAAGATACTACAGTAAATTGTAGTATATTATAGTATTTTATTTATAGTACAGCATTAAGTATACTCAATTGTTAAACTACAGTAAATACTGAGGTACAATTTACTGTAGTATATTTACTATAGTATGGTTCAAAAACACTATAGTATTTACTAGAGTAATTTTACTATACTATAGTATTTTTCATGAAATCAACTCCAAATTCATATATCATATTGTATAGAAATGGTAAAGGAAATAAAGTACTGTATGGTGAAGAATTTTGGTGGCATAATTTTGCAAATGTTTGTTTTTAGTACATTTTGATGACGTTTTAGTGTTTCAAAAATGGTTTACTCTCTTAATTGTTTCTCGAAGAAAGTAAAATGTAATATTCATAAACATGAACGAACCTAATATATTCACTTTGTGCCTTGGTCAGTAATTCAAAAACATTATATAGCGTTATAGGTGTATCCATACATATTTAATATCTACTTCATCTGAAGAGATTAAAACCTGAAGATTTATAAAGATTTTGAAGCGATATATGTCTCTTACATTTCTTGCCCATTAGACAGCTTGATATGTGAGATAATGTAAATAATTTCCTGTGTCTGAGTAATATTGCCAGGGCATCAAGCTAGTGTGATTGGGAAAACTTTATATATGGGTACACTAAATAATTCACAAACAAGTCATGCAATATTTATTTTCATTCCTACTTAAAATTTGCTTAATTTTTCTGTGTTTAAACTGTACAGGACTTACAGTGAGCTAAGCAGACACAAAATGCACCATATTTGAATTAAGTCAAAGTAGAGTTGTATAACAGTTGCTCAAGAGCAATGCCATTTCCAAAAGCAACAAATATTATTAAATGTATATTAATATAATTAATTATATTTAGTAATATAATCATTATCATTAATTATAATTATGTCCATGACAGAAACTAAGTGGTGGCTGTTTACTACAGGTTTTATTTGGGAGAATGCAATGCTCAGAGCATCATGGCATATTATTTTTATTTTATTTATTTTTTTGTGGGAAAAAAGAGAATAATGTATTGTCTTGGCTGAATCTTTATAATATATAAGCTATATATTGATGGCAATCCTTGCACATTGTGGAGGTATATACAACATGCCTTTATGCCTTTCTCTCCACAGTGTGTGCATTGTTCACAATAGAAAATGAAATTGTGTGAAATCCGTTTCAAGAGTGTACCAGACCAGGACTTCACCTTAAGGTGGCTTTTGTGCAATAACAGCGTTCACAAACATACGGCTCTTGACATGATTCCTCTTGATCCTCCATTCACAATCTACCAGTATCCAGCTTTTAGTGAGCTCCTTCCTCTGTGTATGGAAGAACTCAGGTGTGCATTTCAAAATAGACAGATGAAAGTAATTCCTATGAGGTGGAGGATGAGAGGAAAGATGCAGGTTCAGTAATGGAACAGGTGCGTGCGGGCGAAAGGGAGGGAGCACCAAATGTAATGTGACCTTTTCAACGCCACACTCTGGCAACCCTTTGCTGGCCCCCTCCACTGAGCAAAGAATTCACTCTGTCCATCCAGTACATCATAAATATGTGTAAATCTAAAGCTAGATTTGCAATCCAAAAAGTGGTCCAGTACATAACATCTAGTACAGTATCACTGCATCATCATGCACAAAACCTAATATATTCCTTGAACCTTGGCCAGTAATTCAAAAACATTATATAGCTTTTAGATGTATCCACACATATTTAATATCTAGTACACATGAAGAGATTTGTGGAGAGGTAGACGAGCGAGAGACATGGGAGGAGCGAGTGAGACCGGTGCGTGATTGAGAACGAGCGTCACCTCTCGAGTCCTGCCATGTCTCTTGCTCGTCTACCTCGCCACAAGATTAAAACCAGATATCTCTTATATTGCGCAGGCTCTAGATGGCGCATGCTGATAGTCCTTAACCCTCATCCTTACCTTGCACACTTTGTAACAAATCATTCCCTTGTGAGCCCTAAAATTATAGTATTTTTATGTTTTATTTTTTTGCCCAGAAAGCTTATTTCATTTCATTTTGATAATATTTTTTTTTCTATTTTTAATGCAATTTTTTGTTATTTTTACTTTATTTACTTTAAATTACTAGATTTTATCAATAATAAATAAATAATTTAAAGCACATGCTTCACATTCTTTCATCTTTAATTCAAAATAACTCACAATTTCATGCATAACCTTTTTATTGAGCTCAAAATATCTTACATTGGGTGTCTTTACCGACCTCTTGTGGAAAAAAATAATATAACATGATATTTCATGACTCTTGCCACTAGATGGCTTTATAGCTCTATATGGAGCAAATGAGCTGTTCCGTTGGGTCCTAAAGTCATTTCTCGTATGCATTCAGATACACATGTAGACATTATAAAACAATTGTTTGGTACAGTTTTAGCATTTTTAGTTTGAATTTTGAGCATTTTTAGGGTTTTCTGTGTGTACTGAAGCATTCGTTTTTTTTTGTGTGTGTGTGTGTGTGTGTGTGTGTGTGTGTGTGTGTGTGTGTGTGTGTGTGTGTGTGTGTGTGTGTATTTGTGGTTCAAGTGCGACAAAAGTCTTGGGTCTTGGACCACTCCAATGACCACTCAATTTCTTAATTATTGGTTTAGTAACCAATGAGCTCACTGCTAAACATTCAAATACTTGGTCAGCATTTGCTGTAGCAGTTGCAGCACGCTTTCAGAAACCCTCCACCTTCCCCAGCTCCACCTGTATAGATCTGCTACAGGTAATTCATGTATGCTATGTTGTACAGCATGCAGCATGTTTTACTTGCTGTGTATGTATTGTGTATGTATTGGCAGTAGTACTTGCTCTGCTGCAGCAATAGCCAACACCAGCAGCAGCGTAGCAGATCTATTCCATCAAGACCAAACATATCGACATATTTGTCATATTCATATGCCAAACACCTGAGAGTTAATTTGTGAGATATGTACTTTTTTGTCTTTACTGCAAGCCATTTCTAAACCATTTCTTATCCTGTGGTAGGAAGATTGATGGCACTAATGTGTCTGAAGAGGACAACATTGAGCTGACAGAAGATGGCCAGCCAGTGGCAGCCCCTAAACATAGCCCACCCCTTTTGGATTGTGGCTGCTTTGGCCTTCCCAAACGTTACATCATCGCCATGCTCAGCGGACTTGGCTTTTGCATCTCGTTTGGCATCCGCTGCAACCTCGGTGTAGCCATTGTAGAAATGGTCAACAACAACACTGTCTACATCAATGGGACTGCCGTCATGCAGGTGAAAACAGGAAAATATAAAATGAAAATACCAAAATGGCATTCCCATACATCCCTCATCTGATTATTAATTAATGAGAGTCAATAATAATGTACCATATTTACTTAATTCAATATTTTATTTTCCGTTCTGATTTTAAAAGACTGGCTGGAAATTAAAAACATTCAGAAATTGTTATATTGACAGCTCCAATTTTAACAGGTTGTGAGAACAAAAGTATATATAGTGTATCTACATTGGGTATTACACTGGTAGGACAACGTAAACGTGGGTTATGAGGACATTTCATATGTCCTCATATTTCAAATAGCTTTAAAATATACTAAACAATGTTTTATTAAAAAGTAAAAATGCAGAATGTTTTCTGTGATGGGTAGGTTTAGGGGTAGGGGCAGTGTAGGGGGATAGAAAATACGGTTTGTACAGTATAAAAACCAT
This sequence comes from Paracanthobrama guichenoti, assembly GCA_018749465.1. Lineage (NCBI taxonomy): Eukaryota > Metazoa > Chordata > Actinopteri > Cypriniformes > Gobionidae > Paracanthobrama > Paracanthobrama guichenoti. The sequence goes on along the minus strand of CM031960.1, from coordinate 13,000,932 downwards.
TACGCCTATGAAGAGTCTTCATAATGATAGGTGCACCAACGTGTGTGTGTGTGTGTATGTTTAGAGAATAAATAAACTCTTAACTTTGCACAATTTTATCATGCTTAATATTTTTCTCACATAGTCAAATGGTCTTTATACATGAAAATATACAGCTTTAATATTCTTTTTTACAGAGTGGGTCCCTAGTAATCAGGTACAGCACAAAATCTTTTAAAACCTATTTAGACAGTTAAGACAATCCGTTTTACTTCTTTAGGTATCAAGTTCAAAGGACCTATTTTTTTCTGTCTTAAATTCTCATCAATGATTTTTTTTGGTAGTTAGTGGCCACAATTTCCTGTAATTTCCTGTCATAAGAGATATTGGGAAGAAGACATGACTCACAAACACATATTCACAAGGTCATTTTACTATGTATGTCTTGTGATAAACCGTTTATATTATACACAAAAATGTGCGACAAGATTGTTTTTTTATTATTATTGTTTTTCATTTTATTTTAAGCTAATATGGTCTTTTCTGATGTTTGTGTCCTTTAGCCAGCTCAGTTTAATTGGGATCCAGAGACAGTTGGATTGATACATGGCTCTTTTTTCTGGGGCTACATTGTCACGCAAATCCCTGGAGGTTTCATCTCCAATAAGCTAGCAGCTAACAGGTGAGACTCGTCTTGATGCACGGGCATCCACGCCATGTTTGGAAGGAAAATGTATGCTTCTATAGTATGACTCTCACATTACATTCAATGTTTAGAGGTGTTTCAAGACCCAAGGGACCACAGTGGTCAGGGCTTTGAGGGTTAAATTTGTGCCGTGTGTTGATTAGAGGGGCGATAGCGGTCTTGTAATAAAAGCCTCACAGGAAAAGAGGACACGTGGCTGACAGAGTTAATAATGAAAGATCCAGCAGCAGATCTCTCGCTGAAACACCAGCCACTAGAATATTACAAGTGTCACTTACACAGTGTTTCGAAAAAAAAAAAAAAAAAAAAAAGAGGCAGATGGATGGATTAAATGGAGATAAAGGATAAATGGATGAACCAAAATGACTCTCTTCTGTGTGATCCGGTGATGTAGCTAAAATCAAGCATCATGCCCATTCAAACTAATGGGATTTTTGAGCAAAGTGGAATTTGAATTAAAAAAAAGAGGTCTTTGATAATTAAATTAAAAAATATCTTAATCTGGTTCAATCGAGTTGCACTGTCCACAGATCATTTGCATATGCATATTATGATCATCTGGATTTGAACCCATGCCCCTGTGCATGCTAAATAATATCAAAAATAATAAACACTGCAATATTGCATAAAGCAACAATTGTCCATTTTGATTTCATAGTGACTTTAACATTTCTGTCACAAGGTTCAAGTTACAAAAATTACTCTTTAGGTGTCACTAACTCACCACATTATATGATGTCAAGGAGAAACACATTTATATTTGTTGTCTTTCAGAATTCCAGAACTGCTGTTAGAGTTATTCGATTCAGTTATTCAGATAACATTATGGAATTAGCTATTCTGGCTGTGCATGTTTTTCCACAGCAGTGTTATTTAATTCTACATTATTTATGGCTGAATTTATTTTGCATTGCTTCATTTTGATTCAGTCCATACCTGAAAAACTAACATTACCGAATGTCTCTAAATTGTTTCCCAGGGTGTTTGGAGCAGCCATTTTCTTGACGTCATTGCTAAACATGTTTATTCCGTCAGCTGCCAGGGTTCACTACGGCTGTGTCTTGTTTGTACGAATTTTGCAAGGTCTGGTGGAGGTGAGTGGTCATCAGTGACCTCGTCTTCAAATGTCACGTCACGTCCAGTTGACCAATATTTACATTTTTTCTTATTATGCTACATATTCATTGTAAATGGTCAGTATTGATCAGTGAAAATTTAAATGGCCATTAGATTAAGAAAACAATAATAAATCAATAATAAAGCATACTTACAGTGCATGATGTTAACAGGGTGTCACATATCCAGCCTGCCATGGGATGTGGAGCAAATGGGCTCCTCCACTGGAGAGAAGTCGTCTGGCTACTACCTCATTCTGTGGTGAGTAGGTTTGTGACATAGGCCTATTATTTATAGAAATGGTCAGGAGACAACACTTAAACTATTTACTTTATAGATGTATTTATCATAAACAACGAAAATGGTTTCAAATGAAGCAGAAACAGAATAACCAGAATAACTCAGGTCTCTGAGCAACATGGTAGTGTTATTTGTTAATTTCCTGAATGAATCAATGTTTTGAACGAATCGTTTGAGTGAATGAGTCAATGAGTTGCTAGGTGTGCTAGATGATAAATAATATAATGATAATAGCTATAATGATAAATACATTGATAACTGCATACTACTCTTACTGTATACAAACCCAATTCCAAAAAAGTTGGGACACTGTACAAATTGTGAATAAAAACAGAATACAATGATGTGGAACTTTCAAATTTCAATACTTTATTCAGAATACAACAGATGACATATCAAATGTTTAGGAATAGGAATGTTGTCCCATTCTTGTCTAATACAGGCTTCTAGTTGCTCAACTGTCTTAGGTCTTCTTTGTCGCATCTTCCTCTTTATGATGCGCCAAATGTTTTCTATGGGTGAAAGATCTGGACTGCAGGCTGGCCATTTCAGTACCCGGATCCTTCTACGCAGCCATGATGTTGTAATTGATGCAGTATGTGGTCTGGTATTGTCATGTTGTAAAATGCAAGGTCTTCTCTGAAAGAGACGACGTCTGGATGGGAGCATATGTTGTTCCAGAACTTGGATATACCTTTCAGCATTGATGGTGCCTTTCCAGATGTGTAAGCTGCCCATGCCACACGCACTCATGCAACCCCATCCCATCAGAGATGCAGGCTTCTGAACGGAGCGCTGATAACAACTTGGGTTGTCCTTGTCCTCTTTAGTCCGGATGACATGGCATCCCAGTTTTCCAAAAAGAACTTCAAATTTTGATTCGTCTGACCACAGAACAGTTTTCCACTTTGCTACAGTCCATTTTAAATGAGCCTTGGCCCAGAGAAAACGCCTGCGCTTCTGGATCATGTTTAGATATGGCTTCTTTTTTGACCTATAGAGTTTTAGCCGGCAACGGCGAATGGCACGGTGGACTGTGTTCACTGACAATGTTTTCTGGAAGTATTCCTGAGCCCATGTTGTGATTTCCATTACAGTAGCATTCCTGTATGTGATGCAATGCCGTCTAAGGGCCCGAAGATCACGGGCATCCAGTATGGTTTTCCGGCCTTGACCCTTACGCACAGAGATTGCTCCAGATTTTCTGAATCTTTGGATGATATTATGCACTGTAGATGATGATAACTTCAAACTCTTTGCAATTTTTCTCTGAGAAACTCCTTTCTGATATTGCTCCACTATTTTTGGCCGCAGCATTGGGGGAATTGGTGATCCTCTGCCCATCTTGACTTCTGAGAGACACTGCCACTCTGAGAGGCTCTTTTTATACCCAATCATGTTGCCAATTGACCTAATAAGTTGCAAATTGGTCCTCCAGCTGTTCCTTATGTACATTTAACTTTTCCGGCCTCTTATTGCTACCTGTCCCAACTTTTTTGGAATGTGTAGCTCTCATGAAATCCAAAATGAGCCAATTTGGCATGACATTTCAAAATGTCTCACTTTCAACATTTGATATGTTATCTATATTCTATTGTGAATAAAATATAAGTTTATGAGATTTGTAAATTATTGCATATATATATATATATATATATATTTTTATTTACATATATAAAACAATTTTTCTATGGCAGGAATAGTATGCATTTCCAAATTCAGTAACTTGTTTAGTTCTTAAATGAAACAGTGTTTATAATTAATCATTCCATAATCATAGAAAAAAAAAAAAAAAACTGCATAAAGTGTATTTTCTCTGTTACTGTTCTAATGTCCATCACCCCCTTCCACCAAAAACACAGAACCAGTCTAAGCTGTTTGGCTGGTCTTAGCTGGTTTAAGTTGGATGTAACTAGGTTAAGCTGGTCTCCCAGTCTGGCCAAACTGGTGTTCAGCTGGTTTTAGCTGGTTGGTCAGCTGATCTCTAGCCTGACCAGTCTGACTATTTAAAGAAGTGGCCAAAACCCCTCTAAAACCAGCCTGTTAAACCTGCTTTGACTAGGCTGGGAGAGCTTAGGCTGGGTTTAGCGTTGTTGTTTTTCTGCATTAGAAGTAAACACTCAAGACTGCTCACAGTCCAGTTGACCAGTGTCAGGGCCAACTGAGGGTCTATGCTCATTACCCCTTAAAATGCATTCAAACAGCCATATTCCACAATAAACAGGTGCCATGACAACCTCTGCTTCAAACAGCTCTTGACATGACCACTAAATGAAGATGGTTTGTACACAGCTTCACCTGTAGCCTATGTGTAAGAGGCTTTCTCAAATGACACAAATGAAGCAACGCACTCTTCTATGTTCAAAAGCTCACTCGAGAATCCTCTCCTGCGCCAAACAGGAAGGTTTACAAGTGCATCCAGTAATAAAATATACATTAAGACGCCTTTTCATTAAAATCCAATTTCCTGCGCTGTCCTGTCCTTCAGGCAGAGGCACGTGTTGCACTGAGGTGTGAAGTAGTTGCACATGCAACTGAGTCGACAGATTGTTTTTGAATGCCTTCTGGCATTTACTGCTACAAAGTCCTTACAGTTGAGTAAATAACAGGATCTTCATTTTTGAGCAAAATATTCCTTAAAAATGTCCTCAAATTAAATGTAAAATTTAATAGAGAACAAATGAACAAAACCAAATCTGCTCTCTCAAAGCTAAACCAAACCACTTGGTTTTCCTCTGTCAACTATGAGGTAACCCAATGGGGTTTCAAATGATTGAACTGTCATGCCAGGTGAATATTACAGGTTGATTAATGCCCTCCCTTTTAATTTAACTTTTTTAATTACACTTGTGTTTGTGTGTGTGTGTGTGTGTGTGTGTGTGTGTGTTCTGGTTGACAGGATCTTATGCAGGAGCTGTGATAGCCATGCCACTGGCTGGAATATTAGTGCAGTATGTGGGCTGGCCCTCTGTCTTCTATATATATGGTGAGTTAGGATGCGCCTTTGAAACTTATTGGTAAAGAATGATTTATACAACAAAAAGTGATGACTCCAGTGATTCAGATTTTTTTTTCCAGTCAGCTGTACACCTGATCATACCAAATATGTATATATTTATTATTTGCTCTTGGCTTCTAAACATTAATTATTTATTAACTGATTTGAACTACACTCACCTAAAGGATTATTAGGAACACCATACTAATACTGTGTTTGACCCCCTTTCGCCTTCAGAACTGCCTTAATTCTACATGGCATTGATTCAACAAGGTGCTGAAAGCATTCTTTAGAAATGTTGGCCCATATTGATAGGATAGCATCTTGCAGTTGATGGAGATTTGTGGGATGCACATCCAGGGCACGAAGCTCCCGTTCCACCACATCCCAAAGATGCTCTATTGGGTTGAAATCTGGTGATTGTGGGGACCATTTTAGTACAGTGAACTCATTGTCATGTTCAAGAAACCAGTTTGAAATGATTCGAGCTTTGTGACATGGTGCATTATCCTGCTGGAAGTAGCCATCAGAAAATGGGTACATGGTGGTCATAAAGGGATGGACATGGTCAGAAACAATGCTCAGGTAGGCCGTGGCATTTAAACAATGCCCAATTGGCACTAAGGGGCCTAAAGTGTGCCAAGAAAACATCCCCCACACCATTACACCACCACCACCAGCCTGCACAGTGGTAACAAGGCATGATGGATCCATGTTCTCATTCTGTTTACGCCAAATTCTGACTCTACCATCTGAATGTCTCAACAGAAATCGAGACTCATCAGACCAGGCAATATTTTTCCAGTCTTCAAATGTCCAATTTTGGTGAGCTGGTGCAAATTGTAGCCTCTTTTTCCTATTTGTAGTGGAGATGAGTGGTAACCGGTGGGGTCTTCTGCTGTTGTAGCCCATCCGCCTCAAGGTTGTGCGTGTTGTGGCTTCACAAATGCTTTGCTGCATACCTCTGTTGTAACGAGTGGTTATTTCAGTCAAAGTTGCTCTTCTATCAGCTTGAATCAGTCGGCCCATTCTCCTCTGACCTCTAGCATCAACAAGGCATTTTAGCCCACAGGACTGCCGCATACTGGATGTTTTTCCCTTTTCACACCATTCTTTGTAAACCCTAGAAATGGTTGTGCGTGAAAATAAATCCCAGTAACTGAGCAGATTGTGAAATACTCAGACCGGCCCATCTGGCTCCAACAACCATGCCACGCTCAAAATTGCTTAAATCACCTTTCTTTCCCATTCAGACATTCAGTTTGGAGTTCAGGAGATTGTCTTGACCAGGACCACACCCCTAAATACATTGAAGCAACTGCCTTGTGATTGGTTGATTAGATAATTGCATTAATGAGAAATTGAACAGGTGTTCCTAATAATCCTTTAGGTGAGTGTATATAATAATAATAATAATAATAATAATAATATATAATGGAAATTAACTGATTTAATAAAATTCAGTTATATCATACTCAATAATACAGTGTGACATCAATACTCTGTATAGATGGCAAAAAAAATAAAAAATAATTACAATTTGGATGGGTAAATGGGCTCACTAAATTTCTGTCAGGACCACTATCATCAAAGATGATTGATTGACCATTAGCATATAGTTTGGATTGGCGGTTCTGTTCTGGGCAAGAACACCCTGCGCATCCATGCAGCCTAGCATGGATAAGAGCAGGGAGAGCAGCAATAACCCCCTTAGGGTAAACAGAACAGAAGCAACATAAAGTATTGCAGATATCATTAATGTTGGAATTCAGGAATTTAGTCTGATTCAAGGGGAATTAGATTACCAAATCCTGACTGACAAGAGGAGGAGCTGGGGATGGAGAAGGGGAAATGAGCTCTGGAGAACATGATAGCTGCTGATAGCACTGAGGAGCTATATATATGTATGCTGTGATAGATGTCGTATTCCTATAGGTAGATGTGATCAGCTGACAGACAGCTAACTAATGTGACCTGCCAGAATTGATGCTATACGCTTGATATACTCCATTTAGTGGACAGTGTGATAATGTGACATTCAAAGATCAAGTGTGCAGTGTTAAAATTATCAGTGATATATGGTTATGTGCTCATATTTAGGTGTGTTTGGCATTATATGGTATACCTTCTGGCTATTGCTGGCTTATGATAGCCCGGCAATACATCCCACCATCAGTGAAGAAGAAAGAACATATATAGAGACCTCTATTGGGGAAGGAGCCAATTTAATGAGTTCTACTGAGGTAAGTCTTCAAAGTCTTCTTTCATGCATTTGGTACAACAAACACATTGTTAAACAGATATGGAGGTTTTCCTGTATATTTATTAATATATTCTCTTTCTAGAAATTTAAAACTCCTTGGCGTGAATTCTTTACATCTATGCCTGTCTACGCCATCATTGTGGCAAACTTCTGCCGCAGCTGGACCTTCTACCTCCTGCTCATTAGTCAGCCAGCGTACTTTGAAGAGGTCTTTGGGTTCCCCATCAGCAAAGTGAGTTGTTTTGTGATTTATGTGTACAGAACCATGAGTGATTTAAACAGCCAGTCCTCTGCAGTACAATTCCCTCTAGAAATAGGCTAATTAATTGATGTTGGACTGTTTCAGGTGGGCATTTTGTCAGCGGTGCCGCACATGGTGATGACGATAATTGTGCCCATAGGAGGCCAGCTGGCTGACTACCTGAGGAGTCGTAAAATCCTCTCTACTACAACTGTGCGCAAAATCATGAACTGTGGAGGTATGCTAAGTTCTCCATGTAGACCCACCCCAAACTCGGACCATTGGTTGAGAATTAGACCATCACTTACACATACACTTATGGTTCCATGAAGAACCGTTAACATCCATGGAACTTTTCCATTGCACAGAAGGTTCTTTATAAAATAAAAAATGTTTTGATTAAAATGTTTGGTTACACTTTATTTTGATGGTCCCCTTATAGTAGTGTAGTATGTAGTATGTACATAACATAACATTGCACCTACATACTCTCATTAGAGTCTTGGTAGACTTTTAGGGGTTAAGGGTTAGTAGAATGAGTTGATATGCACTTGCAAAGTTACTTATAGGGCCAGATTTACTAAACAGGGCAAAACGATGGGATTAGAAAGTTTTCTGCATGATCTACCGATGACGCAAATTCATTTAAAGAACACAGACGCAGCCGGATAACTTCCATAATGACCAACACAATCTACCAAGAGCAGCACAAATTAGCATCTGATTTAAACCTTAAATGCATGACTGTTTCGTCAAACATTATTACATATTCGGGTCTTTAGCAACACGGATCTATATCTAACACAGATGGATCTCTACCTGTTGCGATAATATAAAACTCTACTGATATTAGAGTAACAATTACAGAGGGATAAAATAAAGCATATTTTCTTACCTTATGGAGCTTGGAAGGGTTCAGTTTGAGCAGATGTTTTATACCTTCATCACTGTCATTGTCAGAGCTCATTTCCCAGTACATTCAGCATCTGGCTCATATTCGTGATATCAAACATATTCTCAAAACCATAATTTTTAACATCTTCAAAATCAATATTTTGATCGCTCACAGCTTCTTCACCAGATCCACCATCAAGTAACAGTGACATTAATATTTGATTGTGTTCAGAACTCGCTCTGCAGTAAATCGCTGAGCCATGCAAAGTTTTGCTGATGATACTTCCTGTTCTTTTGTTTTCTGTCTGGTAACTATGAGTGAAACGTCAGGTCATCATTGTGTATCAGACATTTCCACCTTGTGGAATAAAGGTGAATTGCACGTATTCAATCATCAAAGATTCAATTATTGTTGTGCAGGAAAAAATATACATATACTGTTAGTAAAATATAATATACCCTATATAATTTTTTTAAAATATGAAAGGGAAAACAGGCATTCTTTTATAATTTTCTTGTGTTTTTCTTGTTATATTGTTTATAATAAATTGTTTGAGGAATACTAAGGTTGATGTCTAACTTTAAAAAATGAATGAGGAGGAGGGTAGTCAATGACATCCTGGGTCACTAAAGACCAGAGGTAAGCTTTTAAGGGTTAAGACCTACTTTTTTGGGGCGTTATATAGTGGTGTGAATACCAGTAAATTGTCTAGCGTAAACCTTAGTAAATCACATTGCATGATTCATTTAAATATTCCCCTCCCATAAATTTTGCATCTGAAAGGGAAACTCCATTTTAGTGCTATTTTTTCATTGCGTGTCTTTAGTAAATCCTGACAGTGTTTTTTAACGCCAAAAGATTGGGTTTGCACTGACGCAAGCTGTTAGTAAATCTGGCCCATAGTCAGTAATGTGTGTTGGGGGACCAATATTAAGCAGACAGTCTACTAATAGCTAGGCTACTCTAATACTCTAAGAATTAGTTGACATGTAGGTGCAAAGTTACTTATAATCAACAGAATGTCTAAAGGGGACCATCAAAATAAAGTGTTACCAAATGTTCTTTACACTAAGAAAAAGTTGTTCTTTTAATTGTTTACTGAAAGGTTCTTTGGGAAAACCAAAATGATTCTTCTATGGCATCACTTTAAAATACCCCTTTTGGAGCCTTTATTAAGAGAAAGTATTAAAAATACACATTTACATGTAGAAAAAAAGAAGAAGAAAAAAAGGAGCAGTTCACACATATCACGTTCTTGCTTTTAAAGACTAGGTTAAACTAGGTTAGACTAGACAAGGTTTTAAAGGTTAAACTTCATATGGTGTTTAGGGTCAGTTCTGTCAACCAGCTTTAAGTGGCTATTCACACAGAATGCATGTTTGCGATTAAAATGCGAGAAGCAAAAAAAAAAAAAAAAAAAAAAAAAGTCGTTGTGTCATGCGTGAGATGGCTGAAGACTGATCTAACTTCTATCATCAACTACAGGTTTTGGCATGGAGGCCACGTTGCTGCTGGTGGTCGGGTTCTCACACACACGTGCAGTGGCCATCTCATTCCTCATCCTGGCTGTGGGCTTCAGTGGATTTGCGATATCAGGTGACACATGAGACGGGTGTCAGTCATCAGAGTGTCAATCAACATCTCCCTTTGCCGTTTTGCTTTGTTTGATTCTAACCTTTCCTTCAAAATATGGTAAAATAATTTGTAAGCTTATTTGATGCTCAGTTATAGGAGAAGAACAGAGTATAAAGAGCATGATGATACAACCTGCAATATTAGTTTTTGAAATTACACAGGAGAACATCTATAAATTAATATATATAAATGAAATGCATTTCTGTTTTGCAACACAGGATTCAATGTAAACCATCTGGACATAGCTCCTCGCTATGCCAGTATTCTTATGGGCATCTCTAATGGAGTAGGCACCCTGTCTGGCATGGTTTGCCCTCTCATTGTTGGAGCACTCACTAAACACAAGGTATAGAAAACCATAGGCATTATTTTTTTTTAACCTGATACAAGCCCACGCAAACAGTTTCCTTCTTCCATAAAGTCATTTCCAAGGGGAATTTTTGAGTGTGTGGATATTCCTGGGTATTTAATTACAAGACATGAATATTTATAGCAGTGTTGCTCAACTAGTCGGCTGGGGCCCACTAGAGGGCCTCAGCAAACTTCCAAGGGGGCCTCAAGTAAAAAAGCATTTAAATTAATAATAATAATAATTATTATTATATTAAGATAATTTAGCTTGAATGTAAACCAAAATATGTAAATGGAAATTTATTTCTTATATAGTATATAATATAATAAAAAATAAATTAAATGTATTTAAAATAAAATAAAACATTTTAATAACTTTAAAATAATAACGTTTTAGTTGTTGTTTTGTTTTATGAAGAACAGTTCTTGAAAATTCTCAAAATGAATTGTAGTTATTTAATTTAAAATACATCTATACTCCTATTTTCTGTTAAAAAAAAAGAAAAAAGCTTTGTCATAATTTATGGCAGAAATACTTGAAATAGCCTACATCTGGGAGCCTTTAAATATGTTGTTGGACAACAAGGGGTCTTTGGATCAAAAAGGTTGAGAACCGCTGATCTATAGTTTTACTACAGCTGTAAAAAATGTTTTCAAAAATGTATTGATTTTATTCAATTCATTAAAGGTGCACTATGTAACTTTTCCATCCGCTAAAGGTCGCCTATTCAAAACAAAGGCGTAGTTTGATGACGCCAAGTTTGAGCGCAGTATCTTGGGACATGTGGTCTTCACCTCACAGCTGGTGGAAAAGAATCGGGATAGGCCTCAGAAATCACGTTCATGGATGCGATTATTAACGTTACTGTAGTATGAAGCAGAGCAGGGGCGAGTGTTGTGGAGCTGAGCAAGGCCGCTGGAACGATTGTTATTAAGATAAACGCAACACACGCCTCGCAAAGAGTGGGACTTTTATTTTGCCACAGTTGCGGCGCCATTTCCACTTTTCCAGTCATGAGTATGAGGTAACGCAGCTCTGTTTATCATATTAGATACATCTGAGTGTGTTGAAAATTATGTTATGACGTTACTCTGTGCTATGACACTAAGAGTAAAGCGTTTCTGTTTTCTGGTAACGCAGATATGACGCCATTGACAGGCGACGCCCTCACACGTCCCCGTTCCTTGGTTAAAATAGCAATTTTCTCACGATTTACAAATAGTTGGAAACATTTGGGATATTGTAAATATTCAACTGATCAAAATATATAACTGGCTTAGTGGTTTTTGGATATTTTACTGAAAAAAGGTTACATAGTGCACCTTTAATATAAGAAAAGAATGAAGGAATATTAAAATGGAAGGAAAAATAAAATCAACCTGACTACATTGTTACACCAGCAAAGATATTTGTATGGATCAGATAAGGTAAAAAAATAAAATAAAAAATACTTCACTTTTCTACAGTGTAGTGAAGTTATTATAAATTAACCAGAACGTTTTAGGTTCAATCCCCAGAAGATGTGATTCATAATCTACAGAGCTAACAAGTTCACCATCAGCTTTATTTTTGCTTTGGAACAAAGCACTTAACTCTTTAACCCTTGAATAACAAATATGCATATTGCACATGTATATGTTTGTTTTACACAAATCATTCATCCTCATTACACTTCTGTCCTCAACAGACTCGCCTGGAGTGGCAGCATGTGTTTGTGATTGCTTCCATGGTGCATTACACTGGCGTGATTTTCTATGCCATCTTTGCCTCTGGTGAGAAGCAGGACTGGGCCGATCCCGAGAGCACTAGTGATGAGAAATGCGGCATCATCGGGGAAGATGAGCTGGCAGATGAGACCGAACCCAGCAGCGACAGTGCCCTGGCGACCAAGCAGAAGACCTATGGAACAACAGAGAACTCTGCAGGCCGCAAGCAAGGCTGGAAGAAAAAGAAAGGCGTGACCATGCAAGCTGATGAAGATCACGGATCAAATCATTACGAAAATGGGGACTATCAAAACCAGTATCAATGACATTTTGGTTATCAAACGCCCAAGACTGCGTGGTGAGGTGTAGGAGTGTTTATTTAAGTAACTGCAGAAATGACTCCAACCAGGGACTACAACATTTCACTTGACATTCGACACAACAGTATATTTGAGTTGTGAAGAAATATTTTGGATGGGTTCCTTTATGATTTCACCCTGCTGTAGAACCTGAAGGAAGATGAGAATGATCTGTGAGTCTTCTACACTACCGTTCTAAAGTTTGTCAGTAATATTTTTGAAAGAAATTAATATTTATTCAGCAAGGATGCTTTAAATTGATCAAAAGAGACAGTAAAGGCATTTATAATATTACAGAAGATTTCGGTTTCATATAAATGCTGTTCTTTTTAACTTTCTTTTCACCAAAGAATCCTGAAAAACGTATCACCGTTTCCACAGAGAATGAAGGATCATGTTTTTAGAATGATTTCTTAAGGGTCATGTGACACTGAAGACTGAAGTAATGGCTGCTTTGCCATAACATGAATAAATTACATTTTAAAATATATTAAATATGTTATTTTAAATGGGGGTTATGCGCAGCAAACTTCTTCTGTAAAACAGTAGTCTGTATATAGTGATCCCAAAATGTGGATATTTAAGTGACACTTAAAAATGTCTAAATGCCATTGCATTAGATAATACATATCAAAACATGTGGCTATCAAATAATTAGACCTTTTCTCAACTGATTTCACTGTTCTGAACTGTCCTAATTATATTACTTTTTGTGAATCATTTGTTTAAAAAGTGTGTTTGTGCTATATTTCTAAACATTTCTAAAATAAGTGCCACTAGATGTGTTATTTTTACCTATGCAATGATATTCATACATTAAGTCTGGCTTAAGTGTCCAAATACACTCTCAGAAAAAAGGTACAGTGCTGTCACTGGGGCGGTACCCTAAGGTACAAAAGCGAAAAGGTACATCTTTGTACCTTACTCACCCCTAAATGGTACATATTAGTACCTTAAAAGGTACATATCAGTACTTTAAGAGTGCGTATTAGTACCTTAAAGGTTTTGTACCTTAGGGTACCGCCCCAGTGACAGCACTATACCTTTTTTTCTGACAGTATACTGTAACTGAACAAATAGACAAAAACGAACAATGCATTGAAAAGCTTTACAGTAAAATGAACCATGCCAGAATAAATTAAACTCAATTTTACATCATAATTTTGTTCCGAAGTCTTTTTATATCTACCGTACTAGAAGGCTGACAGCAAAAACGCATCAGTTCTTTTTTATTTGATTACTTTATGTTTTCATTGTTGTCAGCTATGCAAAGAAAGCAGACGTATAGTGCATACGCAGGTTAAGCATTTTTCCATGCCTCCATGGCTTTTCTTGCATGCAGTTGTGCAGCCTCCACAAACCTTTTTACTGACACGTCTCAGAAGATTTCTTGTGTTATCATGAAAGTTAATAATGGTCTAAAAAAGGGATCTGTATTTAATGGAATGCCTTTGAAAAATGCAGTATGACCACCATTAATATCTCATAGTTCAGCGTATCGTTTACATATGCATAGGTGGGAGAGCGTGGATGGAGTTTATGTTTGGCTGAATATGTAGAAATGAACTGTTTTAGTACTGAATAACTTATTATTGAATATGGATTTCATAAAAAGAAAACAATCCGCAATGTGCCTGATTTTTTTTTTTTTTTTTTTTTTTGCACAAAAAGACATTTCATTGCTTACATGGATGTCAAGATGATTGTTTGAAATGTGCACTTTACCATTGCATCACTGTAACTGATGTCTCTTTAAATGTTTATTTAGAAGAGAATAAAAAATGCTTTCAATTGATCTTTTACTTTAATACATTTACATGTGATATAAAATAATGCAGACATTTTAATATGGCTCAGATAACATGCATAATTCATTCTCTTTGGCACATACATTACAGCTCTTCTGTTTAAATAGCATCTTACACTATTAATGAGTTGTGTGTGGAACAAAAGGAATCGAAGTACACGTAACTGAGACTTCTAACTCACGCCATGTTCTTTCTCAGAGAAAATAGATGCTTTTCAAACAGCTTGTTTATGCTGGGATTCTTAAATTGGCTCACTTTGTCTTTGTTGGGAGCTAACAGAACCTTCCTGGTTTCTGTCATGTGGGAGTAAACATCCTTCACATTATCGCTATTCTTAAACACATGTTCACACTCACTGCAGCATTTTACAGTGTACAGCAAATTAGTCTGACCACCCAAGGCTTCGTGAAGCGCTTGGCAACAAATATTAAAGATTTTTAAATAGTCTCCTATATTGGGGCATTAAAATGACACTTTGGCTACATTCACACTGTCAGTCCAAATCCGATTTGTATATCGGATTGGAATCTTATCTAAATCATTGACTGTCCACACACTGTGTATCACAACTGTTCAGATCCGATTTGTATGACTCTTTCGTTTTCTGGAATATCGTTGGTAGGTATAGCCTACGTCAAAAGCCAACGTTGTCTCTGCCGGTTTCAAAACATGTCTCCGTTATATTGTCATTTTCTGCTAACTGGCACTTTGCAACAACACAGTCTTGTTTCTGCAGGGACTTTCAACATGTTTCCCATAACAACGTCTGATGTTTATGTTTTATGTGTGTGAGAAAGTCACATAACCCGAAATCCGATAAGAGCGGTCAGACTGAAACGGATTTCCAGAAATGCAATTTGAATAGAATTGAATTTCAAACCACATATGAATGTAGCTTGAAACGGATTTGTAAAATCTTATTTCATGTGATTTCTGGCCGTTCAGACTTGCTCAATCTGACTGGATTTCAATCGGATATATGCACAAAAATTTGGACAAAAAAAAAAAAAAAAACAGATTTGGACAAAGTCTGAACTTTTTAACCAAATTAAAAAGATAATTTGCTGTATCTTTTGTCTTTAGGAATTCCAAATGGCCCTTCTGGTAAGAAGGATGGGGGTTAAAAACAGTAAAGCAAATGTCTTTGCTCATTTTCAAAAATCAAATATCTTTGATTATTTTCAATCCTTTCACCACGATCATGTTCTTTCTCAAAGATATTTGATTTTTGAAAATGAACAAAGACATTTGCTTTACTGTTTTAACCCCCATCCTTCTTACCAGAAGGGCCATTTGGAATTCCTAAAGACAAAAGATTCTCTTGGCCTGTAGGCCAAATGTGTGTCACGTCTTAGTACAGTGGGGAAGATTGGTCTGATTGGTCAGTTTTGAATGTCTCATGTTTGGGTTTCAGTCACATGGTCAAGGAATAGATAAAAGAAGATTGTTACTGTTGCTCTGTCTCTTTTATTCTCTGACTCTCTCTCTCTTGGGGGCCTTCTCCTTGGGTCTTTTCTTCTTTGTCTCTCTCTCCCCCCTCTCTCTTTCTATCCCTCAGCTAACATTCATGCTGGGTACAATTAATGGTTTTTAAAGTTTTTATCATCTCATACATTCATTTTGTAACTATTTTAAGTGTAACCATAACCAGATTTTGTCATTAAATTCTTTCAATTACAAATGATGTGCTAACTAGTTTTGATTTGGTATTGACTTTGAAGTGTTACCTATTGCAATACAATACACTCACCTAAAGGATTATTAGGAACACCATACTAATACTGTGTTTGACCCCATTCGCCTTCAGAACTGCCTTAATTCTACGTGGCATTGATTCAACAAGGTGCTGAAAGCATTCTTTAGAAATGTTGGCCCATATTGATAGGATAGCATCTTGCAGTTGATGGAGATTTGTGGGATGCACATCCAGGGCACGAAGCTCCCGTTCCACCACATCCCAAAGATGCTCTATTGGGTTGAGATCTGGTGACTGTGGGGCCATTTTAGTACAGTGAACTCATTGTCATGTTCAAGAAACCAATTTGAAATGATTCAAGCTTTGTGACATGGTGCATTATCCTGTTGGAAGTAGCCATCAGAGAATGGGTACATGGTGGTCATAAAGGGATGGACATGGTCAGAAACAATGCTCAGGTAGGCCGTGGCATTTAAACGATGCCCAATTGGCACTAAGGGGCATAAAGTGTGCCAAGAAAACATCCCCCACACCATTACACCACCACCAGCAGCCTGCACAGTGGTAACAAGGCATGATGGATCCATGTTATCATTTTACGCCAAATTCTGACTCTACCATCTGAATGTCTCAACAGAAATCGAGACTCATCAGACCAGGCAATATTTTTCCAGTCTTCAACTTTCCAATTTTGGTGAGCTTGTGCAAATTGTAGCCTCTTTTTCCTATTTGTAGTGGAGATGAGTGGTACCCGGTGGGGTCTTCTGCTGTTGTAGCCCATCCGCCTCAAGGTTGTGTGTGTTGTGGCTTCACAAATGCTTTGCTGCATACCTCTGTTGTAACGAGTGGTTATTTCAGTCAAAGTTGCTCTTCTAGGATCAGTCGGCCCATTCTCCTCTGACCTCTAGCATCAACAAGGCATTTTCACCCACAGGACTGCTGCATACTGGATGTTTTTCCCTTTTCACACCATTCTTTGTAAACCCTAGAAATTGTTGTGTGTGAAAATCCCAGTAACTGAGCAGATTGTGAAATACTCAGACCGGCCCGTCTGGCATCAACAACCATGCCACGCTCAAAATTGCTTAAATCACCTTTCTTTCCCATTCTGACATTCAGTTTGGAGTTCAGGAGATTGTCTTGACCAGGACCACACCCCTAAATGCACTGAAGCAACTGCCATGATTAGATAATTGCATTAATGAGAAATTGAACAGGTGTTCCTAATAATCCTTTAGGTGAGTGTGTATATATATATATATATATATATATATATATATATATATATATATATATATATATATATATATATATATATATATATATACATATATATACACACACACACACACACACACACACACACACACACACACACACACACACACACACACACACACACATATATACATTTCATAATTGGTCTAGTTAAAGATTAAATAAATATGTAAACTAAAAATGTATTCCCTCTATTATTAAAAAAGAAAGAAAGTAATAATAATAAATAAATAAACAAATGTACTGAAAAGAGTGTGTTCTCCTTGATGGAGTTATTTTAGTATATTATTTATATTTATATACTATTCTAGTTTTTATAAGAATAAAATTTTAAAATTTATAGAATAAGGTTTATTTATGTTTAATTTATTTATTTTGTTCAGTTTTAAAGTCTTCAGTTTTATTTTTATTATTATTCAATTTAGTTTTCTTACTTCTTGTATTTAAGTTTTTATTTAAATATTTATATTTTATTTCAGCTTTATTTCACTAAATACAAATGTTTTTAATAATTGTAGTTGCACTAAATAACCCTGGTGGCCATGTTTTATAAAAATGCTAATTTTATTGTACCCAGTTTAAGGAAGAACATTACAGAGAAACTTTTAATGTTACTGCCACCATAAAATGTGCAATTAAAAGTGCCATCATAATCAAACATAAACCTTCATGGTATTTTACTATCCAGCCCAGTATACAGCTTAAAGAATAGTAAAGAATAGTACAGTGACACTTCAGCAATGTGTGCTTTCAGTAATTCAGTGCACCATCCTTTGATTTGCTTGGATGACTCTACTATTACGTGTTAACAGGTCTTTTTAGGGTAAATCTTGGGAAAGTTCAAGGTTGTGGACCTTGTTATGGTGTGTAATGGCATTTTTTGTGCCACAGTCCTTGACAGCTCATGTTTAACATGCTGATATGCAGCCTCTCGCTGGTTTGTATACTGTTTGATGCTCTTATCTCTACATCTACCTTTTATGATTTAATGTGTGGTTCTAAAACAGTAAGCACTTTTTATTTGAGATTAACTACCAGATGTCAAACATAAAGGGGCTTTGGGTGATAGGTACTCTCCATTGTTGTACCATAGCGGTTCTCTGAAACACAGATAGCACATTCTTGCATTTCAGACCTTTTAGTTTGCTTTGGCTTGAGTTTATCAAACCACATACATACACTGTCAGAAAAAAAGGTACATTGCTGTGACTGGGGCGGTACCCTAAGGTACAAAACTGAAAAGGTACTAATGTGTACCTTTAAGGTACTAATACGCACTCTTAAAGTACTGATATGTACATTTAAGGTACTAATATGTACCATTTAGGGGTGAGTAAGGTACAAAGATGTACCTTTTCACTTTTGTACCTTAGGGTACCGCCCCAGTGACAGCACTGTACCTTTTTTTCTGAGAGTGTAGAGAAAGATTAAGTGGTCACTACATTAACTTGGACACCTCAATATGACAGCAAAAAGTATTTTTGATGTGAAATTTCATTAAAATAAAATGCATTTAAATCTGTTAAAATGGATTGTTGTTAAAAAAAAAAAAAAAAAAAAAAAAGGCTGTTAGTGTGCCGTGTGACTCGGCACACAGAAAATAGCTGAAGTGTTTGATGATAGCGTTAAGAGTTTTTTAATGGAGCCATGAGCGTGTCCTTCTCACAAGGCCATCCATACCTCCCCCGCCCGACTGCCAGCCTATGGCAAAGGTTTTGTGTATTTCAGAGTGCTGTCTGTTGACTCAGAAGGGACCTCTTTGGATGGAGCAACAGCCGGTAAATGATTAAGAGCTTGTTTTTAGATACATTTGCAATTATACCGAGACGCTGGACTTCATCACGTTTTGGTCAAATTACATCTCACAAGTGGGGTGTGACTCATGTAAATGTCATGGCATAGAGAAGAAATGATATACTCTTGGTTTTATATAGAACCTTTTAGGAGTTCCCATCATGGGATCATTTTATGGACGTACTTTTAATGAATAAATTTAGCTTTAATTAATTTTTAACCTTAATTAAATTTTATGAATTAAACAGCTTGTAAACATACTTTATCACTAGAAAGAAATTGGAAAAACTTGTTAAACTTGAAAGTAATATTCAATCAAAGATATTTCTTTTTGGCATAAAGGGTTCTTTAAAATTGAGAAAGAACCCTTTCAAAACCCTGGTTTAGAACCACATTAAAACTACACATTAAAACCATCTACGCATTTGTACACTGGGAAAAACAAAAAGTATAGGATTTACTTTGAAACTATTTTAACTGCTAGTATTAGTATTAAATTGCTAGTAAAATAACGACAGGTAACACACTGAATTTAACGTGACATTTTGAAGTAGTGTTTTCTTGCAAAACATACTCTAATAATTATTATTTTTTTATTTTTTATTTTTTTACAGTGTATTGTGGTGATTGCCTCAAAGTAAAACTATTGAAACATTTTAACTTATTTCGAGAAAGAAATTTGGGGTTCTGCGAACAGATAAATAAAACATAGATATGAATTATTCATTACATTTTAAAAATTTGTTACTATTAACTTTGCACTCAAGTAGGAATTGTTTTATTTTTAATTCTTTTATCTTTTTTTGTGTGGGGAAGTCATAAATCACTAACTAAATAAATAAATAAATAAATAAATAAATAAATAAATAAATAAATAAATAAAAAAATAAAAAAATAAAAAATAAAAAATAAAATTTATTTAGAGGACCCAACATAGTAAAAAGTGCTAACATTTTAGAAATGTCCAATTTAAATGGTTTCAAAATTATAGTTTAAAAAGCATAATAAGGTTGCTTTTTTTTTTTTTTTTTTTTACTAATTTTGATTAATATATTAATAAAAATTATGAAGTATTTCTGAAAATTCCATGGAAGATTGAAAACATTATAATCTCAACGTTAGGAACACAAATGACGCAAATGTCTCTAGTAGGCCAAATGTGCATTTCAGTGTATATTACGGAACTGTCTTTGAGAAGCACTCTATGAAACAGATCGTCTAAAGCTTAATTCCAGCAACTGACACTAGTGTCAGCCTGCCATGTGTTGCCAAATGCGTCATCATGCCTATTTAGAACATCACGAGCCAAGTTACAGTAGTTGCTTAATGAACAATTTGTCAGACCCTGAAGTAGACTACTGGTCTCTTTATAATGGCTTATAAATTTAAAGACAAATATCGGATATCAACGTTTTCAGTGATGAGCCAAAACAGAGCTGAAGTGTTTCTATTCAAATGCTTTGAATTGCATGAGAGACTAGCGTTATTCAGTAATAATTGTGTTTACATGAGTGGTGTGTGGGGGTGCATCACTGGGGAATGTGTTGGGAAGAAGGATGTGCTATAGTGGTTATCTCTCGCTATTAAGGAGGTAATGCTGCATTTATAGGCCTGTCATCCAAAGTTTGGAGTTGATGGGAGAGGGAAGGACTGCTAGTACTCATGAGGAGAAACAGAGAGATAGTTTAATTAATAACCACTGTCCCTTTTCCCTATGACCCCATCTGCTCAGAGAACTGTCTAGTTACACAGAATCAGCTTGATGCCTCTTTCCCAAATACTGATGGCTTTGAATATCAATACGGGACCACAGAGCACACCACGTCTGTCAAAGCAATCGGTAAGAAAATACAATTTCTGATATTTGTTACTAAAATAAATCAGCTATGATAGCTTATATAACTTTGGGGTGTGGAGATTTACTGATTTGAAATTGCACTGTGTTATGGAGACCCTCCATGTGTACAGGCATGTAAGCTCATGGGAAATTATAGACTGGATTAATTACATATAAAAATGGGAAACTGGTTGTTGTGACTGATGTATCAATCAATATCACTAGGGTCTCATAGTAGCCTGTGACACTGTGGACTTGTCCACACATCCTAAATCACAGCACTGTTACTTTTCTTAAAAGAACCAGTGTTTCATCTTATATTATTTACAAGTAAGGTGTGAACAACTGCACTGATGATGGGACACATAGGAAAGTCGCTAGAATTGCTTTATACGGTTTCAACTGAGCATAAGCAGACAGGCTAATATTGATATTTTAAGAACATTTAAGCATACATAACATTTTACTTCCTGGACAAGTTCCTTTTGCTCATTTTATGGTTTCTTAAAGTAAGATCACTGTGAAGTAATTAAAACCTAATTTCATAGTGCTAAAAGTTAAAGTAATTAAAACCTCATTTAAAGTCCCAATGTAGTCAAACTTCTGAACACTAATCTAATATTAGATTTAATTTTAGTCACATAAGGTAGGCGAACACTAAATGATCCTCTCTACCTGACAGGATTATAAAAGGTTTTTATAAACAATAAAGGGATAGGTTACCAAAAAATGAAAATTGTATGTTTAACTGCTTACCCCCAGGGCATCAAGATATAGGTGACTATGAAGGAATTTTTGGTGCAAAACAACTGAACACGTGTGAGAGTGGAATTTGTAGCTGTAGAGCATATCCACAGATGTGTATCGATAAATTTGAAGTCACAGAGAAAAATCTTTTAGGAGTTGTAAACTTGTAGAATTTTTTTTTTTTTTTTTTTGCTCACCTACAAACAATGCAATGAGAGTTGCACACTTGTAGAATATCTGGTCACAAATGCATTACTTTTCTTAGATATTTTTCTAACACAATCACAAGTCCAGTCACTACAACTGCTTGAATCTGCTGCTACGAGTCTCAAACGCAGTTTTTTCGCCTTCAAATGACAAGTTCCATGAGCTCTCACTTTTGCACCATTTACTACGTGAAACGTGGAGCAAAAGTGATTTGTGCGTCTGTGAGGCAGCGGCAGGCGAGAGCAGAGCATTTCGGCCAATCAGAAGAGTTCGTTTGTACGGAGCCACTAAAGCGGTTCTTACAAATCTTTTGCGTTCTCTCACAAAGATAATGTCCCGCTGGCCGTTTCAAACAGCTCAGTACGTTAACAGTGGAGCGGTTAGAGTTTTATTTTGAACTTAAGTATAAAGAAATACAGTCAGTGCTTATAACAAGTTCGGTAAAATCGTCAATATATTCACAGACTTGAGCTTCTTGGATCAATAACTCGTGAGCTAAACGTTGTTAAAACAAAAGACACCTCTTGAACGTAGACAACGAGCTACAACCTAATTTTTTCTCGCCTGCCGCTGCCTCACAGACGCACAAATCACTTTTGCTCCACGTTTCACGTAGTAAATGGTGCAAAAGTGAGAGCGCATGGAACTTGTCATTTGAAGGCGAAAAAACTGCGTTTGAGACTCGTAGCAGCAGATTCAAGCAGTTGTAGTGACTGGACTTGTGATTGTGTTAGAAAAATATCTAAGAAAAGTTATGCATTTGTGACCAGATATTCTACAAGTGTGCAACTCTCATTACATGGATTCACTTACTAATTTGCGGATGTGCAAAATTTGTCCGCGACTTCACATGTTTGATACGGACGTGTGAATGCGTTTTGCACCATATTCACTGCAGCAAAAATGTGAGCGTATGAGTTTCTTCATGTGTGATTCGTAGAATAGGATTTGTGCACCTGCAGTGAAGAATGTGTGAAGCTGTAACTGTTGTGTTGTGTTTGTAGGTGAGAAAAAGAAAATCTACAAGTTTACAACTCCTAAAAGATTTTTCTCTGTGACTTCAAATTTATTGCTACACGTGTGGATGTGCTCTACAGCTACAAATTCCACTCTCACACGTGTTCAGTTGTTTTGCACCGAAAATACCTTCATAGATACCTTCTTCAGTAGAACACAAATTAAGATTTTTAACTCCAACCATTGCTGTTTGTCAGTCGTATAATGCATGTGAATGGTAACATGAAAGTATGAGAAATATGAGACTAAAAAAATCATGCACAGACAAATCTATATTAAACCCTGTGGCTTGTGATGACACATTGATGTCTTCAGACACGAAACGATCGGTTTGTGCGAGAAACCGAACAGTATTTATATAATTTTTTACCTCTAATACACCACTATGTCCAACAGCCTTCAGCGCACGATCACTTCCGGTAAGTGAGGTCAATGTACATAATCTAGCGTAGAAATATGCGCGAGAGATCACTTCCAGCATTTGCGTAAACTATGCCATATCGTGTACATTGTACACTGACCTCATTAACCGGAAGTGATCGCGTGCTGAAGGCTGTTGGACATAGTGGTGTATTAGAGGTAAAAAATTAAATAAATACTGTTCGTTTCTTTCACAAACTAATCATTTCGGCCCTATCATACACCCAGCACAATGCGATGTCAGGTGTGAAGCAAGTGTTTTTTGCTAGTTTCAGTCCGACACAGTTATCATTTTCACACCCAGCGGCACGTTGTTTAAATAGCAAATTCACTCATGCCCATCGAACCCATAGGCACACGAGGTGTGTTCAGGTGCATTGTTGGCGCGTTGCTATTTTGAGGAAATATGTGTATATAGGTGAGTGCACAACGCGCACTCTGCTTATTACACACACAGTGACACGCAAAAATTTCTCTCTGGAGAAGAGTTTGGGCTTTCCACTCGCAAATTCTGCGATGTAAATAGTGAATCTGCCATGGTGCAAGTGCAACTGGCTTTTAAAGGGTTGGATTATTGCACATTATGCCAAAAACACACCCATGACTCTAAGAGATTAAAAGACTAGGTACAACCCTTTTGGACCATGCGCCTGGTGCGCCAACCGTTTTTTTTCCGTCGTTAAGCTAGCAAAGTGCACCTGTGCCATGCGCTTCAGACCATGTGATCAGATCGTTAAAATAGCCTGGCCTGTAGAGAAAAATATTAATCTGAGATTACTGGATAAAATATTGTGCTGTGCTATCAAAACACAATGATGATGATAGGTAATTTAGTGCAAGATTGTTCAGGTGTGCTAAATAAAATGACCAGAGCTAAAACTGGAGCAAAGGTCACTGCAATCATTTGTAGCATTACACACACACACACACACACACACACACACACACACACACACACACACACACACACACACACACACACACACACACACACAATAATTCACAGGACATTGTTCTCCTGAATGGTTTCGCAAGGGAATCTGAATGAAATTGCCGTAGTATAAAAGGTTAATCACTGTTTTTTGTCCTGAGCAACAGCACCTAAATCAAAGTGTAACAATTTATGTAAAGTGTTTTACTATATTGTGTAAATACCTTAATTTGCAATAAAAGAAGTAAGTAAAGAAATCACTTCCTCCAACTGTTATTGTCTAGAAGAAACAGGATTAACCCCATCATTTCCGTTCTGGACTGAGGGATCTTTGGACACTAAGACTCAACACACAGGCTTCTGAATGAATGAGTGGGTGGGCCATGATGTCAATGTGGTGGGACCTTTACAGATCCCACCCAGCGATGCGTTCCCCCTATCAGAGGGCTCACACTTTTTTGGTGAGTATATTGAAAATTCACACTGATTTCTTTCTTATGTTTGCTAATCCTATATATTTGGCCATTGGTGATGAAATAAAACTATGAGTCAGAAACTACAAAAACGTACTGAAGCAAATTTCTGTTATTAGCAGAAGCCAAAAAGTGAAACTGTCACCTTTAATTTTACTACCACATGTCAGCATGTTTTGTCCTAGATGACATTTATACAACTAGATCAGTACCTTCCTGTAATGAGACAGAGAACTGTGACTGTCAAGTTAATGAGCAACTAAAGCAACCTTTGTTCACACTAGCACTTCTGAGGTGTTCAAGTGTTCAGGAACAGTAAATACTTTGTGAAAAAAGACACAAAGACACATGCTGAGCAGTTGAAGTAACATAGTTGGATGGTTAGGAATCAATACACCTAATGATCATCAGGACCCTTACTGGGTCACACTGAAATGGCCATGGTTCAGGAGAAGGGTTCAGGTCAGTACCATCTCATGATACTGACACAGTACTCATAGTATGTGTTGTTGAAGAAGTGTGAATGTAGTACACACTTTTTAGATGCCTAAATTATTGAATTGACAGGTTGCAATGAATTTTTGTTGTCATTATTGGTAACTAAACTATATTTGGGTTTCTTTTTTGTCGTATTTTTTAATAATGAATACAAAAAAGGAAAAGAGCAGATGAACTCATGACTGAAAGAGTTAGACTTGAAACATTTAGGTATTCTAACTTTATTTCCAGCATCATTGTGTTCTGAAATTGGTCAGACCACAATTTATAGTGCAATACGTAACATAGTTACGTATTGCGCTATAAAGTGCTTGTAAAATTATCAATGGTGCCACAAGAGGCGCTGTATTAGTAAATTATAAAGTGTCTCATCATCAGTTTTTTCTTTAAAAAATAACGGAAAAAGCACTGGCAGCTTATAACCGGGACATTATCCAGTAATTTTATGGACAATTCTGTTAACCCTAACATAGAAACACCTGTAAAAAATAACGGAGTGTCTATTCACACCAAGTGCAAATAGCGTGCCTTGTTGGCAAATGCTATTCGCACTAGCTCCACCTGGCTATGCCAAACAAGATAGAAAAAAACACCCATAATACAAAGTCTTCAGTGGTGTAATCAGTAAAGCATATGGCTTATATATCATAGTTTTTTCGCGATCAACACAGGTTCAAATCCGCCTTTTGCAGAACTTGCTCTTCTCTTTTCTCATCACAAATCACATCGGAAAGGCATTTATTTTCAATAAAAATTAAGAAAATGTTCTAAATGTGGAAATAAAGTGCCTAATGAAATGTTTGATTATAATAAAAGCATTTATTGGGTACGGGTAGGGGTAGGGTTAGGGGTAGGTGTAGGCGGGGCTTTTATTGTCCCTTTAAGGTGACATCCATTTAATAATTTAAATAAAAATAATAATTTACACTCTGTTATTAGTGCATCCTGTTAATGTACAACAATACTGAGGTGCAAATAGTATGTATCTGTCAAAATAAAGTATAAATTACATGTAATTACTATTAATATTGCAAAGAACTGCTACTAAAAAATAATAGAATATATCACTTTTTAAATAGCATATACACCTATTTGCACTTAGTGTAAATATCTATCGCTAAGAAAATATGAAAATAGAATCTAGTTGCTATTAACACTTGGTGTAAATAGCATCTATCGATATTTGCACTTAGTGTAAATAGCAACTAGATGCAAATAGCCGCTGCCAAAAAATAAATACTTTTTTTTTTAGTGTAGGCCAACTACTGTCATGCTAAGCGAATTAGTCAACATGTTCACAGCAACAAGCCTAAATAATAACAAATGCGGTTAAAAGTCGCAAGCGTAACAGAAGTTGCAACAAATCTGTTCTTGTGTGTTAATGTGTTAATAATGATCAACTGCTCCTGAATGTGCCCAAAACTAAGCGTAAAGGACTGTGCCTTTGCTGTGGCAGCTCCTAAATTATGGAATGATCTGCCACTGCCCATTAGACAGACCTCTTCGCTGTCTATTTTAAATTGCATCTTAAAACCCACCTTTACTCCTTGGCCTTTGACACCTGACGTTGACATTTTGTTTCAGTTTATTGTTTCTATGGTATTGCGGTTTGTCTTGAATCTGTTTTATTTGTATTTTATGTATTATGAGTTATGGATTTTTTGCTGTACAGCACTTTGGTCAACTTCAGTTGTTTTAAAGTGCTTTATAAAAGAAAGATTGATTGATTGATTGATTGATTGATTGATTGATTGATTGATTGATTGATTGATTGATTGATTGATTGATTGATTGATTGATTGATTGATTGATTGATTGATTGATTGATTGATAATTATTGAAAATGAAAAAATGCAGGGTGGGGTTATATCTATCGGTTGTTGATAGGATTGAGGCAGATCTGTATTCCAGCTTGTAGTTGATTGCAAGAAAGAGGCAGGGCTTAAACAGACTAAATGATTGAAGAAGTACGACATTAGAGAGAAGTCTGTCGTTTCACTGGAAGATAAAAAATTAACCCTTTGGTGCATACGATCACACCAATGTGATTAGAACGTTCAATGCATCATACAGACTATATAAATTGACGACATGTTTTATTCATATCAGATACACATTGTGTAGGTATTAGGTAGCGATAAGATTTATTCTATACTTCTCCCACTTCACAGACACTCATGTATTTCGGGAGAAGTGGAGGAATTGATGTGTTGTAAATCCGAGATATACGATTTTCTGAATTGTGGTGCAAACTAACATGGCGGCACCATCGTGCATTATAGATCAGCTAATCTGATCATTATAAAGGTTTATAATAATAAGGTGATGCGTTCTAAAATCGCCTTAAAAAACTCACACTGGGGGGTTAGCTAGAATATTTTGAACTTACGTGTGAAAGGGTTAACAATTACGAGCTCAAATTAAAAAGAATAATGCAATGTATGCATTGATGAATCGTTAAGAATGAGATCTATAATGTTAATATAGAAAATGGAAAGAGTGAGTTTTCTTTTTATGTTGACTAGATATTTGACATTAACTCTAGCGCCCCCTGGAGTACAGACCAATACATTGGCTTCCATATGCGTTTTTGTGTACGTGCATAAAAAGTGTTACTTGTTGTCTTGTTTATTAATAGAGCCAAAAAAAAAAAGTCTGCAAGTGAATGCATTTAAACCTACTACTCACAAAGGTGCACTCAACTGTCCAATTATCAAATAAAAACAAATCAAAAATGTTATCAAAAATGAACATAAAAAAATTCTATAATCAAATCCCTCATATTGTGTAAGAAAAAAGTTTGTTTGTTACTAATACAGCACCTCTTGTGGCAGCATTAATAATTTTACAAGCACTTTATGTTACGTATTGCGCTATAAATTGTGGTCTGACCAAACATTGTTTTATTTCTGGGTGTGTTTGACTTCTGTATTATATACATTTCACATAATCTATTGCTACTATTTGGATAGAGGCTGGTTATGTTCCTAGATAGTTTTTAATATTTACTTATCAGTTAGTGGAGGTTTTAATGGCTCTGAGGGAGTCTGCAAGGTAACAGTACCTCAGTGTGTTGTAGTTTCACTAATTGTCCTGTTGGCATAAGAACTATTAGGACTATGTGCTGGGCTAAATCAGTAAGGTTAACTTGATCTTTGTTTCTCCATGACATGTAAACTAACGAGCACTACTCACTCCTGCCATCTTCTCCTTAGATATTCTGGCAGAGCAGAACAGTCCTTTGCTACATGACCAGGAGGTCATGCCCTTCACCAGCTATCCCAGCATGCAGTACACCTCAGTGGAGCCCTCCATGTCATCACCATCATATTACTCCAATCAACACTGCTACTCACAGTACAGTGGGGAAGAGTGGTATTCTACATCCAACGTGTTTGAGATAAGAAAAGGACCGTTGGAAGGTGGCTTTGATAATGAGCTGGACGAGTCTTGCCCTGTAGTTCCAACTGTGTATAGAAGATCCAGGAACGCAACCCACTCCGGAAAGAGCAAAGGCGAAGAACTGTGTGTTGTCTGTGGAGATAAAGCATCAGGATATCACTACAATGCACTCACATGTGAAGGATGTAAAGGTGAAGCCCATAATTTACTGTATTTTTGCTGCCGTTTTTACTCACAAAGCATTATTCAGCGTGCACAGGGCTGGGAACCAAGAACCAGTTCTTATTCAGATTTGGTTTAAAAAATGGTTCCATTTGGTTCCATTAATGGTTTTCCCACATTCACGGAACACCGCTAATGAATCAACAGTGCGAAGTAGACAGCTCGATTCTCAACCTAATCTTTTATGCTGATTATTTTAAGTGAATCAAAACTGCAGGTATGTGTGTTGGAGCTGGGTTGGAACTAAACTATGAATGACTGTGGCCCTCCATGTGTTTGATTCACAAAAAAAAAGAAAAAAAACATGTGTGTAAACCTCCAATAAAATTATAAAGTAATTATTCCATCACAAATAAATCTCTCAATCAAGTGGCTGTATCTATAGTATTATACACAACATTATAATATTATATAAAAAATAAATGTTTATATTATTATTATTTAAAAATATTATTGCCCCTGGTTGAGTAATGAACTCTTGTAATAAAGTAGCAGTGGCTGAGACAGATATTTAAGTATCACCTAAGATGCAATCTAATCCTGTTTACATGAAATAAGCCCGCTCCCGAGCAGGTTTAAGTTTATGGACCTGTTTCTATGACAGCAAGTCCAGGATGAGCGTCAAAGAACCAAACGATCCAAGATCATGCAAAATCGTCAACAATCAAATCCAAACTGAGTTAGCGATGTATGAAGAACAGACCCCTGGTGTATTTAATTGCCCTTGAGGAACTGAGTTTGACACCCTGGCTTGCAACTACAAAGGCTATACTGAGATCAGTTTAGTTACAGGTTGTTCATATGTAGATAAAGATACACATAATAGAGATTCTCAGTAATAGTTTATATAAATATGAATCAATCATTGTCATGTTCAAGAAACCAATTTGAAATGATTCAAGCTTTGTCACATGGTGCATTATCCTGCTGGAAGTAGCCATCAGAGAATGGGTACATGGTGTTCATAAAGGGATGGACATGGTCAGAAACAATGGTCAGGTAGGCCGTAGCATTTAAACAATGCCCAATTGGCACTAAGGGGCCTAAAGTGTGCCAAGAAAACATCCCCCACACCATTACACCACCACCACCAGCCTGCACGGTGGTAACAAGGCATGATGGATCCATGTTCTCATTCTGTTTACACCAAATTCTGACTCTACCATCTGAATGTCTCAACAGAAATCGAGACTCATCAGACCAGGCAACATTTTTCCCATCTTCATCTGTCCAATTTTGGTGAGCTCGTGCAAATTGTAGCCTCTTTTTCCTATTTGTAGTGGAGATGAGTGGTACCCGGTGGGGTCTTCTGCTGTTGTAGCCCATCCGCCTCAAGGTTGTGCGTGTTGTGGCTTCACAAATGCTTTGCTGCATACCTCGGTTGTAACGAGTGGTTATTTCAGTCAAAGTTGCTCTTCTATCAGCTTGAATCAGTCGGCCCATTCTCCTCTGACCTCTAGCATCAACAAGGCATTTTAGCCCACAGGACTGCCGCATACTGGATGTTTTTCCCTTTTCACACCATTCTTTGTAAACCCTAGAAATGGTTGTGCATGAAAATCCCAGTAACTGAGCAGATTGTGAAATACTCAGACCGGCCCGTCTGGCACCAACAACCATGCCACGCTCAAAATTGCTTAAATCACCTTTCTTTCCCATTCTGACATTCAGTTTGGAGTTCAGGAGATTGTCTTGACCAGGACCACACCCCTAAATGCATTGAAGCAACTGCCATGTGATTGGTTGATTAGATAATTGCATTAATGAGAAATTGAACAGGTGTTCCTAATAATCCTTTAGGTGAGTGTATGTTGAAATGTTAATGTTTGGTTTGTGATGTTGTAGGCCTATAATACAATCCACCTATTATTGGATTGCATCTTCTTTTTACCATAATTTATTATTAAAGGTACACTATGTAACTTTTGGCCCTCTAGCAGTTATAAAACAAATTGTGTGCCTTTTGCGGAAGAACAGTGTTTTGGTTGTGCTTCGGCTCTGTGTGACTATGCGAATGATGACTATTTCTCATAACTAAAAAGGAGAGCGATATTATCCTACTGCTCATAAAACATACACTACTAGGCTTTAGAGATATAACCATTTTTGAAATAGACACGGTACTTCCTTGAAAATAAATTCCAGCACATTGCTACAGTAACCCATAATGAAATGACCCTTCACAATAGATAATGCTTTACAATCAACACTGTTAGAGAGCTACATATGGTAATTTATCTGTTCAATAAAATTATATACTCACCTGAGTAATAA
Organism: Paracanthobrama guichenoti; assembly: GCA_018749465.1. Lineage (NCBI taxonomy): Eukaryota > Metazoa > Chordata > Actinopteri > Cypriniformes > Gobionidae > Paracanthobrama > Paracanthobrama guichenoti. The sequence goes on along the minus strand of CM031960.1, from coordinate 12,969,778 downwards.
AACATTTCAAATCCCTCAGTTCTCACCATCTCCGAAAAGCCAAGACAGTTTTGTTTCTTATTTTATTACAAGCTCTGACTTTCTCTTTTTGCCAGCGGGCTCTGTTCTGTGTTTTTTTTTTAACTGGTGGTTTAAGATTTAGTGTGCTCCTTGTAAACCTTTTTGGATAACTAACCTAGAAAGTACTGGAGCAACTTTTCTCTGTTTACAAATAGCACGCACTCTCGAGTGACGTAGGTCTACACAATTTTCCATGTAAACCATATAAAATAAACACTTATAGGCATACCATAGTAAATCAGGTTAAGACAAAAACGCATTTATCCAACCAGCCTGACATAACAACATTGGCTCAACCAATGGTGTGAGTTTGGTGCGGGACTGTCTGTCTCACTCAAAGAAGACATAATGTAAAGTTGTTTGAAAACAATTATTTTTGCAATATCATTTAATCCAAGAGGCCTAGAAATTGCACATTTAACCTTTAAAAAACATAGCTTTGCCATTTTTATTTTATTTGATATATAACATGTACAGATGCATCCATTGTTCTATGACCTCTTTGAACCGTCATATATATTGCAGTGTGCCTGGTCTTACAGTGTAGCCATGGCTACATAACTTATGAAGGACGTAATAAATGACATGGAACCCCATGCACCAATTTTAGCTCTTTGGAAAATCATTGGCTGAATGACTGCAAGTGTAATTCCACCTGTGCATGGACAATGCCCAAAGGGCAGATTCTGGGCTATGTGTCCCGAGTTCCACAGGCTTGGCTGGGTTTGCACCTTCACGTTCAGTTTGGATTGGGTTCCCTCTCAGCTTTCTGCTGAATAATGATGTAGGCAACCAGAGCCACATGCCGCCATGCAAAGTTAATGTGTGTCATTGTGCTCATGGGCTCATGCTGGAATAATTACCTGTTCCAAAAACAACTGCACATGTTTGTCTGCAGCCTAGAACTGAAAATCAAGCATCCCAGAGTATCTGTATTACAGGACTGAACGTAATGTCTTAAACATTACACCATATAAATTACATGTACTGGGCTGCAATGAACCTATTCTTTGATCTGTGTTTACAAAGTGACCTTCTTGTCTCTCCTAATAGTTTAGGCTTGTAGGGTAGCCAATGTTGCTTCTAGTGTTTTTACTATGGTTTTCAGAATAACAGAATGGTTATAGAGAAAATTGTTCAGCACCTGAATGCTTTTGTATGTCTATTATTGCCATTTGTGTGTCAGATAACTGATAGTATGAAGGGGAATCTCACATTATTGAACATTTAATTTACTCGGATATTGATGCAAAGGTATTTCTTCCAGGTTTCTTCAGAAGGAGTATCACAAAGAATGCTGTATATAAATGTAAGAGTGGAGGAAACTGTGAGATGGACATGTACATGCGCAGGAAATGCCAAGAGTGTCGACTCAGGAAGTGCAAAGAGATGGGCATGCTCGCAGAATGTGAGTAAGAGCACTGTAAATGTTGTAAAACTTACAAACCCAATTCCAAAAAAGTTGGGACACTGCACAAATTGTGAATAAAAAAGGAATGCAATAATTTACAAATCTCATAAACTTGAAATAGACATATTTTGAAATGTCATGCCAAATATTGGCTCATTTTGGATTTCATGAGAGCTACACATTCCAAAAAAGTTGGGACAGGTAGCAATAAGAGGCCAGAAAAGTTAAATGTACATATAAGGAACAACTGGAGGACCAATTTGTCAACTGGCAACATGATTGGGTATAAAAAGAGCCTCTCAGAGTGGCAGTGTCTCTCAGAAGTCAAGATGGGCAGAGGATCACCAATTCCCCCAATGCTGTGGCCAAAAATAGTGGAGCAATATTAGAAAGGAGTTTGAAGTTATCATCATCTTCAGTGCATAATATCATCCAAAGATTCAGAGAATCTGGAACAATCTCTGTGCGTAAGGGTCAAGGCCGGAAAACCATACTGGATGCCCGTGATCTTCGGGCCCTTAGACGGCACTGCATCACATTCAGGAATGCTACTGTAATGGAAATCACAACTTGGGCTCAGGAATACTTCCAGAAAACATTGTCGGTGAATACAATCCACCGCGCCATTCGCCGTTGCCGGTTAAAACTCTATAGGTCAAAAAAGAAGCCATATCTAAACATGATCCAGAAGCCCAGGCGTTTTCTCTGGGCCAAGGCTCATTTAAAATGGACTGTGGCAAAGTGGAAAACTGTTCTGTGGTCAGACGAATCAAAATTTGAAGCTCTTTTTGGAAAACTTTTGAAAAACCCAACTTTTTTGAGATGTGTTGATGCCATGAAATTTAAAATCAACTTATTTTTCCCTTAAAATGATACATTTTCTCAGTTTAATCATTTGATATGTCATCTATGTTGTATTCTGAATAAAATATTGAAATTTTAAACTTCCACATCATTGCATTCTGTTTTTATTCACAATTTGTATAGTGTCCCAACTTTTTAGAATCGGGTTTATATATTATTAAATGGAATAGTCAAAAGCAACTTCATTTTTTTTCCAAAGAGAGTGCCTCGCATTCTGATATGAGATGAGTTCAAATAATATTATTAAAATATTATTACTAATAAAATATTATTAGTTTGTGAAAGCAAAGAAGAAGCTGTATTTTCTAAGCTTCTCATGAATAGGATGGATGAAAATGGATGAAAATACTGAACTGCATACAACAAAGTCTCTACATGCATACAACAGACTGCTTGTATCCAGTTTGTCAATTTCATTTATGTATCTATTTTGTATTTGCATCCTCAGGCTTGTTAACCGAAATCCAGTGCAAATCCAAAAGGCTGAGGAAAAACACAAAAGCCTCATCTGACGAAAGTATAGGGGATGATGTTGGTGATAGTAGAGATGCTAAACAGATTGTATCTACCACAAAACCCTCCAAGGTAAGACCGCAGATACTAGATTAACGCATTTACAAGTAACTTGAGCTACGTAATCAGATAACTTTTTTCAAGTAACTAGTAAAGCAACGCATTACTTTTAAATTTACAACAACATATCTGAGTTACTTTGTTTTTCCATTTATTGACTGACAGCTCTCCTGTCCCCATGTTGAGAAAATCGTAAGTGCAGAGGAGTTGTGTGTGAACATGATGGTTATTGTAGTTCTTGACTAAATATGAGCATTTACTCATCTCACTTGTACAAAAACAGACTCAGTATTACTCAAAATGAATAAAAACAGTGAAATGCAATCTTAGAATATTACGCAAACCTGCAACAATTAAATATATTAAATTACTTAATTACTTACTTTAATCTCACTTTATTAACCAGTGTCTTTGCTGCTGACCTTCGTTGATCCATTTCAACCATATTTTATTTTAACTGTGTCCTCTACTGTACATTACTCTACTGTACCGTAAATGTACATTTCTTTCTGCCCAAGGCTTATTCATTTTGGTGTGAAAGGGCCTTTACATTTGCCAAAAATATAACTTTTGTTGTTGTTATTAAAAACAAACAAGCAAGCAGGTGAGAAAAAGTAACGCAAAAGTAATGTAACACATTACTTTCCATAAAAAGTAACTAAGTAATGCAAATAGTTACTTTTTAGAGAGTACCCATAATATTGTAATGCATTACTTAAGTAACTTTCCCCCACTGGTTATTATTATAATCAGTGGTGAGTTTCAAGAAAAACCAATGATGCAAAAGTTTTTATAGATACAGTTTTCTTGGCGCCATGCTTGTTATATATATATAACTTCTTAGGTATAATTGCAAACTAAAGTTAAGGGTGTCCTATGGCAACTTTTATTGAAGTGCTATAAAAGGTTAAAGGGCAACCTCAATGATTCTCTTCACCATGGCGACAAAATCTCATTCTTCTCACTTTTGCCCACATATACGGTTACTTCTGAAAGATTATACGATGAAGGGTTGTAAAATGGCTGTGCAGGATCAAAAGTTGGCTAGTTGTTAAAAAAATGACACCACCAATCTTCATTCATTAGTCCACGTAGCTGGATTCTTCCTGATTCAAATGCAGAAAAAAAGGTTTATAAATTTTTTTATTTTTTGGCACATTTTCTCATTTCAGGAAAATATAGAGCTGAGCCAAGACCAGCAGGCTTTAATAAGTTATATAGTTGACGCTCACAACAAACATCGGATCCCTCAGGATATGGCAAAAAAACTGGTATGTCTTCTAGAAATAAAAAATAAAACCCCACCCTTATCTTCCTTTAGTTCACCTTCTTTTATCTTTTTATGATTCATTAAATGTACAAAGCAGTCAAATGCTACTGTTAAAATCAGTAAACAACTTTGCCTCTTCTTATCTCTGTTAAATCATTATGTAACCAAGGTTATTACAACCCCAATGTCATATAACAGTGGCTTATTTGCATGCTGATATTTTTCCCACTTCTAACCTGTCCACAGCTACAAGAGCAATTTAACACAGAAGAAAACTTCCTTCTACTGACCGAAATGGCAACTAGTCACGTCCAGGTGTTGGTTGAGTTCACAAAAAACATACCAGGTACTGTTATTTCAAATTCCAGAACAGCTACTTCTATAGTAGTTTCTATACCAATTCTTAAAAAATAAAAATAAAACAACAAGATCACATAGTTCAAGAAAAGGTCATGTGACATTTTTATACCACACTCATGGCCCTAGGTTTTCAGTCTCTGGATCACGAAGATCAGATCGCTTTATTGAAGGGTTCCGCCGTAGAGGCAATGTTCCTGCGTTCGGCCCAGGTCTTCACTAAGAAACTGCCCAACGGACACACTGAGGTGCTGGAAGACAGGATCAGAAGGAGCGGTAAGCTCGTTATTTGGATTGCAGCATAATTTACAGCATGATTTGTGAACTGCTTCTTTGGAGTGTTCAAAGGAATCATGACTCTGGGATTGGGTTTCAAACTAGTACGCCACATTCTTGTTGAGCCCCTCAAAGCCCAGAACAAAGTCCATAAAGTTCACTGGGCACGTTATATTAATAATGTATCCGTCTGCCCTAAATAACGTCAGGAAATTTGCCATCTTGATAATCGTGTGGTGTATGTTACATGTGTAAAAGGACACTAAAGTCCAACTGGTTTCGGTTTCACAGAAGTCTAAGCACTGGATGACTGCCAGGAACAGCACAAAGAGGAAAGCCCTCATATAGCATGTAGCTATGAATATCATATCTTCTCTCATCGAATTTTGTAGAACACTTGGTTGTGTTATAGTAGGATGCACAATCAATTCTGTGTCTAAAAAGCATCTTAATGCTGCCCCACATTTACTCTACGCTGAATCACCTTTATTTCAAAGGTGGTTGCATTCAGCCTCTCAGAATTTGAAAAACTGTAACGAACCGTCCAGTTAGTGATATTTCTGAACAGACAGATGAATGCAGATTGGCGTAGACTGTTCGAGTCCTCCAGCATGGGCTTGGGAATATTCATGCAAAAGGCCAGCGGGGGAGAAATAGACGCACTGTCTAAAGAGACTATTGTTCTCTATCTAAACATCGAGAGGCCTATTGTCCCACTCTCTGGCTCTCAGCGCCTCTGACATTTCTCTGGCGTGAAGCTGCTGTGATGCATCAGGGTTTTTTTTTTTTTTTTTTTGCTCTCTTCTTTTTTTGGAAAGTTATGACAAAGGTTATCCTTTCATCTGAAGGGAAATGAATGAAACCGTGAAAGGAGTCTGCGTACTGTGATCATTTTATCTCTCCAGGGTGACGACTGTTTGTATATACTGAGTTTTTGAACAGTTTGTTACACTCCAGCACTGTTTTTCTTTCATATTAACATTTTGGTAAGCTGAATTGTTAAGTCATGTTTTAAATGTCCCAGTTGCATCAGTGTGTCTTCGGTGTGTCAGCTCCCACTGAGGGTCTCCCTGATTGGTCAGTCTGTAAACCAAACCCTTATGGCTCTTCACACTGAATGCTTTACATCAGAAAAGAGCTCTCGGCTTGCATAGCCAGCAAAGAATGATAATTATATCGATGATAATGATAAAGACAAAGACCTCGCACAAAACAGGAAAGCCCTTCAAATACAGGCTTCAAATGAACTGCTGTTACCGAGAATCCTGCTGAATGTGAAAACGCACAGCTGTCGGGATCCGAGGCCAGATTCAGATCAGCTCGGACCTAACAGACAATACAAAGCAACAAGGTCACGGCCCTGAAAGTCTCTTCCAAAGCAGACAGTAAATAGACAGCAAAATCATTTTCTTAAAGGGATAGTTCACCCAAAAATGAAATTTCTGTCATCATTTACTCACCCTCATGTTGCTCTAAACCTGTATGGGTTTCTTTTTTCTGTTGAACACAAAAGAAGATATTTTAAAGAATGTTGGTATCCAGACAGTTGACAGCACCCATTGACTTTATTACTAATTTTTATCCTACTATGGAAGTCAGTGGGTGCCGTCAACTGTCTGGTTACCAACAATCTTTAAAATATCTTAATATTTTAATAATAATAATCATTTGTTACATTTATATAGCACTTTTCTGGGTACTCAAAGCGCTTTACATATAGAAGGAGGGAATCTCTCAACCAGAGATATAATTTTTGAAAACTTTCAAAATATATGAATATTTCTTTTAAAGGTTTAGTTCACCCAAAAAAAAAAAAAAAATCAATTACTCAACTCATCAACTCACCCTCCTGCCGTTCCAAACCCGTAACACTTTCTGTCCCTCCATTGACAGCTACGCAACCACCATTTTGAAGCTTTGAAAAAAAATAAAGAGATCGTAAAACTAATCCATATGGATTGAGTGGTTGAGTCCAATATTTCTGAAGAGACACGATCGCTTTATATGATGAACAGATTTTATTTAGGCTTTTATTCACATAAACATTCTTCTTCTTCTGAGATCAGAGGCGTATTGCTGCCCTCCTTAGTTCATCTGAAGAACTGTGCTTAATATTCTTAGCCTATATCCTTATATGTCCAGTGAGTCCAGTTCAATTCAAAAAGTTGATAACTTACATAGTACATAACATAGTCCTTAGTACTAAGAATTGATTTGAATGAATAATTTGTAACTCCAGATTCCAACAGCTCTGAATAAATTAGATTCTTCTCTACGATGGATGATGACATTCCATTAATACATGCCACAGTTTCTTCTTCTCCACACTTGTATCTGCCATCTGAGAGCTTTCCAACTATTGCCAGACCATTTTTCAATACACAATGCCCCAATCTTAGTCTAGTGATAACCATAAATCCCCTGATCAGTGTTTATATGTGAAAAGCCCAATTCAATCAGAAAATTTGGACTAAACCACTACATTCACAATCTCTTTATTCACTACAATCATTCACTACAATCTCTTTATGAACTTTTTGAAGCATCAAAGTAGGGAGGGACAGAAACCTCTTAGATTTCATTAAAATTATCTTAATTTATGTTACGAAGATGAACAAAAGTCTTACGGATTTGGAACGGCCAAGGGCGAATTTTCATTTTGGGGTGAACTATCCCTTTAAGAATGTATTTTTAATTATATTTCTTTGTCTTGTACCTCACAGGCAAATATTATATCTCATTTAAAGTATAATTTAAACCAACTGAGTGAAATGCTTAAAATTCAAGATATAATATTTGAAAACAATATTATTATACAGTTTTGCTTCATGTATCATGTTTTAAGAATGTTTACATATTTTTAAAGAAGACAATTTCATTAAAAAGCGCATAAGATGAAATGTAATAGGCATGACTTTTTATATTAATAATGGATGGGTGGATTCTGTCTAAAATAAAATTGTGTGATTCAGTAAATCCATAGGAGACTCACTGTAGCTTTTAAATATGGGCAACACTGCCACCCTGAGGCCCCAGAATGAAACAGGCCATTTATAAAACATTTCATACAATTAATTTTGTACATTCAACAAAGACAGTTTTACTACTGAATACTTAACAGTTTGACTTAGATTTATTTATTGCAGCTCAAACAAACACAACATTTATGGAGGTACGATTACAGTGCCACGTCTGAGTGTAGTATGTACTTAATGTGACCTTTAGTCCAGGAAAGAAGGCATGGCCTTCGTTTAACTTTAGATCATAGCCAGTATGTAAATATGTGCTTTGGGCTGAGCAGGTTATTTTTAAATGTAGTTATAGCTTCTAAGAAATATGTTTTGGAGTGGTTACAGGTGGCTGATGTAATACATTGACTGCTGTTTTCATGTTTACTTTTAATAGTGATTTAGAAAATAATTGCAAAGCTTGGTGTATATCTTCATGAATAGCTTTATTTCCTCAGGAATATCTGAAGAGTTTATGACACCCATGTTTAACTTCTATAAAAGCATCGGGGAGCTGCAGATGATGCAAGAGGAACATGCTTTACTTACTGCTATCACAATCCTCTCACCAGGTGAGCTGACATCGTTCATTTAATGTTCTAAATAAAAAGTTGCAGAATGTAGATTAATTCGTTTAGTTTGCTTTACTATTTGTTAACGCATGAGCATAATTTTATGGAAAAGTTTGGGCACACCTACCAAAAAAAACCTTTTAAAGGTGCAGTAAGCAATTTCAGAGAAACACTATTGAAAGTAGATCGGATCGAGCACCACAACACACTTGTAGCCAATCAGAAGTAGGGGGCGTATACACTCATGATGGGGGAGGCTAAGAGAGTGAGCAAGAGGGAGAATTGAAGAAAGACTGTAGAAAGAAAGATGCCTGAGAGACATCAGGGCTCCAAACTAACAAGCAGAAAATTTAGGGGCACACCTCAAATCAACCTGCAACACAGTTATTCACATTTCCCCAACTCTGACTGTATTATTAACAAATGCCTTGGTAATAAATAGACTTAACGTACAGAAATTACAATGTGCAGTTTTATTTTAAGTTCACAGGACTCCAGATTAACATTTGAGGGCAGCAGCACCTTTTCTACAGAAAGTATTTGGTAGCACTCGGGGATTGACAATAAAGCACTGATCATGAGCTCTGTAGATAAAATTAACTTAAAATATTATAATTCATTATGTCTTATTATTAAATCAAAAGCAAAATGAGTGAAGAAAAAAAAAAAAAATATATATATATATATTAGGGAGTGGAAATAGCTAATCAGCGCTGCTCTGCAGCCACCTACTGTTACTGTATGATAATGTAATGCCTTTTTTATTTGTAAATAAGTATGAGTTTTCCTAAATCTTGAAACTTTTAGTTACAATAATGGGGACAATTTATAAATGGGGACAATCTCACATTTAAATATGATAATATTAGAGTTTTGCAGTACTGGAAAAAGATACTTGTAAGCATTTTACTATTTCTGCCACAATACCATGGTTACAGTTAGTGTTACTACATTAAATCCATGGTGAATGTGGCTGATTTGTGGACTTAAAGCCTTTTATAACTTGTTCAATGTTTCTCCTGTTTTCCACGTCAGCGCTGTTTAATCTGATATCGATGGTTTAGCACAGAGAACTCTGCACTGAATCTGAATGCTTCTCACTAGACCTCGCAGCAACGTTATTAATTTTGTGGTGAATACAATGGATTTCTTCACTGGGTATCCCAGCGCTTGTTGTAATGGTGTAGTGTGATCAAGACCGGCCTGCTACTCATGAGTAGCTCACGGCATTGGCCTGTCTATTATTGGTCCTAACTTATAAATGGTCCGGTCGTGAAGCACAAATGCGTAGCGTAGTTTTATTCTGCTTTCATTTAGTTTGCCATTTAATATTGGGCAACGTTGTAAGAACAAAATTGGGTCGCACCGGCAGGAAAAATGGCCGCAGCCTGGAGCCCTGATTAAATGTCAGATTAATATCACTGGAAAAAGAATGGTTATTATCAGGCAAGAGCTTTAGAACCCGTGTTAATATTAGAAAAGCTTACCAGTGCTAGAGAGACCTAAGCGAGAAGGCCTGAAAACAGACACTGAGATTGTGTTGTTTCTGCTCCATATGCGAGTAACATCGGTTATGCTATGTTTCACAGAGCCAAGTGTCATTGTTTGTCTGGAGCGGTTGTGCTGCTGTCGACTAACAACAAACTCTTGTTTATATACTCGTATGTTCATTTTTTGTTCTTCCTTATCTTTCGTTCTGCATTTTTGCTTTATTTTCCGCAAAGCATTATTTTCTTTGCTTCAGCTATAATAAAGAGACATGGGGCAATGAAGTGAGGGCTGTGTTTTTGGATTGATTTCATATATAAATCGTGTTTCCCAGAAATTGCTTACTGTACCTTTAAACCATCTAAAACCCACTTTTGGTTCTTATGTATTCAATTTGTATTGTTGTTAAATGGTTACTCATTTATAGGGTCACAACAGAAAAGCTAACACATTTGTTGTCATTGTTTAACCTTCAGAAGGCCACAACAAAATGTGTTCCATTTGACTGAAACTGTTCTATTTAACCACAGACAGACCGTACGTAAAAGACCAGCAGGCAGTGGAGCGTCTGCAGGAGCCCATGTTGGAGGTGCTGAGGAAGGTCTGTAAGCTACAGCATCCTCAGGAGCCCCAGCACTTTGCAAGGCTTCTCGGTCGTCTAACTGAGCTTCGCACCCTCAACCACCACCACGCCGAAATGCTAGAGTCATGGCGCATGAGTGACCACAAGTTCACCCCCCTCCTCTGTGAGATCTGGGATGTTCAGTGACACAGAAAATGCACAACAACAAAAAAAATGGGTGGTTGGGTGGGTGAAGGAGAAATGCCAAAGACTTTTATTAAGCTGCCAAAGAGAGGAGTTTACACACTTTTGAGAGAAGTTGATTGTTAAAGTATGAAATGTAAACGTTATAGATTGGCAAATGTCAAATAAAAGAGGAAGTAATAATGATTTTAAGACATTATTATCTCTTCAAGAAAAGATTGATGAACACATTTTGATATTGTAATGCCTTTGTAAATGTTTACCTGGCCTTTGCTACTTGATTTGTTTAAAATCTGCTTTATCTGAGGATTACATGGCTTTTTACACTTTATGTCTGTTTGTGTATTGTGTAATTCATCTAAATATTTTAAGGTTCACAAAATCTGTACATTCTGACCTGGGGTCACAAAACCATATGCATTAATAATGTAACACTGCGCCCTCCATCCATCCATCCATCCATCCATCCATCCATCCATCCATCCATCCATCCATCCATCCATCCATCCATCCATCCATCCCATTTTGGTCTGTATCTTTTTTTAGTGTGCGAATAATCAAAATACTTTTTCATCCTACATTCATGAGCAAGTGAAGAAAGTGAGGGGTAAGTGTTGATGTGATGATAGGCTACATAATAAAGTTGATGTTAAATACTATACGGCCAAAAGTACATGGGCACATGAATGTACCCATTATGTGCTTTTTGAATGGTAATTTCAAAACTTAATTATTAGGGGATTAGTCCTTCATTAAATTTTCATTCTTATGGGTAAGCTGTAGGTCCCTCTTTAATAATAACTAGTACCTAATGAATAAGTACTAGTACCTAATGGAATAGATACTATTATCTAAAAAAAATAAGTAGGGTACAATGGCGCTAAAAGTATGGCAAGCCAGTTTAACATTTAACAGGTCTGTCACGGTGTGTTTTGGTTTTGTTTCCTGTTCATCTTTCATGTCTTATTTTGAAGTTGATCACAGACAACTTTATGTTTTGGTTCATGTTGTCAAGTCAATATCTAGTTAAGTCATTGTTTACTTTGTTTGGATTTATGTAAATAAACTGCACTTGGATTCTGCAACTTGCCTCCAGTGGACGTTGTTATAATAAGAACTTGTATCTAATGAATAAATACTAATATGTACAGTTGCAAGAAAAAGTATGTGAACCGCTTGCAGAATCTGTGAAAATGTGAATAATTTTAACTAAATAAGGGATCATACAAAATGTCTGTAAACAAACCCAACCTTGTTTGTCCCATAGACTGTAAAAAAAATATGGACATAGTGTCCGTGACGTCACCCATAGGATTCTGAAGACCTTCTGGAGCCTGTCCCTAGTGGCCAGTCGATGAATTGCAGTTTAAGTTACTTCCGTATTGGCTTCAACAGAAACTGGGGGAGGTTGCCGCTTGGTTTGTCCTAAACAGTTAAACTGCCCAACATTCTTCAGAAAAATCCTCCGGGTCTTGCACATTCTTCAGTTTTCCTTTTTTATATTTGAACCCTCTCCAGCAATGACTGTACGACTTTAAGATCCATTTTTTCACACTGAGGACAATTGAGGGACTCAAACACAACTATTAAAAAAGGTTCAAACATTCACTGATGCTCCAGAAGGAAATGCGATGTATTAAGAGCCGGGGGGTGTTGGTAAGTACTCTGTCTATCACCGGCAAAGATCGTTTATACTCATCTTTTTCTTCTACTTCCAGCGTGCGTGCAGTTGAGTTCTGTTGACAACTATGCGTCGATCCTTTGCTCTGATTGGTTGTAGGTCTATCCAATTGAGGTCTTTCCTGGTTTGGTTGAAACACACCCCATAATCACGGCCCAATGGAGCAGTATCAGATTCGTATTCTGACTAGAATTGAGCATGACGACGTCAGGCTAAATTGGAATACTAATCAAAACTGAATAGTTGATATCTGAATGACAGATCACCATAAAAGTCAATGGCAAAAATCTTAAATGCATTATAGTATCTAAAAATACTAATACGTTTGAGGGATTAAATATTAAAATGGTTTGCCATAAGAGGACAGCTTTACTCACATGTGACTTGCATAAACACATTTTGGTACACTTTGAAATGTTGCTTTTTGAAAGCAAACCGATCCAGAAACTAACAACAAATAAGCAACATATAAGTAACAAATAAGTTCCTTTTTGGGAAAAAAAATCCCAAAAAAGCCCTTCCCTTACACCTTTACCCAACCTTAAACCTAACTATATCACCAAACCTGTCTCTGACTTTACCAGTTTCCCACTTCAATAGCAGCAAACGTGTTTTGCAATACAACATGAACACAATAAGTAAATAATCCATAATTTTTTGTTTGTTTGTTTTGTTGTTGTTGATGTAAGAACATAGTAGCTAAAGACACATAATATAACATATGACTAGGCTTTACACAAGATGTTGGAAGACAAAGAGATTTGCTCCCATTAAGATGCAATCAGATACCAGGATATTATTAATCAGAAACAGAAAGGGCCCTAAGATGTCATTGTATGCCATAGCATTAAGATTAGTCACTGGAATTCGCTGGAATTATTTAATAGGTATGAGTTTACCAACAAACAGGTGATTTACTCACCTTCATGGTATTTCAAACACATAGATTAAAGGGTTAGTCATTAATTACTTACCCTCATGTCATTCCAGACCTGTAACCCTTTCGTTCATCTTCGGAACACAAATGAAGATCAACGTTATAAGTAAAATATTTGGGATTTAAAGCAACATAATGCAATGCAATTGTGATTTCAAAGAGTATATGGTGAATTCAGGTTGATTGGGGCACTTTTTTCCCAGTTATTTCAGTGGTAAACCTTTTCTGAATTATTTGATTTTGTAAACTATCCGATACACACAATACTCAAATATCATTTGGAGTTTCGTTTCATTTATGAGATGCGCATGCAATGCATGATCACGCCAGCGCTACGGCTATTGTCTGTTATATTTGATTCTTATTAAATGAGAAGCAAATATATTAAAAACATTGATTGAAATTAAGATACAATTTATACAAAGCAAATTTCACTTTAAATAAATGCTTTCTACAAAACAAAACTTAATGAAGTGGTCAAAATCATTTCCGTACTATATTTATAGCATCTGAGCAGACATTTGCTAATAATAGCTTTATTGATGTTACACTTACAATAGCCTAAACATAATCTGGCCAAAACAAGCCAAATAAATCTTGCCTAAAAAGTCTTGCATCTATGACATTTTATGTAGCAGGAGGATTCATATTTAAACTGTGTTTTGCGTTTAATATTCACAGACGCTAACAGAATAAACTTACCTCACAATCCTCGCCTGGATCTGTTGCGCTTAGAAATAAACAGCTTTTTCTGAGGTAAAATATTCCAGGATTATTCCTCACCGCATCTCAAACCGATGTAAAGTGCTGATGTGGGCGTCGGCTCTACTCTCATGGATCGCGTCAGATTTGAATCTCAAAAGAACGCGCGCTCCATGGGCGTGGCGCATTAGCGGGTAATGAGACGATAATGAGACGCTCGCTTTTCAAACAGATTACATAAACACAGAATATTTTTTTTCGATTTGATTTACATTATTTAAAACCTGACATTTCAACGTTTCTTTAGACACGTCTCATGTTTGAGAGTAAAATATTTATTAAGTTATAGAATCTGAATATATCTGAATGAACGTCTTTGACAGAGAGGCTGCAGATCGCACATCATGTTTGTTTTCTTTATTTTGCAAGAAGCACAACAAGTTGTTTTTATTGTGACTGTACACAAAAAATAATAGAAACTTAACAGATTATAATGATGTATAACACTTGCCTGAATGATAAAAAACGACAGTTATTTGAGTGTCTTTGGCACTGATAAGAAAAAAAGTGAGTCTATCGCGCGGATGTGATAGCCGACTCCAGAGGGTTAATGAATCACCGAATATGACTAACGAATCCATCAGAACAGCAAGTCAATGGCTGCATCCGAAATTGCATACTCTCTTGAGTAGGTACTTCTTTTGAATAAGTAATTACTTCACGACCGTTAAAAAGTATGTTCTAGTATGAGTGTGTGTAGTATGAATGTACTACACTAGGGACGTACTACATGTTATTATCATGTGACCCACCATTGTCAGTTATGTCACTTCACTGCCATTTATAAATCCTGTCCTGTGGCCTCCTGGGATAGTAAAGTCTCCATCATATACACACTTCAGAATCTCGCCGGAAGAAGTAGGTCATCCGGTTACGTTTTACTTACTCTTTTATGAGTACTGTGAATTCAGGCATACTATTTTGTACCTACTGTATAGTAGGGAACTATGCGATTTCGGATGCAGCCAATCACTCTGCAAGTTCCTAAGTAGCCTCTTAAATATAGCTGTAGTCTGTATGTCCGTAATATGACAAGGACAATAATAGATTAACTAAAAGAGAACAGGCCTATTTCACTCTATAACTTTTTTAAAGTTTAAAAAGTTTTTACTTAAAAAGTAAAACTATGAAAATGTACAGTTTGAAAGTGTACATTTATGAAGTGAAGTGACAGAATCGTAGTCTTGCTGATCTAAGAGTTTCAGAAAATAGGTCAAAGGCCAACTCTTTTTTCAAAATACCAGTTTCCTTGTTGTTTCATGAATGTTTTACTCATAGCATATTAAAGGAAACCCAAGATCATGAAGGGGTTTCTCCTTAAATTTTCATTTCCTTCTTCCTTGGACACAGATCAATCATGACATTAAAACAACCCTCCTTATATCATGTAGGTCCTTCTCATGATGCCAAAACAACTCTGAAGCAACGAGGCATGGACTCCACAAGTCCTCTGATCGTGTTATGTGCTATCTGGCACAAAAACTATAGCAGCAGATTCTTTAAGTCCTGCAAGTTTCGAAGTGGGTCCTCCATGGATCAGATTTGTTCATAAAAATTACACTAGGCAGTTAGTCAATACATTTCAATTTGTGCTCATATATGCATACATTCAAATGGCAAAACTTTAAAAACATTTCTACCTTGTTTTTCGATATGAAAAGCCCTTGATCAGCCTTACTACTCTCTGTATGAAGGTGCAACTGGATCTATCAACTATAACCATATAACAGTGACTAAAGATCACAACACTCAGACCATAACACTCAAGGAAGCAACTCTGGTGGGAGACAGTGATCAGTGGGATCTAAAACCTTCAGATGACATGCAGATTATATCCCGCATTCAGCAAAGAGTGGCACTGTATGGCGTTACAAGAAACTAGTTGTCCAGTCTGGTTCTGTTCACACAGCAGCATAGAATGCGGTTGTCACTACTGTAAAAACTCCCATATATAAAAATAATTATTTAAACTGCAATGTTTGAGACCTTTTTTTATCATGGACAGAGCAATTTTGGCTACAGTAGTTATAATATAACATAACATAATATCATCCAAAGATTCAGAGAATCTGGAACAATCTCTGTGCGTAAGGGTCAAGGCTGGAAAACCATACTGGATGACCGTGATCTTCGGGCCCTTAGACGGCACTGCATCACATACAGGAATGCTACTATAATGGAAATCACAACATGGGCTCAGGAATACTTCCAGAAAACATTGTCGTGAACACAATCCACCGTGCCATTCACCGTTGTCGGCTAAAATTCTATAGGTCAAAAAAGAAGCCATATCAAACATGATCCAGAAGCGCAGGCGTTTTCTCTGGGCCAAAGCTCAATTAAAATGGACTGTGGCAAAGTGGAAAACTGTTCTGTGGTCAGACAAATCAATATTTGAAGTTCTTTTTGGAAAACCGGGACGCCATGTCATCCTAAAGAAGACAAGGACAACCCAAGTTGTTCTCAGCGCTCAGTTCAGAAGCCTGCATCTCTGATGGTATGGGTTTGCATGAGTGCGTGTGGCATGGGCAGCTTACACATCTGGAAAGGCACCATCAATGCTGAAAGGTATATCCAAGTTCTAGAACAACATATGCTCCCATCCAGACGTCGTCTCTTTCAGGGAAGACCTTGCATTTTCCAACATGACAATGTCAGACCACATACTGCATCAATTACAACATCATGGCTGCGTAGAAGAAGGATCCGGGTACTGAAATGGCCAGCCTGCAGTCCAGATCTTTCACCCATAGAAAACATTTGGCGCATCATAAAGAGGAAGATGCGACAAAGAAGACCTAAGACCTATTCCTAAACTTGAGCAACTTGTCTCCTCAGTCCCCAGAAGTTTGCAGACTGTTATAAAAGAAGAGGGGATGCCACACAGTGGGAAACATGGACTTGTCCTAACTTTTTTGAGATGTGTTGATGCCATGAAATTTAAAATCAACTTATTTTTCCCTTAAAATGATACATTTTCTCAGTTTAAACATTTGATATGTCATCTATGTTGTATTCTGAATAAAATATTGAAAATTGAAACTTCCACATCATTGCATTCTGTTTTTATTCACAATTTGTATAGTGTCCCAACTTTTTTGGAATCGGGTTTGTATATTCCACACCTTGACAGGTGCCAATGTAATGATATACTAAATGTTATTCACTTTACCTTTCAGTGGTTTTAATGTGGTTGATCAGTGCATGTCGTGCGTATATACAGTTACATTTATGTACTTTGCACATGCTCAGTTGGGTTCAGGTCTGGGCTTTGTGTACTGTAGGTCATTTCTTTTCCACAGAAACCATTTCCTTATGCATATTGTGTGAATGAGCATTGTCACCCTAAACTAATGCCATTAGGTGGAACTACGGAATTCTCTAGAATGAAAAGTGTGGCAGCTCTTACAAAATAATAAGTACTTCAAGTTAATTTTTACTAAGTATACTTAAGTAAAGTTCAAGTATATTTTTGAGTATACTTTATATAGTAAGTATACTGATATTAATATTCTATATGTATACAAGTGTACTGTTCAAATACTATGTGGGGCTAAATTGGCCCACTTTTAGTGTATACAAGTATAATTTTAAGTATACTGTAAGTGTAACAGTAGTAAACTTTGAGTACACAACTAGTTTTTTGCTTTTACTGCAACTATATGTAACGCATGTAGGCCAGTAAGAACTGTGTGTAAACCTCACACCCCTGGTCTCAAGAGGTGCGTTAAAGACTGCTGTCTTTAGTGTCCTTGTTAGTGTGCCCACCTCCCACACTGGAGACCCTGGTTTGAATCCTGCTTGGAGTGGGTTGAGTATGACTGGTTACATTTGGTGCCGTGACCCGGAAGGGAGTGAGATTTAGGGGGTGAGTGTAACGGATATCAAGCGTAGCGTCAGTTCTGGCAGGTCACGTTTGTCAAGCTTGTATCAGCTGACTGTCAGATGATATACATTTACCTATAGGAATACGATGTCTATCACAGCACACATATATAAGCTCCTTCAGTATTATCAGCAGCTATCCCGTTTCTCAGGAGCCAATTACCCTCCTCCATCCCCAGCTCTTCCTCTCGTCAGTCAGGATTTGGTATTCTAATTCCCCTTGAATCAGACTAAATTTCTGAATTATGCTGTACATTAAATACTGACATTAATGATATCTGCAATACATTATGTTGGTTCTGTTTTATTTACCCTAAGGGGGGTTATTGCTGCTCTCCCTGCTCTTATCCATGCTAGGCTGCAGAACATAACAGAACTGCCAGTCCAAACTATATGCTAATTGTCAATCATCTTTGATGATAGTGGTCCTGACAGAAGTAGGCCAGTAAGCTAGCATGCTAGCGGCTGCGTCCTTTTTAGCGTCCTTGTTAGTGCACTCACCTCACATGCTGGAGATCCTGGTTCGAATCCCACTCGGAGTAGGATCAGTTACATATACTGTTACAGTTACAGTTACAAGTGAACTGTACTGATAGTTTACAAATACTTGTAGCACCTTTTTTAGTTTATGAAAGTACACTTTGAAGTATACTCTCTGTAAACTAGTAGTTTAGTAGCTTATACTTGAACTATAGGCTACCTTTAACTGTACTTTAACTCTTTCCATTTTAAAAACATTACAATACGGGTGCACTAATATGCACTAATTCATGCTTAACTAATGCACAGATAATAATGGGGGTTATTATGTACTGCAATGTGTCAATCACATCATACAGCTCAGATAGTCATGTGTCATATGTAATTTGAAAGGTCTCACGGAGTAGAACACAACAAGCCTAATTGTTTTGGGCTTTGACTAAATTTGAAGTTTGTAAGACGCACATGAGCGGAGTACAAAAATAACAGTTGCTTAGACTTGGCGTTTATGCTAATAACTTCATGAAACATAATCCATTCATTGAAAATGGCACATCCTTATTTACAGCACAATTAAAAAGAGTCCAAAATCATCACTCATCGCTGATGTTGTGTTGATCAATAAAGTTTTGAAAAATATGATAATTCAATTTTATAGCAGCTAGGTGGCGCCCCCGGGCGGTACACTCCGGTTTAGATGAATAACTCAGCGCTCGTTAAGAGTTAATCAAAATGGATAGATGCATTGGAAAGCTGAGATTCTATATTGAATCTTGAATCTATATTGTATCAATGATACCTATTCTGTAATTATATAATATAATATATAATATAATATAAACAATATTGTAATAATATAATATGTCTTTTATCAGCAGTTTCTCAGCATTAGATTGTCCAAATGTAATAATAAAATATATTTTCTAAAAATATAAAAAGTGTTCTAACAAATGATACATACTTTTTGACTCTCCTTGCTATAGTTTTGGAGTTATGAGTCTTTAAATTTGTGTATGTAACTCAAAAAAAAAAAAAAAAACAGTAGTATAAATGTCAAGGATTGAACAAAAAGGCTACCATTTGCTCTAAATGCTGTAACTTTTTATTACTTTATGATATCACCACAAAATTTTATTTTGTTTGTAATGTCTTTTATTAACGTTGGTTCAAAAGAATGAGACCATTCACTCTTACATACTAAAATATAGTTATGTAAAAGCTGAAAGATAAAAATGGCATAATTAAAAATAACTATTGTGGAATGATAGTTTTAGGAGAGGTATGTGTGAGGAGGGCATTCATCCCAGCTTCCTGTCTGCCTTGCCACTCCGTTCGCATAAAATACTGGCAGCAGGGCTGCCAGCCAGTTACTGTAATTTGTACAGTAGCGGTTATGTAATTTAATTTACATAATTAAAGAATACAGTAAAATTCTGTAAATTATAGAACTGCTACTGTAAAAATTACAGTAACTGACTGGCAACCCTGCTGCCAGTATTTTACTGTAAAATTTACAGTTAAATTTTAACAGTGTATCTAAGAAGTACATAAAAAAACACTGAAAGTATACTTTCTTATTTTTTATTTAAAATAAGTATACTAATAGCATACTTGAATAAACTACTTCCCTGTAATTGTGTTTAGTATAATCCATTAATTAGAAGGGATTTCTCACATTAGTTTAACCATGTAGTGGTGTGCGGTAAGCCACTGAAAATATTTGAAAAACCCTTTTCATCATCAAAGGGAGTGGTAAATTACACTGAACTTGGACAGGAGAGGATTTCTGTGGAAAGATAAAAAAGCATAGAAAACGTGTTGAATAATAGTGTAGTGTTCCCTCCCATCTGGTTATAAAGCCCTGGTCTGTTTCACAGATAGTTAATCAGAGGTTTTTACTGCTTTGCAAACATCATTATGGAAAAGCAGCAGAGACATAAATTCAGGTAATAATTTATTATTATTATTTTTTCATTTATCAAACTTATATTCATTAAATCATAAATCATTAGATCATTAAAATCTAGATCGCCACAAACATTAAATTATGCAGCAAAATGCTTATTTCACATTGTACTCCAAAATTAATTTATTTTTAAAGAACAATTATTTACCTATTCCTGGTAGCATTTTTTTATATATAAAATGTATGAGTGTGTAATGTGTGTATATAAGTGTGTGTAAATATGAATATGTATGAAAGTTCATATATATATATAGGGAAGCGCTGGGCACAACTTAACGCGGGGTTAGTTGTAACACGCATGGTTTAAAACTTTCCACAGGATGACAATACCTTGTGTATTTACTAGTTGCCATATCAATATTATTTAGAGAAAGAAATTGCACCAAAATCAAGAAATCTTTGGAAGATATCACTGAACATTTATTTAAACATAGCAAAAGTAAATTTCTTACTTAAGTTTATTTTTCATCTTTGTTTTTGTGTTTATTTAAAATAAGACAAATCTGATATTATTGTAATCTTATATCTGTTATTTAACAGTTGAGATTGTTCTTTTAATGCTGATCTAACAGCAGAAGACACAAACCAGGGTTTAAATCCCAGTTCTGCAGGCGGGGTGCGTTGTAACACTGCGTTCCCTTTCAGTTGGTTACATTTGACATACGTTGTACGTCACCAACGAATTGTGATCACTTCTGGGAGCCCCTATCAGCTTCAAGATATAGAGAATGGGCCAATGACTATTGGCGTGTGAGATTTGCATCTCACGCTCCGCCCCACAGCGCGGTTATAAAGCGGAAGCGATTGCAACGCACTGTTGTCATTCACTTCGGAGCCGAACACGGTGTCGATGAAGAAGACTGTTCCTGCTTCAGCAGAGAGAGAACGAGAGAAGATGCTTCTTTGAGTGCTGGGAGGGATGGCACGATCAGCGGCGGCCACAAGCTCACAGATACAGTGATAAACTGCTGTTTTCACAGCCCTGTTTGGTCTGTTGGTTCAGTGAGGGTGAGGGCGTTCCCAATGGTGAATGCATACACAGGCTGCACTACTCTCCTGTGTTTTGCCACGGTCGTTCCTGGGTGCTTCAGCACATTTAAAAGAGCACATTTTCTTCTAAAAGAGCAGTGCGGGTGTGACACTGCATTTTTTCAAGACGTCATTCCACCCGTGCGTTTCTGGATGCGGTTGTTTCCTGTCCTTGTTGATGGCCACGAGCCCACCCACTTGTGTTCATGGGTGGTCCATGTTCTCTCAGGAGAACGGGATCACGTCATCGCGCTGTTAGTCTCGCCTTCCCCGTGAGGGTTTGAGTTTTCAGCGCGCCGTGTGCCATCTAGCTGCCGACTGACAGCGCGAGTTGTCACGGCAACCCAGCGCACTCGGAAACCTCAAATGGGGTTGAGTCCCTTCGCTTATACCCCGATCTAGTTTATTTTCTGGTGCACCAGATAAGGGCTACTTCGGCTGATATGCCTGGGTGACCTGAGGATTACAGTACTTCCCCACCAAGTACATCTCTGTGGGCCCCCACTCCTCTAGCACATCGCAGCATGCTGAGACTGTTCATGGGTGGTTCATGTTCTCTCATGTTCGTTGTTCATCTTGCCTTTTTCATAAGGGTTTGAGTGTTCAACATGCCATGTGCCTTCTCACGGCCATGCTCACTATCTCGCATGCCTGCTGGTAGCTTACAGATGGGATTGCTGGTCCTTAAAAAAAAAAAAAAAAAAACTTTAATTTGGGGCTCTAGCCGAGGACAGATGTCAATCGCTGCATCGGAGAGAGGACTGTTATGTGTTGAAAATGAAGATGAGGCTGAGATTCCCACTATAATAGTGGGTGATTCATGCTGAATCAGATTCATACTTGACAGCCATGCTTTCCTGGGTGGCTGAGGTGTAGTGCAGCGCGTAAATCACCTTGCCCGCCCCCTTGCCTTTTGCCCGAATGTGCATTGGAAAACTTTGGCAGTGTGGAACCATTTGGCGCCAGAATATGGAACGCCAAAGGGGCCAGAATCTGTATAAAGTTTCCCTCTCTCTCACTACCCTCATCAGTGGGGTGGCAGTGCCACTGGCAGGCCACCTCTGCCCAGCACTCTTAGTGCACGAGGGTAGTTCTGAGCCAAGGTTGAGCTGCGCACAGTGACTGATTTATATTTATCGTCACAGCACTGGCCCTCGGCCAGACGATGTCCACCCTGGTCCAGAAACACCATCGGCGACCCCTCAGTCTGCTCGTCGCCATGGGCATCGGTCCCATGATGCCACCCATTTCAGCTGCCAGTCAGCGGGGACGGGTCACCCGGATTTGGTTAGGAGCTGCTCTTCCCCGGAGGAGGGCCAGGTGGAGAATCATTGGTAAATTCTGTTTTGCCACTGGTGTTAAAAACAGCCAGTGGTACCCAAATTCTTAAGAGCAGTTCCAATACCTCTAGGTGCCAAGAGAACGCACTTGGCGGTGTTCGACGCTTCCATGCCTTGTCACCTTCAGGCGCCTCTCCAATCGCCAGCAGGGGGTGCCAGCTGTGTTTGTGACGCACACAAACGGCCTCCCCACACTCGTGCGCCCCCTCAGTGGAAGCAGGTAGTGTTGCACAGCACACTCAGACCCCACTTCGGGCCGCTACCATGCCGACTGAGTCGGGTCCCTGCATGCCACCTTGCTGCCCTGCTGCGGGGTACGTCTGTGCCTTCTCTTCACGAAAGTCGCTGAGGCGGCCATTGCTCCCATGAGAGAGCGTGGCGTTCGCATCCTCAACTATCTTGACGACAAGATCCTTGCCCAGTCGTGAGAGCAGTTGTGTGAACACAGGGACATGGTGCGCAGTCACCTCAGCCAGTTGGGGATTCGGGTCAACTGGGAAAAGAGCAAACTCTGCCCCGGATGGAGCTGGATTCGGTCAGCCTGACAGCGAGCTTCACAGAGGAGCGCGTCCAGTCAGTGTTGAACTGCTTGAATTCGTTCAAATGCAAGACAAACCTTCAGCCCGTGGTCGGACCCTTAATTTCTACGGGCAGGAGTGCCTCTAGAACAAGTGTCCAGGCATGCTGTTGTCTCCACGGGGGCCTCAACTGCAATGGCATATCAATTGCCTCAAGTTGTTAGCAGTTCCTCTTGCACTGGGCCGCTTCAAAACTCTGCTACTAGGCAAGCACGTTCTGGACCGTACGGACAACACTGTGGCCATTGTACACATCAACAAAGAGGGTGGTCTACGTTCCCGTCGCATGTCACAACTCGCCCGCCATCTCCTCTTATGGAGTCAGAAGCATCTGAGGTCGCCTCGTGCCATTCACATTCACATTCCTACGCAAGTATGCGTTTCCCCCAGTGAGCCTTCTCACACAAACACTGTGCAAGGTCAGGGAGGACGAGGAGCAAGTCCTGTTGGTCGCTCCGTATTGGCCCAACAGGACTTAGTTCCCGGAACTAGTGCTCCTCGCGACAGCACCTCCTTGGCCCATTCCTCTGAGGAAGGACCTCCTGACTCAGAGACAGGGCATCCTTCGGCACCCACGTCCGGACCTCTGGAAACTCCATGTCTGGTCCCTGGATGGGACGTGGAAGTTCTAGGTGGCCTACCACAGGCTGTGGTAGACACCATCACTTCCGCTAGTGCTCCCTCTACGAGGCGCCTCTGTGCGTTGAAGTGGAACCTGTTTGTCGAATGGTGTTCTTCTCACCGATAAGACCCCCGAAGATGTTCAGTTCTGTGCTTTCCTTCCTACAAGGCGGGGTTGTGTCAACCATGTCAGTTCTGAAGGCGAAAGGGGGTCAAACACAGTATTAGTATGGTGTTCCTAATAATCCTTTAGGTGAGTGTGTGTGTGTATATATATATATATATATATATATAGAGAGAGAGAGAGAGAGAGAGAGAGAGA
This sequence comes from Paracanthobrama guichenoti, assembly GCA_018749465.1. NCBI lineage: Eukaryota > Metazoa > Chordata > Actinopteri > Cypriniformes > Gobionidae > Paracanthobrama > Paracanthobrama guichenoti. The sequence goes on along the minus strand of CM031960.1, from coordinate 12,945,532 downwards.
GAGAGAGAGAGCATGATAAATACCACTATTTAATTATCCTTGTACATCTTTTAAATTGCTCGTTCAAGTGAAATGTCAATTTTCCATTAAGCTATTCCATTTTTTTTCTTCCAAAACAGGCGATCTTGGGATGCGTGCAGAGAAGTGCCAATCATTCAAGATGAACAGACACCAAAGAAACGAGCGCAGTGTTTGAAATGGTTCTCGTGTGCCATTGTTGCTGTACTCGTCTTTGTCCTTGCACTGCTCAGTAAAGTGAGCTGCTTTATTAATCATTGGCTAATCATTTTAGGATTAAAGGATAACATTTAACTTATCTATTGAATATTAAACAAAAGGCTCAGTTAGACTGAAACCATTTTTTTCTTTGCAGACATCATTTCTGCTTTTGATAACATTTGGGAACAATCAAACTGAGATTATATGTTCAGAAAAAAAGCCGACCGCCTTACTTGGCATTGGCTTCGTTCTGGTTGGGCCGAGTGTTCTCCTTCTGTTAAAAAGCACATGGAAGTTCATTTTCAAGAGTGCAACCATGCCCTCTAAAAAAACAGTTTTTTGGGTAAGCAAACAGAGTTTTTGATGAACAGATGTATAATAGGTGATGAACTTGATTGTTATTGCTGTAACCTTTCTGACTTTCTGACCTTTGTTCTAGGTCCTGAGTGTTGAGTTCCTGGTAGCATTGGGAGCTGCAATTCTAACAATAGTAGCCATGCCACACTTTGACATTGTTACTAATGTAATGATCTTAAACAGCGTGAGCATCCTGTCAGCAGTGTTCCAGGTCGTCGCTGTTTGCCTCGCCAAAGAGAGGAAACGGTTTATAATGCTCCCCGTATGCTCCATTATCTTAATCGTCCTGGGTTATGTCCTTTTTGCAGTCGGTTATCTGGTATTCGAAAGTTCTCCTCAGATGAAAGTATCAATTGGCCTTGCCATCATGGGGACCATCTTGGTTTCTGTGAACTGGTGGGAAAACTACAGCACGCTCTTTTCCACCTCATCTCTAGAGGACATTTCCAAAGATATCGCTCAGTCTCGTAATGTGGTGTGCATCATCTCCAGTTTGATGAGAATTCTGATTACTTCAGCTGTGGTTGGAGCTTTTATTCCTCTGTCAGGTCAGGACTGGAAATCAGTCAAACTCGTCTTCGAAATGGATGTTATTTCATTGGTGGCGATCCAGATTGCATCCTCTGCGCTGTGCCGCTGGTTTGTAGTTGTAGCTTGCAAGATGCACGCCCTGCACCGCAGCTTCGCCTTGCCCATATACATGGCCTCAGTTGCAGTTTTGGCAGTGTTTTTGTTTCCACTTGCAGTCACACTCACAGAGTCTGATCCTTCTACCTGTTTTGAGAACATTCAGGCGAAATCCAGTGGTACAATGTTGCAGTTGATGTTGACTGATGCTTTAAAAACTCTACGCGCCAGGGACATTGTGGTAACCAAGAGTGCAGGAGGACTGGCGTGTTTGATCTGCTCTGCTCTGAGCTGGTGGTTGGGACTCATGCTCTGTACATTTTACATCTGGTATCTGAAGATCGATCGAATTGAAAGAACCCAAGATCTGTTTGTGCGATGCATGTATGAAGGAGCATTTCTGGAACAGTCCATGTTGCTGAACACCCGTTTTAAAATCAGAAAGGCAATCAAGGAGAAAGAAGGGTGAGTGTTTCAACTTTCTAAGTATAGCTGCATATATTGTTAAAGGGATAGTTCAGCCAAAAATGAAAATTCTGTCATCATTTAGTCACCCTCAAGTTGTTCCAAACCTGTATGAATTTCTTTCATACAGAAATGTATAAAGGTTTGGAACAACTTGAGCGTGACTAAATGATGACAGAATTTTCATTTTTGAAAATTAATAATGAACTATCCCTTTAATACATCAGTCAATATTAGAGATTTTTAAATTATCTGTATTGATATTGACTATTTAATGGTGCATTCTCATTGTTTCTTTTTCTTACTTCATGCAAATCTATAAAAACACTAATATTTTAATAACACTGATAAATGTAAAGTAATTAAATATCCATTTTCATACTGTACATTATAATTTTGCTTCTTAACTTGCTTCTAATTTTACATATGTGACAAAGTTAGTAATTAAATAATATCTGAGCAACCTTCGAGCAATTACAAATTTCCATTGGATTTTTAATATGTACTCCTCAGCTCAAAAGAACCCATCAGAGTGTTTCTGTGTGCAACGATGTGGCATGAGACCTACGATGAAATGATGAAGATAATCATCTCTATGTTCAGGTAAACATAGTCCATACTTACTCAACTTGTAAAATTCAGTCTCAGTTGAATTACAATTGCAATACTAGTTCTTTTACTACCAGGCTCGATAAATACAGGCCCAAGACCGACAAACAGAGCGATGTCAAGTTTGAATTCCATATTTATTTTGATGACGCTTTCATGGATGTTGATAATGGAAGGCAGCGGCATGCAAACGAATACGCTGAAATTCTTGTGGATGTAATTAAAGAAGTTTACATGTAAGTATCCTCATCAATTTGATCTGTTTATGTGCACTGAGACTTTATATGCAAAACCTAATCTACTAATACTTTACATGCATTAGCATTTTCAGTGAGGAGGATCCATGTATATTCAAGCAGTCGCCACCACTACCAATGCAGAAGATCATTAACACCCCCTATGGAGGTCGGCTGGAATACACCCTCCCTAAAGGCAATGTGATGATGGTTCACCTCAAAGACAAGCAACTTATCCGTCACAAAAAAAGATGGTCTCAGGTATGAGTCATTAAAGATGCAGTTAAACACAGCACAGGTGCAGATGTTTTGCATCCAGAACCAGAACTAATCATCTGTGTTTGCAGATAATGTATTTGTATTACATTCTTGGCTGGAGACTTAATAGACAGTACTTCAAAATGTATGAGGCAGGAGATGAACTGGATTCCCTTAAGAAGAACCTGAAGGTTAGAGGTTAAACTTCACCACTGGTATATCTACAGAATAATACAATATCAGCTAGACTCTGAATGTTTTTAATACTCCTTAGAGAGAAAAGGAGCACACGTATATCTTGGCCCTGGATGGAGATACTGATTTCCAGCCGTGTGCGGTCATGCTGTTAATTGACAGACTGAAACTCTACCCAGAGGTTGGGGCTGCCTGTGGCAGGATTCATCCAACAGGCACAGGTCGGATATATATATATTAAAGGGGTGGTAAAACACATTCTTTCGAAGGCTTGATTGTGTTTGTGGGGTGCACTGTAACCTGTGTTCATGCTTCGTTTAAAAAAAAATTCATTATTTTTCATATATTTTACCTTTATTCTACACTGCTCTGTCCCTCCTTGTAAAAACGGTCTGATGGTTTCCGGGTTCTATGAAGCAAAAATACGCAATGTGCTCTGATTGGTTGGCTGGCCCAGTGTACTGTGATTCGCTAACCGCCTAGTGCACGTTTTTTTCGGAAACGTCACGGCCCTTACCTTTACCGGTAGTCTGTGCTTTGGTAGCATTAGAAACAATGTTGATTCTAGCAATTATAGGCAAATATCTGTCGCAAGAACTATTAACCCAAAACGATCACTAAACTTTGGCTTTACTATAGTAGCAAATCAAACACAGAACCATGTTTAGCATGCCTGTAGATAAACAATACATAAAAGCTCTAATCAAAGAATAATTTATACTAATTCCAAGTTCGCAGTTGAGATTTAAAAAAAGTTTGTAACGTTAGGTGTTTATCGGATAACGTTAAGTATGAATGAGCATTTAACAAACTGGTTTGCAGAGCCAAACAGCGTTGTCATTTGTTTACTTCCTTGCTACAACGTACAATTAACAATACGAACTATTACAGGAAAACACATAGACGAAAAATAAATCATACTTACAGGTTGTGGCCGTAAACAGCTTCTGTTTTTAAAGTTGGAACTGCTCCATCTTTTAGGACAAACCGTTGTGCGAATCCTGCATCGAACTCGTGAAGATTGTGCAAGCTTTCCTCCATAAATTGTGCAGCACAGAGAGCGAGTAATAATTATGAGGGACCGAGTTAAAAATAAAATTTAACCATTGATCCCTAACTCCCCTGTCCCTAGAAAGGATGAACAAAGTGGACCTGCAATCCAGATGAAAATAACAGCATTTCGTTGGCATTGCGGCAACACTCCAGCCTACTAACTATACCACGACAACTCTTCTCCACAGCAATAAAAAATGGCCTCGCCCCCTTATTTAATATTCTCGGAGGAGGGGGTTATGTAAATATTGAGGTTGGTGATGTCAGCAACCCTGGAGGAATGTCTGTAGTCCCTACCGGCCGTTTGCTGTAGTCATTAGAAATTGATTTCCTTAAAAGCAAATATCTCCCTTTGCTTTAAACTTTGGACATTGTAACTTTGCAGATGTTGTTTATGCTCAAACAGCAACATTACACACTAGCTAAAGTTAGTGTTTTACCACCCCTTTAAGTATAAACCATTGTTATCAGGTCATTTTATTGTTTTTGATTCTTTTTCTTTAAAAAAAATATGTAATTGTTTCTAAATATCTAGAGTGCAGATATACTTTTGGGTCAGTAAGATATTTTTTTTTTTTTTTTAAGAAATTAATACTTTCAGCAAGGGCACATTCATATGATCAATAGTGACAGTAAAGACATTTATAATGTTACAAAAGATTTCTATTGGAAATAAAAGCTGTTATTTTTAACAATTTATCAATGAATCATGAAAAAAAAATGTATCACGGTTATATTTAATTATATATAATACACAGCACAATTGTTTTCAGCAATGATAATAATAAATGTTTCTTGAGCAGCAAATCAGAATAATATAATGATTTCTGAAGGATGATGTGATACTGAAGACTGGAGTAATGATGCTGAAAATTCAGCTTTGCAATCACAGGAATTATAATTACAAAATATATTAAAATAATAAATAAAAACATTTATTTTAAATTGTAATATATTTTACATCTACCTTTAAGGAGTACACTACTATGTGGATTATATGAAGTTAATAAGCATTGATTTAAAGCCGCAAAACTCTAATATTACTGTTTTACTGTATTTTTGATCAAATAAATGCAGTCTTGGTGAGCATAAAAAAACTTCTTTGAAAAACATTTAAAAATCTTTCTTGACCCCAAATGTTTGAACGGTAGTAAATGTTCTAGAATGGTTTTCAAAGTATGAGGCAGAGGAAGTGTGAAGAATAGTTAACCAGATAAAACTAATAAATGAAATTCTTTTTAAATGAAATAAAAATAACAACCAAATATTTATGAGCTGTATGTATCTGTATGTAGAGATAAAGCTAAGCAAATTCCAGTTATGATACCTATAGACCATTTGGGGTTTTTGCAAACAGCGATCATGTGTTTTGTGGGTGGAGCATATATGAATATTATGTAGATCTATTGTTTACATCAAATTCATGTTTTATTAGTATGGTAATCGTCGCAGGTTTCATCAGTCGAGTCTGTCTGTTTAAAGCCACAGCATGTAATTTTTCGCCGCTAGAGGTCGCTTATTCAAAACAAATGCGTAGCTTGATCACGCCTGGATTTCGCTGAGCTTTTATTATGCCGCAGACGAGCGCTTCCGCTTCTTCCGCTCATGCATGTATCCAATGGAATGTATCCAAACAGTTGCTCACGTCTAGTAAAACACAATATATTAAAGTGTCTTTGGTGTTTCCATGGTTTATATGGAAATCGAGGGTTAAAGCGGGTATGATGTCATTGTTAGGCGACGCACAGACACGGTCCGTGTCCTAGTTAAATTTGCTTATTTCTCTAGATTTAAACATTCTTGTAAACATTTAGGATAATGTAAATACACAAGTCAACAAAATATATAACATTTGTCTAGTGGTTTTTGGATATTTTAATCAAAAAATCTTACATATTGTACCTTTAATGGCTTGCATCCATAAAAGTTTGCATTTCAAAGGCCTTTTTCGTAACTGTGACGTCTGCTCCCAAATGGTCTATTTGCTATGGAGGTAAAAGAAATGGCACAAGAAAAAAACAGTGGTATTTTTCAGAAAATTCATTAAATTCATTTGGTAGAAACTAGTCAAATTAGCTAAATGCATATATAGACATGCACTATATCTACATTAAATATGGTACAATATTTAACCAAATCTGTGATCCATTAATCTATTCTAAAGAATAATGCACTTGCAACTATATGTATAGTATAGATTATAAAGGTGATAAACTGACTAAGATAATGTACTTGAAGGGCCCATGGTGTGGTATCAGAAGTTTGAATATGCGGTTGGACACTGGCTGCAAAAGACTGCGGAGCACGTGTTTGGCTGTGTACTGTGCAGCCCTGGATGTTTCAGTCTTTTCAGAGGAGCTGCACTCATGGACGACAACGTCATGAAGAGGTATACAACTAAAGCAAGTGAAGCCAGCCACTACGTCCAGTATGATCAAGGTAATGTCTAGATGAAGCTAACCACATGATATCAATTCAGCCTAAACTAAACTAAATTCTCCCTCCTTTTGGTGTAATGTCAGGTGAGGATCGTTGGTTGTGCACTCTGCTGCTGCAGCAGGGCTGGAGGGTTGAGTATAACGCAGCATCTGATGCCTACACCAATGCGCCGCAGGATTTTAAAGAGTTCTACAACCAGCGCAGACGCTGGGGACCTTCTACCATGGCCAACACCATCGATCTCTTGGGCTCAGGAGGACTGACCTCTCAGAGGAACAGCTCTATCTCAAAACTTTACATCTTGTACCAGATTATCAGCATGGCAGCGTCTATCTTGGGCCCTGCCACTATCTGTCTCATGATATCAGGTAAGGTTTTGCATGGGAAAATTGTCAATCATTTATGCATATTAGCTTCATTATTCTGTTTTAGTGCTTTTAAAAGGGCTATTAAAGTGCTTTCTTTATCTTGCAGGAAGCTTTGTATTCATTTTGCAAATGGATGAAAATATAGCTCTTGTTTTGGCCATAGTGCCCCCTGCTGTCTATCTCATCTTATGCTTCAAACTGAAATCTGACATGCAGATTCAAATTGCAGCAATTATGAGTATTTTCTACGCATTTCTCATGGCGGGAACAGTTCTCTGCATCATAGGTAATAGCTGTGTCTTTTTTCATGTGTAAGACACGATTTAGACTTTAGATTTTATTTTCATTATTTTCACATACACCACCATTCAAATGGTCAGTAAGATTTTTTTTTTTTTTTTTTTGCTGAATAAAAGCATACATTTATTCAGCAAATATGCATTCAATTAATAAAAAGTGACAGTAAATACTTTTAGATTGTTACAAAATAATTGGGTTTCAAATAAATGCTGTTCTTTTGAACTTTCTGTTCCCATTTAGTCAGTCACTCTCGATGCCACGTCGGAGTACCAACGAATAGGAATCTTGCTCGCGAGAGCCAATACACTTCGAGTGTAACTAAAAATGAACCAATGCACATTGGCATGCAATGATTGCACCAGGTGCTCATGCCACGCCGTGCGGGTATAAATGAGACACAGATGATTGCATCAAATCAGCATTTTGCTTCAGAGCTGAGTGGTAGATGGTTACTACAGATATCACTCCTCACTTCGCAATCCTGACTGAAGACGGAAGCCGCTTTTCGGAAGCGATCTCTTCAGTCGGTGTTGGTGTGACGGCACAGCAGCGGGTCGTGTGGTTTTCCGATCATCTCTCTTTGTTGTTTATCACAACGATCACAGGTTTACGGTGCGGGCCATGGGTTGTGCGATGTCCACTATGGTGGTCCAGGAATGCCATCTCTGGCTGTGTCTGGTGGACATGAGGGAGACCGACAAAGTCAGGTTCCTTAACTCCCCTGTCTCCCAGACTGACCTCTTCGGCGACGCAGTCCAGAACTTTGCCCAGCGGTTCTCGGCCGCACAGAAGCAGGCTGAGGCGATCAGTCACATTCTGCCACTGTGGTCAGCTGCTGTTTCCACCCCGCCACCGGCAGCGCCTCAGCCTGCTCGTCGCTGAGGGCGGCCGCCTGTGTCTGCCTCCGCTCCCGCGCCACCGCAGCAGCCTCCACCCAAGCGACGTTGTGGGGCCGGGCGCAAGCAGGCTGCCCTACCCGTCCAGGCCCCTGTCAAGAGGGGTGGCAAGGCCAAGGGCAAGCAGCCCCGAGACGGGCGATCCGGAGGTGAGGAGGACTGCTCTTCTGGAGATGGTGACCGCACCGCTCCATCCCCCGGTGGAGGGCCGGGAGGAGAATCTTGTGTTCCGTTTTGTTTCTGTTCCGCCGCTGGGCCCAAATTCTCAACACAAGAGCAGTTCCTTCCATCGCCGGGTCTGCAGGGGGCTCAGAGAGTTGTGGCCGGTCAAATGCTGGACCGCACTCATCCTCTCCCTTCACCAGCAGGCAGCAGTGGACAACCCCCTCATGTTCCTGCTGCCCACCTGTGGAATCAGGTAAGTGTTGCATGGCACACTCTCACCTCGGTCCGTCTCGCTGGCTCATTCGGACCATCAGGCTCGGCTACGCAATTTAGTCTAGCACAGTCCAGGGATCAGTTGTGCGAACACAGGGACCTGGTGCTCAGACACCGCAGCCAGTTGGGTCTTCGGGTCAACTGGGAAAAGAGTAAACTCGCACCCGGGCAGAGGATCTCTTTTCTCGGTATGGAGTTGGATTTGGTCGAGCAGACAGCGCGCCTCACAGAGGAGTGTGTCCAGTCGATGCTGAACTGCCTGAACACATTTCAAAGCAGGATGGTGGTTCCACTGAAACAGTTTCAGAGGTTCCTGGGGCATATGGCAGCCGCGGCGGCAGCAACGCCTCTTGGCCTGCTTCATATGAAACCGCTTCAGCATTGGCTACACGGCCGAGTCCCGAGATGGGTGTGGCAACGCGGCACTCACCGGGTGAGCATCACACCGGCCTGTCGCCAGTCCTTCAGTCCGTGGTCAGACCCCTTGTTCCTTCAGGCCGGAGTGCCCCTGGAACAGGTGTCCAGGCATACTGTGGTTTTCACAGATGCCTCCACCATGGGCTGGGGAGCCACGTACAATGGGCATGCAGTGTCAGGGGTTTGGACGGGCCACACCTGCATTGGCATATCAATTGCCTCGAGTTGCTAGCAGTACATCTTGCTCTGAGCGTTGCTTATATCAACCGACAAGGTGGTCTGCACTCCTGCCGCATGTCGCAACTCGCCCGCCATCTCCTCCTCTGGAGTCAGAAGTGTCTGAGGTCGCTTCGCGTCATTCATGTCCCTGGTGTGCGCAACCGTGTGGCCGACAAACTCTCATGAGCTGTGCTCCCAGGGGAGTGGCGACTCCACCCCCAGGTGGTTCAGCTGATCTGGAGACAGTTCGGGGTGGCACAGGTCAACCTGTTTGCTTCCCCAGAAGCGTCCCACTGCCAGTGATTCTATTCACTGACCGAGGGTACACTCGGCACGGATGCCCTTGCGCACAGCTGGCCCCAGGGGCTGCGCAAATATGCACTTCCCCCAGTGAGCCTACTTGTACAGACACTGTGCAAGGTCAGGGAGGACAAGGAGCAGGTCCTGTTGGTGGCGCCGTACTGGCCCAACCGGACCTGGTTCCCAGAACTTATGCTCCTCGTGACAGCCCCTCCTTGGCCGATTCCTCTGAGGAAGGACCTTCTGACTCAGAGACGGGGCACCCTGTGGCACCCGCGTCCAGACCTGTGGAAGCTTCATGTCTGGCCCCTGGACGGGACGCGGAGGTTCTAGGTGACTTACCCCAAGAGGTAGTTTACACCATCACTTCGGCACATGCACCGTCTACGTGCTTACGCCTTGAAGTGGAACCTGTTCGTCGAGTGGTGTTCTTCTTGCTGAGAGGACCCCCGAAGATGTTTGATTGCGTCTGTGCTTTCCTTCCTGCAACAAGGGTTGGAGCGTAGGCTGTCACCCTCCAAGATCTATGTTGCTGCAATATCTGCCAATCACAACCACGTAGAAGGTAAGATGGTTAGGAAGCATGATCCTAAGGAACGTCAGGTTCCTTAGGGGGGCGAGACGGTTAAATCCTCCTCGACCCCCCTCCATACCCTCTTGGGATCTTGCTCTGGTGCTCCGAGCACTCCAGAATGCCCCATTCGAGCCTTTGCAGTCAGCAGAGCTAAAGATTCTGTCTATGAAGACTTTGCTGTTGGCTGCATTGGCCTCCATCAAGAGGGTAGGGGACCTGCAGGTATTTTCGGTCAACGAATCGTGCCTAGAGTTCAGGCTGGGTAATACCCACGTGGTACTAAGACCCTGGCCTGACTATGTGCCCAAGGTTCCTACCACTCCCTTCAGGGACCAGGTGTTGAACCTGCAAGCGCTGCCCCTGGATCAGGCCCCTTGCCGCTGAATCCTTGAGAACCGGTAATGGGCTGGGGTTATATGAGTGACCCTGTGGGGATCCCATATATTCTTCCACGGTTGCTCCTACGGGAAGCCCGTGTCTTTCCCTTTGGGAGAGCTCCTACGGGAAGCCCTCCTCCCTTGCGGTCTTGTACCCATAACTCCTTCGGGAGGGCTCGCAGCCTTCCATCCAGTCATCGAATACATTATATTTGGACTGAGCCTGATCAAATAAATGAAGTTGAAGTTGAAGTTCCTGTACAAGTACAGTATAACGAAATGAAGTTTGGAGCAAGCCTCCGGCCGCAGGATTATTCAGGCGCCGCTCTCTCCAGAAATACAAGAATGCAATTTAGCAAGCATTACTAGCAAACACAACAAAACATAAACATAAACATAAACATGATACAGTACACGTGGTCACGTGATGGGATTTTTTGTATGGAGGGAGAGGAGATAGATAAACTTGGAGGGGGTGGGATCGGCAGGTTGTGTATGGCTCAGCAGATTGTAGAATGTGCTCACAAGAATACATAGTGCACTCCTTGAGAGATAGGGACATATATTCAAATAGAAGCATTCGCAGTTGCTTTCTAACATCCCAGACTTTCCGCACCGATCTGACAAGATTACAGTATATTTGATCTAATTCATCACACAGAACCCCAAGCATTGTTTATTTCCAAACAGCGGCTGGGTGAATTTGCTTGCAGCTGTCTTACCAATCTTCCGATAAAATCCCAAAGCCAAAGAATAGGAACCCCGCCATCAATAATCCAATCATTATAAATTATGTTTAATATTACAGTTTTTACTATTTCTGATCAAATAAATGTAGACTTGGTCAGCATCAGAGACTTCTTTCAAAACCATTAGACCCCAAATCTTGAATGGTAGTGTATGTTTTAGTCCAGCGATATTTTTTAGACTGCACAATTCAAATACATATCTGCTGGAGGTACTATCTAGGCTTGGAATCATAGACTAAAAAGCTACAAAACCTTAATTCTGAATTCATGAGGTCTCTAAATATTCATGTCAAGAGAGCAAACATGTAAAGTAGCTGAATATCTTGATGGGTGACAAATGCATCTCTATCTATAATACTTTCTCTCCTCATCTCAACTCTCATAGGTGATTTAGTGAGGCAAAAAACTTTTCTGACCCCCAGTGGTCTGTTCCTCATCGGCATGGTGGTGTTGTACCTCATCACTGCAGCTTTACACCCTCAGGAGTTCTCACTGGTCATCTATGGATTGTTATACTTCCTCTGCATTCCCAGCGGGTATTTACTCTTAGCCATTTACTCTATGGTCAACATGAACAATGTCACATGGGGCACTCGTGAAACCGGCGGCCAGGGTAAGACTACGGCAGTCGATACCATTAAGAAGAAGGTCATGAATGCCACATGCTGCAAATGTCCATGTTTGGAATCTGAAGAAGAATTGAGCAAGGAGATAATACCAGCAGAAACCATAACAAAAACTGAAAAGCCAGATATTGCTTTGGAAACACAAAGGTAAAAAAAAAAAAATTATGCTATTTCAACACCTGTGTAGAATTTTTGAACTATAGTTTGAACTAACTATAATATAATTACTTTAAGATTACAGTGGATGTTTTTAATACTACTACTACTACTACTACTACTACTACTACTACTAATAATAATAATAATAATAATAATAATAATAATAATAATAATACTGTATTCCTACAATGTAGGGCACAAGAGTACACAAGTAAGTATGACTTCCATACTTAATATCCTAATATTCTATCTCTTGACTTGACTTGAATTAGACTACCATTAAAACTGTTAAACATTTAATTCCAAAAGCTTGGATTGAACATCTGCAAGTGAAATCTTACGACTTTCCCTTGATGAATCTGCACTTCCATTGGTAAGACAAATTGGAAGAATTATATTATATTATATTATATTATATTATATTATATTATATTATATTATAACGATTGGTTGCAGCAGATGAGGAAGTAGGATCCAAGTACAGTCGTACTTTTATTAAATAAACTCAAAACTTCACAAATACAAAATCATAGAGGACAAGAACAAGGCTCAGGAACAGAACAACCAACATAACGCAACGATAAGAACTGACAAAGAACAAGACTGAACACAGGGTTTAAATACACAGGCAAACAGATGGAAACGAGACACAGCTGACAAGACTAATGAGACGCCTGAACTGAAACTCAAATCAACATGAAAAACAATAGGTTACTGTCATAACCCCGGTTCTCTGAAACATCAAGTGGAGAGATCCACCTATGGGAAGGGCATCCGTACCTGACCTCTGCAGAAGCATCCAATTGCACCAAGTCTGGTAAGACAGGCAGGAGCATGCAGCCAATTCCTGGTAAGGCCCCATTCCTTACCTGCGGGCATATATAGCCTGCATGCACTACTGTACATCAGTAAGTATATTTGCTTCTTGTGCAGCAAGTGGGGCAAAGCTGGTGGATCTCTACACTTGATGTTTCAGAGAACCAGGGTTACGGCAGTAACCTGTTGTTCTCTTTCATCATCTCATGTTCGAGATCCACCTATGGGAGAGACATGGACAGCTCCCCGATTGCCCAATACACTCACAGTGAGGTTCTGTTAGCCAGAAAAAAAGGGGCGGTACTTGACACGTCTCATAACCATGAACCCGCCACACCGACGCACACACGCAACTGCGGTGTATAAGCAGGGCATGAAACGTGTGTAGCACACACAAGAGAAGGCAGGGTTAGGAAGACCCCACCCCCAAAACCGAATATGCTACCGAGGTTCTGGTGACATCCAGCCTGTAGTAATGCACAAACGTATGGGGAGAAGCCCAACTGGCAGCAGAGCAGATATCCTGCAGTGATACTCCCCTGAACAGAGTCCAAGAGGCAGCTAAGCCCCTCGTGGAATGATGTCCCCTTGCGGTTGTACTCCCTTTGATTCATATGCCAGAACGCACTGGTTCTAGCCAAATACACCTGTAATGCACAGACCAGGCACAGGACATTTAACCTTTGATCCTCTGCAAAGGAAAAGGGCAGAGGGTGAAAAGCGGACAGCTCCAACACCTCCGATGTGAATGCAGGGAAACATTTTGGCATGAAGGCTAGATTATGCTTAAGGAAAACCTTATCTCCACCTATTGCACCTTCACCCCCCTCTCTGAACTGCGACAGACACTTCATCAGAGACAAAACGCGCTCTTGAGTTCAGCTCCAGGCCCAAGAAGATCACATTCTGGCTGGGTGTAAAATTGCTTTTGTTCCCATTCACCCTGAAGCCAAGAGATGTGATGTGCGTGAGCACACAGCAGGTGTCCTGCGACACCTTTTCCTTTGAATCGGCTATGATGAGCCAATCGTCTATGTATGTAAAAATCCATAGACCAGACATTCTCAGGGGAGTCAAGCCCGCTTCTGCGCACAGACAGAAAGTGCGAAGGCTTAGACTTAGCCCAAAGGGGAGGACCGTGAATTCATAACAAATGCCTTGATAGGCGAAATGATGAAAGTTCCTGTGTGGCAGATAAATGTTTATGTGGAAAAAAGCATCTTTCAGATCGACTGATGTGAACCAGTTACTCCATTTTATGGCGCAGGTGAGCGAATCATGAGTTAACATTTTGAAATTGTATTTCCCCTGAGGCCCAGAATAGTACAGAGAGAACTGTTCTTCTTTGGAACCAGGAAATAACTTGAATAAAAATCCTTGTTTATCAGATTGGGGGTACCACCTGAATTGCACCTTTGCTCAGAAGGGAGGAGATTTCCTCCTTCAGAACGTGGGCCGCGCTCTCCTCTGTGTGTGAAAAGAGAATGCTGCTGGAACGTGGGGGTTTCATAGCAAACTGCAGACGATAGTCCTGCAATATTGTGCGCATTACCCATCCAAGCTGACACACGGCTCGCGAGTGTACCCAGCTGTACTTCGTGCATGCCCAGCTGGCTTATTTGTGATGCAATTACACCCTCTAGTGGGGGAACTAGGGACAGCATGCGTGGGATTAGATTGCGACATACCGGCGAAAAACTCTGTGACGGGCAGCCGTGGAACAGAAGAGACGAGTGAGAGCGTGGGCGGCTCCAAGAGCAAACACAGAGAAAACTAGCACAAAACTGTCACGCCTGGCGGAGGCTGATCTGATGATATTTCCTCCTGCAGACAATAAGTGAGCAGCGCAAAACTGACCAAGCTGTGTCCATGCAGAGATTGCGAGAAGCAAATGTCAACTGATGTACAGTAGCGCATGCAGGCTATATATGCCCGCAGGTAAGGGGTGGGGCCTTACCGGGTATTGGCTAGGTGCTCCTGCCTGTCTTGCCAGACTTGGTGCAATTGGATGCTTCTGCAGAGGTCAGGTACGGATGCCCTTCCCATAGGTGGATTTTGAACACGAGATAATGAAAGAGAACTACAAAGAACCACAAAGTAAAGCAAAGGAAACACTTTAACGTAAAAGTCCAAGGATAGACACAGAGCAAATGTAACAATTATATTATATTGTATTATATTTATTAAGTGAGTTATTTTTGCTATACATACATTATATATATATATATATATATATATATATATATATATATATATATATATATATATATATATATATACACTGCCATAATACATGGCAAAATTTGAATGGCTTTCAATGGAGAACATTTTTTTTTGCATTTTTTGTTTTTGTTTTTTGGCCATACGAATTGGCCCAACTATGTGCCCTTGGTTGTTGCAGGTATGTCAGTTACATATACATAATTAAATGTACTGTTTCACCACATGCAGGATGAAATCAATTTCTGGACAGAATTGCAAAAAAAATATCTAGAACCTCTTAAAGAGAATAAAGAACAACAGGAAAAAATTGCTAATGATCTGAGAGAACTTCGAAATAAGGTAAGCCTCATTATCTTGTCAATAGGACTTGCAAAAATGACTTTGTATGTGGTTTTGTCTATATTCTATGGAACAGTTTTGTCTCCATGCTGTTTTGCTTTTCTCTTTCATACAGGTTACATTTGCCTTTTTTTTCTGCAATGCACTTTGGCTAGTGGCAACTTTCTTCCTTGAGGCAATTGGTGACTCAATCTCCATAAAGATCCCAAAAATGTACCCTAATGGGACCCGATCCCCAACAGAAGTGTTTTCCCTTGATCCAATTGCACTGATGTTTCTACTGAGCTTCGCAACTTTGCTGTTTGTGCAATTTGTTGCAATGTTATACCACAGGTAACTAAACATGCACACAAGAATCAAATCACTATCACTGTGGACGATTCTGTTTTATATGCTTAAAATTGTCAGATTTTTTTGTTTTAGTATTTCACTAAAGCACAAAGTGCAGATCATACAATATATTATAAGTGTAAAACCAGTCTAAAGTCTGAAGATAAATCATTCAGTTGTATTATGTTCTTTTGTTTCAGAATCTACACATTAATCCATTTTGTGGCGTATGCCGATACAGAAATTAAAGCTTGTAGAAAGCAGGTGAGCCAATGGATCACACACAACATTACCATAATAACGTTGTTGTTGTTGTTTATTTTTGTTTTTATGAACAATGCTCACATTTCAATAGGTTGCACAGATCCAGGACTCAAACCACCAGCATGAACCATATTGGAAATCTCAGAAGCGAAGACCAGGAGACTTGGAGAACATGTGCTGTCAGTAGCTGCAGTCATCAAGTCTAACTAAGGGAGCTGTACATGTATTTTATAGGCATTCAGTGGGCAGTCCTTAAAGGTGTTGACCATTCACACAGCCTTAGAGATGACCACTAAAACAAAAGCATCTAAAGACAATATAGAACAGAGGAGGGGGGTTATCCCTGGTCGTAAAACTCCAGCAAACCTATCTCAAATAATCTAAACATGATCAGAGGGTTCGAGCACCCTCAGTTTACAGATTAAGTCAATATCACATGGACAGCTGACTCCCATCAAAGAGGAGAGAGTTTGGTTGGATGATTTTTTGTAATTATGTAAATAATATTGTAATTACAGTGTCTTTTAAAATTATATTCCCTCAATCCCCCCTTTGAGAGTTCTAATAACTCCCACATAATATAAATTTAAACCTTCATAAGTCCATTCTGTAGCTTATGTTTGTTAGCATAAGCCCCATCTTCCAGTCATGTAACTTGAAAAAGTTACAGGCACATATAACTTATTCTGTGATGTGTTCAAATGTAATAGTTCTTTTTAAAACTATTTTAACTAATCAGTGCATAGCGAGTTTTTAAACTCAGTAGGTTTTTATAATGGTTCCTTATCTAATTATAAAGGTTTAGTTTGTGGTTTACCTCAAGGAAGTTGTTTGGGTCCTCTTTTGTTTTCTGTTTTTATTAGTGATTTGCCCTCAACTGTCAAAAAAGCATCAATGACAATGTTTGCAGATGACTCAACTGTTTACTATGCTGTAGACTCATGTGACAAACTTAATCATGTTCTGTCTAGAGAATTGGATTCGGTGTATGAGTGGGTTAGTGGAAATAAATTAGTCTTAAATATATCCAAAACTAAAAGTATGATTATTGGATCAAAAAAAAATTGAAGCTTGGATCGAATTAGAGTTACATATAGCCAGGCGAATAATACAACAAGTAGAAAAGGCTAAAATGTTGGGTTTGGTTATTGATAGTAGTCTTTCTTGGGCAGAACACATAAATACTATTGTTAACAGAATGGGACGCGGGTTTGCAGTAACTAAGAAATGTTGTCATTATGTGAATCAGGACACTTTAAAAATAGTAACAGAGTTATTCATATTATGTCACTTATCATACTGCACCGAGGTGTGGTCTTCTGCATCTAAAAAGGACTTGACAAAAATACAAGTTGTGCAAAATAAAGCAGCAAGACTTGTTCTGGGCTGCTCAATTAAAACAAGTAGAGAGCTGATGTATTCTACTATTTCATGGCTCACTTTAAACCAAAGAATAATAGATACTTTAAGCACCATGATATGAAAATGCCTATTTTTCTGTTTAATCAAATAGTGTACTATAACTCTGTGCACAATCATAACACCAGAAAGGCAAACAATGCCTTATCCAAAAATATATTTTGTATAGAGCTAGTGCCATCTGGAATAACATTCCCATTGAAGTTGGTCAGCTTTGTAATAAGCTCTCATTTAAAAGTAGTTTAAGGTGTTATGTGTTGATGAAGGTTCTTGAATGTTTTGATTAATGTAATTATAAATCATATTGTATTGATGTTTCGTCCTTTTATGGATTTAAACCAGATTTTATTTATGTATGCATGAGTGTATGTGTATGTATGTATATACATGTAATGTGTATTTGTGTATATTTTATCTACTGTGATGATTGTAATGTTGTTGCAATGTAACATTTTAGAATGGACCCCAGGAAGACTAGCTGATTGCATAAACTTTCAGCTAATGGGATCCATATAAATAAACAAACAAACAAATAAACACAGTAAACTTCTGGTGATTGTATAGTTTTACACACAACCGTATTACATTAAACATGGTGGTTGTATAGTGTTTTTCTTAACCTAGTCTTAGTTGATTTAACACCTATGGACCAGTGAGGTGAGGATAAACTACAGAGAGGGGGAAAGCTATGAGGAAGTCTTCACCACAGGGTTGGCCCCCGACTAGGCCTGCACAATAAATTGTTATAAAATTGCGATCTCGATTCACTCTGTTCACAATAAAATTTTCAAATGACTTTGATTTTAAAAAATCTGCCTTTATTTTGAAAGGACAGCTCTCACAAAGTTCAGAGCTTCACCCTCAGCCAATGACAAAGTGCCTTTTAGTCATGTGTTTCACTCGTCAGTTCAGGGCTTCACCCTCAGCCAATGACAAAGTGCCTTTTAGTCATGTGTTTCACTCGTCAGTTCAGGGCTTCACCCTCAGCCAATGACAAAGTGCCTTTTAGTCACGTGTTTCACTCGTCAGTTCAGGGCTTCACCCGCAGCCAATGACAAAGCACCTTTTAGTCACGTGTTTCACTCATCGAACAAGTGCGGTAGTTCGGAAATAAACAAAATGGATATTGATGAAAACCCAGGTCCTAGTGATGAAAATCAGCCAACCACTCAGTCTCAAACTTGTTCCGAAAAAAGGCTCACATTCGGTGGTGTGGAAGTATTTTGGATTCAAGCAAGAAGATGAGGGTCAGTCTGATGTGATTTGCAAGGCATGCTTTGGCCTTATTGCAGCACCACAAGGTAACACCACAAATCTTTACCAGCACCTCAAACGTCACCACAAAGTACAATGTGATGAACCCGTACAAGGCAAGAGGTCCAAAAGTCGTCCAAAAACGCAGACATCTATTATGGACACCTTGCACAATGTGATGCCATACCCACATAACTCCAGTAGGAGTAAGGAAATGAAAGAAGCCATTGCATACCATCTACCAAAAGATATGGTTCCAATATACAACGTAGAATGTGACGGATTAAAAATAAAAAATTATAAAAAATAAATTCTAAGCTAAAAAAACGTGATTCATATTTTTCCCAGAATCATCCAGGCTTACACCCAACGCCTGTTGCCCTTCGGTTCTTCCCTGGGATCCTCACAGGTTTGTATGTCCTATTCTGTCCCTGTAGGTGCTGAGCACACTGTACAGTGTGAGACATTAGTTCATTTTGCTTTGAAGCTTGTGAATAAGCTTGTAGACTACCGAAACTTATTGTAAGAAGCATATCCTGCCTGACTGGTGCTTTCAATAACTTTATGCAGTATGCAAATATCCTTATGTAATAACTTATTTCTGAAAACTACCAAAATAATATATTAACTGGTATGGGAATAGCACCAGTCATGACTGCAAAGCCCTGCAAAGAGTTGTGCGCTTATCCGAGCGTATCTCAGGGTCAGCTCTCCCGTCTCTGCAGGACGTCTACACCAAACGCTGCAAAGGTAGAGCTACTAAGATCATCAAGGACTCTAATCACCCTGCAAACCCTCATTTCATGCTGCTGCCATCTGGTAAGCGCTTCCTAAGCCTGATGGCCAAAACTGAGAGACTCAGGAGGAGCTTCTTCCCCCAGGCCATCAGACTCCTGAACTCAGTCACTTAACACCACGTGACTTCACTTCAGGATAAACATACTGTCATTGCACTGCACTTTCTGTTCTCGTTGTTACTGTGTAACAACCTGTTATAAACCTGTTTGCACATTGTACTCTTTATACATTTGTTAACCACATATTTATAGGTCTACAGTTTACTCACTGCACAGTCTACTTCAATTATTTTATTCCACTTTATTCTTATTTTTAACTTTTTTTTAATTCTACATAGATATATAATTTCCTTGTGTTTTATAATATGTGAATTTGCACTGTCCATGGAGCGGACCTGTTTACATTTCACTGCCGGTTGTATATTCTGTATATAACTGTGTATGTGACAAATAAAACTCTTGAATCTAATGCAATTATGAATCGCCATATTTCCATTCTCCAATTAAACATCAGTCATAGTAGACATAACAGAGGATGAGTGTCTGACTGGAATATTCTGTAGTATAACATATAAGGCTGCGAGTATACTTAACCATTGCCCTCCAATGGAAGGAAAAGACGTTTTGTTCTATTACAGTCTTTCATCATTGTTGTAAATTACTATTAAGCCCTCACAGCAAAAATGGTTAACACCTCAGCAAGCTGCCCCACGAGTTTAATGACGAGGAAGCAGATTGAGTAGTACTTATTCATTAGTTACTAGTACTTATTATTAGATACTAGTACTTATTCATTAGATACTAGTACCTATTATATAGATGCTATAATTATTCATTAGATTCTAGTACTTATTTCAATAACTATTTTTTTGTTACTAGTAACACATTTAACATGTTTGCCATTGACTTCTATGGGGATGTCATTCAGACATCAACTATTCAGTTCTAACTAATATGTATTCCAATTATGATTAGTACGTATTTATTAGATACTAGTAGTTATTTATTAGGTACCAGTCCTTATTTTTCAGATACTAATACCTATTACTAGATACTAGTACTTATTCAATAGATACTAGTACTGTTAAACGGCTTGCCATACTGAAGGAGCCCCAGGGTAAAAGGCAACTTTGATTTTATTTTCCTCTAGATGGCACAAAACCTTTCCGTAGCACTTTTCAAAACATCCACTTTTGAAGATCGAAATTTGGCTGATAACAAATAAACCTTTTTTAATATAGATTTAACAATATAGATTTATATATTATCTATATACACTCACCTAAAGGATTATTAGGAACACCTGTTCAATTTCTCATTAATGCAATTATCTAATCAACCAATCACATGGCAGTTGCTTCAATGCATTTAGGGGTGTGGTCCTGGTCAAGACAATCTCCTGAACTTCAAACTGAATGTCAGAATGGGAAAGATGGGATTTAAGCAATTTTGAGCGTGGCATGGTTGTTGGTGCCAGACGGGCCAGTCTGAGTATTTCACAATCTGCTCAGTTACTGGGATTTTCACGCACAACCATTTCTAGGGTTTACAAAGAATGGTGTGAAAAGGGAAAAACATCCAGTATGCGGCAGTCCTGTGGGCGAAAATGCCTTGTTGATGCTAGAGGTCAGAGGAGAATGGGTCGACTGATTCAAGCTGATAGAAGAGCAACTTTGACTGAAATAACCACTCATTACAACCGAGGTATGCAGCAAAGCATTTGTGAAGCCACAACATGCACAACCTTGAGGCGGATGGGCTACAACAGCAGAAGACCCCAACCGGGTACCACTCATCTCCACTACAAATAGGAAAAAGAAGCTACAATTTGCACAAGCTCACCAAAATTGGACAGTTGAAGACTGGAAAAATATTGCCTGGTCTGATGAGTCTCGATTTCTGTTGAGACATTCAGATGGTAGAGTCAGAATTTGGCGTAAACAGAATGAGAACATGGATCCATCATGCCTTGTTACCACTGTGCAGGCTGGTGGTGGTGGTGTAATGGTGTGGGGGATGTTTTCTTGGCACACTTTAGGCCCCTTAGTGCCAATTGGGCATCGTTTAAATGCTACGGCCTACCTGAGCATTGTTTCTGACCATGTACATCACTTTATGACCACTATGTACCCATTCTTTGATGGCTACTTCCAGCAGGATAATGCACCATGTCACAAAGCTCGAATAATTTCAAATTGGTTTCTTGAATATGACAATGAGTTCACTGTACTAAAATGGCCCCCACAGTCACCAGATCTCAACCCAATAGAGCATCTTTGGGATGTGGTGGAACGGGAGCTTCGTGCCCTGGATGTGCATCCCACAAATCTCCATCAACTGCAAGATGCTATCCTATCAATATGGGCCAACATTTCTAAAGAATGCTTTCAGCACCTTGTTGAATCAATGCCATGTAGAATTAAGGCAGTTCTGAAGGCGAAAGGGGGTCAAACACAGTATTAGTATGGTGTTCCTAATAATCCGTTAGGTGAGTGTATATATACCCGGTGTGGTCCATAAGAGGCCTACATAACACCTATCTGGGTCCTGTCATCAACCCATATGGGCAGACCCATGTAGGCCCCAAATGGGTGCTACCTGGGTTACCCATATGAGCCCATCAAGAGACCCATCATCAACCCATCTGGGCTAACCCATGTGGGGCTTCCAAGGAAACTGAGGACAAAATTAGCTGTAGCCCAGGTGCAACCCCTTTGGGCTCCACATGGGTGTGTTGGCTGGGTAGGCTATGTAACTTGACACAAAACACACGATCAGGACAGGTATATGAAGTAATGACTGTATGAATGTAATCTGACAGGAAACACCTGTAAACAGGATGGGTATCTGAGGTGATGACTGTATGAATGTAATCTGTCACGAAACACCTGTGAACAGGACGGGTATCTGAAGTGATGACTGAATGAATGTAATATGACACGAAACACCTGTGATCAGGACAGCTATCTGAAGTGATGACTGAATGAATGTAATCTGACACGAAACACCTGTGATCAGGACAGCTATCTGAAGTGATGACTGAATGAATGTAATATGACACAAAACACCTGTGATCAGGACAGCTATCTGAAGTGACGACTGTATGAATGTAATCTGACACAAAACATGCGATCAGGACACATATCTGAATTTACGAGTTCACACTTACATATAATTTATAGGGAGTAAATTTAAATGCGTATTTGGCGTGCTGTCCGGGGGGGAGGGGTTTGAGCTCGGAATTTGGCCCAAACCCAGAGTACCCTCGTGTATGTAAGTGGTTAGAACTAAAAAAAGAGAAAAGGTGGAGAAGGGGTGGTGGAGGGATGCTGATAAACTGTCAACAAAATGGAGGTAACACTGCTGCATATATATACACCTCTTATTGTTGATTAGCTGAGTGCTCTCCACCTGTGTCAATTATCTGAACGTGCTCCTCCCGAACCTTGTTAATAAAACATCATTTCATGAGTTCACACTTACATATAATTTGGAAACTTTTCCACTTTCTCGCTGTGTTGAAACTTACCACTTGCTCGCTGTGTTGAACTATTCGCTTCCTCACTGCGTGAAAAACTATCCACTGTCTCGCTGTGTGAAAAACTATCCACTGTCTCGCTGTGTGGAAACTTTCCACTGTCTCACTGCATGAAAAACTATCCACTTTCTCACTGCGTGGAAACTTTCCACTGTCTCGCTGCTTGAAAACTATCCACTTCATCGCTGCATGAAAACTTTCCACTTTCTCGCTGTGTTGAAACTTACCACTTTCCAGCTGCGTTGAAACTTATCACTTTCTCGCTGCGTTGAACTATTGGCTTCCTCACTGTGTGAAAAACTATCCACTTTCTCACTGTGTGAAAAACTATCCACTGTCTCGCTGCGTGAAAACTATCCACTGACTTGCTGCGTGGAAACTTTCCACTTCTCATTGGAACGTTGAAAAACAGGAAAGAAAAGCATGAGTGCTTGACCGGGAGGTTTCTCACTGCGTCCGCTCTCAAATGCTCGCTGGACGGAGAGAAAAAGCCCCTGGTGGACGGCCCGGAGGGTTTTAATCGATGAGGGTTTGGTGGTTTTTTTTTTTTTCTTCTTACTTTGCTTAATCAGATAAGAGATTGTTTCCCCATCTAGTACTGATAAATCTGAGATGGTGGTGTGGATTTTTTGGGTCGAATTTAGAAGTGATAGCGAGTTCCGAGCATCTAAGAAAACCAAAAAAAGCTACATGATCACACGTGGCGTCGAGTGTTCGGGCGGTATTGAGGGGCTGGTAGCCTGTGCGGAGGGTGTGCGTTATAGGTTGTCTGGTGTCGGGACAGGTGGGCTGGGATCTTTGAATCCCTTTGATCAGGAGGGAGGTTTGTGAATTGTTTATCTTGGGGGAAGGAGCACCGTACATCAATTTGTGGAAAAACTGAATGCCGCTCCAGTAACCTTTGATGGACCCGACTTGGAGGGTCACTTCTTATAAGAGAAATGGAATGCTTTAAAATATCTCCAGGCGGTCAAGTAGGATCGGAGGTTTCTGTGAGAGAACATCACTGCTTTGGCAATGGAGAAATTTAGCCAGATAAATTTGGCTCCTGCAGGAGCAGAGGGACCAGCACTGCTGAGGCAGTGGAGAAAATTAGCCAGAGAAACAGGGCCCGGTTGCATGAAACCTCTTAAGTGGTTGTATCCCTAAGGGGGAAAAATCCCTGAGGTAAGGGATTTCTTTAAGAGCGTTGCAATAAATATCTTAACCGTCATCCTTCCCTAAGTGTTTATACTAAGCATTTTGCGATAGTTTCAGGCAAAACACGGCAATGGAGAAGCGGTTGCTATAGTTACGAAATCTCACACAATAAACGGAACATAACGGATCACTGACTTTTAAACAAGTTTGATATTTACTACACTGTACAGCTGTGCTACAATATTTGCATTATGGAGAATATTAAATGCGGTCTGACGGACATTCAGAGCACATTTTTTTTTCGAGTCCAGCTACGACACCTGACCAGAGGATGTTCAAAATCCTGCTAAGCCACTAGCTTTCCTTTAAATTACATTATATGTCCAACTCGTTGTTATTGTATTGTACTCATGCATCAACGCCACTGTGTTCACAACTTCAGTTTGGTGATTATTCATTGAATTACGCGCTCAGTGTCCTAGACGCGACGTGTACTAACCGGCTTTACAGTAAGGGAAACAAAAAAATCTAAACCAAACTGAACCACGGACAAACAGCATTTTTTTTTTATGACAGGAAAAACACCCAAGCCTGCCACTATAATCAGTCACTCTTCCTGCCATGAAATAATTAATACAAGTGCACAGAAATAAAAAAAGAAAAAAAGAAAGAAAACTTTGGTGTTGAATGTTTATTTAATTTTATTTAATAAATATACACCATTTCATGTCATACTTTCAACAGGCTTATTTTAATTGGTAAAAATGCACATTGGTACTTTCTCAATTAACATGAAACCATTCATCGTGTTTGAGTTCAGCAGATGACTTAAGGGACCTATTTTGATCCCTTAGTTTGTTTAAGGGCTAAACAGTTACTAAGGACTTTGTTGCAACGCATAACAGAACTTAAGGGAAAACTTAAACATTTAAGGGTTCACTAAGGGTACCCTTAACCTTATAACTAAGGGTTTTCTTAACATAAGGGCTTTCATGCAACCGGACCCTGACCCTTTCTGAAACATCTCCTTAAATATGAGACCAAGATGTAAAACTCTTTCAAATGTAAACCTGTGTTAACAATGGGAATTTAAATTGAGTCACTCTCCCATATGCCTGTATTGTTAGAAGACCAAATGGCCGAAAGCCACGCCCACCGTAATTAGCAAAATGTCTCTAAACTTCTTAAAACCTTAATTATATTCTTGTTTACTTTTGTGGAGATGAGATCTTTGTACCAATCGCAGTGAGACATTTCAAATGATATCATGTATAATATTGTATTATGAGTATTCACATTAAACCATATAGATTTTGATGGTGAAATCTGGAGGAGGAATGGGGAAAGAGGCAGTGCAGGGAAAGACATGTACATTTTTCGATGATTAACTCGGTAAGAGGCTAAATGCACAAGAGTGAGTTCAGATGCTAATTTCCTTTGTTTTCTCAGGGAGTATATTCCTTACAGTCTTACAAATCCCTCCTTGACAAAATCTGGTGGATCCCATAGGTTCACTGTTAGACGTTTATTGTAGTTCTTGAGATGTAGCTCAGAAATTGTCTTTGTAAAGTTAGCAGTGGTAGAGACCTTCAGAGGGCTCTGTGTTCCTGCAGGACACCGTCTCACCAGGTGTATGTAGTTTGAGTTCAGTAGGTGGATTCAGTGGGTTCATGTCAGCAAGTGCGATTGGTACATCTGATCTCAAGTGATTTTTTTTAAGGTCTCTGAATGGTAGGGTTGTCTCATTTAAACATCAAATTCTTCACTATCACTGTGATGGAGTAGTAGTGGAATTTAAGTATTCTTGGTCTGAATTTCTCAAAGGAAATGTAGCAAAAAATCTGTGTAATTTATATATTTAAGTAGATGGTATGCAACAATAAACCATATAATAATAACAACAATAACATTCAATCACAATTATGAAGGAAATGTGTGTGTGTGGCATGCTGGCTAAGTCACAGTCGATGACAGGATCAAATTGTAAACTTTGTAAACTGATTGAAGTGCTTGCGCTTCAGATTTATCTGTTCTTGATAATGTTTCTGTTATTCGTGATAGGTTGAGAAACCAGGGGCCCTCTGGTTTGCCAGCCATCCCAATAACCAGAAAGTTTACACACTTGGAATTTTAATAGCAGGTCTGTCTCTGCTTGAGAATTTGCATAATTGACTTGTGATTGTAGCCGCATATGTGTAATAGTGTTTTCCCATGAGTTAGTAGGAGGTTGTAAATAGTGTATGCTATGTGTCTTTGTTAAAAAGTCATCATGGGATCAACTCTACAGTCCTGTGTGTGTGAAGTTATCTGGATCAGTTAGTGTGAAAAGATGAACAATAGATCTTTAGGGAAGTAACACTTTTGGACTTTATGCCATCTTTGTCGTCTATGACGTGTAGTGTTCAGCCTGGATAGACTTGATCTTGATCTTGAACTTGATCCAGGTGATATGAGGGTGTAGTGATGGAGGTGCGTGTTCTGTGTTCATGTCTGGGAGATGGGTGAAATCTAATCTACAACAATCTGTGTTGCATAATTTAGTTCCAGTGCTACACTGGGAGGCCATGTAGACATACTGTTGGGTGTGAATGGCCCCATCAAATGTCTTAGCACCCATCTCCCACATTTCAGGTTATGTTCTAACAATTCCGCTGTCTTGATGCAGCTGGAGTCAAACACCTTCCCGGCATCCGTCCTCCAAGGAATTGCAGTGGTCAACCTGAAACAGAAAATAAATGTAGAGAGAATCACAGTTAATTCTGACATTATCAACAGCTTCCCAGTCAGACATGTGCCTGTTGCAGTTTTCATCCCAGATGTCACATGAAACAGAGTTTCATTGGCCAAATCTGAATTGCTGTTGTTGTTTCAGTACAGAGTGTGACACACCCCGAGCTGCTCTTGCAGTTGAGGCTTCACAGTCTGCTGTGAGCATTAGAGACCCCAGTTCTGCTGGGGAATTCTTCTGGACTTCCAGTTGCTTTCATTACAGTCAGATCTGTGGGCATACATTAGTTCACCTGTGTTGGCTGCTTAGCATTTACTGTGGATGAATTGGTCTGCTATTATCTGTGCCACACTTCTGGTCGTGTTTCAAGGCAAAAATAAATGCACAAAATGTGCCCCACTTCTAGTAGTTTTTAAAGGCAAAAAATAAATGCACAATTCCTCCCCTTTTGGCACTGGGTAGTGGACCAATGAAATCGAATTATAGGTAAGCCCTCCCACAGGTTGTCTGTATGTTACTGTCTTTCCTTTTATGCAAGGTTTCCAAAGATATTTAATACTTCATAAATATGAATAAACGTTTGATTATTCTATTCAACTCTTTACTTTTATTGAACTTGTTCATTCGGTTCTCATTGTCGCACAGGGTCCTCGCACTTTCCATTATGCGGGCCCACGATCACAAACTTGTCAGTCTTGGTCATGTAGACAGAGGTAAATGATTATACTTTTTAGAGGGTTGCTCCCATGCTCACTCACTCTAAAAGTATTTTATTTCGTCCCCATAGATCTGTGGACACTTGAATAAAGCAACGTTATCCCTAGTCAGAGGTTACGACCACTACTTCACTACTTTTTTTTTTTTTTTCACTTTTAATCACTTGAAAAAACAACTTCAAAGTCCTGCACCTCTGGCATATGGAAATGTGTAATGAACCGGTTAACATGCCATATAACCATGCTAGGAAGTTAGGTTTAGCGCTGTCAGAATGGATTCTGTCGTTCATATCAAGTGCTCAGTGGAAGCAGTAGTCCCTCTAATTCAGCTGGCATTGTCTGTTCACAGTGTGCACCGGGAAAAGGCAATAGATTAGACATTGGTTCATCTGCTCCTATGTGCTGGAACAAAGGCATATTTGGGAGGGAGAATTGAAACATGTCATGGGTGCAGATCCATGGGAGACTTCATGGTCAAGTGAAGACCCAGTCAGTTAGTAACAGATAAGGAACACACCAAAGACCATAATAAGACACATTAAGGACCAATTAGTGAACAAAGGGTCACTAGTATTTCCACTAGTTTTGACTTACTATGGTTGACAATCAGGAAAGGTTTAGCCAAGAATCATGTGATGTTCCTCTGCACCTACTTTTTTATATTACTACTTTTATTATGTATACTTGTTTGTAAGTGTAAAGTAATAACAAATAATAATTACAAAATTGTCCCTTCAAACTTTTTAATATGTTCCTTATGCACCCTTAACATAATTAAAGTATTAATCAGTTATCATAAGATTAGGATCAATCATACAGTATCAAACTAAAACTTTAATGATAAGCATGTTTTTAGATATTAAACGGCCTAGAGACTATCAGAGTCTAAGTTTCAGTATTTCAATGTGAGATCCACTCATGCATCCTTACTTTTGAACATATTTTGTTGTGTAATATAAATAAATATGAATGCTTATTAATTAGAGCTGAACGATTAATTGCATGTGCGATAATATCGCGATATGATAAAACATGATTTTGTAACTGCGATTACAGTCTGGTCACGTGACACGCGAGAGTAAAGCAGAAGCAGCGTCAACTTGACGCATTATAGGCTATACAGGAAAGAACGGTTTGTGTTTAATCAATTTAATATTAGCCAAGAATCATGTGATTCAAGAACCATGTGTTGGTCACACTATACAATAGGGGAGGGAGAAAAGATCCTCTCTCCAATGATTCTGGACCAATTCTGAGTTTAGATTTTTACTGCAGGTGCGCAATGGCGGTGTGTTTTTTAGAAACACCCGTATTCTGCTTGCTTCCATTCTCTCTCTCTCTCTCTCTCTCTCTCTCTCTCTCTCTCTCCTCAAGTTCACGTTGGCTTCTTTTTTGGTAACTAGTGAAAGGAAAACTCAACATAGTGTGTTAATAAGATGTTGAACGACTTAACATAGAGTCTCTGTAACTCAGAGGAATGGAGCTCCATTCTCCAAAATACATTCAAAGCAGGATAGGATGTTAATTGCATCATGCAATATACCTGTATGAAAATTTCTGCACTGATGATGGAGGTTGACTCTTAAAAGTGCCTTTGGTTTTTTTTAAATCAGGTGTAGCAGTATGTTGAAGTTGACAGGTGAAGTTGAAAAGGATCTGCAGGAAGAACAGAAAATGTTAATTATGTAGTTATGTTGATATACGGTTTAAAATGTGTACCCTAATATTGAGAGAATCACATTTATAATTAATTAGGGCCCAAGCCTGAAAGAGGCGAAGGCCCTATTGTTCTTCTAAGGATTATTATTATTATTATTATTATTATTATTATTATTATTATTATTATTATTAATAATAATAATAATAATAATAATAATAATAATAATAATATTATTATTATTATTATTTTTCTTTCGCCTTTTTGCCCTTTTTGGGGCCTTTAACATGCTTGAAAACTCTTGAAACTTTGCACACTCGTCGGAATGCGCGGCCATCAGGGTTTGGGCTGGGTTTGGTACCCGGGCGTGGCAGGGAGGCTCGACAGCGCCCCATTGAAAAAAAAATAAAACTGTCCATAAATAAAAAACACTTGCATGTATTAGTATGAAACTCGGTACACATATAGAGCTCATTGGGCCGAACAAGATCCGCGCTCTAAGTTATGCGTCAGCCCAACAGGAAGTGAGCTATTATGGGTCGTTTTAAAACACATACTGTGGAATTTGAAATACTCCTCCTAGGCGATTAACCCGATCAGTGCCAAACTCAGTCAAGGCATTGAGGATGCTAAATTGCGAACGGATTTTTGATATCTCGAACGGTTTGGCCGTGGCAGGAGACAAATTTATGGCGAGAAATGGGAAAAAGGAAGTGTGTTATAACTTCTGCATACATTGACCGATATTTTGATATTTTAAATACTGTTGCCATGGCAACATGTCAAAGTTTAATAATTTTTTGGGGTGTTTTTGAGACTCTTAGCATGCTTGAAATGGCATGAAACTCAACACACACATCAGTGATGCCTTCCAGTAGATATGGCCAAAGTCTTAGAAACGGGCGTGGTGGAGGGGCTCAGTAGCGCCACCTTTTGACAAAAATGGGGGGGTTAGTTTTATCTACAGTCACCAAACTCTGTATATATATTGTTCTCATCAAGCCGGACATCTTTCTAATTTACAGTCATTAGCTCTGACCAACAGGAAGTCATTTTGGTTTGAATTTGGAATTTTTGATAAATCAGGCTCTGAGTTATTATAAACTATTCGTAGGAGATGCATGGAATCGACACCAAACTCGGTCAACATGAAACAAAGACACTGAAGATGCTATAGTGCGAACGATTATAGGATATCTCAAACGCTGCTGCTATGGCGAGGGATTAAATGAAGGACAAAAAAAGGAAACAGAAAATGTCTAATTTCTTGTAAAATCATTGTTTGATTTAAATTAAATTAAGACTGTATGTTCGGTAATTGAACCTGGGTGAATTTAAAATGAATGTACTATTTTTCAGATCAATGTATTTATTTTATTTAATATATTTAATCTGAATCTTATTTTGTCTGCCCTCCCTTCATTGTCCAATAGATGGCACTGTTGACTTCGTTTTGATGGGAAAAAAAACCCTGTTTCCCTCTTTGTCTCTGGCTTTGTGTGTGTGTGTGTGTGTGTGTGTGTGTGTGTGTGTTTGTGTTTGTGTGGAGGGGGGATGGGTGGTTGACAGCTAAAGCATGCCTCTCTGTCTTTGCATTCTCTGTGTGTGTGTGTGTGTGTGTGTGTGTGTAGGGGGGGATGGGTGGCTGACAGCTAAAGCATGCCACTCTGTCTTTGCATTCTCTCTCTCTCTGTGTGTGTGTGTGTGTGTGTGTGTGTGTGTGTGTGTGTGTGTGTGTGTGTGTGTGTGTGTGTAAGGGGAATGGGTGCACCTGCAGTATTCTGAATGTCATTCTGAACTCGATTTGAAGAGCACTGCAATATAGTTTTATATAATTAGCTTAATAATTATGTTAATAAAAATATAAAAAGACCTTTAGATAAATACTAGACTTAAGGAATTTAAAAAATGTAAAAATGCTAAAGCATTCCTCTCTGTCTCTGCGTTCTCTTTCTGTGTGTGTGTGTGCGTGTGTGTGTGTATTTTCTATACAATATACATGGGCTTTACAGAAGGTCATGTGCTGTGTTTGCAAAGATCACGTATGATGCATGTCTTTTAAATGAATTAATTACTGATAGAATTCAAATTTATTAAAAAAGTAAATTTCACATGATTTTATAAAAGTGGCTGTTTATAATAAGCTTCCATAAAATTTAGACACGCATTTTACTCTTACCTGACACTGATATTAAAATCGACGTTGTGGTTTCTGTGATTTGGCTCCATTTATTAATTTTGTAATTAACACTTTTTATTGGATACCTCCCATATTTAAATGAAAGCACACTTTTTGGTGCATGAGATGAATTGATCTCATAGATGTTGTGGTTTGTGGTCATAGCAGCACCGACTGCTGCAGTTAATGAGGTGAATTCAAAGGACTTTGACAGTCATTTTATTAAAACATTATTTTCACTACAAAAAATAAATAAATAAACAACTTGCCTAATGTACTTTACGTAATGATGGTTGATCTTAAGATATTTTAACGTATAATATGTGTTGTGTGTACCTATGTTTAGACGTACGCAAAAGAGTTTAGATGCGTTTCATATCATAGGCTATCACAAATAACTATCACATTATTGTGAAAAAAAGTTTTTTTAAAAAATGAATCTATATTTAAATGACATCATGGGTGTGGCTTGTGGTCAAAGTGGCACCAGCTGCTGCGGTAAATGTGGCATATTTAAAATATTTGTAAAAAAATATTCTCCTGTTTAAATGCATGTTGCCTGTCGTGCACAGTCGCCCCGAAGCCACCGGGGTGGCGGTGCCACCGGCTTGGGCCCGTCATCGCTGCTTGCAGCTTTAATTATAATTAAATTCACATTTTCCATATCCTGTTCAACTCTTAAAAGGCACGTAACATTCTTTAAAAGGCGTGTAAAATTCTTTAGAAGGCGTGTAACATTCTTTAAAAGGCACGTAACATTGTTTAGAAGGTGTGTAACATTCTTTAAAAGGCACGTAACATTGTTTAGAAGGCGTGTAACATTCTTTAAAAGCCACGTAACATCGTTTAGAAGGAGTGTAACATTCTTTAGAAGGCATTAAAACTAAGTTATTGCTATATCCATCCATCCATTATCTTCCGCTTATCCGGGGCCGGGTCGCGGGGGCAACAGTCTAAGCAGAGACGCCCAGACTTCCCTCTCCCTAGCTACTTCCTCCAGCTCCTCCGGGTGAACCCCGAGGCATTCCCAGGCCAGCCGGGAGACATAATCCCTCCAGCGTGTCCTAGGTCTTCCCCGGGGCCTTCTCCCAGTGGGACATGTCCGGAACACCTCCTCAGGAAGGCGTCCAGGAGGCATCCGAAATAGATGCCCGAGCCACCTCAACTGGCTCCTCTCGATGTGGAGGAGCAACGGCTCTACTCTGAGCTCCTCCCGAGTAACTGAGCTTCTCACCCTATCTCTAAGGGAGCGCCAGCCACCCTGCGGAGAAAGCTCATTTCGACTGCCTGTATCCGGGATCTTGTCCTTTCGGTCATGACCCATAGCTCATGACAATAGGTGAGAGTAGGACCGTAGATTGACCGGTAAATCAAGAGCTTCGCCTTACAGCTCAGCTCCTTCTTTATCACAACAGACCGGTACATCGACCGCATTACTGCAGAAGCTGCACCAATCCGTCTGTCAATCTCCTGTTCCATCCTTCCCTCACTCGTGAACAAGACCCCAAGATACCTGAACTCATCCACATGAGGCAGAAACTCTCCACCAACCTGAAGTGGGCAAGCCACCCTTTTCCGACTGAGAACCATGCCCTCGGATTTGGAGGTGCTGATTCTCATCCCGGCCACTTCACACTCGGCTGCAAACCGTCCCAGTGCACGCTGAAGGCCCTGGTCTGAGGAGGCCAACACGACAATTTCATCCACAAAAAGCAGAAACGAAATCATGTGGTTCCCAAACCGGACACTCTCCGGCCCTTGGCTGCGCCTAGAAATTCTGTCCATAAAAATGATGAACAGAATCGGTGACAAAGGGCAGCCCTGCCGGAGTCCAACATGCACTGAGAACAAGTCCGACTTGCTGCCGGCAATGCGGACCAAGCTTCTGCTCCGGTCGTACAGGGACCAAACAGCCCTAAGCAAGGGGCCCCGGACCCCGTACTCCCAGAGCACCCTCCACAGTACGCCACAAGGGACACAGTCGAATGCTTTCTCCAAATCCACAAAACACATGTGGATTGGTTGGAGGGTTCATGGGAGTTATTGCTATAAAAACTCTAAATCTTTACAGTGTGTTTGTGATGGCAAGAAATGACAAAGCAAACACACAGGCATCGTGATTTACCATCTAACAGGGGACCAGAGTCAGTGTGTTTAACATAATCACTATTCAATGATGATCTGCAATTAATACATAAGAGAGCTATTTCTGCTTGATTTAACTCTTAAAACTCAGTTCTCTTTCATAGGTTCACTCAACGCTGTGTAGCTATGATGCAATGGGAATGCCCTCTGGGTGTGCCGATTGTCTGAAGCCCTTATAGAATCACGCCAATTCATTGGGCACTTACGTCGTCATATTATACTGGCGCACGTGCCATCCGCTCCTCAGATTTCTCTGCCTTCACAAAGCGGCCATTTCTAGCCCTTCGGTTTCGGTTTTTCTGGCCCAAATATATTGGAGTTTATACATTTTCATCACCAGCACTTCAGCAACTGCGGATAGTGGAACTTTGCTCTCCTTGCGGTGAAGTGTCATGGAGTTTCGTCGCTGCCTGCCGCCGTGCACTCGCTTTATCGCGAGTGACGACCCTCACAGTAAGTGTGTTAAATGCTTGGGGTTTTCACATGCTGTTTTTCACTGTTCTCTCAAACAGTATCCCAAATTTGGGAAGTGTTTGGCAGAGCGGAGGTGGACCTCTTTGCCTCGAAAGAGTCGTCCCAGTGCCAGCTGTGGTTCTCCCTGAGCTCCCCAGCACTGTTGGGGATAGATGCGTTCGCGCACTAATTGCCCAGACTGACGCTCTATGCGTTTCCGCCCGTCAAATTGATTCCGGCTTTTCTGTGCAGAGTGAGGGAGAGCGGAGTCAGTCTCCTACTTGTTGCCCCATTCTGGCCGTCCCAGACCTGGTTCTCAGAGATGGTTCTCCTTCTGGACTCCCCTGGATTCTGACTCTCAAGGTTGCTCTTTTGTTGGCCTTAACTTCTTTGAAGCGAGTGGGCGACCTACAAGCGCTCTCTGTTAACGAGGCATGTATGGATTTGGCGCCTGGTCTGGTCAAGGTTACCCTGAGACCCAGGTCAGGATATGTGCCCAAAGTTCCAAAGTTCATTCTTAAGTTATCACCCTTCACTCTTTCCACCCCCCTCCTTTCGCTCTGAAGAGGACGAAAAGCTTAATTTGCTCTGCCCTGTCCGAGCGTTGAAGTCTTATGTAGATCGTTCTGGTGGTTGGAGGAAATCGAACCAGCTCTTGGTATGTTTCGGTGTCGGCCGCCACAGGCTTGCCGCATTGAAACAGAGAATTAAAAAACAGAGGCAATTTCACTAGCATATGAGGTGCGTGGTCTACCTTCACCTCTCAGCATTCGGGCACATTCTACCAGAAGTGTGGCTTCCTCTCAAGCTCTTTTTAAAGGGGCTCTTCTGAAGGACATTTATGTAGTGGCAGGTTGGTCCTCCTCACACACTTTTGTCAGATTCTATAGCTTGGATCTCGACATGTCTCCGGGTTCGCATGTTCTATCCGCTTGATCTGGCCATGTTTGTAATCTGGTATTCTTTGAGCCCGATATGGCAGCACTTAGCTTGGTGTGTGTGGTATATCGTTCCCATTGCATCATAGCTACGCAGCGTTGAGTGAACTTATGAAAGAGAACGTCTCAGGTTACTGGTGTAACATATGTTCTCTGAATAGGGAACAAAACGCTGTATTCCCTGCCAAGCTCCTCGCGCTGCCGACAGGCTCCCCTTTTCGGCAGAGAAATCTGAGCAGCGGATGGCACGCGCACCAGTATAATATGATGACGTAAGAGCGTCGGGGCGGCGCCCGTGCCATCAGCCAATGAATTGCCATGATTCTATAAGGGCTTCAGACAATCGGCACACCCAGAGGGCGTTCCCATTGCGTCATAGCTACGCAGCATCTCGTTCCCTATTCAGAGAACATAGGTTACACCAGTAACCTGAGACATTATTTCTATAAAAACAATCTTTACAGTGTGTTTGTGATGACAAGAAATGATGACGCAAACACACAGGCGTCATGATTTATTATCTAACAGGGGACCAGAGTCATTGTGTTTAACATAATCACTATTCAATGATGACCTGCAATTAATACATTAGAGAGCTATTTCTGATTTAACCCTTAAAACTCAGTTATTGCTATAAAAACGTCTCGTCATCTCCTTGGTTCTGGTTCTGGGAACCAGGTCCGGTTGGGCCAATACGGAGCGACCAACAGGACTTGCTCCTCGTCCTCCCTGACCTTGCACAGTGCCTGTGCGAAAAGGCTCACTGGGGGAAAGGCATACTTGTGTAGGCCCCGGGGCCAGCTGTGTGCCAGGGCATCCAAGCCGAGTGTCCCCATGGTCAGGGAATAGAACAACTGGCAGTGGGTCATGTCCGGGGTGGCAAACAGGTCTACCTGTGCGGTTCCGAAGCAACTCCAGATCAGCTGGACCACCTGGGGATGGAGTCTCCACTCTCCTGGGAGCACTGGCTGTCGTGAGAGCTCGTCTACCGCACGATTGATCAGGCCCGGAATGTGAATGGCACAAAGCGACCTCAGATGCTTCTGACACAACTGGCGAGTTGTGACATGCGACGGGAGTATAGACCACCCAGTTTGTTGATGTACATAACAGCTGCAGTGTTGTCCGTACAGACCAGAACGTGCTTGCCTCGTAGTGGCATTTTGAAGCGGCCCAGCGCAAGACGAACTGCTAACAACTCCAGGCAATTGATATGCCATTGCAGTTGAGGCCCCCTCCACAGACCTACTGGTACCTACAGGTACCGCTGTCCTGCATTTGAATGAATTCAAGCAGTTCAATACTGACTGGACACGCTCCTCTGTGAGGCACACTGTCAGGGTGACTGAATCCAGCTCCATCCCGAGAAAAGAGATCCTCTGCATAGGGCAGAGTTTGCTCTTTTCCCAGCTGACCGAAAGCCCCAACTTGCTGAGGTGCCTGAGCACCATGTCCCTGTGTTCACACAACTGCTCCGGCGACTGGGCAAGGATCAGCCAGTCATCGAGGTAGCTGAGAATGCAAACACCACACTCTCTCATGGGAGCAATGGCCGCCTCCACGACTTTCATGAAGACACGGGGCGACAGGGACAGCCCGAAGGGTAGGATACTGATATGCTCGGCCAACGAATGCAAAGCATAGGAACGGTCTGTGTCGAGGAAGAATCGAGACATGAAAGTACGTGTCCTTCAGGTTGATCGCTGCAAACCAATCTTGGGGACGGATGCACCTGAAGATGCATTTCTGCGTTAGCATTCTGAACAGCAGCCTGTGAAGGGACCGGTTCAAGAATCGCAGATCCAAGATCGGCTGTAACCTGCCTCCTTTCTTGGGTACAATGAAGTATGGGCTGTAGAAGCTGGTCTTCATGTCGGCTGGAGGGGCCGGCTCTATTGTGTCCTTCGCCAGTAGGACTGCGATCTCCGCCTGGAGCACAAGGGCGTTCTCCTTCGACACGGAGCTGAAGTGAATGCCCGTAAATTTGGGGGGGACGCCGGATGAACTGAATCGTGCAGCCGAGTCTGATGGTACGGATGAGCAAGTGAGACAGGCCGGGAAGCACTAGCCAGGCTCCCAGAGACCATGCAAGCGGGACCAACGGCACCACAGATGTACCCTCAGCGGGGCAGCGAGGCGGCATGCAGGGACCCGACTCGGACGGCATGGTAGTGGCCTGAAGTAGGGTCTGAGTGTGCTGTGCAACACTTACCTGTTTCCGCTGAGGGGGCGTGCGAGTGTGGGGAGGCCACTTGTGTGCGTCCCAAACACAGCCACCACCCCCTGCTGACGATTGGAGAGGCGCCTGAGGGTGACAAGGCATGGGAGCGTCGAACACCGCCAAGCATGCTCTCTTGGCACCCAGAGATTTTGGAAACTGCTCTTTTGTTGATAATTTGGGCACTGGGGCCAGTGGCGGAACAGAAACAAAATGACAACAAAGGATTCTCCCCCGGCCCTTCTCCAGGGGAAGGAGTAGTGCTGCAGCCATCTCCTGAAGAGCAGTCTCCTCCATCTCTGGGTGGCCCGTCTCAGGGTCTCTTACGATGGCGCTTGCCACCTGGCTTGGCAGCAGCCTGAGCGGGCTGGACGTTATTGTTTTCCTACAGTCGGTTAATAAAACTCAGTTCAATTTCAATTCATATCTATTGACTTTCTTGGTTATATGAAATACAGTGTTATAGAAAATCATACTTTGAATCATACTTTTCAATCTTACATTGAATTTGAATTAAAAAAAAAACAAGTATTTAAGCTGTATTTGTCTCTTCAATCCCGTTACCATTTTTAACCCCATCACCCTCTCTCAACCCTGTCACACCTACATTTGTATAAAAATTTTTTTTTTAAAGTTTATTAAAAAGTAAATACATTTTTGCTCAACTCAATCTGAAATGTTCTGCTACGGTGGCCGAGAGAGCTCAACTGAAGAATACGCATGCAAATAGAAAAAACACCAGCAAATAAAGAAAACATCTTCATCAGTTTGACAACACATGTGCTGCAAAAGTTCACAACACATGCAAATACAAAACGCTGCAAATACAAAAACGCTGCAAATACTCACAACACATGCAAATATAGAAACACTCTGCGAAAGTCCACAACACATGCAAATACAGGCCCGGCGATCTCAAGCCCCTTCTGCAGTGATCTGAATGAAGATGATGATGATGATTAGGCTACTTTTAGAATTAAATTAATATTTTAATTTACCTTGCAATAATTTATAGCGCATCACATATAACTGACGCTCTGTAATAAGATTAGCCAACTATAAAATAAATGATAATAATAAATTAAGGTTAAATAGTGTTATCAGAACATGAAGTAGAGCTCTCATCGCTAAAATTTTAGCTTCACTTTCTGCAGTGAATGATTGACTGGGATTTGAGACATAAAATCAAGTAAATGATTAAAAAATCTATATTATTACTATTCATAATTTATGAATAATATTTGTTTAATGCATAATCATTTTATGTAACTTATATTTGCAATTAGTGAATTAGTGTGAGGGACATCTGATTAATAGGAAAATGTTGATTTCATTACAAAAACATTTTATGATTCAGCGAGCCAGGGCTGGACTGGGGCTAAAATTCAGCCCTAGACAAACCCAGCCCATCCGGCCCATGAGTTCCCCTGTGAATGTTTTTGCTGGGGTTAGGACCTTAAATTCAAATAAATAAATAAAACTAGGACAGGGACAAATAATGATGGATATCACTGAATTTACTAATGCAGTTAACAAATTTAATATTGCACTTTTGTCACACAGCACTTGACAGTAGAGAACTGATTTTGAGTTAGGATGCATTAAAGTGAATTTACTGACAAATTAAATTATGTCATCATTTACTCACCCTCAAGTTGTTCCTAACCTGTTTGACTTGCTCTCTTCTGTGACAAAGACAAATAATTTATTTTAATTAATGTTGGCAACCAAGCCATGTGTTCCACAGAAAGAAATTCATTCAGGTTTGGAGTGTCATTAGGGTGAGTAAATGATCTCATTTTGGGTTGAACTACCCCTTTAAAAACAATATTTTAGAGTTAACACCTAATTTATGCAAGACACTGATATCTATCTTTCATGAGGCTCTCATTGAAATAACATTTCATTAGAACTATTAAAAAGATCATAAAACATTTAAAGAGAAAAAAGCTTTGTCCTTAATTTAGGGATCCAGGCTTTAAAGGTTTCATGAACTGGCTTTTTAAATTCTTTATACTGTTGTCTGAGGTCAACTTATGACGTTCGCATGGTTTTTACATTAAAAAAACATCATAAAGAATAAGTAATAGGCTATTTTCTACCCTGTCTCTCTCCTGAACGCTCAGTTTTGATGGGTGTGCCGCACTGAAGACTTGGAAGTAAACGCCCATGGCTATTTGGATAAGATTTGCATATTTAATGAGCTTCTGCTCTCCTGTCAGTTCACACGGGAGGGATTGTTTTGAAAGCGGCAATGATTCTCTCACAGGGCTTGCATCTTTATCGAACACAATGAATTATCTCTCATCCACCCACGATTGATTGGAATATTATTGTTTTATTACTTGGCCCGCCCGATTGGTGGATATTAGGGGTGTAACGATATTCAAACCGAACTGAAAAACTGCGATACACCACCCACAGTATGAACTGCGATACTCTCATGTCAAACCGAACACCCCCCTCTCACTTCACCTTATGCCACAAAATCATTTTTTTTCTTCCTTGACATTTGATTAAATAGTAATTAGTTCACTTTTAACAACTAATAAGAGTTACAATGTCAATTTGTAATTCAATAAATAAAAGTACCAATAAATCACATAACTGGTTTGATGTGTGTTAGCTGGGAAGGCATACAGGTGTGATGTTCATTCTGACTCATTAACAGTTCATGAAGTATTGTGTATTCACCATATTTACTTTGAACTGTTATTGATTCTGAATTTATTTATTTATTTGGTAGGAAATCTTGATATTTCATTGACTTTGTGAGATGATTTTTTCTTTGTCTTATCTTTGTCTTTTATGTTATCTGTTTTGTTTTTGTTAAAATCGTTTCACCTAAACAGTTGTTCTAGGGGTATGCGCATTAGAAAACCAAAAGGGGACAGCGCCAATGATTCATTACTAGAGTGCACGCTAGTGAATG
Source organism: Paracanthobrama guichenoti (assembly GCA_018749465.1). Lineage (NCBI taxonomy): Eukaryota > Metazoa > Chordata > Actinopteri > Cypriniformes > Gobionidae > Paracanthobrama > Paracanthobrama guichenoti. Next base: position 12,905,565 of record CM031960.1, on the reverse strand, counting down.
AATGAATTCCACTAGACAAAGTTATGAGTGTAACATTTTTATTTATTTAATGTTGTTTATGATTGTTTCTTACCCGTGGTTCCGCCGAAAACCCATGACTGCAGCATGGAGCGAAGGATTAAACAGACGTGTCATTTCCTGAAAACTTGTATTATTATTTTTATGGGAATTATGGGAAATGTAGGGTTTTGTTTAACGTGTTTGGATCATTTGTTGGGGGTGATCTTGTTCATTTGAATGGATATATGTTTTTTCATATAGTATTTTGTGTATATTTATTTTTATCATTGCTTTATGGAGAATGTGGGGTTTCATATGCTTCTGGAGTTTATTTGTGTGTATATTCTTTACAAAATGTGAACATTGAAATTAGATGTTTGTGAGACCCCTTTGGGTAATTAAATGGTTTGATCTGATTGCTTGAAAGGAATTTGGTTTTGATGGCCAGGTAGTTCTGGTGAGGGATCCCAGAGAAAGAACATCTGAGACCCAGAACTCACTTTGCTGTTTCCCCTGTATTTAGTTATTTGTTTAATTTGTGTAACCAGTACGTAATTTTAGTTTTTCCCTTTAATAAATCAACATTTTGTTTACTTTATGAAATCCTCCTGAAAAGTTTTATGGAAGAACCCGACAAGATGGTGGCAGTGGTGGTTTTCTGTCCAGGAAGAGGCTGTTCATAGAGAGTCAAGTGTTGAAGGAATGGCGCCTAAGAGAGCAGTGTGTGCTGTTGTTCCTCCTGCTGACGTCGAGGTCGTACCAGATGAGGAAGGGATCTTGACGGAGGATGCGACAGGTGCGGTTGAGCAGGGGGGCGAAGAGTAGTCGGATGGTGATGTACTGGATATTAAGCGGATGTTTCAACGGTTTATGAGTGATCAGCAAGACAGAGATGCCCGTCAGACACAAGAGGCAGCTCGACAAGAGATGCGATGGAAATCGCTTCAGCATCAGTTCCATCTACTGCAAGGTGAGGTCAGCCAACAAATCACATTGGAGGACTCACAAGGCCGGGGAGCCGCTGAGCCAGAGGAATCGCCAAGAGCTTCCAGTAGCTCCTGTAATATGAGTCCTGCATATGTACTGACCGAACCAAAGATGCAACAGTTGTGTGAATCGGATGATATCGAGCATTACTTAACCACATTTGAATGGATTGCTGAGGTGTGCAGATGGCCGAGGGAAGACTGGGCCATTAGACTTGTTCCGTTGTTGACTGGCAAGGTATGTGGCCATGGATGTTGCTGACGCAGGTGAATATGCTTAGGTAAAGGAGGCTATCTTGAAGAAGTATTATATTAACCATGAAACATACCGGCAGAGATTCCGTGAGATGGGAGTGCTGAAAGAAGAGACCCCTAAGAGCTGTATGTTCGACTGAAAGATCTGTATCAGAAATGGGTGAGACCAGCAGAGAGAACAAAGCAGGAGATCGGAGAGATCATTGTCCTTGAACAATTTCTGCGGATGCTTAGCCCTGATCCGCAGATGTGGATCAAAGAACATGGCCTGTCTACAGCTGAGGAAGCAGCACATCTGGCTGACATCTTCGTGGCAGCGTGACATAGAGCTGAGCCCTGGAGTCAAGCGTGCTGGAAGACAGTGCGGGTCTTTCAGACGACCAAGCTCAAAGTCTCAAAGTAGTAGGTCTTCAAATGAGGCAAATGTAAATCGAACTAGTTTACTCAAGTAACTGCTCTAAAGAAAATGCCCTCAAAACTGTTCTTAATGTCCCACAACTCCAGTGCCTGGAGGACCATCAAAAGTGTATGAGGAGTTTCTTCACTTTTTTTAATCCACAAGGTGGAGAGCATTAGGGCCCTTATAGGTCCACCTCTGTATGACCCTGGCATTTCTGTAATCTGCTCTGCTGTTTTTAACCAGTTTGAGCCTGTTAGCTTGCCTCTTCTAGAAAAGATTATTGGTCAAATGAAGATCACTGGCTCTCCCAATGATGTGATTCCCCCTCGTCTTTTTAAAGAGGTTCTTCCCACAAATTGTTGCCCTTCATACTTGATATTGTTAATGGCAGTTTAATTAATGGAGTTGTACCTATGAGTTTTAAGCATGCAGTTGTTCAACCCTTGTTAAAGAAACCTGGTCTGGACCGACTTGAGCTCTCTAATTATCAGCCTATTTCTAAGCTCCCTCTGCTTTCCAAAATTGTGGAGAAAGTTGTTTATCTGCAGCGGAGTACTTTTTTAAGTGACAATTGTATAACTGAAATTTTCCAGTCTGGGTTTAAATCAGCCCACAGCACTGAGTCAGCTCTACTGAGAGTCTTCATAGACATTCTTCTGGCTTCAGACTCTGGTGATATTGTTGCTCTGCTGCTACTGGACCTTACGGCTGCATTCGATACAGTCGACCACCAAATCTTATTGTTTCATCTGGAGAACTGTGTGGGCATTAAGGGGTTGGCTTTAGCCTGGATTGTGTCCTATTTGGAAGGCAGGAGTCTTTCAGTTCAGGTCAGTGATGCTGTGTCCTCTTCAGCTCCTCTGTTGTGCGGAGTTCCTCAAGGGTCCGTCTTTGGGCCACTACTCTTTTCAATGTACCTGCTTCCTGCTTGGGTCAATCCTCAGAAGTCACAATGTTTTGTTTAATTGTTATGCTGACAATTGCCAAATATGTGCCGCTAAGCCAGTCAAAAACCCTTTTAGAGTGTCTGAATGAAGTGAGAGCATGGATGGCTATGAATTTTATGTATTTTAATGAGAGCAAAACTGAGCTTGTGTTATTTGCTCCTAGTGACTCAGCTGCTGCGGTTCCTGTTGACCTAGGTTGTCTACTGAGCCATTATCCCTGTGGTCACAAACCTGGGAGTCAAGATGGATGGTCATTTAAAACTTTATACACAGATCAGTGCAGTGGTGAAGACCAGCTTTTTCCAGCTGAGGCAACTAGCCAAAGTAAAATCGTTTTTATCTCGACATGATTTTGAAATTTTAATCCATGCTTTTATCACCACTCGTTTAGATTATTGCAATGCACTTTACACTGGTCAAATCACTTCTGGCATGATTACAACTAATCCAAAATGCAGCTGCTCGTCTTTTAACTGGAACTCGAAAATTTCACCACCATCTCACCCATCCTCCAATCCCTCCACTGGCTCCCTGTGCACTCACGCACTGATTTAAAAATTCTTCTATTTGTTTTTAAATGTCTTCATGGCCTTGCCCTCCAGTACCCTACACCCCCTCTTGCTCGCTCCGGTCAGCAGATCAGGCTCTGTTGGTCGTCCCCAAGACCAAACGTAAACTCAGAGGGGACCGTGCGTTTGCCATGGCAGCTCCGAGACTCTGGAATGAGCTGCCTCTGCACATCAAACTGACTGAGTCTCTTCCTATTTTATAAATCCCGCCTTAAAACGCATTCGTTTTCTTTGGCTTTTAACTCAGTCTGAGGGTTGACTTTTTTATTACATTATTGTTGCATTTACTTTTATTGCCATTTATTGTTTTATTATTTTATTGTTGTGCCTCTGTTGTATGCTATCGTTTATTTATAGATTGTGTTCAGCACTTTGGTCAACAGTGTTGTTTTTAAGGTGCTTTATAAATAAAGGTAGACTGGATTGGATTGATGAAAAAAATAAAAGCAGCCTCTTTATGAATATGAGAGTCACCTTCGTTTCCACTCCAGTGCATCACCAATGCAAAGGGCAAGATAAATCACATTAAACAAGAAAATAAATGTAACAGAAAACATACCTGATGAAAAAAAATAAAAGTAGCCTCTTTATGAATTTGAGTCACCTTCGTTTCCTAAAATTAATATGATGTACACCTGTCACCATGTGCTTCATTTCCACTTATAAGACAAAATGAACTCAAAAAGAGTAAAATGACCAACAAAAAAAAACACACAGATAAGTAAAATAATATTATATAAATATATTGGAGTGACGATATAAGCATAAAAGCAACAATTAAAATAAGGCTTAAATAAGATTAACAAGAGCCCAAAATAACCTCACCTCTCCAGTGCATCACCAACGCAAAGAGGAAGATGAGGGGACAGAACAGGAAATGACATTGACTCGTGATGTCATCACAATTAAAGGGGAAAGCACTCACATTTCAATTAGGCAGTTATATCAGGTGTATGTATACGAACAATTTTGGGTGAATTCTAATAAACAACATATGCAATTAACAGGAAACATTCTGTACCTGTTACACAAACAAACGTCCACTCATTCCTAATATTAGAATCCGAAGGAAGCTTATGCAGCAACTGTGTTCTTCCGCAACCCGGCACAGCACAATATCTTGCTATCTTCGGCATGTTTATTGCTCGGTAGTGTGATCCGTTTAGCTCCACGAATTGGTGGGCGGGGCTACAGAAGCAGGCGTACATATTTATCTGTTGAGGCGGCATTTCCCCATTCTATTACGTCATTGTTCAATATATATTTGAGAGCTCTCGTTTTCTGGGCCTGGTGTCAATAAAAGCTTTTCTTTGACTAACAAGGAAGTTTTCAGCTCCAAAACGTACAGGATATTCTTATATCACAATGAACTTTTATATATCAAGCATTCTAGCCAGCCCGGACATCCTGCGAGAGTCAGCGGCCCATACTTTCACGAAGTGCACAGATGCAGCTCTCTCCCCCTTAAGACAAGCGGGAATGCGCATTCTGAACTACCTCGATGACTGGCTCATACTGGCCCAGTCAGAGGAAGAAATAAAATCTCACAAATCTGTGCTACTCAGCCATCTAGAATGCCTGGGTCTCAGAATAAATACAGCCAAGAGCTCATTGCTTCCCAGGCAGAGTAGACAATTTTAGACTATTTTAGGTTATCAAATGAGTGCGCTCTGACTATACAGCAGCTTGCATGTTCGTTCAAGACGGGAACCAACAAACCCCTGAGAATTTATCAGAGAATGCTAGGCCTTATGGCATCAGCTTCTCCAGTGCTTCCGCTGGGCATGATGCACATGCGCCCCCTGCATGTGCTGGCTGAAATCACGGGTCCCTCACAAAGTGTGGCACTCAGGCCAGCTGTGGATCAAGGTGGGCTGCGGCTGCTTCAGAGCCCTGGCCCCATGGTGAAACCCCCGCCTCTACAAGTCGGGGGTGAACTTGAGGACAGTTTCCAGAGGAATGGTAGCCCCCACGGATGTCTCCAATATGGGTTGGGGTGCTCTGTGCGAGAGCGAACCGGCCTTCGGCTCATGGTCGAGCGCGGAGTCACGGTTGCACATCAACTGTCTAGAAATGCTAGCAGTAGTGCTAGACCTGGAGATTTTCCTACCGTGCCTCTCAGGTCACCATGTCCTAGTCCGTACAGACAATACAACAGTGGGCCCTCCATTCACAAATGGTTCAAATGATATTGAATGTTTTCAGGAAGGCAGAGGTAGACCTCTTTGCCTCTGAAGACAACTGTCACTGCCCGATTTATTTTTCAAAGAGCAAGGATGCGCTGGCCCACGAATGGCCCAGCAGTCTGCTTTATGCTTTTCCTCCAGTCCCGCTCCTCCCTCAGGTCTTAAAAAGAATCAAGGAATGTGGGCACACAGTCCTGCTAGTGGCTCCAGTTTGGTGAACCCACCACTGGTTTCCCGAGTTGATTCAGCTACTATCAGCAGCCCCATGGCCAGTTCCCCTGAGGAAAGATCTCCTTTCTCAGGCGAATGGGACAATCTGGCATCCCCGCCCCAAATTGTGAGCGTTACATGTTTGGCCACTCAAAGGGGGCTTGAGAACCTCCCAGTAAATGTGTCTTGAGCACCATCAATGAAGCTAGAGCTCCGTCTACTAGGCATCTCTATACCCTTAAATGGTCAGTGTTCTCTGACTGGTGTTCAGCCAGGAAATATAACCCAGTGTCATGCGAGATATCACAGAGTCCATTTTTCTACAAGAGATGTTGGATGCAGGACGCACTCCATCCACACTCAAAGTCTACATGGCAGCTATCGCCGCATCCCATGCACCGATAGCGGGCCAGTCTGTGGGCAGACACGACATGGTCATAAAATTCTTAAAAGGAGCCAGGAGGCTTAACCCCCCGCGCCTTCCTACGGTGCCATCCTGGGACCTTTCATTGGTCCTAAGTGCACTAAAAAGACCTCCCTTCGAGCCATTGTAGATGGTTGAATTAAAGTTGCTTTTGCTAAAAACTGCCCTGCTATTAGCACTGGCATCTGTTATGCATGTTGGTGACATTCAAACGCTATCTGTGAATGCGTTTTGTCTAGAATTTGGCCCAGGTGATTCTAAAGTCATCCTCAAACCAAGGCATGGCTATGTACCTAAAGTGCTTTCAACATCATTCAAAGCACAGGTAATCACTCTCTCTGCTCTTCCCCCTTTGGAGGATGAGAGACAGTTACACCTTCTCTGCCCAGTCAGGGCGCTTAGAGCGTATTTTGAGCGGTCCTCTCACTTCAGACAGTCGGAGCAGCTCTTTGTAAACGGTGGCCGAACTAAGGGACTTCCGGTCACCAAACAAAGCCTAGCCAGGTGGCTAGTGGATGCGATAGCGCTAGCCTATGATACTATGGGCCTTCAATGCCCTATAGGTGTCAAAGCTCACGCCACCAGAGGCATAGCCTCCTCCTTGACGTGGTCTAGTGGAGTTTCTATGGGTGACATCTGTAGATCGGCAGGCTGGTCCTCACTTTCTACTTTTACCAGATTCTACAGTCTGGTGCACTGGATGTACACAAATTATTCTCTTCGCTTCAGAAAATTATTGTAGAACCACTGTAGTGAGATAGACTTTGTAATGACGTCTTTAGTACCTTTCATGGGTCCTGAGAGAGGAAATGTCATTGCTGCCAATGGAGGCCTTTCTGAGCCATCGGATTTCAACAAAAATATCTTAATTTGTGTTCTGAAGATGAACAAAGGTCTTACGGGTGTCAAACAACATGAGGGTAATTACTGTATATACCCGAATATAAGACGACCCCCCCATTTTCCAGACTTATTTTTGGGGAAAAAACATTGCATTCTGTGACACAGTTGTTCCAAGCTGGTATAAATTTACTAGTCAATGGTGGCCTAAATCAGCCTGAATACAAACTCTTTAAAATATCTTCTTTTATTTTCAATGAAACAAATTCATTTATACCAGCTTGGAACAACTAAAGGGTGAGTAAAGGATGACAGAATTTAAAATAGGAACTACACACTCATCTCTGCGTAATTGTCATGATAAACAGGCGGACACGGACGTAAGTGAATCCAGGTATGTTTATTAATAGCAAACCACTGAAGAGGCACGGAAGGGACTGAAGAGAGACAGAAAAGGGCTTAAATGTAGCGGAGATCCAGGTGGTGTTGTCCAGGTGGAAGAAAGCGATCACGGAGATAATACTGGAACACAGGCAAGACGGAATAGGAACCACAAGCGTGGGAGTCGGGTTGTCTGAGACGAGACCGGACAGTGAGTGCAGGCTGAGGGCAACATTTAAGGGTGTTGGTGATTAGTGACAGGTGTTTCAGAACTCGGGTGATTGGGACCGTGTGGGAGGAGTGATTGAGTCTGGTGTGAGGGACATGGTTGGATCTGTGACAGTACCCCCCCCTCCACGGGCAGCTCTGGAGGACCGCGGCGGACGACGACGGGGCCGGCCTCGACCTCGGGGTGCAGGGCGAGAGGGATTGTTGGCGTGGAATTCCGTAGAAGGTCTGGGTCTAGGATATCGTCACGGTTGACCCATGAACGCTCTTCAGGGCCAAACCCTTCCCAGTCCACTAGATACTGTAGTGTGCCGGCCCGTCGTCGAGAGTCCAAGATAGAAGCAACTTTGTAGATGTCCTGGTCCGCCGGGTCCATGGGAGGAGGAGGAGGTACGGCCTCAGCACCAGACTCTGTGGAAGAAGGAAGAAGAGGTTTAGTGAAGGGCTTGAGAAGGGAAACGTGGAATGTTGGTGCAATTCTGTAGTGTGAGGGTAGTTGTAACCGGTATGTGACCTCATTAATCTGCCTCACCACCTTGAAAGGGCCTATAAAGCGGGGACTCAGCTTGCGACTGGGCAGCCGTGGCGAATGTCCTCGTCGACAACCAAACGAGTTGGCCGGGATGGTATTGAGGTGCCTGGCGACGCCGGGCGGTCGGCTTGAGTCTTCTGCCTACGGACTGCCCTTTGCAGATGGACGTGAGCTGAGTTCCATACCCTCTCGCTCTCCTGGAACCAGTGATGGACCGATGGCACTTCCGTGGGCTCGCCTGACCAAGGGAACAACGGGGCTGAAAACCTAGCAGACACTGAAAAGGTGTGAGGTGTGTGGAATCCTGCCGGAGTGAGTTTTGGGCGTATTCTGCCCACGGAAGGAACCGGTTCCAGGTGTTCTGTTGGTGGCTACAATAGGACCTCAGATATCTCCCGATTTCCTGGATCTTTCGTTCCGTCTGGCCGTTGGTCTGGGGATGGTAACCAGAACTAAGACTCACGGAGACTCCCAGAAGGCGGAAGAAGGCTTTCCAAACCCTGGAAATGAACTGGGGCCCCGGTCGGAAATGATGTCTTCGGGAGGCCAAAGTGACGGAAGACTTGGTGGAACAGGGTCTCCGCCGTTTCCAGAGCCGTGGGCAACCCTTTGAGAGGGATCAATTTGCAGGTCTTCGAGAACCGGTCAACAACCACGAGGATGCAGGTATGACCTTCAGATGGAGGCAGATCCGTCAAGAAATCCACCGCAATGTGGGACCAGGGCCGGCGAGGGATGGGTAGTGGCTGTAGCTTGCCTTCTGGGAGGTGGCGTGGAGTCTTGGAAGTGGCACAGACGGAACAGCCTTTGATGTAGCGGGAGACATCACGGTCCATTCTGGGCCACCAGTAGCGGCCCCGTAGGAGCGAGAGGGTCCGCTGGCTGCCTGGATGTCCAGAGCCCGGAGAGGTGTGGACTTGTTCCAAGAGGGGCAGACGGAGTCGAGATGGTACATAGACCTGCCCCTCAGGAGCCCCCGGCGGAGCCGGTTCCTCGCGAGTTGCTTCTGCAATCTGATGGTCCAGGGCCCATTGGATGGGGCTCACAATCAAGGCTGGAGGGAGCACGGGTTCTGGAGGTTGTGGATCATGGTCAGGGGAGAATTGTCGAGAGAGAGCGTCGGCCTTCTGGTTCTTGTCGCCTGGTCTGTAGGTCACTGTGAAATTGAATCGGGTAAAGAAGAGTGCCCAACGAGCTTGACGTGGGTTTAGCCTTCGTGCTTCCCGTAGGTACTGCAGGTTTTGATGGTCTGTTATCACCTGGAATGGGTGAACTGCCCCTCCAGCCAATGCCTCCACTCTTCTAAGGCCAGCTTGATGGCCAGCAACTCGCGGTTTCCGATGTCATAGTTCCGCTCCGCCGGGGACAACTTTTTGGAAAAGTAGGCACATGGATGGAGTTTGGGAGGCTCACCCTGCCGCTGGGATAGCACGGCTCCTACCCCGGTACAAGATGCATCCACCTCGACGACGAAGGGCAACTGGGGATCCGGATGGCTGAGGGTAGGAGCCGTACAGAAGGCATGCTTGAGGGTCTGGAAAGCTTGGTTGGCTTCTGGTGTCCAGGACAGAGACTTGGGCCCGTTTCGTAGAAGAGATGTCAATGGTGCGCTGATGATACTGAAGTTTCTTATAAACCGGCGATAGAAGTTGGCAAATCCTAAGAAGCGTTGAAGTTCCTTGATGGAGGTGGGTTTGGGCCAGTTCCGTACCCGCTCACCTTCCCTGGTCCATCTTGGCGCCGCTCTGGGTGATGATATAACCGAGGAACTGAATGCTGCTGCGGAGGAACTCGCATTTCTCCAGCTTCAGGAAGAGGTGGTATTGGCGGAGCTTGGTCAGGACCTGTTTGACGTGTTGATGGTGTTCAATGATGTTCTTTGAGTAGACAAGAATGTCATCCAGGTACACGATGACGAAGACGTTGAGGAATTCTCTGAAGATCTCGTTCATGAAACCTTGGAATACTGCAGGAGCATTTGCCAGACCGAATGGCATGACGAGGTATTCGTAGTGTCCTGAGGGTGTAATGAACGCTGTTTTCCACTCATCTCCTCTTCTGATCCGGATTAGATTGTAGGCGCTGCGTAGATCTAGTTTAGTGAAAATGCGAGCCCCCCGCAGCTGCTCCAGAGCGGCGGGGACCAGGGGCAGTGGATACCGGAATTTGACCGTGAGCGTGTTCAGGTGTCGGTAATCGATACAGGGCCTCAAGCCTCCGTCCTTCTTACCCACGAAGAAGAAGCTTGAAGCGGCAGGGGAAGTAGATGGACGAATGAACTTTTGTTGAAGAGCCTCCTTGATATATTCATCCATGGCCTGTTGCTCCGGGATGGACAGGGCGTAGATTCGTCCCCGAGGGAAGGTGGCCCCAGGCAGCAGGTCGATGGCACAGTCCCATGGCCGGTGAGGTGGAAGTTCCGTGGCCCGTTGTTTACTAAACACGTCCTGGAACGCCCGGTATTCGGCAGGGATCTCAGGAGGCGACGAAGAATTCTGTGGGCTCTCAATGGATGTGGAAGCGAGCGGGAGTTGAGTGATTCTGTCGGAGGTCTCAGCGGGTTGGGACTTCCTGACGATGGTTGAAAGACAGTTTGTTAAGCAGAAAGAGCTCCATTTTAACACTTCACCTGAGTCCCAGCAGATCATCGGGGAATGTTTGGACATCCACGGGCGCCCCAGGACGATGTCCGTAGTGGCTCCTTCCAGCACCAGAAAAGTAAGTTCCTCTAGGTGGAGCCAGCCGATTTGGAGCTGAATAGGGAGGAGAGGCGTGCGAATGCATCCATGGCCCAGGGTTTTCCTAGGATGTTATGGGCTCGGAAGGGACGGTCAAGGCGGGTCTTGCGGGCTTTCAGTCTGTTAAGTAGGTTGGTGGATATGAAATTCCCGCCGAGCCAGAATCCATCAACGCCGAGGCTGAAACGGAGAGGTCATTGACAGTGACTAGAACCTTCGTTAGGGACATCTTGTGGATCACCGGCATAGTGTGAATCGTACTCACCCCTGGGCGTGGTGGTCGGGTCGGACACTGGATGCGGGTATGACCCTCACCACCACAGTACAGACATAGGTGCAAGCAAATCGTCTCTCTCCTCTCTGCAGGTGTTAGTCGGTAGTGGTCCAGCTGCATAGGTTCTGGTGCTGGAGGATCTGGCGCCCTTGGTGGAGACGGAACGTGTAATGCAGGGGTTTCTCTAGAACAGGTGGAGAGGTTTTGTGCTATTAGGATGGATTTTTGAATAAACCTTTCCAAACCATAACTGTCATCATAGATGGAGAGGTGAACACGGATCCGGGGTCAAGCCCTGGCGGTAGACTGCCAGTAGGGCCGTCTCATTCCAGCCGCTTGACGCTGCGAGGGTGCGGAACTGCAGAGAGTAATCTTGGATGGACTGGTGGCCTTGTCGTAAACTGAGAAGTTGGTCGTTAGTGGAGATTGTGTCAGTAGCGTGACCGAACACATCCTTGAAGTGACTTACGAATACAGTTAGTGATTGCGTGACAGGGCTGTTGGAATCCCAGATAGCGCGCGCCCACTGAAGCGCGCGTCCGTTAAGTAGAGAGATGATAAAAGCGATCTTGGCTCGTTCGGTCTCAAACTGACGTGCATTAATTTCGAAATATAACTGACACTGCAAAAGAAACCCGCTGCATTCTTCCGCCTTACCACCGAAGGGCGCTGGCCGAGCCATGGGACTGGGTGAGGCAGATGTAGAAGAAGCACTCTGCAGGACATGGTGGAAGGCTTGCATTAAGTCGAATAATGGGTTTCGTTCTGGAGCGGCTGCTGGAGCTGCCGCTCCGCCGGTTATATCTTCGGTCTGCTGAGGGGTCCGGTCTTCTGTCATGATAAACAGGCGGACACGGACGTAAGTGAATCCAGGTATGTTTATTAATAGCAAACCACTGAAGAGGCACGGAAGGGACTGAAGAGAGACAGAAAAGGGCTTAAATGTAGCGGAGATCCAGGTGGTGTTGTCCAGGTGGAAGAAAGCGATCACGGAGATAATACTGGAACACAGGCAAGACGGAATAGGAACCACAAGCGTGGGAGTCGGGTTGTCTGAGACGAGACCGGACAGTGAGTGCAGGCTGAGGGCAACATTTAAGGGTGTTGGTGATTAGTGACAGGTGTTTCAGAACTCGGGTGATTGGGACCGTGTGGGAGGAGTGATTGAGTCTGGTGTGAGGGACATGGTTGGATCTGTGACAGTAATAATCAAGGACCTCATCTCTGCGTAATAATCAGCCGTACCTTGGGTGCAGTGGCGCAGTGATATTACACAGCGCCTGAAAATACGGCTGACTCAACATAACCAGCGTGCTGGGGACTATTTTCAGGCGGTGCGTAATATCACTGCGCCTGCTGAACCCAAGGTACGGCAGCAAAGTTCCTTGATTATTACGCAGGAAAGAGAGTATAGTCCCTAGCCATATCGGCCTAGAAAATCATAACGTTTCATTTTCCATCAGTCTTAGTACACGATGTAACTATACACATCACAAAATGTAAACAGGAAAATGTTGGTCCCAAAAAGTCAGCGTGTTTCTTTAATATAACAAATCCACTTAATAAACAACACGTTTACACATTTCACACATTTCCGATAACTGGTAAAAATAGTGATCTTGTACTTGTACTTTCCTGTTCTGTCCTTCAATCCGTGCAGACGTGTTTTCACTCTGCTCCCGCTGTGCTCTTGCGCTGTTTTGTTTTGTCTAGTGTTTTGTCTCTTCTCTTTCTCTCTGACCCGCTGCTTTGCTGGACTCCTGAAAATACTGAAATGGAATTGATTAACTGGTCAATCAGCGCGATCGACAAGATTTTCTCACAAAGGAAGGGTGCCCCGGGAGAACCCACCTGCCCGGACGGGACCTTTGCAGGGTACGTGAGGGACGCATGGAACAACTGGCAAGTCCTGTGCCTGGAGGCTCTGTCCGTGGAGGATGCGGAAGATTTATACATGATTGGATTATTGATGGCAGGGTTCCTATTCTTTGGCTTTGGGATTGCCCTGACCTATCGGAAGATTGGTAAGACAGCTGCAAGCAAATTCACCCAGCCGCTGTCTGTGGAAATTAAGGAATGCTTTGGGGGTGTGTGTGACCGTTTGAAGGAATTAGATCAGAAAGTGATAGGAATTGAGGAACTGAACCGTAACAACGCAGTCCGGACTGCGGATACGCAGGGAAGAATGGGCTCCATCGGGGGTCAGATCGGTGAACTTTTACGGACTGTAACCGGTCTGGCCATGAGGCTGGACGTAATGTCTAGGGAAACTGCACAGACCGGACGCGAAACGCTGAGGACCAGATCTGATTGATTGATTATGATCCGGACAAATTACCGAAGATCATCAAATGGATTAAAAAATAATAAATTGTATTTGCCTGACCTAATCAACTAGCCCAACGAACCTCACTTGTCCCTATCTCTCGGTTGGGAGGTCAGCCGGGCAGCTGGTCTGCTATCTTCCCCTGTGCACTGCCTTATCTCCCTTCAAGGACAAACCATAGAACTGAACTCGAAAACATCTGAAGTTATGGCTAACACAATCTCAGACTCACTCACACCATACACAAACCTACCCCTGCCCCCACTACAACCGTCTGCCTGTCTTTATCTATCTCCTCTCCCAGTCCATACAAAAAATCCCATCACGTGACCACGTGTACTGTGTCATGTTTATGTTTATGTTTATGTTTTGTTGATGTTTTGTTGTGTTTTGCTATGTAATGCTTGCTAAACTGCATTCTTGTATTTCTGGAGAGCGTGTGGCGGCGCCTGACTAATCGGCTGCGGCCCGGAGGCTTGCTCCAAATTTCATTTCGTTATACTGTACTTGTACATGTGTAATGACAAATAAATAACTTGTAAAACTTGTAAAACTTGTATGGCGCTATCATTCCATGTGAGCTCCAACAGTATCTTCTATAAGGTATAGAACACAAATTTTCTATATGGAAAAAAAACAAAAAAAAAAACAATGCACATTATTTCCAATAACTGTGATAAATATAGCCAGGACTGCAAAACATGAAGTTAGATTTGTTAGATTCTATGTTGGATTGCATGTGTTAAACAATGCTTAATGATCAAACTGGTGTTTTACAAACATTTTAACAATCTAATGAATATAATAAAATGAACGAATACTTACTTTAAAAGATGAAGTTTGAAAAGATGAAGTTTGTCCTGGTCTTGTACTGTATGGCGCCATCATTCCATGTGAGCTCCGATGGTGGTTTCAGAGGTAAAAACAACACAAATATATTTTTAGTTGAGTCTACATGGAGAAAAAAAAAAAAAAAAAAATTAATTCACACATTATTTCCAATAACTGTGATAAATATAGCCAGGATTGCAAAACATTAGGTTAGATTTGTTAGATTGCATGTGTTAATCAATGCTTAATGGTTAAACTGGTGTTTTACAAACATTTTATAAATCTAATGAACACAATAAAATGAATAAAGATACTTACTTTAAACGATGAAGTTTGTCGTGGTCTCGTACTGTATGGCGCCATCATTCCATATGCGCTCCAACGGTGTTTTCTGAGGTAATAAACAATGCGATTATATTTTGAGTTAACTTTATATGACAAATCACACATTATTTTCGATAACTGTGATAAATATAGCCAGGATGGCAAAACATGAAGTTAGATGTGCAAGATAAAACCTCGCATGATGCATGATCCTTTAATTTATTGGAAAGAGAGAGCAGTAATTTTCCTTCATTTGTACTTGCTAAAAAAAAACATTTGTGCATGCCAGCAACAAGTGTCCCTTGTGAGAGGATTTTTTTCTGGAGAAATTGTAAAAAAGAAACAAAAGAAGAAGAAGTCAGCTAAGTCCTTCAATAGCAGAGCAACTGATATTTTTGAATAAAAATGTTATGTAACAATTGACACATTGTGGCTTTATTTATTTTATTAATCTTCATTTTTCATGACCAAAACACAAACAAACAAACAAAAACATAGTTATTCACAATGAGGGGTCTACAGGTTACAAAATCAAGATCATGTGTAGTTTTACAGATTACAATGCTTCCCTTTAATTGTGTTTTAGTATAATCCATTAATTAGAAGGATTTCTCACATTTGTTTAATGTAGTAGATATGAGGGAAGTCAATTAAAATATCCTTTTCATCATCAAAGGGAGTGGTAAATTAAACTGAAATTTCTGACAGGATAGTATTATGCATATTAAACGTGTTGAATAATAGTGCTCCCTCCCATCTGGTTATAAGGCTCTGGTCTGTTTCACAGATGGTTAATCAGAGGTTTTTGCTGTACTGCAAACATAATTATGGAAAAGCAGCAGAGACATGAATTCAGGTAATCAGCTTATATTAAGGTGTGTGTGTGTGTGTGTGTGTGTGTGTGTGTGTGTGTGTGTGTGTGTGTGTGTGTGTGTGTGTGTGTGTGTGTTCCTACAGTCTCTCCATCATGATCAATACCACTATTTAATTATCTTTTAAATTGTTAAGCTATTACATTTTCTCCCCCTTCCAAAACAGGCGATCTTGGGATGCGTGCAGAGAAGTGCCAATCATTCAACATGAGACACCAAAGAAACTAGCGCAGTGTTTGAAATGGTTCTCGTGGGCCATTGTTGCTGTACTCGTCTTTGTCCTTGCACTGCTCAGTAAAGTGAGCTGCTTTATTAATCATTGGCTAATCATTTTTGGATTAGCCTATAGGATAACATTTAACGTATCTATTGAATACTAAACAAAATTCTTTGTTAGACTGAAACTAAACTTTTTCCTTTTTTTTCCTTCTTCTTTACAGACATCATTTCTGCTTTTGATAACATTTGGGAACAATCAAACTGAGATTATATGTTCAGAAAAAAAGCCGACCGCCTTACTTGGCATTGGCTTTGTTCTGGTTGGGCCGAGTGTTCTCCTTCTGTTAAAAAGCACATGGAAGTTCATTTTCAAGAGTGCAACCATGCCCTCTAAAAAAACTGTTTTTTGGGTAAGCAAACAGAGTTTCTGATAAACAAATGTACGTGATGAACAATGTTCCCTCTCAAGCTGGGTGTTCACGGTGCGATGTCTGTGTGATTTCAGCTAGGTTAACGTACCTACCGTACTTACACTGTACGAGTAGATCGCATACGATGTAAAGCCAAAGCTTACGGTTTATCTGCTCACACTGTACAGTCCGATCGTCGAGCGCGACTTGACTGCTCACACTATACGTGTGGAATATGCACGATAAACCCCCTGTGCCAGGTTGCGCCGATAGACGATGATATAGTCAAATGCATCAGCTATCGATATCAAGAGGATTTAGCATTGCCAATTTATGTATTTAATTATTATTATTAATATTATAGGCATACTTTTATTATTAAATTGATATTAGGTACATTTAATTTGTCCCGCAACAATTTCATAATGCATCAATGCAAGTAGCTACCATCTCAAGGGCTGTGCCAAGTGTGCGACCGCACAGGGCCTCGTGCAAAGTGACAGCTGACTTAATGTCTAAAAAAGCTAATAGTTAAAGTTCATGTTTTTGTCCTTCAAAATACTATAATAGTAGTTAAAAGACATAAAAAAATAAATAAAATACTACTGCTAAATACATTTTTAACAAGCAGAATAATACAGCATCAGGGTACACATTTTTAACTTTTTGCATGATACTTTGCATGTGACAGTGATTCATGCGCATATATGCATGTCACTCAGCGCAGAATCGCACGTCTGGCTCGAAGAGAGAGCTTTATTCAGTCAAATCAAATTCTGATTTTGGCTGACTCTGAAACCATAGATAGCCTATTAGGCTACCTAAGAAGTTCAAGTAAATAGGCCACACTAGAAATCTGCGCTCTTTGAAGAATGTGCATTTATTGCATGGACGGAGGTCAAGCATGGACCGCCTGCGTTTCATTTGACGGTACGCAAAGGTTTTTTATTTACACTATAAAATTAAATTACCATATAGCCTAAGTATTACGCACCTTGCATCAGTGCCACAGAACGAATAGAAGTCTACTCTATCTCTAGACGTTAAAAATGTTTTTAAATCTGAAAACGGCAAAAAGTAAATTAATTGTCAGACATCCATTTAGCGCATGTTCACAGAGGAAAACATCTGAAAAACAGCGCTGTTTGTTCTCTCAGTACTGCCTGTTTGTTTTACTGACTGAGGAATCTCTTCAGATGATTCAGTGAGAGAGCAGTCCAAACGAATTCAAGTGGATTCAGGCCGTTTTGCAAACGCGTTTGACCCATTCATAATTTAGAACATAATTTAAGCGTCAAAATCTGCGCACTGCGCAGTTCACTTACAGTGTAACTTCTTGAACATAATGCTGTTAAACTGAATATAGATTTTTTTTCTTAAATATCCACATAAACAACAAATAGTTTGTCACTATAGCAACAGTAGACCCCATTAATATACCCCTGGGGCCTCGCACATCACGTTTTGCACAGGGCCTCGCATATGGGGCGCCGTTTGCGGCTCACGCCGAAAATAACAGCAACATTTTGTCACATTTAGCTTCAATGTTTAAAAAACTGGTATGAATTTTTGACGGTCACTTTTTAGCACATTTACAACAATATTTGTCAACTTAGAGATATTTTAAATAGGTAAATCTAAATATTAAATGTTACACCTAAATGTTAAATCTAAATCTAAATGTTAAATCTAAATCTAAATGTTGAATCTAAATGTTTTCGGTGAAACTAAATATTTAACTAATATGCAAATTCAAATGCCGATAACTGGAAGTGCCAAAATAAAAGCTCAAGGAGGTCAGTGTGTGTTTATAGCATTGTGTCAAATAAGTAACAAATAAAAACCATCTCATCCGAGGAAACTGACTCTTGGACATGGATTATCGTGATAATAACTACCTAAAATAATAAACACGTTTGGAGAAACTGTATTTGAAGAGTAGGCTAGTGTCACTTTTATGAAAAGTGCGGGACGTATGATGACCAGCTACGAGGGGTCTCACTTTGACTGAATGTTATGTCCTCACTCATCACTCTGTCATGTTTACATGCTTAAAGGGCAGCAAGAGCCTATATCCTATATAGCCTATATCAAAATGTTTCAACAACCGCTGTCATCATTTTGAATAGCTTTTTATAAAAGTGACACTAGCCTACTCTTCAAATACAGTATCTCCTGTCTCCTTGTCTAACCCCACGCTTCTTGTTACCTGATCATTGATTGATTTGTCCCACCTGTTCCTTCTCGTTACCTGCCTTGTTTGTTTCCTTTATCATCTCCTTGTGTCTTCAGTCCTGGGCTGGTTCGTTATCGTTGTTTTATCGTTTGTTCCTGTTGGCTATTCCCTGCATCACGTTTGTTTTCTCCTGGTCCCTTGTATGTATTATGTTTTTGTTTTTTTTTCTTCTCCCCTTTCTTTCCCCTCGTGGGTTTTTGTTTGTGTTTATTTTATTTTGTATTTAAATAAACCCCATTGCACGAGTCCTTGCTCCTTTTTCACTGTACCACACCCTGACAAAAATGTGCTTCATTTAGTGACTAACTGCATTTTTTTTATATATATATATAAGTTACATCAAGGGTTAAATAAAATAGAAATGGCACATTAAAGTTAAAAGTTATAACTGCATGATAAAATGGTTATGTACCATTTACGTAGCTATACTGTACAGGTCTGGTATAAAGAATGTTTTTGGTGACAAATGTCCGCCCAATAGAGAAAAGTTTTGCTCAGCGAGAAAATAAATTATAGGGAACATTGGTGATGAACCTGATTGTTTTTGCTGTATAACTCTCTGACTCTGATTTTAACTTTTCTCTAGGTCCTGAGTGTTGAGTTCCTGGTAGCATTGGGAGCTGCAATTCTAACAATAGTAGCCATGCCACACTTTGACATTGTCACTAATGTGATGATCTTAAACAGCGTGAGCATCCTGTCAGCAGTGTTCCAGGTCGTCGCTGTTTGCCTCGCCAAAGAGAGGAAACGGTTTATAATGCCCCCCGTATGCTCAATTTTCTTAATCGTCCTGGGGCATGTCCTTTTTGCAGTTGGTTATCTGGTATTCGAAAATTCTCCTAAGATGAAAGTATCAATTGGCCTTGCCATCATGGGGACCATCTTGGTTTCTGTGAACTGGTGGGAAAACTTCAGCACGCTCTTCTCCATCTCATCTCTAAAGGACATTTCCGAAGACATCGCTCAGTCTCGTAATGTGGTGTGCATCATCTCCAGTTTGATGAGAATTCTGATTACTTCAGCTGTGGTTGGACCTTATGTTCCTCTGTCAGGTCAGGACTGGAAATCAGTCAAAGACAGCTTTGAAGTGGTTGTTATTTCATTGGTGGCGATCCAGATTGCATCCTCTGCGCTGTGCCACTGGTTTGTAGTTGTAGCTTGCAAGATGCACGCCCTGCACCTCAGCTTCGCCTTGCCCATATACATGGCCTCAGTTGCAGTTTTGGCAGTGTTTTTGTTTCCACTTGCAGTCACACTCACAGAGTCTGATCCTTCTACCTGTTTTGAGAACATTCAGGCGAAATCCAGTGGTACACTGTTGCAGTTGATGTTGACTGATGCTTTAAAAACTCTACGTGCCAGGGACATTGTGGTAACCAAGAGTACAGGAGGACTGGCGTGTTTGATCTGCTCTGCTCTGAGCTGGTGGTTGGGACTCATGCTCTGTACATTTTACATCTGGTATCTGAAGATCGATCAAATGATAAGAACCCAAGATCTGTTTGTGCGACGCATGTATGAAGGAGCATTTCTGGAACAGTCCATGTTGCTGAACACCCATTTTCAAATCAAAAAGATAATCAAGGAGAAAGAGGGGTGAGTGTTTCAACTTTCTAAGTATGACTGCATATATTGTTAATACATCAGCCAATATTAGAGATTTTTAATTATCTGTATCGATATTGACTATTTAATGGTGCATTCTCTCATTGTTTTTTTTACATTTAGGCCTATATTATCTGACTCTTACTTCATGTCAATCTATAAAAACACTAACAGCCCAATTTAATAACTGTCACATGTCTGTCTTGTTTTGCACATGTGGTGTTTTAGTTTATTTCTGGGCCATGTGTGTTCCTGTCTTCAGTCTTGACCCCACCCCTCTTGTTATCTGATTATTGCTTAATTTGCCCCACCTGTTGTTCCCCATTACCTGCCTTGTTTGTCCCCTATTTAATCTCCTTGCGTTTTTTCAGTCCTGTGCTGGACTGAAAAACAGTAGGGATCAGTAAAAAGAGTTCAAGTTAAAATAAATCCTTACCAGTTGAAAATTAGTCAGCAGTCAAAGCATTGTGTCCCTCCGTGTTATCGCCCGATGGCAGACGTGGATACACACAAGTACTGTGTTTGGGGAAAGAGCACGCGATTGCTGCACTGGAGTCAGGCGAGTACCGGCATTGTGAATTGTTCACAGTTAAAATGCTGCGTACTGGTCTGGGCTACTTTCAGTCTGCAATTCCATCGTGGGGCTCTAGAATGGATTTGGCTGACGAGCAAGAGATGGGGCCGCCCCTTTCGCTTGCTCATTGACCAGATCCACACATCTCTCTGTGTGATTCCGAGGCGCACTTTGGTGCCTCTTCGGCTCATGCGGGGGATGATGACGATGTATCTCTTGGGTCTGCGGACTTCGAGCAGCCAATCTCTGAGCATTCCTCACACGATAACAAATCTGTCGAGGAGTTATTAGAGGTGTTTACTCGCGTGGTGGCCATGTTACAGCTTGACTGGCCCTGTGAACAAGAGATCCCCAAATGAGGATAGATTTCTGTCCGGGACATCAGTCTCTCCCCTTCTTTGAGGACCTCCATGACGAACTAAGTCACGGAGCAAACCATATACCTCGCGTGTTTTTGTGCCCTCAACATCGACTTTTTCTACTATCGTGGGTGTGAAATCACGTGGATATGCGGAGATGCCACAGGTTGAAGAGACGCGCGCAGACTCTCTTAGCAGGTTCGGCATCTTTGCTGAAGAAACCTACCCTCCCCAAAAGCTTACCACGCTGCACACCATGGCGGTGTTACAGGCGTACCATGCTGACCTCTTGAAAGATTTGAGTGTGGAGGGGATGATCATTGGCAAAGAACTCGCGGAACTTCGCCAAGCCACGGATCTGTCTCTTCGTGCCACCAAGCAAATGGCCTGCTTTGGTGAGCATGAAGAGACATGTAGCTCAATCTATCTGGAATCAAGGACAAAGACCGCGTATATCTGTTAGATTCTCCAATCTCCCCTACGGGCTTATTTGGTGATGAAGTTAACTCTGTTGTCGCCAGATTTAAGGAAGCTAAAAAGCATGAGGAAGCATTTACACAGTTTCTTCCTCGCCACACTCAAGGGGAGGGGCCATCAGCCACCCAGCCTCTCCCTCTCCCTGGTAGTTAGGGAGGTGAAAAAATAGAGTGTGGCGAGTCGCCCTCCCCCTCGTAAAGACTGGGGATCGGCTCGCTGCCCTCAGCAACCTCCCAGGGCAGACCTCAGGACCATTATTATTAAAAAGAAGTACTCCTGATGGTCTTGCCCCCAGGGTAGCCCCCCGTGGAACGGGGTGCGTCAAACACCTGCTCAATCCGTCCCGCTACCCTCATGAAACCTCTCCACCTCTGGCGATTCGGGGGGCAGTGGTTTCCAGAGAAATTTCTGGCATTTTCAGGCATTTCTGCATGGGTGTTAAACACAGTACAGAAAGGTTACAAAGTCCAGTTTGCGTCCTCTGCGTTTCAACGGCGTGGTCTCCACTTCTGTGAAGCCAGAGCTGACGCACGTACTGTCACAAGAGCTACAAATTTTACTGAGCAAAGAAACCATAGAACATGTTCCTCTTCCAGAGAGAGAGAGTCAGGCTATTACAGCAGATACTTCCTGGTTCCCAAGAAGGATGGGGGTTGCGTTCAATCTTAGATCTTCGAGGCTTAAACCTTTCAGTCAAAGGACTCAAGTTCAAGATGTTAACAGTAAAGATGTTCGTGTCGCAAATTCAACATTGCGATTGGTTCATCACGATCGATCTGAAGGACGCGTATTTTCACATAGAAATACTGCCACAACACAAGAAGTTCCTGAGGTTCGCTTTCGGGGGCGAAGCTTACCAATTTCGGGTTCTTCCATTTGGCTTAGCCTTGTCATCCCGCACATACACAAAATGCATGGATGCAGCCCTGGCTCCATAGCGACTCCGGGGCATTCACATTTTTAATTACATAGACGATTGGTTAATATTAGTACAATCACAAGAGATGGCGCTTCAGCACAGAGACATCGTGCTAGCCCATCTAGTTTCTCTAGGGTTGAGACTCAACACCAAGAAAAGCGTTCTTTCTCATGCCCACAGAATGACTTATCTGGGGATTGTTTGGGATTCGATCACGATGCGGGCACAACTGTCTCCCGTTCGAATCGAGACCATTCGGCATACCCTGAGCAAAGTCAGGCTAGGTCAAAATCTCACTGTTCATCAGAATCAAAGATTGTTAGGTTTCATGGCATCAGCATCCACGGTGATTCCTATGGGGCTGTTGCACATGAGGCCATTCCAGTTGTGGCTCAGAGTCAGGGGATTTTATCCAAGGGCCAATCTTCAGAGGCCAATAAAAATGACACTGGACCAGGTTTTACAAAGCGGAAATGGACCTCTTCGCCTCTTATCAGACAGCGCAATGTCCCCTTTACTTCTCGCTCCACCACCCAGCACCCCTGGGTCTGGATGCGATGGCACATACATGGCCCAAAATGCACCCGTATGCTTTTCCTCCAGTCGCTCTGCTCTCAGCAGTTCTTCTAGCCAGAGTTTGCCAACAAGGGTCTTGCCTCTTACTGATAGCGGCGCGTTGGCCCAACAGAGTATGGTTCTCAGAGATAGTATCTCTCCTCAACGGCTTGCTATGGGCAATTCCAGAGAGGAGGGACCTCCTTTCTCAGGCAGAGGGCACGATATTCCATCCCAGGCCCGACCTGTGGAACCTTCATGTTTGGCTTTCACCTGACGTGACTGAGACCATTCTAGGTGCTAGGGCCTCTTAAATGGTAAATGGGGTGTCTTTGAAAGGTGGTGTGCGACACATAATGCAGATCCAGTTAATTGCCAGATTGCTTCAGTTCTGGACTTCGTGCAGGAAAGGCTGTCAGCAGGCAAATACCCCGCCACTCTCAGGGTTTATGTGGCCACTCTTTCGGCTTGCCACGCCTTGATTGACGGGGTGCCACTCGGGAGGCATCCTCTTCTCACTTGCTTCATTCGCCGGATCAGTAGAGATTTCATAGACTGTGTCCAGTTTGTGCTCTTCAGGCCTACTTCCACCGCACTAGCCAGTGGCGTAAGTCAGAGCAACTGTTATGGGTTTAGAGGTTCTGCCGCCACCAAACAGATTCAAGAGTTTTATTTGTCACATACACAGTTATATACAGAATATACAACTGGCAGTGAAATGTAAACAGGTCCGCTCCATGGACAGTGCAAATTCACAGTTAAAAACACAAGGAGGAAATTATAATAGAAATAGAATAAAAAAGTACTATATATACATCTGTAGAATTATAAATAAATCAAGTAGAAAAAATTAATAAATAAATAAAGAAGTGGAATGAAATAAGTGAAAATAAACTGTGCAGTGAGTAAACTGTAGACTTATAAATATGTGGTTAACAGAAATGTACAAAGTATAATGTGCAAACAGGTTTATAACAGGTTGTTACACAGTAACAACGAGAACAGAAAGTGCGGTGCAATGTCAGTATATCGATGTTTATCCTGAAGTGAAGTCACGTGATGTTAAGTGTAGTCAGTAGTCTGATGGCCTGGGCTCCTTCTGAGTCTCTCAGTTTTGGCCATCAGGCTTCGGAAGCGCTTACCAGATGGCAGCAGCGTGAAATGAGGGTTTGCAGGGTGATTAGAGTCCTTGATGATCTTAGTAGCTCTACCTTTGCAGCGTTTGGTGTAGACGTCCTGCAGAGACGGGATAGCTGACCCTGAGATACGCTCGGATAAGCACACGACTCTTTGCAGGGCTTTGCCGTCATGACTGGTGCTGTTCCCATACCACGCTGTGATGCACTGAGTTAATACACTTTCTATCGCCCCTAAATAGAAAGTTTTCAGGATAGCTGGTGAAATCCTGAATTTCCTCAGCTGGCGCAGGTGGTACAGTCTTTGCCTGGCTTTTTTCACCTGTGTCTGAATGTGTGCAGTCCAGGTCAGGTCCTCGGAGATGTTTACACCCAGGTACTTGAAGCTGCTTACTCTCTCTGGTGACCCACTGATCATGAGAGGGGAGTATGTCTATTGCTGTCTCTTCCTGAAGTCCACAATCAGTTCTTTGGTCTTGCCAACATTCAGAGAGAGACAGTTGTCCTGACACCATGATGTTAGTTGCTCCACCTCGTCCAAGTATGCCATCTCATTGTTGTTGGAAATGAGGCCCAGGACAACAGTATCATCAGCAAATTTGATGATAGAGGTGGAGCTGTGTGTGGATAAACAGTCATGCGTGTAGAGAGAGTAGAGCAGGGGACTCAGGACACAGCCCTGTGGAGCTCCCACACTCAGGGTGATGGAGGTGGAGGTGAACTGGCCTACTCTCACCACCTGAGGCCTGCCAGTGAGGAAGTCTTCAATCCAGTGGCAGAGAGAAGAATTCAGGCTGAGATCCAGGAGTTTGGCGGTTAGCTTATTGGGAACTATGGTGTTAAAGGCTGAGCTATAGTCAATAAATAGCAGCCTTACGTAGTTCCCACTTTTGCTGTCGATGTGAGTGAGGGAGGAGTGGAGAAAATGAGAGATGGCATCTTCAGTCGATCTATTGGGACGATAGGCAAACTGAAGAGGGTCCAAAGTGTCAGGAATGAAGGAGCAAATGGTGTTTTTAATGAGTCTCTCAAAGACCTTCATGACTATAGACGTAAGAGCCACTGGACGATAGTCATTTAGGCAAGAGGGTTTACTGTTCTTAGGGACAGGGATGATGATTTTTTGAAGGAGGTGGGGACCACAGATGGTGCGAGGGACTCATTAAAGATGGATGTAAACAACCCGGCGAGCTGATCAGCACAGGACCGCAGAACACGACCTGAAATACCATCCGGCCCGGCAGCTGTCCTGACGTCCACACGCTTGAGTGCCCTCCGAACTTCATCCTCTGAGACAGAGATCACGTGGTTGTTGCTGCTCTGAGTGATTCCCTCTGACGCGTCACTTGGCGGAGTCGCACTGCCAAACAAATCAAAGCGAGTGTAGAAAGAGTTTAACTCGTTCACAAGCAACGGATCAGCTCTCACCTCTGCAGAGGATTTAGATCCAAAAGCACAGATGGTCCTCAGTCCCTGCCACATGCGCCGGGAGTCGTTGAGTTGGAAATGAGACTCCACTCGATCCTTATAACGGAGTTTTGCGGCTTTAACTGTGCGTTGGAGAGCATAGCAGGAAGATTTATAGTCATTCATATTCCCTGTTAGGATACCGGCGTTGTAAGCGGCAGTGCGTGTGTTCACTGCAGCGTGGATTGAATTGTCCACCCACGGTTTCTGATTTGAGAAGGACGTTATTGTTATTGTTTGTGTGGCTTGCTCTGTAAGCGTGTTGATGAAGCAAAGCGCCACATCAGTGAACTCGCTGACGTCAGATGAACTTGCCGGAACATGTCCCAGTCGACGTCATCAAGAGCTGCCTGTAGCACAGTCTCTGAATGGTGCGACCAGCGTTTAACTTCCTGCCTCCCCAGGGGTTCCCGAATGAGCCTTTGTCTATATTCAGGTGTGAGGAAAATGGTGGCATGATCCGATTTGCCAAAAGCTGGCAGTGAACGATCTTTATAGGCGTTCTTAAACAGAGAGTAGCAATGATCCAGTGTGTTTGCTCCTCGTGTAGGACAGGAGACGTGCTGGTGAAAGGTTGGCAAGACTTTCTTTAGGTTTGCTTTGTTAAAATCGCCCGCGACGATGAACGCAACATCAGGGTGTTTGTTTGTGAAGCCGCTGGTAACATCACAAAGGCCAGATAAAGCCAGCCATGTGTCTGCCTGTGGTGGAATGTAAACGGCAGTGGCGATGACTGAGGAAAACTCCCTCGGCAGATAGAATGGGCGGCAAATGATTGTTAAATGTTCCAGATGAGGCGAGCAGGATCGCGAAAGATTGGAGATGTTCCTGGGGTCGCACCATTTCTTGTTGATCATGAAGTTGAAGTTGAAGTTTATTTGTCATTACACATGTACATGTAATGTACATGAAACACATTCCACCACCTTTAGATTTACCGGCCTCGGCTGTTCTGTCCATCCGAAAAACAGGGAAATTCTCAGACGGCGTCTCAACTGTGTCCGGGACCGTGGGCGTGAGCCATGTTTCAGACAAACAATAGATGTTACAGTCTCTCATGTCCCGTTGAAAACTTATCCTGGCTCTAAGATCGTCCATCTTATTCTCCAAGGATTGAACATTTGCAAGCAGAATGCTCGGGAGAGGTGGGCTGAATGCCCTTTTTCTCAGTCTGTTGCAATTCCCAGCACGTTTCCCGCAGTGTTTCTTGAATCTTTGCCTTTGACTCGTCTGGCCATTGTTCAACTCGGCGTTCCGACGAATCGCAGATGGCCACAGAGGTTTGGTGAAAGTGTCCTGAAACAGTCCAGTGTAGCAGTAACCAATGTCCAAAAGTGTTTTGCTGTCATAGCAGATCCATGTAGATGATAAATTTGTAAAAACAGAGCAAAAGAGAGTAAAATACTAAATAAAAGCACATTCTTCACGGAACGACCTGAACGGCGACCAAACACGGCGGCGCCATCTTGGAGACTGTCAAATTGGGCCAGGGATGCTATTGCTCTTGCCTATGAGGCACGCAGTCAAGCTTCACCAGTAGGCCTAAGGGCTCACTCCACTAGAGGATTTGCCGCCTCCTACTGCATTGTGTTTGTGATGCAGCTGGTTGGTCCTCTCCGCACACATTCATAAGATTTTATAGCTTGGATGCTCATACCTCTCCAGGCTCTCACGTCCTTGAGTCGACATCACAAGCTAATGTCTGAGGCTGCTTTTCTTGCGTTCTTGTGCACTACCCACACACCATCAAGCATGGCGGCATGGGTATTCTCGTTCCCAAATGCGCTAAAAGCAGCGCAGCATTGAATGTAGCTTTTGAAAGGGAATGGTTCGGGTTACTTGACTGTAGCCGTTCTCTGATAAAGTGGAACGAGATGTTGCTCTACATTGCCGTGCTGATAATGTCCCAGGACTGCTCTTCAAACAAAAAAAGACCTGAAGGCATACAGCTGGGGCTCATCTATTTATAGCCTCGTGCACCAGGTGCATGTGTGACATCACCAACCGAGGCTATAATACCTCTGGGTCAATTTCATTGACGTGTTATACACATTATTCACAGCTGGTCGTGATAAGACACTTCACAAACACGCTAAAAGTAGTGCAGCATCTCGTTCCGCTTTATCTGGGAACAGGGTTACAGTCAAGCAACCCAAACCATTTTTATGCATGTTTTGCCTGGGTTTTTGTTGCATTTACACTGTTCTGACCAGCAGGGGTCACCGTGAAGACGGATGTCAGATTGATTCGAAGCTTTGACATAATAGGGCACATTTGCTTCACTGTTTCAGTGTTTCACGAAGCCTCAGTCTGCCCATCACTAATAAACTGCTACAATTAATTAACTACATATGAACTCTAATGAACTGCACTTCTACAGAATTTATGAATCTTTGCTAATTAAATCCAACATTTACTAATACATAAATAAAATCAAAAGTTGTATTTGTTAACATTAATGCACTATGAACTAACATTGTTTGTTAATGAACTGTATTTTTATAAATAAACATTAACAAAGATTAATAAATATAACAAATGTATTGCTCATGGTTAGTTCATATTCATTAACTAATGTTAACAAATGAAACCTTATTGTAACCTTATTATAAAGTGTCACCGAGATCTCTTTAATGTCAAAACATCAGTGAGCTTTAAATGAGAGCAAATTGATGTTTTGCTAAAGTCTCCTTCTCAAATGTTTCATCTGATAAAAAGACTGTAATCTCATATGTATCCCCTCTATAGTTTTAAAAGAGTTTCAGCATCTCAAACTGTGACAGCATCCAAAGTATGAATTTCAATAGAAATTCAATATGAACTCAAACACATCTTATTACATTCTTCCTTAACTAAATTATCTTGGCTACGCCATGCAAAGTAATTGTATAGCTTTATACTCTTACTGTATGTCAATAATTGATTCACTTGCTACAGTGACAGGTCGCTCTAAGCACTTGATATTGGACCAGGGTCTAGGTTTGGTTACAGGAGGGTAAGAGTCAAGGCACTCAAGACACAGGCAATGAATGAAAAATATATTTATGTATTTTGATTGGTGCAAAAATAATAATAAAAGCAAATGTAACACAATCACAACAACAATGAAATAAAAATGGATAAAATCAAATGAAACAATTGTCCTTTTCAATCCCTTTGTTGTTCTTTTAAATATATTTTGAGCTCTGTTCACTATTTAAATAACTTTCTCCTATTTACTTCTAGTTATTAGAGTTATATTTCAGTCGTTTAGTTTCTAATTTTAGTTTATAAATATTTAGTTTCACTAACTTTTAGTTTAGTAAGAGCTTTTGTTATTTTTGGGTTTTAGTTCCTTTTCACTCTTTTAGTTCCCACTCATAAAAATGATTAACCCAAATTAAAACATAAAATATAAGAAAAATAAAAATTAAATTAATCACAATAGACAAATCAAAACAATCTGAAATATTCAATTCTTCAACAATATAACAGTCAATAACTTCTCAATCCAAATGTTCTTTTGTCACTCAGCATTTAGTCATTATATTCTTTATTATATTATTATATTAAACTGCAATGACTTTAAGCAACATTCTATTTAATCTTTTTACATTTTGTTAGAATTATAATTATTTGGAAATTATATTATTTTCTTCCTGTTTCTCATATAGCATGATTCTAACGTGTTACACCTGCTTCTAATTTTACATATGTGATAAAGTTAGTAATTAAATTATTTATATCTGAGAGTAAATTTTCATAATATGTACTCCTAAGGGCAAAAGAACCCATCAGAGTGTTTCTGTGTGCAACGATGTGGCATGAGACCTACGATGAAATGATGAAGATAATCATCTCTATGTTCAGGTAAACATAGTCCATACTTACTCAACTTGTAAAATTCAGTCTCAGTTGAATTACAATTGCAATACTAGTTCTTTTACTACCAGGCTCGATAAATACAGGCCCAAGACCGACAAACAGAGCGATGTCAAGTTTGAATTCCATATTTATTTTGATGACGCTTTCATGGATGTTGATAATGGAAGGCAGCGGCATGCAAACGAATACGCTGCAATTCTTGTGGATGTAATTAAAGAAGTTTACATGTAAGTATCCTCATCAATTTGATCTGTTTATGTGCACTGAGACTTTATATGCAAAACCTAATCTACTAATACTTTACATGCATTAGCATTTTCAGTGAGGAGGATCCATGTATATTCAAGCAGTCGCCACCACTACCAATGCAGAAGATCATTAACACCCCCTATGGAGGTCGGCTGGAATACACCCTCCCTAAAGGCAATGTGATGATGGTTCACCTCAAAGACAAGCAACTTATCCGTCACAAAAAAGATGGTCTCAGGTATGAGTCATTAAAGATGCAGTTAAACACAGCACAGGTGCAGATGTTTTGCATCCAGAACCAGAACTAATCATCTGTGTTTGCAGATAATGTATTTGTATTACATTCTTGGCTGGAGACTTAATAGACAGTACTTCAAAATGTATGAGGCAGGAGATGAACTGGATTCCCTTAAGAAGAACCTGAAGGTTAGAGGTTAAACTTCACCACTGGTATATCTACAGAATAATACAATATCAGCTAGACTCTGAATGTTTTTAATACTCCTTAGAGAGAAAAGGAGCACACGTATATCTTGGCCCTGGATGGAGATACTGATTTCCAGCCGTGTGCGGTCATGCTGTTAATTGACAGACTGAAACTCTACCCAGAGGTTGGGGCTGCCTGTGGCAGGATTCATCCAACAGGCACAGGTCGGATATATATATTAAGTATAAACTATTGTTATCAGGTCATTTTATTGTTTTTGATTCATGTTCATTGTTTCAAACATCTAGAGTACAGAATATGTACTCTACATTCAAAAGTTTGGAGTCAGTAAGATTGTTTTTTTTTTTAAAATGAATGCTTTCAGAAAGGGCACATTCATTTGAAATAAAAGCTGTTATTTATTTAACTTTTTTAACTTCAATAGTGTAAATTAACGCGTTAATTGCCACAACAGGTTGAAGCCATGCATTTCAACTTCCAGTTGTCTGCTTGAATGAGTCATTAGCTAATGATTTATCATTATGACTTTACTTTACACGTTAATTTACACTAATATAATATGTTATTAGGGAATTAATACATTGACACATTTAACTAATAACAATTTAATGATTATTTAATCTATTAAACATATAGAATGTTCATTAGTTGCTGATGCAGTAATCATTAATAAATGGTTTAGTTCCTCATGAGTCATACATTAATGACTATCTGGCTATTAGTGAAACATGAATTAATGCATATTAGTGCACCCGTATTGTAAAGTGTTACCCTTTTTTGTAACTGTGACCTCTGCTCCTAAATAGTCTATTTATTCCTATGGGTAAAAAGAAATAGTAAATAAAACAATTAAAGAAAAAATCTTATTTTTGTTGACATCTAAAACCATGCATCCAAATTCATCTGTCATTTGGTAGAAACTAGTCAAATTAGCTAAATGCATATATAGACATGCACTACATCAACCAAATCTGTGATCCATTAATCTATTCTAAAGAATAATGCACTTGCAACTATATGTATAGTATAGATTATAAAGGTGATAAACTGACTAAGATAATGTACTTGAAGGGCCCATGGTGTGGTATCAGAAGTTTGAATATGCGGTTGGACACTGGCTGCAAAAGACTGCGGAGCACGTGTTTGGCTGTGTACTGTGCAGCCCTGGATGTTTCAGTCTTTTCAGAGGAGCTGCACTCATGGACGACAACGTCATGAAGAGGTATACAACTAAAGCAAGTGAAGCCAGCCACTACATCCAGTATGATCAAGGTAATGTCTAGATGAAGCTAACCACATGATATCAATTCAGCCTAAACTAAACTAATTCTCCCTCCTTTTGGTGTAATGTCAGGTGAGGACCGTTGGTTGTGCACTCTACTGCTGCAGCAGGGCTGGAGGATTGAGTATAACGCAGCATCTGATGCCTACACCAATGCGCCGCAGGATTTTAAAGAGTTCTACAACCAGCGCAGACGCTGGGGACCTTCTACCATGGCCAACACCATCGATCTCTTGGGCTCAGGAGGACTGACCTCTCAGAGGAACAGCTCTATCTCAAAACTTTACATCTTGTACCAGATTATCAGCATGGCAGCGTCTATCTTGGGCCCTGCCACTATCTGTCTCATGATATCAGGTAAGGTTTTGCATGGGAAAATTGTCAATCATTTATGCATATTAGCTTCATTATTCTGTTTTAGGAATATGGTTATTAAAGTGCTTTCTTTATCTTGCAGGAAGCTTTGTGTTCATTTTTAAAATGGATGAAAATATAGCTCTTGTTTTGGCCATAGTGCCCCCTGCTGTCTATCTCATCTTATGCTTCAAACTGAAATCTGACATGCAGATTCAAATTGCAGCAATTATGAGTATTTTCTACGCATTTCTCATGGCGGGAGCAGTTCTCTGCATCATAGGTAATAGCCGTGTCTTTTTTCATGTGTAAAACATGATTTAGAAGTTTTTTAAAACATGTTTTGTTCTTTAAACACCCCATTCTATTCAGTGTTGACATACAGTTCAACACTGAACTGTATGTGAACACATATCACAGTTTTTACAAAAATATTAACTATTTTCAATGTTGATAGTAATAATAATTGTTTCTTAAAGCACCAAATTAGTATGTTACTGAAAATTAAATATATTAAAATAGAATACAGTCCTTTTCAATTGTAATAATATTACAGTTTTTACTATTTCTGATTAAATAAATGTAGCCTTGGTCAGCATCAGAGACTTCTTTCAAAAACATTAGACCCCAAACCTTTGAACGGTAGTTTGTTTTAGACTGCACATTTTAAATGCATATCTGCTAAAATATAGAGGTACTATCTAGGATTGGAATCAAAGACAGTGACTAAAAGCTACAAAACTCTAATTCTGAATTCATGAGGTCTCTAAATATTCATGTCAAGAGAGCAAACATGTAAAGTAGCTGAATATCTTGATGGGTGACAAATGCATCTCTATCTATAATACTTTCTCTCCTCATCTCAACTCTCATAGGTGATTTAGTGAGGCAAAAAACTTTTCTGACCCCCAGTGGTCTGTTCCTCATCGGCATGGTGGTGTTGTACCTCATCACTGCAGCTTTACACCCTCAGGAGTTCTCACTGGTCATCTATGGATTGTTATACTTCCTCTGCATTCCCAGCGGGTATTTACTCTTAGCCATTTACTCTATGGTCAACATGAACAATGTCACATGGGGCACTCGTGAAACCGGCGGCCAGGGTAAGACTACGGCAGTCGATACCATTAAGAAGAAGGTCATGAATGCCACATGCTGCAAATGTCCATGTTTGGAATCTGAAGAAGAATTGAGCAAGGAGATAATACCAGCAGAAAC
This sequence comes from Paracanthobrama guichenoti, assembly GCA_018749465.1. NCBI lineage: Eukaryota > Metazoa > Chordata > Actinopteri > Cypriniformes > Gobionidae > Paracanthobrama > Paracanthobrama guichenoti. The sequence goes on along the minus strand of CM031960.1, from coordinate 12,872,870 downwards.
CATAACAAAAACTGAAAAGCCAGATATTGCTTTGGAAACACAAAGGTAAAGCAAAAAGTTTCATGCCAATTATATCTGCCTATGTAGAATTACTTAATAGAATGAACTATTTTTATATAGATTTGGGGGGGAAAAAAGAAAAATTAATTAAGATTACAGTGGCTGTTTTAATACTACTACTACTACTACTACTACTAATACTAATACTAATACTACTAATAATACTGTATTCCTACAATGTAAATAGGGCACATGAGTTCCTACTCAGTCCACATCAAAGTAAGTATGACTTCCATACTTAATATCCTAATATTCTAGCTCTTGACTTGACTTGAATTAGACTACCATTAAAACTGTTAAACATTTAATTCCAAAAGCTTGGATTGAACATCTGCAAGTGAAATCTTACGACTTTCCCTTGGATGAATCTGCACTTCCATTGGTAAGACAAATTGGAAGAAATATTATATATTATATTATATTATATTATATTATATTATATTATATTATATTATATTATATTATATTATATTATATTATATTATATTATATTATATGTATGTGTTTCACCACATGCAGGATGAAATTGATTTCTGGAGAGAATTGCAAAACAAATATCTAGAACCTCTTAAAGAGAATAAAGAACAACAGGAAAAAATTGCTAATGATCTGAGAGAACTTCGAAATAAGGTAAGCCTCATTATCTTGTCAATAGGACTTGCAAAAATGACTTTGTATGTGGTTTTGTCTATATTCTATGGAACAGTTTTGTCTCCATGCTGTTTTGCTTTTCTCTTTCATACAGGTTACATTTGCCTTTTTTTCTGCAATGCACTTTGGCTAGTGGCAACTTTCTTCCTTCAGACAATTGGTGACTCAGTCTCCATAAAGATCCCAAAATGTACCCTAATGGGACCCGATCCCCAACAGAAGTGCTTTCCCTTGATCCAATTGCACTGATGTTTCTACTGAGCTTCGCATCTTTGCTGTTATTGCAATTTGTTGCAATGTTATACCACAGGTAACTAAACATGCACACAAGAATCAAATCACTATCACTGTGGACGATTCTGTTTTATATGCTTAAAATTGTCAGATTTTTTTGTTTTAGTATTTCACTAAAGCACAAAGTGCAGATCATACAATATATTATAAGTGTAAAACCAGTCTAAAGTCTGAAGATAAATTAGTCAGTTGTATTATGTTCTTTTGTTTCAGAATCTACACATTAATCCATTTTGTTGCATATGCTGATACAGAAATTAAAGCTCGTGAGAAAGCAGTCACATCAGGTGAGTCATTGGATCACACACAAAATTACCATTTTAAATGTTTTGTTTTACAGTATTTAATTTTTTTTTTTATTAACAATGTTCATGTTTCAATAGGTTGCACAGATCCAGGATTCAAACCACCAGCATGAGACATATGAGCCAGACACAGGCTTATGTTTTCAGAACTCCGCTATGTTGAGAAGGGCTGTGACTTCAGTATAGATACTAATATAGCACTAATAACATGTTCTGAATTATTTATTTAATGTAAACCTCAATGTCTTGTTGAGAAGTAAAAAAAAGATTCAATTGAATTACATGATATGCCACTTAATAATAAGATTAAGAACAAATCAATCACCTGTATCAGACAGTATATTAATCACAATCAATCAGCTGTATCAGACAGTATATTAATCAATCAATCACCTATATGAGACAGTATATTAATCAATCAATCACCTATATCAGACAGTATATTAATCACAATCAATCAATCACCTGTATCAGACAGTATATTATTCACAATCAATCACCTGTATCAGACAGTATATTAATCACAATCAATCACCTGTATCAGACAGTATATTAATCACA